>OY728156.1:2141723637-2142923637 GCA_963277665.1 Viscum album
TAATTTCATAATAGTTTTAAAAATATATTATGGGAGAACTTCTCTTTTTATCCTGTAGTGACAACCTAAAACTTCTCATCCAACTACTATAAATTTAATTTCGTACACATAAAGTCATAAGTAATATGTATTAACCTTCTATCCAAATCAAGTAGTACTCAATAATATTGTTTAATCTCACACAAGGAATTATATCCTTCAAATATCATAATATCATTTCCTATCTATAATCTTAATGTATCCTCTTATAGATAACTTATTTGAATATAATCATGAATTACAACTACTTTTCAATTGGAACTTCTTCAATTTATAATCATAAAAAATATATCCCCCAAACATGACATGAATAGATCAACATTAAGACCTTCCAAAATGTATATACCAAAAACAGTATCTAGAATCATATTTTTTTAGATAGTTTTGGTGCATATCTAGTCACTACTTTTCTCCTCTATGTTTTTACACCCAAATTCTCACTAAAACTACAACTCATTTATTGAATCATTCCTAAAATATTCATATTAAAATGAGAAGAATATAAATTATGGACATTCATTCTATAAAACTAACTTTATCATTTGAATTTTGATCTTCCACATTGATTCTACATCTGTATGGTATTATGTTGTTGATAACATTCATCAATGTAAGGCTTCCTTTTCTTATGAAGAAATGATCTTCTTGACATACATTATTCCTTTAACGGGGTAGAGTATATATATATTTTTTTCCTTGTCAATATATATAATAGATTATCTTTGAAACATACATTCTGAAATATATAAATATATATTAAGAATCATATTTTCTGATTTTTAGAAATCTTTTTCTCACTATGTTGAATTGAATCTCTATTGGTAGTCATTGATTTTTTAATGTCTTCATTGGCCTTTAAAACAAATAATGAATCATGACACAAATAGATTGTGTCCAGGATAGAGAATCCCCATTTACATCTAATTACATCATGTGATTAATGATAATATTTTCAAACTCTATGTCTCTTATATTAGGATTCATTATCTCCTCATTTTATGTCACTTCATTCATTAAATAATCTACTATATCATATTACTTATAGTTTTTATCATCTTGTACATTCATATATTATTTTTTTAGTTTATACTTGTATTCAAAATTAGATTCCAATTTTCATTTTATAACCAACACATGCTCTATTCTCCCTTATCAATCATTACAAATTTTTATTGTAATAGAGTCTCCCATTATAAGATTAATGAAAAATCTATATCATTTAAAAAACAAAAATATAATGAATCTTGATTATCATTTTTCATAAAATAACTCTTATATTGATGAAGTGATACTTATCTTTACACCATTTAAGTTTCAATGTTTTATAATCATCTTCATTAGATTCAGATTCCACTTTTCACTTCTTTTTAAATTCATAAAAAAAAGTACAAATACAACAATTCCAAATCATTTTGGGATTTTTTTCTTTTCCCCTCCCATATTAATTTTCTAAACATTTTCGAATGTGGGGTAACAATTTTATTAATATCATATCCCCCTTTGGAATCATTAAAATCACTGGATAGGAAACTATTTCTTTTCTAAATTTCCATTTCCATTTTTCTTCTTTTCATCTATGAAAAAAAATTCAACTCAAAAAATCTGAAATTTCATCATTGAAAAACTAAGGAGTATGTTTTTTTAATTCCTCAAGATAAAAATTCTCTCTTTATTATAGGATAAGTGGTTATATATAGGGTTATATACTACTTATCTAGCTATTATACTTTATCCCATACTTAGTCGGAACACCATGAAAATTGAATGAATTAAGATTCCACATGTCTCAGAATTCTTCTAGTATCTATAGATGAAACCGCCCTCATAGAATAATTAAAGGGAAATGGTTAGACCAATCATGAAGAGGGAGATAGGTAAATCTATTATTATTTGCATTTTATGATAAATTATATTTTATCCCAACCACTTCCACTAGTTAGATTTTTTTATCTAGTCACTTTTTATCCACATATCAACTCATTTAGAATATTAAAAAAATTAGAATCATCGCATTGTATTTATATGGTTCGTTATAAAAACATACATCTTTTGAAGTTGGTTACACAACCCATTATGGTTATCTACTATAAAAATAATTGGTTGTCACTAGTAATACACCATTTTAAATATATCTAGTAAATATTTAGACATCCCAATTATAATTCCTCGATTAATGGTTAGACACCCCAATCACAAGACTCTAACAAAGATTAAGAATCTATAGTCCTATGAATTTTCATCAATGTTGATAAAAATGTAGAATGATCATATAGATTTGAAGTTATTCCTCAGAATGAATTATGGTTCTCTATTACATGTGTAATATTATTCATGGTCTTCAAATGTTTATTAGGGAAAATATTACTTCCTTTAAAACAAGTATAAGATCATGAAAGATTAGAATTATCCTCTTCAAATAAATTGTCACATGTGATCGAATTTCTCAATTATGAATATTTTAATAAATACAAAAATATATTGAGATTATCAAAACACTTATTCACAATGTATGAAAATCCCTCACAATTCTGTACATCAAATTCTCATATTCCTAAGTGAATATTTTAATACACAAAAAATAAATATTATTGATATAATATCTCATTAATTCCAGGATATAATTGTATTATAAGTAACATATATTTTTATCTCTAAAAAAATACCCATAGAGGATCTGTTATTTTTATTTATTCTTAAACTCATTTAAAATACATATTTGAACACCCATTTACATTGGGAACATTGTTTCATGCAGATATGAATACATATAAAGGTCTCTATAATTATTTCATATAGATCATTTGATTCACACAACTAACTAAAATCTAGATTTTTATATTATTTTACAAAATTCGCTTTGTGGATTAGTGGTAACCAATAGGCCAAGACAGATCACAAATAATAGCTGCATTTTAGTTCAAAATTTAAAATTTAAAAATATCCCACATCCAAGAATCACGCTTCACAATCGCATGTGTCATCTTATCAATAGACATTATCATTCACCATCAACATCCATCAATGCCTCAACATCGCCTACTAACGACCACGAAAACCAATCACTTGTGTAACAACCCTGAACTTATTTTTTAGGTATGGATCTTTTTTGGGGTGTTTTTGAGAAAAATTAGATTTTTTTGAAATTTGTGGATTACACACCATGTACTTGGTTGCCGCAGGTTGTTGTGTACTAGTCGTACCACCTAAAGTTGGGCCTAACAAAGGCATATAAAAGACATGTACCATTTAAGAACATGTCGCGTATTTTTATTTTTAATTGAAATATCATACCGGGATCGCATCTCATTTACTAAAATGAGTTCTTCTAAACCCATCTCATCTACGAGTGATTAGAATCTCCAAATATCCACCGACCCACCAATCAGTCATCTTTTCTCTGAATCGAACACCGTTGATTTCATTGGAATCACATTCGTGAGTTATTCCTTCTACTGGAGCCTCTCCTCTTTATTTATCCTCTTTCAAGAGATATCCGTGGTTGATATTTTTTTATGTTTTTATATATCTACCACGTTATAGATCAAGTAAATGGTTGAGATTCAAATATATCGATCATATAATGTCAAAGTAGCTGGTTTGTGACATTCCATAGTTTTCTAGGAATTATTGTGCAAAAAGTTATTAATAACCTAGTTTAGGGTATTTCATGTTTTGGAAATCCAACCAATATGATGCATGGTATCTTTTTGTTTTGTTGAATAATGGTGTTTTATTGTGAATTAAGTTTATTTACTTTCTTATTGATGTGTTTTACCGTACATGTTGATATTGGTTGTTGGGTCAATAAGTGCTTTGTTTTCTACGCCTAGTGTAGTTAGGATGAGGTTGATATTATATGGCAGGCTTGTGATATTCACTATAGTTGTTTAGCCATGTTGTTTTTGAGATTTACTTGGGAAACTGGATATTGTTTTGGAACAATTGTTTACACAGGGCGGTGGGAACCTAGTGTAGTGAGTCTTTAGGGGGGAATGGATGGTGAGGGTTTTCTAGAGTGTCTATTAACTTTCACATTTTGAGACTACAGGGGGTTAGACGTTGAGTGCTCCCTCATAGTGTATATAGTATAGCGTTGCAAGACCATAGGGGGAATTGGACATTGAGTGCTTCCTTAGAGTGTCTATACTTTACAGTTAAAAGACCATAGGAGGAATTGATGGTGAGTGCTTTCTAAGAGAGTCTTTGTCTAAGTTGAACCATAGGGGTTAGACTTTGAGAACATCCCATAGGGGTTTTGGTGTTTTTTTGTTGAATAATTGGTAAATGTAAATGGATGTAGTTGAAATTGTAGGATTTTTTACTTTGATCACTTCATAGTTTATTACTTATTTCTGATTATTTCATGCTATATATGTTAACTGGCAGTTTGGCACAGATCTTTTGGTTGTTGCCTACTAGGATTCGTCTCATACCCTGTTTGGGTCATGCTTTTAATCCAAAGTACATTATATTATTACAGGTATAGATAATGTCATGGAGTCTTGTTCCGTAGGTGCTTGATTGTCATAGAGGTAGAAAGCATGGGACCAAACTGAGGCTTTTGATGTAGCTGGAGTTTATTTATTTTCTTGTACTTTGGTTTAGTACTGTATTCCAGCATTGTGACATGTTTGGTAGCTTTCATAGACTTATGTGATATGAATCATTTATATATGTGCTCTAGTGGTTTATTTACTTCAGTCTTCCATTGGTTGCTTATTGTATGGTATTACCGCTTCAGTTGTTTTATTTTACCATTATTCTAATGATACACTCTTCCAATGAGATAATAATTACCCCACTATAATACCTAAGTCCCTAAGTACTAGTCAGTTGCTTCTGGAATTTGAAGAAATGCACTTGAGGCCATGTGACCTACCTAGTACGGGGCACATTCGGGTGGCACCTAGAACCAGAATGTTACAAAGTGGTATAAGATGGAATCTTTTTTTATTTGAATTACTATTTAGATCATATAGACAGGGATAACAAGGAATAGGCATTTGGTAATAATTTGTGCCTTGGAGTAGCTAACCAGTGTATAGGGAAAATCCAATATGCCTCGAATATTGCAATTTTTATGGTTTTGAAATTACTACAGTTGATTTTATTTCACTGTTGGGTCATTCACATGTTTTGTGATGTTATCTTTGGTTTAATTTATGTTCTATTTCTAATGAAACCCGATGAGATGAGGGTATTCCATCTCATGCATCATATAAGAACTTGATACAGATCCCAGGTCATGCATTCTTGTCATGCCATTTAGGGTACATTATCGATTGCATGTTGTTTGATAGATGTTGTGCTAGATATTTATGTGGTTGTGATATATTTCTTCATATAATACCTTCTATTTGATATGGTATTGCTAATATGTAAGATATCTTTTTGATGAATGCCAATCTTTGGTCCCTCAGGTGTTATGGGCCCACAGGGATCAGAATTCGGCAGATCGTGCGATTGATTGCACTATTTTTCCCTGTAATATACATGAATAAGATGCCAAGATGTGATTTGGAGGGAGTACGGGCCCCTGCGGATCAAAATTTGGAACTTTATTGTTTTTATAGTTTTTTATGGGTTCTTGAGTAGTTTCAAAGGCTTACTGCTCGGAAAAGGCCTGAATACATGGTGTGCATTGATTAATACATGCCATGTAACCTTTTGATCGGGAGGAAAAAAATATTCTTGAGTACACACCGTGTACTGTATGTACATTTCATGTAGTTTTAAACCATGTGAATGGATGTGTAGGTAGAGACACAAGGTTGGGAAATGTTTCGTGATGCATGTCGTGTACTTGGAGTACACATCGTGTTATGAGAGCTGGGTATCCAGCCGTGCGAACAACAAAACGGGTGGATAAAACCAAGATTTTACATGCCATGTTTAGTTCATACATGCCATGTAGATTCAACCGTGTCACTGACCATGTGACTAATGACAGGGATGGTTATGACATAAGGGACACACATTGTGTCTAGGGTGTACACGTCATGTAGAGTTACCCCGGTAGGAGCCGTGTGTATAGTCATGTAGAGGAACTCGGGTAGGGGGAAATGATATAAGTACACGTCGTGTCTCAAAGAGAACATGTCGTGTATAAGGGTGTTACATGACCATGTTTGACAAAAGTACACACCCATATAAGGGCTTAATGGAACACGCTGTGTAGGTATTATACACACTGTATAGCCATGTGTTAGAAATATTGAATGTTTTCCTTATCCTATTCCATTCTTGAATTTATATGTTTTAGTCCTTGATAATCTTTAACTAATATTTGAGATTTTCTTTGCAGAGTCATACCACTAAGATGTCTTCTGCTTGATGCCAAATCTAGGGTATCGATCAGACACCGAATAAGGAAGATCAGAGTTTATCAGCAGATCCTCCCGTCATTACTCTCCTAGCACCAGTCTTCATTCTAGATATATGAGCCGATTCACAGTATCATCATTACTTCATGAGGTTTATGTAGATCTTCTAGGGAGCACCAGATCCTACCCCTTTTATGGCAGTGTTGATGTGGGGTTTTCTGCAGCAACATCCCCCCAATTTCTTAGGGGATGGATGACCACTGACTGTAGAGTCATGGTTAGATGCATTGTTTTCTATCTTCATTCATCGCGAGATGCCTCCATAGATAAAGATGAAACTCTCTACATACATGATTCTGGATTCCGCCAAGAGATGTTGGGATGTGAAATCATAGGCGGGACACTAGCAGGTTATGGATTGGGATGAGTTAAAGTGTTCCTTGTATGACTACTTCTACATGAAGACTCTGAGGGCTGACCGAGCCCGAGATTTAATGAGTTGAGAGTAGGGTACTTTCTTAGTCATGGAGTAATCTACTCTCATCACAGAGCTGCCAATCTTCACACCCATTTCTGGGGGTGATGAGTCATTTATGGAAAGGATATTTGATTATGGACTTAGTCATGACATCTGATCTTAGTTAAACATCTTTTGGTTAACATCTTCCACTTCTATAGTCAACCGGGAGCTGATCACATAGCAGAACCTAAGCGATTCTAGAGTTGTGAGACAGGTTGACTCAACATCTGGAGTTGGTACCCCTCTGACTAATAGTAGGAAGTACTGTAGGGAATCTAGGCATTGATATTTGAGTAGCTGGAGTACTTATTCAGCTGTCCATGTGGTATTCTATTCAAGCAGAAAGAGTGGGAATACAAGGCCGCATTGCCCGAGAGACCTAGTTGAGTGTCGATCTTGAGGTAAGTTGGGTCACCATCAATGATTCATTAATATTTTCTCACCAGTAACTGGTGACAGTGGTTATATTATGATTCCTCATACCGAAGAAGGTCCACCAGTCCCACATCAGTCCGGTAAATGGAGTTCTTTGGGTTGTTCAGGCCAAGGTGGAGGTCGTGGCTGTAGTGGTTAGACACAGGGTTTTCGACAGCCATAGGGTAGATCCGCTCAAGGATCACAACCATCTTCATAGGGACATGGTGCAGGTCAATATTTTTCGATAGAGTAGACCCAACCAGAGTAGGATCTCAGACCCGCTTCTATTGGAGGTACGATTTTGGGTTCCTCGTTTTTAGCTTCTTCTCTTGTCTACCTAGGGGATTCCCATAGCTTCATATAATTTTCTATTTTAAATAGTCTTGGTCTCTATATCATTACTTCTGGTAATATCTTGACACTGAACACTCATTTGGGTACTAGAAAGACTAGTGTGTGTCAGTGGAAGGAGTTCCCTCTTGAGGTTGGTGGGTGTTACTTCTTATAGAACTTTTATCTCTTAGATATGATAGGATATGATGTCATTTTGGGAACGGACTGAATGGTTCTCTTCTTGGCTATTGTCAATTTCTATCTATGTAAGGGGAGTTTCATGTCACCAGAGGGTGGGTTGTTTCAACATAAGGGTGAATATGATCTCCAGGAGACAGAGAAGGACCCGAGCATCATGGGATAGGAGGAGTTACAAACCATATTTCTAGTTTATAACTGGATGGACATGGGAATTCATAAATGGACTATTCTCCAGGGGTGGATCATTTCAAGGGTGCCTTTCTGGAAGACTTTTTAGGTTTTCCTCTAGAGTGAGAGGTAGAATTTTGTATTGATCTTGTGCCAGGAAGGGAAGTAGTGTCCATTTCTCTTTATAGGATGGCTACAACAATGTTTCCAGAGGTCAAGAAGTAGTTATAGAAGTTACATGCAAAAGATTTCATCTGGCCTAGTACCTCTCCTTGGGGTTCTCCTTTCCTTTTTGAGAAGAAGTCAGATGGTTCCCTCAGACATTGCATGGATTATTGGATGTTTAACTAGTTGACAATCATGAACATGTATCCCTTTCTAAGGATTGATGATATATCTTATCAGCATTGAGGAGCTCAGGTGTTCTCAATGATTGACTTGAGATCTGGTTATCATCAGTTGTGCATTAGACCAACATATATACCTCTTACAGCATTTTGGAGACGGTATGGTCTATACGAGTACGTGGTTATGTTGTTCGATATCATGAAAACACATGTAGTTTTCATTGAACTAATGAAGCGAGTGTTCCATACATAATTAGATTCTTTTGTAGTGGTTTTCATGGATGATATTTTGGTGTAATCTCACTCTTGACACAACCATTCTACCCATTTTTAGATCGTTTTGAGTACACTAAGAGAGCATCAGTTGTATTCTAAACACTCAAAAGACCACTTTTCCATGGACCAGATCCACTTCATAGGTCTAGTTATCTCAAAGAAAGAAGTATAAGTATACCCATAAAAAGTGTGATCAGTAGATTCCTCGGAGCATCCAAAGAATGTCTTTGAGGAATGATGTTTTCTAGGGATGGCTAGTTACTACAGACATTTTATACAGGACTTATCATGCCTGGAAGTGCCACTGACAGGACTAAATAAGATGGGTATGAAGTACCTATGGAAATGCTCCGATAATTTAGCCATTTAGGAGATGAATGGAACGTTGACTTCATCCCCTATACTAGTTTTTGAATTTTTGGCCAAGATTTATACTATTTTCTATGCTTCATTACCTATCAGGTAGGGAGCAGTGCTTCAACAAGGGGGAGGTGTCATTGCAAACGGGTCTCAGCAGTTGAGGACACATGAGTATAATTACCTGACACACGATCTTTATTTGGTAGTTCTTATTCATGCCTTACGTTGTTGGAGAGATTACCTTATAGGAGATTTTTTTTGTGTATATTGACCAAAAAAGTTGGAATTATATCTTTACTCAATGTGATCTGAATTTGAGGCAGTGATGGTGGGTTGAGTACCTTCAGAATTTTGACTTTTAGATTCCCTACATGCCTGGGAAAGGAAATGTAGTGGCTAATTTATTGAGCCTATAGACTGAGATATAGGCAATTCAGGGGGTTAGTAGGTAGTGCCAGTTTATGGATCTGTTCTCTGAGATGCATTGGTGGTGTACGACAGACAGGGATAGACGTTCCTTTCTTTTCTAGTTGTTACATATACTCTTATTATTTGAGTATGAATGAGGAAGCTATTATATAGTAAATTCATAGTTCTATAGGAGAGTGTGTTAGAAGAGGAAACTATTCCGGGACGGACAATAGGTGAGGATGAGATCATAATTTTTCATGGTCATGTATGGATGTCAACTGACATATGTGATGAGATGATGTGGGATTTTAGTTCTTCAGTTTTGGCAGTTCATCCTAGTGTCACCAAGATGTATCAAGATCTACACCGTTAGTTTTGTTGGCCAGGTATGAAGAGAGATGTTGCAGGTTTTGTCATCAGATGTTTCTCCTTTCAATAGGTGAAGGCGGAGAATCCGCGACCTGCAAGGATTTTTCAGCAGTTACCCATTCCCGAGTTGAAGTGGAATGGTGTTTTGATGGACTTCGTGAAAGGTTTACTGAGGTCACCTCAAGGGAACATTGCGGTTTGGGCTGTCATTGAAAGACTCAGGAAGGTTGTGAACTTCTTACCGATCAAGAATACCTTCTGTGCCGATGGTATAGGAATTTTGTATATTCAGGATATTGTAAATTTATATGGGGTTCCACACTCTATAATTTCAGATAGGGACACCCATTTTACTTATCAGGACTGGCATGGACTACATAGGGCTTTGCGTACATAGTTACTTCTGCGTACAACTTACCATCCCCCAACAGATGGCCAGTTCAAGCGTATGATTTAGGAATTGGAGGACATCTTTTGAGCATGCGTCTAACATTTTGGAGGTTATTGGGAGAAGAACATATTCCTGGTCGAGTTTTCCACCAATAATAGTTTTCAGGTGACTATTATTATGGCATCTTATGAGGCTTTGTATGATAGGTCATGCCGATCACCCCTATGTTGGCTGCGACCAAGAGAGGTAGCTATGTTGGGACCTCGTGTTGTCCAGGAGACCATAGAGCAGGTGGGGTTGATTCAGAAACGGATGGATACTCCACATTCACGGTAGAAGTCTTATGCTGATAGAAGAAGATGACCTCTGGAGTTTGAGGTCAGAGATCAGGTTATTCTATGTGTCACACTGAGGTTGAGACAAAAGAGGATTAGAAGGCTGAGAAATCATTCACCAAGGTGCGTCAGGCTATTTGAGGTTTTGGAGAGTGTCAGGCCAGTTTACAATTGATTTCAGTTACCAGAGAGGTATTAGGCTATGCACGAGGTCTTCCATGTTTCTTAGCTCCGACGTTACTTCTCAAACCCATCTCATGACTTTTAACTCCAGGAGGTCGAGTTGGAGGCAGACACATTGTTCGAGAAGCATCCAGTATGGATTTTTTATCAAAGTACAAAGGTTTTTTATGGCCAGTCTATTCCACTAGTAAGGGTGCTATGCTTGAATGGGCGAGTACAGGGTGAGACTTGGGAGAGGGAGACTGATGTGTGATCGTAGTGGCTGGAGCTGTTCGAGGATTCTTCTTCTCCACCTTCTAAGGAAAATTCAGGGACAAATTTCATTAAGGTGGAAGTTTGTAAAAACCCTGATCTTCTTTTTAGGTATGGATATTGTTTTTGTGTGTTTTTTTAGAAAAGGTTTGTTTTGGTAATTTAAAGAGCACAACCATGTACTTAGGAGTACACACCGTGAACATTTTTGTTGTGGGTAGACTTGTTCTTGCTGTGTAATGGCCAGTACATGGCCATGTGGGGTGACCTAGAGACCGCCTAATGTGTGGCCTGAGTAAGGCATATACACACCGTGTATATTTAAATAACATGATGTTTATTTTTATTTTTAATTGATATATCAGACTAGGAATGCATCTACTTTCCTAAAATGACATCTTCTAAAATTGTCTTTTCCAGGAGCGAGGGGAATCTCCGAACATTCAATGATCCACTGATTGGCCATCTATTCTCCAAATTGAACATATGTTATTGCATTGGAATCACCTCGAAATGTTCTTCCTTCTTATTGATCCTCTCTTATTGATTTTTCCTCTTTTTAGAGATATATTTGGTTGAGAGTTTTTTAAATTTTTGTAGGTCTACCACATTCTAGGTCTAATAAAAGGATAAGATTCAACTATATTGATCGTACAATGTCATGGTAGGTGGTTTGTGACTTTTCATTGTATTCATTGAATTAAATGTTAAAAAAGTGCTGAATATCTTAGTTTAGGGTATTGCGTGCTTTGTAAATCTAACCCATATGCAGGATGATATGATTTTGTTTGCTTGAATAAGGGTTTTTTATTGTGAACGATGTTTATTTCCATACATATGGATGTGTTTTCCCATAGTTGTTGATATTGGCCATTGGGTCTAAAACTTCTTTTTTTCATGCCAAATGTTGTTACGATGGGGTTGATATTATATTACATGCTTTTGGTGTGCATTGTAGTTTTTTATCCAAGTATTTTTTTATATTTACATTGGCTACTAGATATCATTTGTGCATAATGGTATTGCACATTTCTTTGAGAACCTAGTGTAGATAGACCCTAGAGGGAATGTATGTTTAGGGTTTCCCTAGAGTGTCTATTACCTTTCACATTGCGAGATTGTAGGGGGTGGATGTTGAGTGATACCTTAGAGTGTATATATTATACTATTGCGATAACCCATTTGGAATTAGACATTTAGTGCTTCCTGATAGAGTCTATATTTTACTGTTAAAAGGCCATGGGAGGAATTGATGGTGTGTGTTTCCTTAGTGTGTCATTTTCTAAGTCGAACAAAAGGTGTTAAACTAGGAGAACATCCCAGAGGGTTGCTTGTGTTTGTTTTGATGAATAATTGATTAACATAAATGGATGTAGTTGAAACTGTAGAATTATGTACATTGAGTACATCCTTGTTTATTACTTATTTTTTCATATTTCCTGCTATATATATTCTTCGACAGTTAGGAATAAATATTTTGGTGGTTTCCTACTGGGATTAGTCTCACACCCTATTTGGGTTATGCTTTTGTACCCAAACAGATTATATTGGTGCAGGTATAGATAAGGGCATGCACCCTTCAACCTTAGTTGCTCGATTTTCATGGAGCTGGAAAGCATGGGACCACAATGAGGCTTGCGATGCTACTAGAATTTATTTTCTTATAATTTGGTCTAATACTGTATTCTATCATTTTGAATTATTTGTCTTATTTCCCAGACTTATGTGTCATGCATCATTTATATATGTGCTCTAGTTTTTTATTTACATCAGTCTTCTGTTGTTTGCTTATTGTATGGTATTAAAGATTCCGTGGTTGTATTTAATTGTTTTTCCACTATGTGACTATGACAATGAAGGCATTGTTTTCCCACTATCACACCCAAGGCCCACACTTCTAGTCTGTAGCCTCTGGCATTTAGGGTAATTCACTTGAGGCTATGTGACCAAATGGGTATGGGGCACATTTGGGGAGCACACAGAACTGGGATGTTACAACTAGTGATCTTTATAAACAATCCCACATGTTGTAAAATAACTCACTGCATGAAATTATCATTGTCCCCAAAAAAATCCTAAAAAACTATACCGTAAATATAGAGATGAAGAGAATGACCATCACCATGTTACCGTTGATGGAAACCCAATGATATCCACTATTACCAAATCTATGAAAAAAAAATGGATCCATAAATGAAAAAATCACTGAATATTAGAAAATTAATGGACCACTTATAAGTAAAAAACAAACCATCACTGAATGTAAGATAAATAAAACTGAAATACCAAAATAATCATCGGGTGACACACTGTTGGAACCCTAATGGTCGTTGAACAACGCCTCCCAAAACATCAATATTCCCACCACTCGAGATTAATAGAGGATTGTAGGAATAGATACTTAGTTCATTATATTAGTAGATTGGATGAGGACACGAGATGGCCATAATCACCAGCGAGGAAGAAAATTAGGCACCAAGAAAGTATTGGCTGACTGCCCTAGGTAGCTCCAAGAGGCTTATGGACCACCAAATCGCAATACCCAAAACCTCTTTGATCAAAGTCACAAAACCTAACCTAGGGAGACTCTAAGGATCGTAAGGACAGAGCTATGGAATGAGAGGATGAGAGAAAAAATACTATAAAACCATCATCGGGAGCCCAAGATCATGATAATAAAAGATGAACACCCAAGAAACCTAGATGATTCATGTTAAGAGATAAATTAGGAGGATGTGGAAGGGGGGGATAATATTAAGAATGGATCTTCACATATGTTCCATAAACACCAAATAATAGGGTTTCATGAAGAAAACCTATGTGGATCCTCCGAAGAGAGGATAAAGGGGAGTGAAGGGATACCTCTGACTTACTAACTCTCTTTGAAGAATACAAAGAGTTCAATATTTCTTTTTGTGTTCCCACAACATTTTATCATTCTTGGATGATTAGCCATCATCATTAAATACTAAATGAATCAATCTATCTTCATTTTGCACATGGATACTAGTATCTTTTAAATACAAATGAATTACATAATAGTTATATTCACATGATATATTATACAAATTTATCATCATATATTAATGAAATGCATGAATATATTTTTCAGGGATGAAATATAGTGTTGGGATTAGGATTATCCATTGATGTTGTGACTATTAATTTAGTTGATGAATTATCTAACAACATTCCATATAACCACACATCATGCTAATTAAATATTACTATATAATTATCTAAAAATCATAGATATTTACATGACATTTGAAATTATAAATTTAAATGTTTTGTAAAAATATCATGTTTCTTTACTCTGATCACTACAATCCAATCGTTTTACATTAATGTAAAATGTAGTTTCATGCAGGTATACATTTTTCTAATCATTACTCATCCTTTTTTGTGAAGTGATAGGTAAGTAATGCCTCGTATCAATATTCTTAAAATGAAGTATACAATAATATCACATATACATGTATCTTAGACTTCCCATGATGCATGTATGAAGAATGTAATGATCACATATATAATCAAACTTTGATAATGATCATGGAATAATCATATGATAAAATATTTACTTGATCAGTGAAGATGTAAGGATGATATGGCTTGGATAATCATGCCTTGATGAACAATTGAATGAAAGATAAAAATACGATGACTCTCAAATGATCATAAATTAAAAATTGATTGAATCAAATAATTTTTTGTTATATTAGTATGATTTTATACATTGGAATAGTGACCTCATAAAAGGTATCTCAAATCGATCTGATGCTCTGTTGTCCTCAAATTAATAAGAATCTTCTTTCCTTCAGTTTTTAGTTTCAAGTAACGGGGTACTCTCTTGACTCCTAACATCAACTCCCAATGTTGAAATCCCTGTACTATCATGCATCCCTATATAGTGGCTCTACCAAATCCTGTGTGCACTATGTTTAAGATATGTCTACCTAAAAATTGTCCCTATACTTCACTGTTTTCCCATACATGGATTATCTCATACGTTTTAGAGATTTATACCTTATTTTTTATGGGGTGGCCCTCATTGGTCATATTTTACTTATCATATTAGTTACAATAAAGGCCCCATAAAATTATAAACTGAATTAAAACAACCTTTTTATAATACTCCATGCAAGATTATATTTCTTATTCCAATATTAATTTTGATAAAATGTAAATATTTTCTTTAAATAGTCATCATAATAAATCTCTCATCCAAACAAATAACTACATTTAATAATAGAAAACTGAATAACCTTCTTAAAATTATTGCATCACCCAATTAAGGGATGATTTCACATTACATAATCATTATTAAAACTCAAGATATAATTATCACATTTCATTCAAAATAATAATATTAAAAAATTCCCAAAATTAAATGAGGATTTCCCAAATATCACATCCAATAAAATTTCAGGATTCTTAAATAATCCTCAAAGAATCCACACCTTATCTTTACTCTCCAAACTCTTATTGACTCATTGAAAATAAATTAAATACTTACTTTGTGTCAATATTATATATAAAGTATTATATATTATTTTTAGTTTCCCTAAGTGTGAGAGTGAATATGTATTATTTTCTAATAAATGGATTTATTGATGGTAAAAATGATGCCACCATTTAGTTACCAATATTGGACTCCCTGTACGTGTATTATAGTGTATGTTTCGAACTGGGTTCCCCATGGGCTAGATATAGTGTATGAAATTAATAAAATTTAAAAATTCATTGATTAACAAATCAGTTACTTTACATTAATATACTAATCCCTTTATGGTTATCCTTAAATGACCATTATATTTTCATACACTATAAACCATAGGTTGAGTGGGATGTCACGACCAGTCCTCGGGGCTCATGTCATGACTACCCCAAGCCCGCCTTCCATAGGCCAGGGGCTGGCGACTAGCACCAAAGGCGTAAATCCTGATAAAAGGGAAGGAACTGCCTTTATATAAGAAAACAAACACAACAGAGTACGCAAGCTGAAGTAATCACTAAGTAAACTGAGTACAAAATTAAGTTTTGGAATGTAAATGGGTCAGTATACTAACCCAACTGAATGTACAGTAAAACTGAGAAAAGTAAAGTACAACAGCTGAAAAGTAAAGTAGCAACCACCAAGATGTCCTCCAGAAACCCCAACTAATGGGTGGGTACAGCTGGTCTCCTCATCTCCTCGAATCCGTCTGTCCGCTCTGTGTACATTCCGCCTGATAGTCCACCTCCGAGTACCGTCCCGCTCTACAAGCCTCAACAATGATTAGTGATGTCCATCTTCTGCATCCAATACAACGTAGTGCGGGCATAACCAGTGCATGGGTGAGTATACGATACCCAGTAGGGAACCTGAGACCCCCGAAGGTCTCCCAAGATCCACAATGGATAAACAAAGGAAAGATACAAACACTAAGTATCAACAGACTCTACTTAGGTATATTCCCATATATATTCCTAAGTCATAAATTACTATTCGGCTCCCACTCTCAAGCCAAAGCACAACACACACCACACATGATAGCACAATCCAGTCCACACAGGAGAGAAGTCAATCACATTGATGATAATGGTTGATGATCAAGACTCAGATCACACAGGTATACTACTTATGAAGAGAGGTGGAGATGATTAGATGTAGCCCTTGAATCATCTCCTCTGCCGAACCCACATAGGATCCAAGTACAGAAGTCGTCGCTGCCGAACCCACGTAGGATCCAAGTTTAGTAACCTTTACTGCCGAACCCACGTATGATCCTAGTACATTCGTCCTCGCTACCGAACCCATGGAGGATCCAATTATAGTCTCTATATTCGTCGATCCCAAGGAGGATCTCGGTATGGTAGTCATCACAGTCATAGCCAGCTCTAGTGTTCCCACACACAACTCACTCATTTTCCGGAGGGTCCATTCCTCGTGTCAAAGATCGATACATCAACTATCACGAAGACCATAGTTTATGTATCACGTAGTTTCGACCCACATCATAGGGGGAAAACCAAGAAAAACAATCCCAAGTCACGGAGAACAAGATGACCAAGCCATTTCCCTAAAGTACACGGCATGTAGGTAAGAGATACATGCCGTGTCATCAGACACTGGGTACTGCCTGTGTGAAACGGCCCGTGTCATAGGGCTGGTCATATAGATAAGTAAGTAAATGAAGTGGGGTATGGTTACACACCGTGTCCAATCCTCTATGGTCAGTTCCATGTGCGATGGCCATGCCTGGACATGTGGTGGAGTACGTGCCCGTGTACTCCACCCCATGTCCGTGTATTCCCGGAATACAGGTTGAGTAATCACGAAGCCGCTTCTGCCATGGGGAAGGTAGTACACGTCGTGCCTCTTGGCTGTGTGGTTCTGCCCGTGTCCGTGTATCTCCTAGATTACATGTTGTGCCTCGCGAAGCTGCATCAGCCTTTCTTTGAAGAGAATACATGCCGTGTTACTTGGTCATGTATTGTTGTCTATGTCCGTGTGTTTTCCCTGATTACACACCATGTCCATCAGAGTCTCCTCTGTCAAACAGTGTAGAGGGTACACGCCGTGTGTCTAAAGTCACACACCATGTGTTACTTTTCTAACGTCCGAAATAGAAGCCACTGTACGCTTCTACTACATGGAATGTGCTCCTGGAGTACATGCCGTGTATTTTTTAATTTTCCAAAAATGATGCCTCTGGGCAACACGCCTCCCGAGGTGTCCGTTCTTCATTCTGATGATCCAATATCTATGAAAAATCTGTTTCTAGGTCGCCTTGATGCTCTGAGGCTATTTACAATGTTTTAGGGCCTCCGATTGTATCCTAAAACATATCTTGATTCACTGTTCAAGAATGTCTGAAGAACTCCACATATTTTCAAGAATGGTGGAGGAATTAGACCGTGTTAGTTTGGTCCGGTCCCTTCTTCATTAGTCTGATAACAAGCGGTTTAAGAGAAACAACAACATGGATGGAAAACCAATCATTACTCAATCCAAACACACCCCTACCTCAACAAAAGATATTGAACATCGGGCATCACGCTTGAAGGCGTCGCGAGGTGCGTAGACGTCGACGGAGAGTGACCGAGGAGGAAGTGGCATCTCCCCTTTTTATCACGGAGAGAAGAAAACAAGGCGTGATGCCGTTGGTGAGATCTCGTGTCGGTGTCTGCTCCCTTATCATGGACGAAGAAGGGGATGGTGAATCTGGGGTCACTAAGTAGATGTTCTTGGCATTCTTCAATGAAGGAGATGAAGCGTTCATCAAAACTCAAGAGCCCTCTCCCCAAAATCTCCACACAACAAACCAACCAAAAATAAACTAAGGCTTCTCCTTAATTTATTTAACCATTCCATGCACTTCAAAATTTAAATTTCAAAACACTTAATAAATTAATTGAAGTGGTTCAATTAATTGTTTAAAGTGTGTTGGCAAGAGTTATTAGGGAGAGAGAGAGAAAAAAGGTGGAAAGGTTTCACAAAATTAAGAGGGGGTTTAAGGAGTTTTAGAGAATGTGAAGGGTTGGGGCTTGTATGGGCCCCACATCACATTTATCCTCAAATGGGTAGTTAGGATGCTAGTGGGTCCCACCCTAACTCCCCCATGTATGATAAAACCACCATAGATTTAAAAATAAAATTGTACCACAATTTTATTCACTTCTAATTTAATCTGCAAAATTTAACGTCTTCTCCCGTGCAAAAACATCTACAGTAAAGGTCCTCTTAAGAAATTAAGGGTGCTAAGAGTTCACTGGTGCCCTCAGAATCCGATTCCGAGCACCGGTTCAAAAGATAGCAAAACCTACTCGTTCGTTCACTGAATGAACCTAAGCTAAACTTCGGAAATTGATTCCGGGAAAACCGGGCCTCCGAATCAAGTGTCGTCAGAAGAGAAAGACTCAAAAAATTCCAAAGTATTTATGAAAAAAAAAATCCCTTGAAATTTCTGAATATTTACATTACCCCCAACTCAGGGATTTACGTCATCGTAAAGCTATATCATAGACTAGGGTAACAAATGAGGGTACTATGCATGCATCTGAGCATCCCGATCCCATATGATCTCCTGGATATTTCAATGTTGCCAATGGATGTGCACCAGAGGAATCGACCGTCCACGTAGGAAATGCTCCTATCGATCCTCGATCTCCACCAGAACCTCCATGAATGTAGCCCCGTCATCGATGTCCAGCTCCCCATGATCAGTGATATGTGTTGGGTCATGCACGTATCTCTTTAGCTGAGATATGTGGAAGATGACATGCACCCGGTGCAACTGAGGTGGAAGGTCCAGGCGATAATCCACCTCGCCTACCTTGTTGAGGAACTGGAATGTTCCAATGAAGCATGGAGATAATTTGCCGCCCTGTCCAAATCTCCATAATCCACGTCGAGGTGAGATCCGTAAGAAAACATGGTCACCATCCTTGAACTTCAGTGGTATCTACCTCCTATCAGCATAGGACTTCTGTCTGCTCTTTTCCGTCCTCATCCGCTCCTGGATAATCTGCACCTTCTCCATCATAGCCTAAACCATCTCTAGTCCTATGAGTACTGACTCCCTCGGGTCAGTCCAGCATAGAGGTGATCTACAGGGACGGCCGTACAGTGCCTCGTATGGTTCCATCCTGATGGTGGAGTGTTAGCTGTTGTTGTACACAAACTCCACCAACGGTAGGTGATCCTCCCAACTGCGACCAAAGTCAATGACACATGCACAGAGTATGTCCTCGAGTGTCTGAATGGTCCTCTCCATCTGGCCATCCTTCTGAGGATGAAAGGAGGTGCTCATACGTAGCTACATCCCAAATGCCTCTTGCAACCCCTTCCAAAGCTGAGAAGTAGAGCGATCATCTCGGCCAAAGATGATAGATGATGTCACACCATGAAACCATACTATCTCTTAAACGTAGAGGCATCCCAAGCTCTCCACTGAGCCCTATTCTCTAATATGTAAGAAGTGGTATGACTTGGTGAGTCGGTCAATAGTCATCCAGATGGAGTCGTGTCCTCTGGATGTACGAGGGATGTTCGTCACAAAATCCATAGATATCCCATCCCACTTCCACTCCGGGACCTCTAAGGGATCAACCAAGCCTACCGAAACCTGGTGCTCTGCCTTCACCTGCAGGCAGGTGAGGCATCGTGAAACAAACTCTGCCACATCCTTCTTCATACCAGACCACCAGTGTTGTCGTCTGAGATCCTGGTATATCTTTGCTACTCCCGGATGTACCACCATAGGGGAAGTGTGAAACTCCCTCAGTACTTCCACTTGTAATGCAACTGGTACCATGGTATGTCCCCTGAAGTGGATGACGTGGTCTCCTCCTACAAAAACTCCATCAGGTGCATGTCCTATGGATATGTGTTCAAGTCGCGTCTCATAGTCAACGTCCCTATGTTGTGCCTCTCTAACCCGCTGATGTAGTGGATGAGTGACTGCGAGCGACTGTAGAAAGGCTGCTCCATCTCTATCTACGAAGTATATCTATAACGCAGCTAGCTGCTCTGTATCCTCTCCTAGTAGCTGAATGCTTGATCTCCTACTGAGAGCATTAGCTACTACATGCCCTTCCCAGGAGTATAGACATCAAAGTCATAGTCCTAGAGGAACTCGAGCTATCACCGCTATCTCAGGTTCAGGTCCTTCTGTGAGAAGATGTACATGAGACTATGGTGGTTAGAGTGGACTGTAAAGCGCTCTCCCATCAGATTGTGCTACCACATCTCCAAGGCGAAGACCACTACTGCTAATTCCAGGTCATGGTTATCTTATATCTGCTCATGCTGCCTCAACTATCGTGAAATATGAGCGATCACTACCCACTCATGCATCGGAACACACCAGAGTCCTGTCCTTGATGCATCGCAGTAAACTGAGTACCCTATGCCCTCCTCCGGTAGCCTCAGAATGTGTGCACTGTTCAATCTCTGTCTCAGCTCTTGGAAGCTCTGATGACATCTATCTAACCACATGAAGGGTTTTCCCTTCTTTGTCAAAGCTGAAAGTGGTTCTGCAACTCTAGAGAATTTTGGAAAAAATCTCTGATAGTACCCAGCCAGACCTAGAAAACTCCACACCTCTGTCACACTCCTGGGTGGATCCCAAGAAAGTATTACCGCGATCATCGCATGATCCACCGAAAATCCCACATCAGAGATGACATGTCCCAAGAAGTGGACATCTCGAATCCAGAACTGACACTTTTTAGAGATTACCATAATGATGGTGCTCTTGGAGTGTGTCCAGTACAACATGCAAGTGGTAGGCATGCTCCTCCTCAGTAGTCGAGTAAATCAGTATGTCCTTGATGAAGACTATGAAAAATTGATCTAGAAAAGCCTGGAATATCATGTTCACAAGACACATGAACACTTCTAGGGTGTTGGTTACGCCGAAAGGCATAACCAAGAACTCATAGTAGCCATACCGACACCTGAAGGTCGTCTTATGCACATCCTCATCTCAATCTCTAAAATGATGATAGCCTGACTTGAGGTATATCTTTGAGAACCATCGTGCTCCCTTGATCTGGTCAGAGAGGCCATCATTCATTGGAAGTGGATAATTGTTCTTCAAGGTCACATGATTCAGGAGATGGTAGTTGACACATAGTTGCAAGCTCCCATCCACTATTTTGGCAAACAAAATCAAAGAATCCCATGGTGAAACAATGGGTCGGATGAATCCCTTTCCCTGTAAATCCTCCAACTGTACTCGCAGCTCACGAAGCTCGGTGGGAGCCATCTGATGTGCTGGAGTAGATATCGGGGATGTCCCGAGGTACAGGTCAATGTAGAAGTCTACATATCTGTGAGGAGGTAGTCCTAGAACTTCATTAGGGAAAACGTCTACATACTGATCCACCACAACAGGAAAACTCGGACTCCGCACATCAACTTCTCCTATGATGAGACTATCCAACTGATGGGTAATCTTCTCTCCTCTCCTCTACATAAGTCCAACCTGTGCTAAAAAGGCTCCCTTCTCGCTGGTGAAGGTGAACCTACATCCATCAGTGCGGACACACCACACTTTGTGCCAAATACAGTCGATCTGGGAACGGACTGTAGATAACCAATCCATGCCTAAGATGATTTCGTATGGACTCAACACCCCTACAAGAAAATCCCAGCCGAAGCTCTCGCCTCCTAGAGTAAGCTCACACTGCCGACACAAGTGTGTAATCGTTGAATATGCTTCCGTAGGAGTCTCTTGCTGTAAGGATCGAGCCAACGTCTCCGTCAGAATCTCCGAGCTCCAAACAAGGGCAACGAAAATAAAAGAATCACTCACTCTTGTGTCTATAAGAACTATAGCAAGGGTGGAGTATATATAGATAGTACATTGATCCATCTAAGGTGCATCGTGATCATAGGCCTCGACTTCCTGGAGCTGAGCCTGCCCTTGTCTGCCAGCTCCCTCTGGTCGGGGTGGTCTTCCTGGTGGTGGTGGTGGTAGAGCCTCGAAGTGTCATAAACCACCTGCTGCTCGGACAGCACCTCTGCCTCGTCCGCCTGCTCCCTGTGGACTTCCATTGTCGAACCTCTACCTATTCCTGGGTGGTCTCTCAACTATCTTCTACTCCTCTGCATGGCAGGCCGGGTAGTCCCGACCCATGTGGCCTTGCCCGCTGCATGCAGAGAACTATCTGCCTCCCATATGATTGGCTCTGCTGCGTGTTCCCCGCACCTCCAAACCAGTATCCTGAGGTCACCCACCTGATGGCCTGGTCCACTTGGACCGCTGTGACATCTATCTACTGCCAGCTGTAGAAGACTCTGCTATGTGTTACCCTGTGGTAGACCTCGCTGTTGGAGTAGTCTTAGCAAGAAACCTGTCCACTAGAAGGGCTCTCTTGAGTACTCCTGCCTATGTTGAAATGCTGAGGGAGATCATAGAAGCCCTGATCTTGTGCCTCATACCCTGCTCAAAGGTCCGGGCCCAGAAGAATGGGACCCATACCATGTCCGCGGAGTAGCACGAGAGGTCGGTAAACCTCACTGAATGATGGGATAATGTCATACTGCTCCGCCGTAGCTGTAGTAACTCTTGGATGTGCACTGCACAGAGAGTGGCTGGAACAAACACCGAGCGGAAGAGGCTCTTGAAGTCCGTCCAAAGTAGTGATGCCTCATCGTGCACCTGGAGCATCAGGCTACACCATATACCTGCTGCTGCGTGGAGGAGACTCGCCGCAAGGATCACCATGAGGTCAGCTGGTGTCCCTACTAATCTGAAGACTCGGACGATAGCCTCCAGCCAATCCCCGACTGTCTGAGGGTCAATATCTCCGCGGAACATGGGCGGCGTCTGTCGCTGAAACTTGTGCAGCGCACTCAGGTGGTGTGCACTCTCCACTACTGGGGCTGGTGGTATCAATGTTATGCATTGGGTCATTCACGTATCTTCTCAGCTGTGATATGTGGAAAATGTCATGCACCCGGTGCAACTGAGGTGGAAGGTCCAGGAGATAAGCCACCTCGCCTAACCGGATGAGGACCTAGAATGGTTCAATGAAGCACATAGATAACATGCCACCCCAAAGAAATCTTTGTAATCCATGTCGAGGTGAGACCCGTAAGAAAACGTGGTCGCCATCCTCGAACTCCAGTGGTCTCCACCTCTTATCAGCATAGGACTTCTATTTGCTCTGTGTGATCCTCATCTCCTCCTGGATGATCTGCCCCTTCTCCATCGTAGCCCGTTCCACTTCTGGTCCTACGAGTGATGACTCCCCAGGGTAAGTCCAGTACAGTGGGGATCTGCAAGGTCGGCTATACAGTGCCTCGTATGGTGACATCCCGATGGAGGAGTGGTAGTTGTTATTGTAAGAAAACTCCACCAAGGGTAGGTGATCCTCCTAGCTATGACCAAAGTCAAGGACACATGCACGGAGCATGTCCTCGAGTGTCTGAATGGTCCTCTCCGTCTGGCCATCTGTCTGAGGGTGAAAGGCGGTGCTCAGGCGTAGATGCATCCCAAATGCCTCCTACAACCCCTTCCAAAGCTGGGAAGTAAAGTGAGCATCTTGATCGGAGACGATAGATGATGGAACACCATGAAGTCGTACTATCGCGTGAACGTAGAGGCGTCCCAACCTCCCCTCTAATATAAATTTGTCACGACCCGTCCTTGGGGCTCGTGCTGTGACTACCCCAAGCCCGCCTTCCATAGGCCAGGGGCTGGCGACTAGCACAAAAAGCATAAATCCCGATAAAAGGGAAGGCATTGGATTTATATAAGAAAACAAACACAACAGAGTATGCAAGCTGAAGTAATCACTAAGTACACTGAGTACAAAATTATGTGATGGGAAGTAAATGGGCCAGTATACAAACCCAACTGAATGTATAGTACAACTGAGAAATTTAATGTACAATAGCTGAAAAGTAAAGTAGCAACCACCAAGACGTACTCGAAAACCCCACCTGAAGGGTGGGTACAAATGGTCTCCTCAGCTCCTCAAATCCGTCCATCCGCTCCGTGTATGCTCTGCCTGATAGTCCACCTCCGGGTACCGTCCCACTCTACAAGCCTCAACCACGATCAGCGCTGTCCATCATCTGCATCCAACACAATGTAGTGCAGGCATAACCCATGCAGGGGTGAGTATACGATACTCAGTAGGGACCCCAAGACCCCCGAAGGTCTCCCAAAATCCACAGATGATAAACCAAAGGAACGATACAAAAAATAATTATCAACCGACTCTACTTAGGTATATGACCATACATATACCTAAGTCATCAATTACTATTTGGATCCCACTCTCGAGCCCAAGCACAACATTGTCCACAAAGGATAGCCCAATCCAGTCCTCACAGGAGAGAAGTCAATCACTTCGATGATAATGATTGAAGATCAAGACTCAGCTCACAAAGGTATACTATAGATGAAGAGGGGTCGAGATGATTAGATGTAGCCTCTGAATCATCTCCTCTGCTGAACCCACGTAGGATCCAAGTACATAAGTCATCACTGCCGAACCCACGTAGGATCCAAGTTCAGTAACCTTTGCTACCGAAGCCACGTAGGATCCTAGTACAGTCGTCCTCACTACCGAACCCATGGAGGATCCAATTACAGTCGCCATCATCGTCGAACCCACAGAGGATCCCAGTACAGTAGTCGTCGTAGTCACAGCCAGCTCTAGGGTTCCTACACACAGCTCGCTCGTTTTCCGGAGGGTCCGCTCCTCGAGTAAAAGATCGATACATCAACTGTCACGAAGACCAGATTTTATGTATCCCGTAGTTCTGTCCCACTTCATAGGGTAAAAACCAAGAAAAACAAGCCCAAGGCATGTATAATAAGACGACCAAGCCATTTCCCTAAAGTACACGACCTGTAGGTAAGCGATACACGCCGTGTAATCAGACATCCGGTACTGCCCATGTGAGAAGGCATGTGTCGCAGGGTTGGTCATGTAGATAAGTATGTACACGGTGTGTGGTATAGTTACACGCCGTGTCCGAACCTCAAGGGTCGGTTCCATGTGCGCTGGCCATGCCTAGCCGTGTGCTGGAGTACATGCCCGTGTACTCCACCCCATGTCCGAGTATTCCCGGAATACAGGCCGAGTCATCATGAATCCTCTTCTTCCATGGTGAAGGTAGTACACGCCATGCCTCTTGGCCGTGTGGTTCTGCCCATGTCCGTGTATCTCCCAGATTAGACATTAAGCCTCGCGAAGCTGCTTCTGCCTTTCAATGAAGAGAATACACGTAGTGTTACTTGGCCATGTATTGTTGTCTGTGTCCGTGTATTTTCCCTGATTACACTCCATGTGCATCGGAGTCTACTCTATCAAACAGTGTGGAGAGTACATGCCGTGTGTATAAAGTCACATGTCGTGTGTTACTTTTCTATCGTCCGAAATGGAAGCCACAATACGCTTGTACTACACAACGTGTGCTCCTGGAGGACACGCCATGTATTCTGTAATTTTCCAGAAATGACGCCTCTGGCCAGCACGCCTCCGGTGGTGTCCGTTCTTTGTTCCAATGATCCGATTTCTACAAAACTTCCTTTTCTAGTTTGCCCCGATTCTCTAAAGCCGTTTATGATGTTCTCGGGCCTCCGATTGGATCCAAAAACATAGCTTGATTCACCTCTCAAGAACGGCTAAAGAACTCCACATATTCACAAGAATGACGGAGTAATCGGACCGTGTTAGTTTGGTCTGGTCCCTTCCGCATTAGTCCGATAACGAACTGTTTAAGAGGAACAACAAAATGGAAGGAAAACTGATCATTACTCAATCCAAACACACCCCTACCTCAACAAAAGATATCGAACGTTGGGTGTCACGCATGACGGCGTCACGAGGTGTGTAGACGTCGATGGAGAGCGTCCGAGGAGGAAGCGGTGTCTCCCATTTTTATCATGGAGAGAAGAAAACAAAGTGTGACGACGTTGGAAAGATCCCACGTCGGTGTCTCCTCCCTTGTCGTAGAGGAAGAAGGGGATGGTGAATCCGGGGTCACCAAGTCGATGTTCTTGGAGTTCTTCAACGAAGGAGATGAAGAGTTCTTCAAAACTCAAGAGCCCTCTCCCAAAAATCTCAACACAATAATCCAACCAAAAATAAAATATAACTTATCCTTATTTTATTTAACCATGACATGCACTTCAAAATTAAAATTTCAAAACTCATAATAAATTAATTGAAGTGGTTCAATTAATTGTTTAAATTGTGTTGGCAAGAGTTATGAGGGGGGGAGAAGGTGGAAAGGTTACACAAAATTAAGAGGGGGGTTTAGGGAGTTTTAGAGAATGTGAAGGGTTGGGGCTCGTGTGGGACCCACCTCACATTTATCCTCACATGGGTAGTTAGGATGCTAGTGGGTCCCACCCTAACTCCCCCATGTATGATAAAACCACTATACATATAAAAATAAAATTGTACCACAATTTTATTCACTTCTAATTTAATCTGAAAAATCTAACTTATTCTACCATGCAAACGCATCTACAGTAAAGGTACTTCTAAGCAATTACTGACGCTGAGAGTTCACAGGTGCCCTCAGAATCTGATTTCAAGCACTTGTTCAAAAGATAAAAAAACCTGCTCGTTCGTTCACTGAACATACCCGAGCTAAACTTTAGAAATTGATTCCGGGCACACCGGGCCTCAGAATCAAGTGCCGTCAGAAGCCACAGTCTCGAAAAATTCCTAATTAAATAACAAAAAAAATTTCCTTGAAATTTTCGGGTCATTACATGGGAGGAATAGTGAATGAACCATAGACTATAGAGCTAATCAATAGATTATTTATAAGAGATTTCCAATCTAACCCACTTAGATGAGATATTTTACAATGATCAAACCTACATTTAGGTAGAACCCATTATTTTAATTCATACACATAGTTATTCCTTATTTTTTATAATTGAGCATTTTTCCTTATTTATCACCCAAAATCACATATCCCTACAAATGTTACAAATTTTTAATTTATTAAAATTCATGATTCTCCATGAATTATTTATTATAGAAAAAACATGCGTAAATTTTATTGGATGGACCATCTTTGTAGAAAAAAAATTGTTTTATCGAATTTTTTCATCTTTAAACCATTTATTCATGCATTATACAATAGTGTTTTTCATGGATTGGTTTTTAACATATCAAGACCCAGACTGATGAATTGTCGAAATATGGGTTAATAGATGGCTGGTTTTTTCATGATTGTGTAAATAATGGCATGAAGGATTGTTGATATGAGATGGTATATAATTGAAATTTGTGGTGGCGTATTATATTAGAGGTAATTTTGACACCATAAGCTTTCACTATCTGATATAGGACTAAAAACATTAATTTAAGATAGATATTATTAAAAATTTAGATTACGTATGATAAGAATATATTTATTTTACATTATTTTAAAATGATAAAAATTATATATCGTAAATGAAAACACTATCTCAATAATGGAATGTTTTTTTTTCATTGATGGTCATATAAATACAAAATATAATTTATTATATTTGTACACATTTATCAATAATTAAGCAATAATAGAATCCACTATAGAATTATTATAATTTACATTCATCAACATAACATAGGGAAATAGAAACCAAATAAAATGGATGATCACAAAATAATACATTGGAGTGTTATATATGATCCCACACATTATTCATCATTACATTTATATTCCACATAAAATAAATCATTCATTATATCAAAAAAAATCCCATGGGAAAAATTGGATTGATTTTAATTTCAAATGGAATAACCTTGGGTAATAATTTATAAATAAATCAATAATCATAATATGATGAAAAACTTGTAAAATAAGATGATATCCAAATATATTCAATAACATTCTTGCTAAATTATCATTAATAAGACGTGTAATGTGGAACTTATACCATGATTATAAAATTTATATTTAATTTTTAATAAAAAATGAAATAAAGGTGAACAAACTTTTATAAAAGGAAATAAATATAGATTGTTTTCATTGGAAAGGCATCATTAGAATAAAAATTTTCAAACTTTGGGGATTGTTAGGAAAGATAAAATCATTGATTTATCATTCCAATAATATTAAATAATATTTCATAATCTATCATGGGAAATAAATTACATGGTATATTATTGATAATATCAATGATCTATCATAAAAATTTCAAAATATTTTTATTTAGAGTAATATAGTTTTTAGGGAACTATGAAAATCATATTGGAAATATGAAAAAATCATGAACCTTTTTAAAAAAATTATTTAATAATAAATATTTGATAAAAATATGAGAATAATAATTTATTTTATAAGAAATAAAATACATATTTTGTGAAGTTTCAATGAAAAAAGAAAATATATTTTATTGATTTGTTCTCATGGAAAGTGTAAAAAAGAGAGATGATTTTCACACATTCTGGAGAAATAACCCTAAAAAAACTAAAATTACTCAAAAACATTTAATGACATGTAATGTAGTAGAATATGATGTTTTAAAATTTTTTAGGCATATATAAGGAAATAATTTAAATTATCTAATGAGTACCATTACTGAAGTGGAGGATTCCATCCAAAAAAGAATACATAGATCTGAATTCCTTACAATGGGTAAAAAATGATCCAAGGGGGGAAATTAAAGCGTTATAAAATATATAAACCCCCAAATAATAATTGAATAAAATGATGGAGTGTTTTAAAATAAATTGAAAAAATTACATTATTTTATTATCTTTATAAAAAATCCATATTTGGAATTTTGATTATTGAAGAAACAATTGCAGTAATGAAAAAATATGAAAAAAATACATTAGTGTGAACCTGAAATGACAAGTAAAATATCCTGAAATTAACTATATTCATTAAACTATAAAAAAATATAAAAGTGAATATATTATTTAAAATAAATTATGGTGCATAATATCAAACATTTCTCATGGAATTAAAAATATTAGAAATAACCATTACAGTAAATATTTAATTCGATGAATATTATTTTATACTCCTTTATAACACAAACTAAAAATAGAATTATATTATTTACGAATATAATCATACTATAAAACTTTTATAAACATCATTTAAAATCAATTGTTAAAAATATATTTGGAAGTTGTATTTTATTTTCATCATAAGATTTTATTATCTTATATTGTTTGTTTAGTACTAGTTCTTTAATGGAAGTATTGATAATTTTTTAAAAATTATATCTTTTTAATTGTGAGTTGTTATAGGTAATGATGTAGATATTTTATAATGACTTATAATGTTTTAATTTAACACCATAAGTATTTTAGCTAGGATTTAGCATGACGAAGTCTATGCCAAGCTTATTTTGGTAATTATAAAAAATAATGGTTCGAATCTAAATATCATTTAATGTATTCCTAAAAACATTAAGAAAAATAATAATAATTATTTAAATATTATTGTAAAATATCAATATTATTTTTGTTTACTTTTTTATTCGTTAAATTTATTCTTAGTATTGTTCATGTAGGTTGCTAAAATGACCAAAGTAAGAACATGCAACTATATATGGGTGAGTGTTGTTAAGAAAGTAATATCTGTATCATAATGTCACTATTTAAGAAGTCATATGATATTATTCATATCTTTTTATGTTGTCTAAATTGATTATAAGACATTGGGATACATTATAAAAGAATTGAATGAAAAAATTATATGGGTCACTTTTGTCGAAGCAGTAGTCTGGATATACACATGGGAAACACGTTAATATTCCCCATATTAGTAGTAGGATAATGAATTAGATAGAATTAAATAATCATCATAATTTTAAATATATCATATTAATCCTTTATGTATTCTATTTTAACTATCTTGTTATGGTGTGATGAAAATTCATTCATGGTGTTCATAGAAGCGGTAGTCCTCACATTTTCAGAGGACTTCTACATTTTCTAAATTGTTTATAGGAAGATACAAAATGGGGATTAAAACTGTATTATTAAATTTCAATGTACAATTAATACAGATGTTGTTTTATTTTCATCAATAGAAGAGGTTTTCTATTGTAAAAGAAGAAATGAATTAACAGTGCTCAATTGAGAATAATTCATCATGCTTTTTTTGTTCTCTATTCAGTAAAACCATAAGCCACTTAGCTTTGTGTTTCGGAAATAATAAGGCTTCTGAGAAATTTAGAATATTTGATGATACAAAAGGAAATAAATTTGGATGAGAAAAGGGTTTTTAATTAGCATATCAATTAGCTGAAAGGAATATCAATTAAAATGTGAAAAAAGGTCCTTTAGAAGATACCAATTACTTTTTCATTCATTAAAAACTATTCATGGATAAAAGAATCCATATTAAAATATAATAATTTTTTTGTATGAAATATATATGGTCACGATTCTACCAATAAATTTTTAAAAATAAAAATAATAATATTTCATGTCTTTTACCAATAATTTGTACATTTTAACATTTTGGTGCTTACCTAGGAAACTAATTTATACCCATGTAAAATTAATTTTAATTAATAAATAATTGGTGTAATTATTAAAAAAAATATAAATTTATGAATATAAATGTTTATTTCTATATAATCTAATTCAAGTCTATAATAAAATAAAATTAACTTTTATATTATAAAATTTAACATAGAAAAATAGCTTTATAGAAAAATTTTATTTTTACCATTATTCATTTTTAATATTATATGACATTGATTTGGAATTTATTAAATGAAAATATATTTTTATTTATATGAAAAACCTAAATAAAATTTATAATATAAGATATTATAGTTAATTTTATTAGATAATTATTATGTAACATTGATAAAACAATTCCATTAAAATAACCCTTTCTCTATAATTATGGTAATTAACATAAATCATAATAATCATAATTTTATATCAGAAATTGAATTGAAAATATTAAATAATAGGAATAATTTTATATCAAATAGGAAATACATGTTTTTCATATAAAATATCAATGTTAAGAAAAAGAATTTTAAATATAACTAAAAAAAATAGTTTTTAGAGTAAAATATAACAGAAGATTCAAAAAACATAAACATTGGTTTATAAATTCAACAGAGTTTTTAAGTGATTTATTTTAAGTTAAAAATAATTTTTTTTATAATTTTTTGAAAAATAATTCATTTATTTTCTTATTATGCCGATTACTTAAATTTTATAGTATTAGGTGAATCAATATTTTTTTAAATATTCATCTAAAAATTACTTATTTTAGATAAATCCATAAAATTATCCCTAATATAAATTTTATTTAAGGAATTGAAAAATGAAGTTCATTTTTCAAAAAAAGATTAAAGGATTTGTAAATTTAACATTTATATTAAAAGGAAATATATAATGAAAACCAAATTTTTTTGAGAAATAATTTTTAAAACATTAATGGTTCTTAATCCATTTTTTCCGTTCATTGATTACTATATTATTATTTAATATTGGATTTATTTTTCTATAGTTTTCTCAATTATATTAATCTAATAAGTCACAACTCATTTTAATTTATTGTTTCTTGTGAAAAAAGTTGACAAAAATGATATTGATTTAGTGAAAACAAATATATTCCTAGATATCATGGAGTTACATTCTCTCTTATTAAAAAAAATTATGTCATTAAAATAATATATCAGTCACTACAATAATTATATATGTATATCTAAAATATCGGTATGACCATGATATAATTGAAATATATATATATATATATCAAATAAATAAAATTATGAATCATATATTTTTACAACATAATAGGTCAATCATAGTCTTGGGTTTTTTATAATCATTTGCCTGAAACACCCCCCATGATTAAGTATCATAACTCTTACTATTGAAATAGTTTTCTTTTTGAGATCATACTTATAATTGGACTAATATATTATCATCTGTTGGTTTGATATTTTATTTCTATAATTTAATATTTATTATTTTGTTAGTGTGATGATATAAAATCCATTTTCAAAATCACATCGAATTAATTTAATGTGATACATAATCAGATATGGTTGAAGAATAATATCAATAATTTTGGAAGATATTCATATTCCTTTTATATAATTCCGATACCATGTATTGTTTATATTTATAATTCAATATCTCTTTATTTTTGAAGACAGAAATTTTATATGACATTTGAAAATCATGAGTGGATAATCACAAAAATTAATAATTATAACTATTCAATAAAATAAAAATATTTGAATAGGATTTTCCTATATACCATATACTTAGGGGTGGTTGGTTTGGATTTTCATCTTAATCCCCTATACTAGTGGCCATGTTTCCACAGTTCCCAAATTCCTGAAATCAAAAATTTTAAATTACTATTGGACCCTTAGGAAGAAAATATTTTTTCCCATAATGTTAACTGTACTAAGCTCTTTTTATTTAGAATAATGATGCTTTATTAAGTCATTTACAATAGATAAAACATCTTCTTATTCCATTGAGACAATATGGCGGGTTCTAATTCCACATTAATAACGAAATGAAAATTTAATCATTTCACTATCATCATCTTCTAAAAAAATTGAGACTCTATCCATCTTCTATTTGGTCTGTTTGAAAAAATAACTAAATTCATAATTTTAATCATAATTCTTTTTATCTTGTCTAGTATAGTAAGAATGATTACTACAATAATCTCTATCCCATTAGGATTCTCATAGGTACAATCTATGTATTTTCTATCATATATATAAATTACATGGTTCGTATGGATTCATTCACTACTAAAACTCAAAATCTATTAACATGTGTAATGAATAATAAATATAATCATATAATTACTTAAAATGGTATTATAGATAAATCAACCACAAAATGTATTTTTCATCAAAACCAACACAATAACATTTAGTTCGGCCTAAGAAACTCTTAGATCAATATATATATCTTCAGTTTGGATTTAATTATACAAATTTACCAAATTCTATAACCTAATAAATCTATGATAATGGTTTCTAAAGAGCAGGTCATTATCCAATACATACCCACTTACAGATTCAATCAAGCTATATTGTCCTAGGCCCACTCATTATTCATTGAGTGATGATTGATCTATTACTCAACTAGGAATTATCAAGGGTATTATATCTTGTAATATTTATTCCATATCCATTTACACATTACAATATACATAAGGGTTGTATTTTCATGTAAAACACTATACTGAAACTTCCTAAAAAATTTAATATGTTATCATAAATGTCGATTTATTTTTTAGACATATCCCTTGGGCTTCCGCGAATATTTTTTCCTCAAATTTTCACAAACCAAACAAAATAATATAATATATAACTAAAACCTAATTTAATGAAAACTATAAATCTCAATACTTTCACTACTAAATCATGTACAAAAAATAATTACTTTAAAAACTGATATTGATATATAGAATAATAACCAAAGTTAAACATTTAATTATTTTAATTCATTTTCATCAGATAAATGTTACATCTCCCAAAAAATCACAAAAACATAAGAAGAGATGGTTTATTTTATTTTAAGTTCAACTATATATGAAACTTATATTTTGATACATGTGAACATTTCTCTATAGTTGACCACAATAGATGCCCTTTTAGATATATCAAATATTACAGCCTTCTTCATAACATGGTGAAATAGAAAAATAAGAAAAGGGTATCCTTAAAATTCTATATACGGGTAAACATAATCTATAACAATAAAATATCATAAATGATAATAATATTATGATACTAGTTTAGTTAATCTATATGGGAATAACATGAGGAAATCATACCAAATGAATCAAAAAAATCACGAGTCATGTGATAATGCATGTTATAACATAATAAATGAATCAAAACTGTATGGAAACATTATTAAATAAACATTATCCATATTATGAAACATTATGATACCACATAAATGTGTCCCAAACATTATTATATAGAATTGTTACCTTCATAAGTAACATCGCTTTTTTCCAAACATTAATGAAGCTAAATTTCTCTCGTGTGTACATTTCTAAGAAAAATATACCTTTAACCAATGCATTGTAGGGTGATATATGACTCAAAAAACTGTTCAATCATACAAATATTTTCTTATTGAAAATATTTCACCATTCATATATTAACAAACCCAAGGAAATAAAAAATATTCGAAAATATTCTCCATGAAAATGAATCAATATTCAAATTATAAAGAAAACATGAAAATAAATTGGGTTTCATAAAGTACGTAAATGGTAATAAATAACATAATGAAATATATTGATTGAAACCAAATTCACAAAAAAAATTATATCTATAGAGGAGAAAAAATTCAGAAACCCGACTTAATATATCTGTTATAAATAGTGAGTAAAATAGAATAAAATTATGATAATTTCAATACTAAAAATATTTTTAAATCGTCAATGTAAAAGACATAGTTATGTCACCTTTTAAGATGTAATTTTTTAGAAGATAAAAAAGAAGTCGTTATAAAAACAAAAATTAAAAATATATTCCATTAATAGAATCCAAATAGAAATTATTCTTTTTCAATTCATTTGTATTGAAACAGAAAATAAAGTATTTTGTATGAAAATAATTTCGATACATTTTTCAAACACATTTCCTAAAACCCCATTTTATTGGAAAAGATAAAAAAATTTACACTTGAAAATAGAAAAAAAAATGTAAAGATTTAAATGGAAAAAATCTACTAATACATTCATATAGACCAGGAGAATATTTTTTAAAATTAAATACATGGATATGGATGAAAATTAACCATAAAAAAGACAAAAATCATTATTAAAAAAATTAAAAAAAATAAAACATGGGATTTATCCAACAAATGTATTTGATTCATAACATTAAATATATATAATATAAGTTGGATATATATACATTTATAATCACTTGGTGTAATATATCATTAATTAGAGATAATAGTTAATGATAAATGACAATAACCTAAGAAAAATATATAAGTAAAGAAAAACTATTACATATAATCCTACTTAGTAAAATACAAAATTTCCACCTGTATATGAATATAAATATTTTAATAAACTCTTTTATGAACATATTCATATTTATAATATTTTATAAACTCATATCTATAAATTAATTACAAAAATATTAGTCAGGTATACCATGTTTTAATTATCATATGTTACTAGTTTCTATAGATTATTTTATACTATCTCAGTAACAGCAGTATTGATTCATAGTTTTAGATTCAAATTTAATCCTTACAATATAATTAGTGATCTTGGAAAATATTTTTTATAGTTACTTATAATTATTTAATTTTATTTCATAAGTATTTGATTTATGATTCATGAAGACAAGGTTGACGATAAGTTTGTTTCGGAAATTTTAAGGAACAAGATGGTGGTATCTTAATTTAGGATATATGTTATCATTATCCTTCCAGAAAAAAAAATCATATTTTCTTATCATTTTTCAATATTACTATAGTATTGGTGTCTACATTTATCCATTTTTTAAAACTTATAGTGTTTTTCATGTTGTGGGTTAAATGAACCCATTCAAGATCATGTTATAATCGATTGGTGAGTATAGTTAAAAGTATGATTCTTTTGGAAGAATATAATTATTGTTGATTGATATTGATATAATTTATATGTTGTTAAGGTTATTATTCAATTTTTATGATTATTTTATATTGAAAAATAATGTAGATGAAAAAAGATATATATTAGTTTTGTTGAGAAAATATCCCACATGTATGCACAAGTGACAGATTGTTTTTAAATTGGAAGTAATAAATTTGAGGATTAAGTTATATTATCATAATATTAATAATATTATAATTAAAAAATATATATATTGAATACTGGATTTTAAAAATCCACATAAGGTGGTTATGGAAATGGCATCATGTTGTTTACAAATGTGTGTGTTCGCACGTAGAAGAAGGTAAGTTTTTTATATTCATTAGGGGATGGTAGAAAATGAATATTTCATTAGTATAATAACATTTTAGAATATAATTAATATGAATGTTATATTACATTCCTAGATATAATATTTTAGTGGTGGTATTAGATGAAAATGAGAATGAGATATTGATTGAAAGAATTACCTCATTATTTAGATGTTATACCTCAGATAACAAATTAAGGATCAATAGCTTTCCCTTTTTAAATAGAAATGGATTTGAAAAAATGAAAATATAATTTAATAGATAATAGTGTAGTGTTTTTATAGATATAATTTTTTTAATGGGTGGAGAAATTTTGTGTAAATGATCCCCATTTATAAGTGAAGAAATATATTTCTGTAAATACTATTCAACTTTTCAATGATGGAATGACACTATTCAAAATTCAATGGACCCAAAAGTCATAAATGAGAATTTTTTGTGTGTTGAAATTTCAATAATTACTCAATAATTCATCTTAAAACTTGTTTTAAAATAAATCAAATCTTTTACGATAAATTTTTTACTATCTATCATTTTGGTTTTTAAATTGGTTAGTATATTTTAAGAAAAGTAATTTATATTTTTTATCCAATATATGGTAAATAATATTTAAAAATCGTGATGTTATAAAACTAAATTTAATATCTATTAATATTAGTTCAATTATGAAAAAACAGAAATTTATAAATTGAATTAAAACATATAATATGTAGAAAAAAATTGTTAATATATAGAAAAAGATGGTTTTACTGTTAATGATTTTTAATATAATTAATTAATAATAGAAACTTTAATGAGTGTTTGTTTATTTACATCGATTTTTCCCCTTTATATAGGTTCTCTCAATATAGAAATGGTGGGAAACGAAAATTATTTCTATGATTAATGAAATTATAGAAACTAAATACCATTCATATTTGAAATTTTATGTATTCATAGATAGTGTTCTATATCTTCTTGAATTTTATAATAATTCAAACATTCTTCAAACATCCTTAAAATTATAGATTAAGGAAATTCTCCAACAAATCTTATTATATCAATCCAATTGAAAGAAAAAAACACAGTAGCATTTGGGACAATATTTTTTATGAAAAAATATTTTTCAAATGAAATGTTGTTACAATGGAATTATAAAAAATTCACCATAGTTAAATTTTTAGACGATTCATCCTCAGAATTCAAAAACTGATAATTTTAGAAACCTTCACCAACTTTTGGAATCAAGAAATTGTTTTTTATTGATCAAAATTTCTCTATTCATTCACTTAACCTCTTCCAGGGCATTATACACCACATGGATCAATCTTCATAGAAATATTCATCCCCTGGCCGCAACAATGTTTTTCTAATTTTAATCCATCTGATAAACATTTATTCATAAATATATTCTTTAGTAGAAATTAATATATTCCATAATTGAAAAATTATTATTTCTATAAAAAACCCTTCTATACAAACTTTATTAAAACTTCTTCTTGAAAATACTATGATTTACTTATCCATTGTTTTTAACCCACTGAATATGGTTGAATACATTGTCACAACTTCTGAATATATTATTCACAAAAAACTTTCATCATATACTGTATTTATTTCAAACTACATTTGGTTTTATTCAATTAAATTTTCATATGAATTGAAACATGGATTCTTTTTCCACTATTTATTTATTTATCATTTTATAGAACTATAAAAAAGATAGATTAAACTACATATTATATATAGTTTGATTAGGTTTTTATAATTTTTTGGTATTTAGTTTATTCAGAGGCATAATTCATTATTTTATTATATATAATGATAAATATTATTTATCTCAAATGTTTTTCCAGTACATTTTTTTGAAAAATTTCCCTTCTACGAAACCATAAACATGAAATTCTATATTTTCATAAGTAATATTGATCAAGAATATTTTTCCTATAAAATTAATTTCGAACATTATCCATTGTACATCTGATGTTTTCCTATTTAGAAATCACTTTCAATTCTCCCTAATTCTTCAAGAAACATCTTGTATCATTATATAATCATGATTTATTTAACATGAATGAAATTTATATCATAAATATAATTTTTTAGAAAAGTCACATTACAATGTTCCAGAAACTTCCAAACATTATCACTTCATCTAGAATATTCACAAAAATATTATAAATTGTAAATTACAATTTGTCTTAACAAACATTATGCATATTTATTTAAGCAGTTACCAGAAAGTCTAAAGAAATGTGAGATGTTAAAAATATAAAACATTTTATGAAAATAATTTCATGAATCATCAATACCCCATTTTTAATTTGTTGAAAACATCCATTAAATTCTTTTACAACTCATCATTTTACATCATTAATACATTTTTAAAAAATCTATTTTCAATAAAAATACATTTTTCCTAAATATTCAACAAATAAAAAAAATTCTCAATGGGAAGTCCCTCAAACAACATTATTGGATAATGTAGTTTTTTAACAAATTATATCCCATGATGGTAGGAAATTTTGGGGTTATGAAAAGATAAATTATTCGAATTATATTTTATTGCATATTTTTATTTCTCTCTCTCATTATATAATAACTACAGGTTCTGATTGATTTTTTAATGAAAAAATTAATCACCTCATTTTTCTAGAAAAAACAATTTCTCCCACTTTTAGGATAATGATGTACATTTTGTCACCCTTTTTCATCATAATACAACACATGGTGGGGGATTATATTATAAAAGTGGATTATATTATTAGAGGATGAATATGATATTGTACTTTATATTCCACACATCTCTCTTTTTCCAAATCATTATGGAAGACATCATCATTTTAGTAATTTTTTAAAATATATTCAAACATAAAATATCCACTAGGACCATTATATTTTATAATGTGATACTTTTTATGAAAGAGTTGGGACCTCAAATATTGGAAAATAGTTTTTGAAAGTTCAATAGAACATTGATTGTCCCAAATAATATCAAACATTGTAGAAGAATTAAATTTCAAATAATCTAGCTATTATTTCATTCAAATCATCTATTTAGAAACACGATTAGTCGAAACATATTCTGAAAATTCATGTGCACAATGCAATGAACTATACTTATTACTATTCTGGATGAAACCACATTTCCCCAAGAAAAATGTTAATCTAAATGTTGATTTTCAATCATTTCAATACCCATCACAATTATAATTTTTAAAATAAATAATTTTTATATCAAATCATATGTTATTGAACAATGCATAGGTATATTTCCTTTAACATATCATATAAATCTATTTGAATCTATCATATATTCTTTGTTTGGATCACATTAATATCATCCACACAAGGCAACAACATAGAAAATGTAATTAATTGAAGCTATAATATAATGAAAACATCCTATCAAATTCCAAAAATCTATTTGATTCACATATTTCCTAGATAAAACAATACTCATTATCATTCCAATTGAAATAGTAGTAGAACTATATTTGGAAACATTTAAGGAAAATATTTTTTAAAACACTGTTGTTTACTTTTCTTATGATATAAAAATTTATCTCTCCCTATTGTACCTGTAAACCTAGGATTTAGGGTAATTCTCAAATCATTAAAATTTTAAAAAATTAAATAATTTCTTCAGCAATATATTTGTAATAATTTTCTTGATCCCATTTAAATATTATTTCATAAACATAAAAAAGGACAATCAAGGTACCCAAGTTCATCTGTATCAAATAAGACATTCTATCTTATTTTATTTAAAAAAATCACATTTTTTTATAAAAATATAATGTTTTGAGTTCTATGAACTTGGATCTTATTTTATCACACAAAATTAATTATTTGACATACAAAACTTGGTTATATCAATTTCATGTAAGAACTCCTTTGTTTTCTCGATGTAAATGTATTCCTCAATCTCTCAATTTAGAAATGATAACTTTATATCATTTTGATAAACATTATAAAAATTATTTAAAACTACTTATAAGAACATTATGGTAGTTTCAAGTCTTGTAATGGGTGAATAGTTTCTTTAATATCAACACGATCAACTTATAAATAAATATTTCACATAGTTTTTTATTTATCTCAAAAATATTATCTATTTTTATTCATTTTATTTCTAAATGCCCATTTTTAGAAAAACATTATTTCCTTAAAAATTTGGAATAAGTTCCTAATTTTCATTTTTATCCACATGATTCAACTATTCATCCATAAAATCATCCCATTCATTGTGTTTAACTACTTAGAAAACTTATTATCAATCAACCAGTGAGATGAGTGTTTTCTGATTTTTCAAATATCAAATTTATTCTAGAATGAATAAAATCGTTAAATTTTCCAAGTATACCTTTGGTTTGATCCACTTTTTTAGGTTATAGATTTTAAATGATTTTGTTACTTCCTTTCTTCCCTTAATACACTATTTGTATGAATCTTTATGTACCTATTTTGTGTCCAATTCACCATCACTTTTTTAAACTTATTAGAAGACTCTAGTTTATCATTGCTGACTTTTTTAACATTATATGTTAAGAATATTGGATTTCCAATAAATTTCCCATCAAAATAATTCAATAAAAAATTTAGAAATATTTTCCCATATTTATATCTTGTAATATTTTGTGAATATAGCATGAAAATTCATACTTCAACTTTCTCTTAAAATATTTAAAGATCATGTTTTTTAATTTTTAGTAAATGGTCACATCCAAAAATAGTGATATATTTCACTAGTTTTTTTATTATATGAAAATTAATAATAATATATTTTTGATTTCAGCCTTTACAAATAACTATTTTCTCTTTTAAAATAGTAATAATCGATTCTCTCCGGAAATAATTAAAATGATATACTCTAATAGGATTCTTCATACCATTTCAACAAAAAATATATTATTCGTTTCTATCACTATATTTTATTGAGGGGTTTATGAATAAAACAAATAATATTTGATTCCATGATTCGTTGAATATGATTCAAAAGCATTGAATATATACACATTTCTATTTTTATTTATCAAATTCATTATGTGTACACACATTTCTCTAAAAAAAATTATTCTTAAAAATATAAAAATTTATGTAGCCACTAATTTATGAATTATAGATATAATGTGGGTCATATGAGTGAAATAATCAATAACAGTGTGAATGTAAAAAACTATTTTATTTTATTGATGTCTAATCGGCCCAATAAATTTCTGAGTGAATAAGATCAATAGGGATGACTAAATTTAAAACATATTATGGATTTTACTAACTTTATTACTTTTAAAATGTGTTATAAAAACATTATATTATTTTATTTTCAACATTTTAACGTTTTTTATAACATCTACATTGGAATTTTTGAACATACATTTCAAACAATGATTATAAATCATGTGATGAAACAATTTTTAATTCATATTCTTCGATAGTGTGATAAGAGTTTCAAAAGTTATCCAATCTAAATGATATTTCCATTAGTATTTTCTCCAATGGTAACAACACTAAAATATTCTATATTTCTAATGAGATAAGTTCATTTTTAAGTTTCATTCCTACATCACAATGTTGGATGACACTGTTTATGTTTCGTTTGATCCAATGAACAAATAAAATAACCATATTTTTTAGTTTCTCAACATCCATATTAGTAGATTATATTCATATGATTTATATATAACTATCAATAAAAAATGTTACTATACCACCATCATGATTAAATGAAAAATCATTGTATTAAAATCACAAAAAAATATGTTATGAACAACCCCTATCAATAAAAAAATTATTTGTTCCTTCTACTTACTTTCAAAGATGATTTGATAAAAAAAATATCTTTATAAAAAATTAATCTTTCCATCCTCTTTTTCTATTCATGCAAATAAACATTGTCCCAATAGTGTCATTTGGAATTCATTAGAAAATAGAATCAGTTTCTCACATCTTCTTCAAATTTTCTCGAATAATACAATCCCATTTTTCATTAGAGACATTGTAACATCTTGGGATTTTTCTATGCTTACTTCCTGAGGCTCATGAATGTAATTCACTTTTATTCTACTATTTTTCACCCACAATTTATATCTACTTCAAGTAAGTGTCATGTTGTGAAAAAAATATATTTCTTATTCCAATGAATAATGTAACACACACAATAACTTCTGAAATTATGTATTCAACATAAACAAAATATTTCCCTATAATCAATTGTCTAATTTTGATGAAATCTTTTTAATGTTTTTTCCTCTGGGAGATGGGACACATTTTCGCAATTGTGTTTCTTAATAAAATGTCATTTTTTTTATCATATCATTTCACAATCCATGATTTCCCACATTATTCATAACACCTAAATTATTTGAAAATTCATATCACTATTTCATTTATTGGGAAATAATTTCACACGATTTTTTTATTTTTCTTTCTCTGCAGCTTGAGATGATTCCTCTTTACTTCTGGATAATTTTTGAAATTATTATTCATATTTTTAGAGTGCAATCAATATCATTAAATTTTGATTGTTTTTTACAAAACTTTTCTTCCTTAACTGTAGGTTTCTTATTGATATCTTCCACTATATTTTGATTCTCAACTAATTTCTGTTTTATATTTAAAATATCCAAGATAAACACATCTATATTTTTTAGGACATATTTCCTTCCATTAATATAATCTCCACTTTCTATCTTCATTATTAAAATTTTATTTATTCTTTTTTATTTTTATCATGAAAATATAGATGTTGATATTTAAGTTGATATTATTTATAATATTTATTACCTGATTTTTCATATTCCCTAATTTATGAATATTTCTTTTTCTCAATAATTACATATTTGGTTTTAAAGTTTTCTGAAAATTCATCATCAGAAGAGTATATTTTATTTGAATCATATTCAACTTTCTTACTTAACACACATATTCAATCCACATAATAATTTTTTTTTTCAACCAATGTACATGTTACATTAATTGAATATATTTTTCTTCTAATTCCACTTGATTTTTTCACCATAATGATATTCATATTCACCATGATTCTTCTTTCGTAAATTCATAGTAAAGTTCACTATTCCACTAAAATTAAAATATTCAGGTTGGATTTTTCCTCCATAAATATTTAAACCACTAGGATAGTTTTTATAGATGAGATATATGATAATATCATTCAATTCATAAAATTACTAATATCCTGAATAACCGAGTTCAACATTCCTCACATAACGAGTTTTCATCCTTCTAGTGGCTACATAAGTCATCTTATCATCGATCTTCTTTTTGGTGATATATCTTTTTATATCCCTTAATCGAAATGACTATTATTAAATTCATCATGTGATAAATATTCATTATCTTCTAAATTTTAGATTTTAAAGTTTATCAATTTAGGGATGTTTCTAATTAGTTTCTTGAAATAAAAATTATCTTTATTGATATATCAAAAACCATATACTTTTCACATGAAATCATTGAATATAGTGTAATGTTTATCAATATATTCATTAAATTTGAATAATATGTCACAATACTTGTATCCCCTAAAATATTAAATTAAAGAAATTTTATTTGATAGTGTATGTGACAAGAAACACCAAGCATATAAGAGAGTCTAAAAATTTGAGAACTTTTGATATATTTATTTTAAAATAAATTGAATCTATTCAAAAGCATTCATTATAATAAACATTGACATTTTCTTACATTAAATTCAATGATGAGTTTCTTTGAATCCAACATTGCATGAAATATCGACTTTTATTGAAAAATAATATATTATTAAAATATTGATATTAAATATATGTTAACAAGAAAGTCCAGTCAGAAGAAATGCTTCTGACCATTTATTAAAAAGAAAGAAATAAATTACAACAAAGCAGAAAATGAGGACAAACAATATAAAAACCCTCAACCACCAAGAACAGGTCTAGAGATCATAATATGACATATCATTACCATAATCAGAGTCACCATCAGTCTATCTATAACTTACAAGATAAATAAGGAATAAGAAACTTTTCATATTTATTAATGTTGGTGAATTGAATATTAATTTTACATTAAAGGGGACTTTAAGTTCGATGGCATACCTGATACACAACAACGGGTTTCTTTGAAATCTTACGTTGCACATTAATAATATAATATTATTATTTGAAATGGTAGTTATTGTCTAGTCGTTGTAGTAGCGGGAATTAACATAACTAACTAAAATATGATAATATATGTTTGTTGAAAGTTTTCCATTTATCCAATAAATTTTAGAGGCTCAAAATGTGAATGATTTTGATTTTAAGCATAAATACTCTAATATTTTTTAAAAAGGTCAATTTACCACCTTTTGATGTAGAACACTCGTTAAATCGTGTTTTGGTCACTTTTATATGTTCTATTTGACAAAATAACATTATTCATTATATTCAAGACATCAAAATTTACATTGGGTAAATGTTTTGGTATTTTTCTGATAAAGATCATTTTTTAATAAATAGTGAAAAATACTGTATTTTAATTGAAAAGTTCCTTTTATTATAATATATTTATATGGTTATATTATCTTCATAATTGTTTTTAAAATGTAATTGGAAAATATTTTTACCATTTTATCTAATGTTGGTCATTGGAAATAATTTCATTTTGAAATTTGACATTAACAAGGGTTAATCTTTTGGTAGTTATTATTTCTTAAAAACACGCTATTTGTTTTGACAATGGGAATTAATTTTAAATTAATTAATGGAAATTCTATGTTTTGAATTTGGTAAAATGAACATCATTTTTTAATTTGTAATATCAAATAAATCTTAGGCTAAATTTTTGGAATTTTCTTGAAAAACATCAATTTTATTGATGAATAGTGAAACCACTTAGTAGTAATTAAAAAACTGAATTTTTCATTTAAATTAAATTTTACCGCTTCTGTGAATTGAATTTCGAAACCCCAACATACATGATTTTTATTAGTAAGTAAAATATGGCTTAATAGGATTAAAATAATTTTTTGGTGAATAGTAACTTTTGAATTTTATTTACCGCGATTAAAGGTAAATAGGGTAATGCAGGGTAAAAAGATTATCACAATAATACAAAATTAACTTAAAACTTGTCCTAAATTTTTTGGTTGATTCATGGATGACCATGGGAATCTTTGGGGCGATTTTGAGACCCTATGAAACCACTTAAGAGTGATAATGGCACTTTAGATTAATAAATTTAATGTAAAGTCTAAAATGACACAAACAGATATCTTTTGGTAAATTAATTTTTACATAGTATTATATAAGTTATATTTTAGACTATAAAGAATATTTGGAACAATAAAAAGATTCCCTACATCATGGTAATTTTTTAATAATTTTCAGACAACAAATAAATTATATTATTTATGACACAAAAATGAAGAAATATATACCCCATTAATAAATGATTTAAATAAATAAGATTATAAATATTAAAATAAAATCCAAGACCAATCCAATTATTATTGGATGATTTTATTTCTACCACGAGTCATCTTATTTTTGAATTTAATTAGTTCTGTACTACTATAAAATGAATATCATTTTATAATAAAATAATATTTTCACACTTTCCTAAAGATCCCCTCCTCCCCCTTATAAAAGGACACCACTTATAAATATTTCCCCACACCTCTCAATCCTTTTGCCTCATTCAACCTCTGACCAGTTAATATCTTTACATCCCCTCCTCCTCTTAGAAGCCTTACTTTATGCATAAGGTACTTCAAGAAGTCCTTTTGGTTCAAACCAAAGGTATTTACCCAAATTAAAGGTAAGAGTTCCTCTTAACTTCATTTCTTTTATTTTTCTTCTCCAACCCCTAAAATATTTTTATGCCATTATTTTATAACAACAATAGTATCCTCAATATAATAGGATGTTTTTATGATATGAATTTTAAATACACTTTCACACACATCCATCTAATGGGTGAAAAACATATTGTTTCTATGGATGGAAAACCAACGCCTCACGAAACGATGATTGTTTGAATATCTCCTACTGCCTATCATGGTGGCCATTAAGATGGAACTATATTTATATATGATATATGATATACATAATGTTTATATTTTCTTTTTTTCTTCTGTATTTTACATTTATATCCTACCATTATGGTTTCAATAATGGGTAAACACGATAATTTCATTTGAGGAAGTGCGGACTACCACCCCCTCAAAGTGATATGACTCGTTAATGCCATATATAGGATGTATAAAGGATATAGTTAATGATATTATATATGATATTATACTGTAATTATAATATACTTAGGTATCATTATGTTATAATTCCATTAAAATTCGAAATATAAATGAAGTTTGTGTTCATGTTTACGTACGGCTTACCGTCTCCATGAACGATGCATTTCATTTCTTATCTCCAAAATGTTATGTACTATTATAAATACATATATATATATACTGTATATATATGATTTATATGATATCTAAATCATTAATATCATTATGGAGATAATGAATAATGAATACATGGACAACTTGTAATTATAAGGTATTCATTTTTGACTCAAGTACAAAATATCGACCAAACGACCATTATTAACTTAAATGATTGCATATTGTTTACAACATGGTAATAAGTGATATAAAATGGATAATAAACATGAAAAATGTTCTTAATCAAGTTGAAATTAACATTACTTTATTATTCAGGAAGAACAAGGAACAAACGGGTCACGTTAGACACGAGGTAAGGGATTTTCTTATCTCACTTTTAATTCTGTGAGATTTCCATTGTTTTCCACTTATTCTTTTCATGTGGTGTATTTTGTACTACCATTTGATATATATTAGAATTATTCTCATTATATTCATGGTATTATATGATTCATTTTGTGGTTATTAACTTTTGTTCATACGACTTAGTTTATTTCAACGTGGTAAAGGGTTTCATCTCACTTTTTATTCCCATGAGATTCATGCTATATATGAGACTATTTCCTTTTGTATGGTGTATGTAATTTCCATGATTATACTATCTGTGTAATATAATTTCGTTTATTATTATTTAAATCTTCATTGTATGATCCTTCTTTCATATGGCATGTGTTTTCTATGTTACGAAATCGGTAAGGGAACCTTTCACCCTCCCCTTTTTAAAAGACTTATTTTTGTTATATCTTTTAATTTACATCGTATTATGTTGGGATATGTTATTATATAACCTTATTGATGTAAAAATTATTTCCAAGTGATGAGATAACCGTTTTATCTCATCAACTCATTTTATGAATTTTAATGTGACGTCGTTAGGGTGTTGAATTTTATAAGGGAACTTCTTAACCTAATTTATATTCTTTGGGTTCAACTTGTACTTCATGAATATGTCGTCCTATGAATATGTGTGAATTAGCTCTGATTGTTTTAAACTCAATATCCACTTATATTGGGTGTATTTATATTTGTTACAGATAATTATGTGATTTATTTATCCTTATTTTAAGGATACCATATTTATAAGAGATTTCACCTCAATTTTAATTTACACTGAGTCTTCATTGTTGTTATGAACCAATTTACTCTTATATGATGTATATACTGTCCTTTGACATATTATATCATGAATCCCTTTATTCTCAAGATATTATAAAGTTCTGATTAAATTTTATTCATAAAATATTTGTATTAAAGCCTCTCTCTTTTTGTTAAAAAAACTCTTTAACGCAAATGTCGTCTTAAAATTTTTAAAGATTTATTAATTAATATAATTCTCATTAGCTTCCATGTCTTCAAAATTGTTTTTAGGATTTATTTATATAGGCATTAATGTTTTTTAAATGATAATTCATTTAAAATCATCAAAGTGGTATGGGACACTTGGATTCAAAAATTACTTTTTAAATGTTTTTTAAAATGATTTGATAAAGCATTGTTTATTTCAATATCTTGATTAGATATATTGGAATTTGGAAATGTTATATTTTTTTATACATGTGTTATGGGTTTTGATTATGTTATGGTTATTGGGCGTTGGTTACATATACGGGTGGTTCTGTGATAAACCTAGAGTAGGTGAGCCCGAGATAGCTCTCCAATGCATTGGGTAACGTGACTGAGGTAAATGTGATGTTTCTCCTAAGAGATTTCGGGAATATACTATGTTGGGTATTCAAAGTGTAACTCTCTATGTAGCTGTGATTGCTACAATCTAAGATTGATATGGATTCCATAATTAACCTTTATGATTTATGATTTGTGTGTGTTATTCATAAATCTTATGATTTTCATAAGGTATGTAATGATTAAAAAGTATGGTTTCATTGATTTGTATTTATTGATGGGATAATGTTTTCCCTCCTTATTTTATAAACCTTACTGATCTTTTTATGCTCATCCCATGTTTTTAAATGTTTTCAACATTACTTAAATATGATTAGGGTAAAGGATGGGATAAATTAATAGTCACACTTTCTAAATAATGGAAGTAGACATATTTCATTTTAAGAGTTTTTATTTTATGAAAAAATAGATATTGAGTAGTAGTGCCTACATGTAATAGTCAAGTTATTTTCTAATAGTTATGGCCTAATTATCGAAAACTCTAAACATGAAAAGATCCTCAATGTGAATTATTCATTTAATTCAATATTATGTAATGTTTTAAGGCTGGGTCCTTACAGTTGGTATTAAAGGGTAGGTTTAGATAACTTTAGAGGTTAGGGTGTTCTTTAAGCATAAGGGACATTACCATAACAGTTAGGATTTTAGAAAGAGTCGTAGTTATTTTAGATAAAGTGAATGCGTTTAAGATAACATGAATAAGTGTATCTTTTTATGTACCATTATCATAAGATATTATATGATGATTTTACTGATATACTCCAACTTACCTTTTTGGTTTTAGTAAATGGTTGGATCTAGCAGCCAACAAAGTTACAGTGGATGTGATGAAAATTGTGACAGTTTTCTGAACAACCAACTGAATGAAATAAGATTTGTAATGAGAACTCTTGTGGTTATTCTCAACGAACTATCTGGAGTCATGATTGACCACTTGAACCTTGTTGATTTTTATAATGCATCGTATATGCGAGAAACAAATCCATACGAAATTTAAGGTAATAATCATAAAGGTAAGTATGTTAAAAAAACCTTTGTATCTAGAATGTGGAACAAAACACCTAGGAAAATGCTTCAAAGGGGCCGGAAGATGGGATATATGTTGGAATGAAGGTCATAAAGTAAGAACCTTCCATGTAAAAATAAACCATCAAGTTGCCTCTAGGAAAGGAATATAAGTTCTTTCTGCGGGATCAATTAAATGATTTAAATGTGGTGTGCATGGACATTATACAAAAAGATATCCTTTGAAGATATTTTGGGAATAGGATCACTGGGATCGTACAAATATATGTTTACCAATACATAGTGCCATTCAAATTGAGGACGGAGAAACTGACAATGACCAAAGAAAGGTATGGATTATTTCTTAACATATGTTTTGACATTATTGAATCATAGGATATGATTCATGATTTTGTTTATCGAAAATAAGTATTTCTGAATAAGTGGGTAAAGAATGGTTAATGGATCATGAAGAATGTTGAATGAGTATGAAGTCAACATATAATGTATTCAAGAGTTATGGTAGATTTTAGGATGGGGAAATGCTTAAAAGTATTACGGCTCTTTTGATGATGGGATTAAATTAAGAAGGATTTTTATAGTATGTGTAACACTGAAATTTGATATATGAAACTTTTATTCAAGGAATAATTATCTTTTCTTTTGTGGATAATTTTATAATTAACCATTTGGGTTTATATGATCCTTGAATTTGAGGCAATTATAGGTTAAGAAATTTTGGGATAAAAAATGAATGTTATTAGATAAAATTTTGGTTAAAATAAGTTATGGCTATTTTTGACGAATTTATCTCTTTTTCAGGAATGTTATAAAATAATATAGTTTTTGAAAAAGGAAAACATGCAGGCCACGTGACAACCCGTCACGTCGGACAAAGCTGTGGGAATCGTACCCATAACCAAAGTGCGACTAGGATTTATCGCCTACCACTGGACTACGTGAAGTCCCTGGTTGGTATGAGTAATTATATTTATTTATATGACCTTATGAATAAGTTTATTTTTGGTTATTTATGGAAATTATTAACCTATCATAGAGAATATGTGATTAGGTTAATTACACGTCATTATGAGTCTTTAAAAGTAGTCGATGTTATTTGGAGATAAAAGTTAAGATTTACTTTGGAAGACTATGGGATTAAATTCTTCAAGAGTTTTGGTTTTCAATGTTATTTTGGATTATATTGAATAATTTTAAAGACAATTCTATATTTTATGGTTTTTCTTGAACTTTGGGTACTTTTGGATGAATTTTGGAGATTAATAGTAGTACTTCTTTTTATAAAGGATTATCCTTTTGGGGATTATCTGATCACGTACTAACCAATTTTGGTTTTGGTTAATGTATAAATATAGGTGAAATATATGGTTCATATTTTTTGGATCATTTTATTCTCTATAAGTTGGTTATAGAACTTTTAATGTGACCAAGTCAGTTTGAATACTCATCGTTTAGAGAAAAGATGAGTTTGTAGTAAAAAATTAGTAAATGATGAATGTCTACATGAAAAGTAAGTATGCTTCCATATGTTTTTATTTAAGCTCATAAATAAATTCCTCAACTTTATGAAAATTAACTAAAAACAAAAACGTTGACTATTAACTTTTCCTACTAGGGAATCATGGACCGTTGAACCCATCACATGTTTGTGATTTTCTGGTGGTTAACTTTCTCCTAATCATGTTTTCTATCTCTCTCCATCAGAACTTGACCGTTTTTTCTCTCATCCATGTCAATGTTTTCCTACAAGGACTCATAGTATGGGTTATATTGTGTGACCTTTGTACTTATCTTCCTTTATTTTAAAGTGATAGTTTTATTGACTCTTGTTCTGATGTGGTACATTCAATGATGTTTCCGAGCCAAATTTTAAAATTGCGAGGGCACAATTCCAAAAAGGGGGGAAGGATGTAACATCCAAGATAAATAAGGAATAAGTCACATTTAATATTTCTTAATATTTTTTAATTAAATATTAATTTTACATTAAATGGGACGCTATGTTCGATGGCGTACTTGATACACAACATTGGGTTTATTTGAAATCTTACGTTCCACACTAGTAATATAATAATATTATTTTAAATGGTAGTTAATTTCAAGCCATTGTATTAGCGGAAATTAACAGAAATAACTAAAATATGATAATATATGTTTGTTAAATGTTTTTAAATTTATCCAATAAATTTTTGTGGCTTAAAATGTGAATGAATTTGATTTTAAGCATAAATACTCTAATATTCTTTAAAAGGTCAACTTACAAACTTTTGATGGAGAACCCTATTTAAATCTAGTTTTGGTCACTTTTATATGTTCTATTTGACAAAATAAAATTCTCCTTTGGATTCAGGACATCAAAATTTATTTTGGGTAAAATGTTTGGTATTTTTCTGATAAAGTTCATTTTTTAATGAATAGTGAAAAATACTGTCTTTTAATTCAAAAGCGCCTTTTAATCTAATTTATTTATATGGTTATATTATATTTTTAATTGTATTTAAAGTGAAATTAGAATATATTTTTACCATTTAATCTAATGTTTTTCATTTGAAATAATTTCATTTTGATATTGGACATAAACAAGTGTCAATCATTTGATAGTTATTATTTCTTAAAAACAGGCTATTTGTGAAACACCCGAGACTTTTATGTGAAATATTTTGTTTTTATGTAATATAAATCATCAAAGGAATATTTCAATACACACAACACTAGCTTGGCTTGCTTTACACGCAACCGCGGCCTTCCTCGATAGCTTGCGTCGTACGCAATACCGAGTTTCACTAAACAATGATATGCTATTAAAATATTATTAAAACTAGCCGTTATGAATAGTAATAACCACTTTTTGAAATTTTATAAATTTTATTTTTCAAAATGGACTTCATTTTTGGATTTGGAATATCGAAATTAGCCTAGGGTGAAATTTTGGTATTTTTCTGAAAGCTTTCAATTTTTGATGAATAGTGAAACCACTAAGTGGTAGTTAAGAAACTGAATTTTTCATAAAACATAATTTTATCGCTTCTGTGAGTGAAATTTCGAAAATCTGAGACACACGGTTGATGTCAGTAAGTAAAACATGGTTCAATGAGATGAAAATTTTTTTTTGGTGAATAGTAACTTTTTACTTTTTTACCACGGTTAAAAGTAAATAGGGTAATTAAGGGTAAAAATGATATTATTATTACCCTAACACATATCCTAATACTATTGGACAAGTGTAATTCGACCAAAAACAACCTTAAGAATAACATATGACCATTTAGGCCCACTTGTATTAGATTAGGACATTTATTATTAATTTATTTAAAGAAGGGTTAAAATAGTTAAAATCAAAGTTTAATAAGTAAATAATTTTCAATATGGGGTTATACATAAGATAGATTCGACTATAAATATTCATTAGAAATCTAAAAATATTTCCTACATAATGGTATTTTATTTATAATTTTTAGACACTAAATAAATTAATTTATTTATGACACAATGATGATGCAGTAATTATCTTTTTAATGAAATATTGACATAATTAATGTTATAAATACCCAAATAAATATAATTTGAGACTTTTTATGAATTAAACTAATTTCATGGGTTAATATGACATGTTATTATTGATTTAATTAACTTTTTTAGAACTAATCATTCTATTATGATTTTCACAAAAATCAATTACTAAATAGTGTCAAAATTGACATAAAATAGTTTTTAAAACAAATATTATACTAGTAATTGTTATTTTATTCCTAAAAATCTAAGGTTCGGAAAAATGACTTAGATAAGGTTATATATATTAATAATAAACAACTTTTGGTTCGTTTGGATGCTTATAGTAAGTTTATTAACCTTATAGTATAAGAACACAAGAAGACACGGTAAAAGTGAAATTATTCAACTTAATGTTAAATCTAAATGATAAGGTTAAAATAGGAACCTAAACTTGTCTAAATTATATTGAATGAGAGGATTTAGACCCATCCACACCTTATCTTCAAAACAAATCAATTTGGAGCTATTTAAATCCGAATTTTTCTTTATAATAAAATAATAATTTTAGTTCTTCCAAAGGTGCCCATCTCCTCCCTTATAAAAGGGCACCTCCTCCCCCTCTTCCTCAGACCACATTGAGCCTTCAAGCTCGGCCAAACCCTGCCATTTTCTCCTCTCCGCATCCCTAGAAACATCCTAGAGTTTTTGGTATTCTTCCAAGACCTATTTTGGTGCCCTAAAAGGAAGTCTCAAAGAAGCACTTCAAAGAAGAGGTAATGTCCATTACCAATTCTTTCATCTTTATTTCTTATTCCACTTCTTCTTCTTTAGTTGTTTCATTATGAAGTAATAACATCAGTATAGATAATATATGGATATGTTATTATAAGTATGAAACAACCCTATTTCACCTTCTATCCATCCTACGGAAAAAGAAATCACCGCGCGTGCGTACGTACAGAATATCGTCTCCACGCCGTGGTGTAATATATTTTCCACCACCACCTTACTTGGATGGGTATAATGGTGTAGATAATGACTATATATGACTATTATAAAGTGATATTGATTCTGAAATAGTATACATACACTCCAATACAATTCCACGATCATAGGAACAATATCATCACTCGTGTGTACGTACGGAATACCGTCTCCACGATGTGATGCGACTCGTTCTACATGATCTTCATTGCATAATGATTATATAAATGAATTGAATGAATAAATATGATATATAGTACATTAATACCATTCTGGAAATGATGTATCTATAACCAAAAGAGAAGAATAAGAACTTATTCGACAAAACACGAATAAGAACAAAAAGTTATAAACACCCGAATTACAGGTAGCAATGAAATATTACTACTAAGAAGCTAAGAATATGACCATATATGATATCATAACAATAATTATGATTCTGGAATAAGTCAATAACAATATTTAAATCATTATACAGGAGGTTCAGACACTTACGAGGCAAATCAGACCTAATGTAATGGAAATATCACAATCTCATTTTTATCCGAGATTGTTTATACTTTAGTATTTACTGGGGTGTATTTTATCATCCAAATCCATGTTTCCTAAATATTTAATATTATTTCCATACACCTACAGTTTTTTAAATACAATTTTACCCTTCGGTGAGTTTTTAGTAAAGGATATGAAAGGAATCTTTTTTCGTTTTTCGTACGAGGTACTTTTTGACTTTTCCGAAAAAAGTACGAAGAATGTTTTTTTAACTTATACGGCATGAATGGATTTTAAAACATTATTTCCAAGAACCTTCTTTTATAAGTTTTCAAGTTTATTTTTAATCAACTTCATTTAGTTTAGAATTGTATGACATGTTAAGGAAAAGTGTTTTTGAAGCAGAAAGGATATTTTCCTCACGAATGGAGTTCAAGTGTTTTATCAAAATTATTTTCCATCTAAGATAATAAAGGGTTATGTTTCCATCCTGATTATTACATTGATTTTATTATGTTGTGATGGAATTATATTTTTATGAATTCCTTTATCTTATATGAATTGTTTTATGATGTCACGATGTTTAAGATTCCCATTTTTATTACATGGGTTATGCTATGATGTATGGTTTCTGATTTTGTGGCACACATAAGAATGGTATCATTATGAGATGGGTGGGACCTATATCTCCCTCAAATGCATTGGATAAAGATTTTATATCTCATGAGATAGACATGGATGGAATGGTAGGTTAAACCGGTTCAGTGAAACAGGACTGAAACGAGGGTGACTCAGCTCAGAAATGGACTTTGTCCACTAAGATAGTCTTGGAAATGAGTCTTGACTAATAAGAAATGATTCTCTATGATTATGTGTGTATGCCACAAAGTTTCATGTTTTATGTTATGATTATTGGGATTACATTTCACTACTATGATTTATCCCATGTTATGAAATTATGATTTCTTTTGCAGGTTAAGATTTCAAAAATGTTATGTTCTTATGAATATGATGTGATTGATTTTTGTTTTGTTTACCATTATTGAGCATTTGAGCTCACCCTTTTGTATGTTTTCTTTCCCCCAGGCTAGGAAGAGGGTTATTAAGTAGGATACTCCAAAAGGGACTCTAGATATGATGAAATAAATGGGAGACAATGTAGATGCTTTATGAACCAGCTGTTTATGTTTCCTAGTTTCTAAAGACACTATACCTATACGGTCCTTTCGTGGTTTTTTTTAAATGTTGTAATAAGTATGCTTCAATTCTGATGTAATAACAATGTATGTAAAGTATGGGTCCTTATAGTTGGTATCAGAGGAAAGGTATAGTAAACCTTTGGAAACTAGGATGTGAAAGCCTTAGTAAGAACCCTAAGGATAAGTCTAAGCATAGAACACAATCTTAGTGTTTTAGAAATGGCCATGAATAACCTAGGATAAGACCTTAAGTGTGAAATTTTATTCTTGATTATGTGGTTTTCCTATTATAATTAGTGTTTCTCACACTATTCTTCTTGGTTTTAGTCAATGGCTGGAACCCGAAGGAACTGTGTTAATGCAGAATACGACGAGCAATGCAATGATTGTCACATTGAGCAACCAAACGTTATGGGAGATGGAATGAAAAATCTTATAGCCATGCTCAAACAACTTTCTCAAGCTATGAATAATGCAGGACTTCCAAACGAGCAAAGGAAGGAGCAACATTCTGTTGAATCCTTCATGAGACAACGTCCACCTTCATTCAGTGGGTCTACTGATCCATTAGTTGCTGAACAATGGATTAGTACTACTAAAAAGATATTTTCAGTTCTTCAATGTTCTGAGCATGATAAATTCATCTTAGCAGTGTATCATTTGGGAGGTGATGCTGATCAATGGTGGAATCTTATTAAGAATACGAGGAAAAGGGATGAAATTGAGTCCATGGAATGGGACGAGTTCAAGAACATATTTTTTAATAAGTACTTCCCTCGTATTCTCTGAACAAAGATGGAGAAAGAGTTTCTTGAACGGATGTAAAAGGATGATGAATCTGTTGGTACCTATGAACAAAATTTTACAAGACTTGCAAGGTACGCTTCTGGTATTATTATCCAACATGAGAGTAAGATAAATCGATTCTTTAGTGGCTTAAAATCAAGTATTCGAAGGGCGTTAGCCATAAGGGACTTCAATAGCTATGAGGAAATCGTTCGATGTGCTCTCAAAGTTGAGATGGAGATTGGAGTAACCCATCAGTCATATGGGTTTGATAAGAAGAGGAAAATGGAATTCAAAGGAAAATATAAAGAGCACACTGAAAATAAGATGATATTTCCATTATGCTCAATGTGTGGAAGGAAACATGGAGGGCGTTTTCTTAAAGGGGAAAGTAAATGTGTCAAATGTGGAAAGGAAGGTCATCGTGCATTTGAATGCCGTGATGATGGGAAGAAGATGTCTAATGATGCAAACAAAGGAAGGGATACACAGAATGAACCTACTACACTTTAATGTTTCAAGTGAAAGGAGATGCGACGTTATGCCAATAAATTCCCTAATCCAAGGGTTGATGATGATGGTCGATGTCAACAAACTCTTAAGGTTAAAGATCAAGGAAAGTCACATGCAATTTCTATCAGCGATGTGGAGTACGATAACGATGTGGTGAAAGGTACACGTACCATCCACTCTAAAGTAGAAAATGTTTTATTTGATTCTGGATCCACCCACTCTTTTATTTCTGAAGAATTTTCTAAGGGTATCACCGTATTACCTCAACAATTAGATGTTGAGTTAGCTGTGACAACACTTAATGGCACAACAGTCACATCAAAAGTTTATAATTCTTCGCCGATCAAAGTTTGTGGGAAAGTGCTTCCTGCAAATCTTATGATCCTTTCTTTAGTGGAATTTTATGTAATTCTTGGCATGGATTCGCTTTCTTTATATGGAGCTCATATCAATTTCCAAAGAAGGAAAGTCACATTTCATATTCCAGATCAATCTATGATCGTCTATCAATGCATGGATGAACATAAACTTCTAGTGGAAATTCCTTCTACCTTATGGGTCTTGATTCCACTAAATGAAGGTTATTTATCTCAAATGGTTGGTGAGAAACTCACGATTAAGAATATGCCCATTGTATGGGAGTTTGATGATGTCATTCTAGAGGAATTGGCATGTCTTCCACCAAATCGTGAAGTTGAGTTTTCAATAGAACTCGTACAGGGTGCTTTGAATATTTCAAAGACACCTTATAGAATGGACCCAATTGAGTTGCAGGAATTGAAGAAGCAACTCCAATAGAATCTTGATAAGGGGTTCATACTCCCTAGTGCGTCACCTTGGGGATCACCTGTTCTGTTTGTTAAGAAGAAAGATGGATCAATGAGACTCTGCATTGATTATCGAGAACTTAACAAGATCACTATCAAGGACAAATATCCTCTCCCACGCATTGATGACTTATTTGACCAACTATGAGGAGCTCACTAATTTTCCAAGATTGATCTTCATTCAGGGTATCATCAATTAAGGGTCAAAAGGGAGGATATACCAAATACGGCTTTTCGTACAAGGTATGGACACTATGAATTTATAGTGATGCCGTTTGGTCTTACTAATGCCCCTGCTATCTTCATGGATCTGATGAATAGAGTATTTAGAGACTATCTTGATCAGTTTGTGGTAGTCTTTATAGACGATATTCTGGTATATTCAAAGAGCAAGGAAGAACATGAATATCACTTGAGAAGTATATTGAAGACCCTAAGAAAAGAGAATCTTTATGCCAAATTTACCAAGTGTAAATTTTGGCTTCAAAAAGTTGCATTTTTGGGTCACATAATCTCAAAAGAGGGGATATCTGTGGATCCAGCAAAAACAGAGGTTATCGAAAGATGGTCGAGACCAACAACAGAAACTAAGATCCGAAGTTTTCTTGGTTTGGCTGGATATTATCGACATTTTGTGAAAAAAATTTCACAATTATCTAATCCACTCATCAAGTTGACTCAGAAAGGAGTTAAGTTTGTCTGGATGGAGGAATGTAAAGATAAGTTCAAGGAGTTGAAAAGAAGGTTATCCAGTGCGCCTGTGCTCACACTGCCTTGTAGTGGAGAAATGTTTGTGATATATAGTGATGCATCCAAGAAGGGATTGGGGTGTGTTCAAATGCAAAATGATATGGTGATAGCTTATGCCTCACGACAGTTGAAAATCCATGTGCAAAATTACCCAACTCATGATTTGGAGTTAGCTGCGGTAATCTTTGCATTAATGATTTGGAGGCATTATCTTTATGGTGAAAGGTGTGATATTTATACTGATCATAAAATTTTAAAGTATATTTTCTCACAAAAGGAGCTGAATATGCGTCAAAGAAGATGGTTGGAGATGATTAAGGATTATTACTGCTCAAACCATTACCACCCTGGGAATGAAAGCAAGGTGGCAGATGCATTAAGTCGACAAGACCATGCCATTTTATCCATGATGACGATCACAAAAGATCCAATATTTATGGATTTACAAAGGATGGATCTTGGAATTATAATGGAAGGGGAAAAATCTTATCTTTATCAAATGAATGTTCAACCATATATACATGTGAAGATTAAAGAGGCACAGAAAGAAGATGTCGAGTTACAAAAGAAGGTGAGAAATGTTCCTGAATTCAACCTTGATTGTGATGGGATAATATAGTTCAGGAATCGGGTTTGTGTTCCTCCCATCCCGGAATTAAAGAAGGAGCTGCTGGATGAGGCTCATAGTTCTTCATTCCTTATTCATCCTGGAAGCATGAAGATGTATAGGGACCTGAAAGAGTACTTCTGGTGGGATGACATGAAAAGAGATGTTGCTGAATATGTCTCTCAATGCTTGGTTTGTCAGCAAGTTAAAGCTGAGAGTCAGAAGTCTAAGGGGATGTTACAACAATTACCCATACCCGAATGAAAATGGGAAAACATCACTATGGACATTGTCACAGGACTTCCTAAAAAATCCAAAGGCAATAGTGCTATCTGGGTCATAGTTGATCGTCTTACAAAGTATTCACACTTCATCGCTATTAGAGAGGATTTCTCTCTAGATCAGCTTGCCAGGATAAATGTGAATGAAGTGGTAAGATTGCATGGAGTACCACTTTCTATTATATCTGATCAGGATCCGAGGTTTACCTAAAAGTTCTGGCGAAGTCTTCAGCATACTCTGGATACAAAGTTGAGTTTCAGCACTGCTTATCATCCTCAAACAGACGGTCAGTCTGATAGAACAATTCAAACTCTAGAAGATACGTTGAGAGTTTGATCTATGGATTTCAAAGGTGGTTGGGATCAACACCTACCTTTGGTGGAATTTTCTTATAATAATAGCTTTCACTCCAGTATTCAGATGGCTCTTTATGAAGCTCTCTATGGAAAGAAATGCAGGACTCCAACTTGCTGGGATGAAGTTGGGGAAAGAAAGCTATTATGAGCTGATATTTTTGATGAGATGCCAAAAAAGGTCCGATCTATTCAACAACACATAATAGCAGATCAAAGTCTACAGAAAAGTTATGCCGACAACCGAAGAAAAGACCTAGAGTTTGAAGTGGGTGATAAAGTGTTCTTACGAATATCTCCCTGGAAGAGAGTCATGAGATTTGGAATGAAGGGGAAGTTGGGCCCTAGATATATCGGTCCTTTCGAAATACTGGATCGTGTTGGAAGGTAGCTTACCAATTGGCGCTTCCACCAAATCTCTCTCAAGTTCACGATGTGTTCCATGTATCTCTACTGAGAAATTACATACCAGATCCTTCACATGTACTTAGCTTAGAAATTGTACCGCTGGAGCAAGATCTTTCTTCTGAAGAACAGCCGATAGAGATTCTGGATCGTAGCAAAAAAGTCCTACAAAGCAAGACCACTCTATTGGTGAAAGTTTTATGAAGTAACCACCAATTAGAAGAAGCTACATGGGAGCTTGAGGATAAGATGATGGAGAGGTATCCTCATCTGTTTGTTACAAAGTGACGAATTTCGAGGGAAAAATTCATTTTAAGGGGGGTAGAATGTAACACCCGATACTTTTATGTTAAATATTTTGTTTTTATGTTATATAAATCATCAAAGTAATCTTTCACTACACATAACACTAGCTTGGCTTGCTTTACATGCATCCGCGTCCTTCCTCGATAGCTTACATCGTACGCAATACCGAGTTTCACTAAACAATGATATGCTATTAAAATATTATTAAAACTAGCCGTTATGAATAGTAATAACCACTTTTTGAAATTTTATAAATTTTATTTTTCAAAATGGACTTCATTTTTGGATTCAGAATATCGAAATTATCCTAGTGTGAGATTTTGGTATTTTTCGGAAAATTTTCAATTTTTAATGAATAGTGAGACCACTAAGTGGTAGTTAAGAAACTGAATTTTTCATAAAACGTAATTTTACCGCTTCTGTGAGTGGAATTTCGAAAATCCGAGAGACACGGTTGATGTCAGTAAGTAAAATGTGGTTCAATGAGATGAAAATAATTTTTTTGTGAATAGTAACTTTTTACTTTTTTAACCACGGTTAAAAGTAAATAGGGTAATTAAGGGTAAAAATGATATTATTATTACCCTAACACATGTCCTAATTCTATTGGACAAGTGTAATTCGACCAAAAACAATCTTAGGAATAAAATATGACCATTTAGGCCCACTTGGATTAGATTAGGACATTTATTATTAATTTATTTAAAGAAGGGTTAAAATTGTTAAAATCAATGTTTAATAAGTAAATCATTTTTAATATGTGGTTATACATAAGATAAATTCTACTATAAATATTCATTAGAAAGCTAAAAAGATTTCCTACATAATGGTTTTTTATTTATAATTTTTAAAGACTAAATATATTAATTAATTTGTGACACAACGATGATGCAGTAATTATCTTTTTAGTGAAATATTGACATAATTGATGTTATAAATACCCAAATAAATGTAATTTGAGACTTTTTATGAATTCCACTAATTTCATAGGTTAATATGACATGTTAGTATTTATTTAATTAACTTATTTTGAACTAATCATTCTGTTATGATTTTCACAAAAATCAATTACTAAATAGTGTCAAAATTGACATAAAATAGTTTTTAAAACAAATATTATATTAGTAATTGTTATTTTATTCCTAAAAATCTAATGTTCGGTCAAATGACTTAGATATGGTTATATATATTAATAATAAACAACTTTTGGTTCGTTTGGCTTCTTATAGTATGTTTATTAACCTTATAGTATAATAACACAAGAAGACACGGTAAAAGTAAAATTATTTAACTTAATGTTAAATCTAAATGATATTGTTAAAATAGGAACCTAAACTTGTCTAAATTATATTGGATTAGAGGATTTAGACCCATCCCTACTTTATCTTCAAAATAAATCAATTTGGAGCTATTTAAAACCGAATTTGACTTTATAATAAAATAATAGTTTTAGTTATTCCAAAGGTGCCCCTCTCCTCCCTTATAAAAGGGCACCTCCTCCACCTCTTCCTCACACCACTTTGAGCCTTCAAGATCGGCCAACCCCTGCCATTATCTCCTCTACACTTCCCTAGAAACATCCTAGAGGTTCTGGTCTTCTTCAAAGACCTATTTTAGTGCCCTAAAAGGAAGTCTCAAAGAAGCACTTCAAAAGAAGAGGTAATGTCCGTTACCAATTCTTTCATCTTTATTTCTTCTTCAACTTCCTCTTATTTAGTTGTTTCATTATGAAGTAATAACATCAGTATCTCTCATATATTGATATGTTATTATAAGTATGAAACAACCCTATTTCACCATCTATCCATCCTACGGAAAAAGAAATCACCGCGCGTGCGTACGTACGGAATACCGTCTCCACGCCGTGGTGTATTCTATTTTCCACCACCACCTTACTTGGATGGGTATAATGGTGTAAATAATGATTATATATGACTAATATAAAGTTATATTGATTATGAAATAGTATACATACACTCCAATACAATTCCACAATCATAGGAACAATATCATCACTCGTGCGTACGTACGGAATACCGTCTCCACGATGTGATGCGACTCGTTCTACATGATCTGCATTGCATAATGATTATATAAATGAATTGAATGAATAAATTTGACATATAATACATTAATACCATTCTGGAAATGATGTATCTATAACCTAAATAGAATAATAAGAATTTATTTGACAACGCACGTATAAGAACAAAAAGTTATAAACACCCGAATAACAAGTTGCAATGAAATATTACTACTAAGAAGCTATGAATATTACCATATATGATATCATAACAATAATTATGATTTTTTAATAAGTCAATAACATTATTTAAATCATTATACAGGAGTTTCGGACACTTACGAGGCAAATCAGACCTAAGGTAAGGGAAATATCACAATCTCATTTTTATCCGAGATTGTTTATACTTTAGGATTTACTGGGGTGTATTTCATCCTCCAAATCCATGTTTCCTCAATATTTAATATTATTTCCATCAACATACAGTTTCTTAAATCCAATTTTACCCTTCGGTGAGTTTTTAGTAAAGGATATGAAAGGAATCTTTTGTCGTTTTTCGTACGATGTACTTTTTTACTTTTCCGACAAAAGTACGAAGAATGTTTTTTAACATATACGACATGAATGGATTTTTAAAACATTATTTCCAAGAATCTTCCTTTACAATTTTTCAATTTTATTTTTAATCAACTTCATTTAGTTTAGAATTGTACGACATGTTAAGAAAGGAAAACTGTTTTTGAAGCAGAAAGGATATTTTCCTCAAGAATGAAGTTCAAGTGTTTTATCAAAATTATTTTCCATCTAAGATAATAAAGGGTTCTGTTTCCATCCCTATTATTACATTGATTTGACTATGTTCTGATGGAATTATATTTTTATGAATTCCTTTAACTTATATGAATTTTTTTATAATGTCACGATGTTTAAGATTCCCATTTTTATTACATGGGTTATGCTATGATGTATGGTTTCAGATTTTGTAGCACACATAAGAATTGTATCATTATGAGATGGGTGGGACCTATATCTCCCTCCAATGCATTGGGTGAAGATTTTATATCTCATGAGATAAACATGGCTGGAATGGTAGGTTAAACTAGTTTAGTGAAACAGGACTGAAACGAGGGTGACTCGGCTCAGAAATGGACTTTGTCCACTAAGATAGTCTTGGCAATGAGTCTTGACTAATAAGAAATGATTCTCTATGATTATGTGTGTATGCCACAAAGTTTCATGTTTTATGTTATGATTATTGGGATTAAATTTCACTACTATGATTTATCCCATGTTATCAAATTAAGATTTCTTTTGGAGGTTAAGATTTCAAAAATGTTATGTTCTTATGAATATGATGTGATTGATTTTTGTTTTGTTTACCCTTAATGAGCATTTGAGCTCACCCTTATGTATGTTTTCTTTCCCCCAGGTCAGGAAGAAGGTTATTAAGTAGGATATTCCAAAAGGGACTCTAGATATGATGAAATAAATGGGAGACAATGTAGATGCTTTATGAACCAGCTGTTTATGTTTCCCAGTTTCTAAAGACACTATAACTATACGGTCCTTTCGTGGTTTTGTTAAATGTTGTAATAAGTATGCTTCAATTCTGATGTAATAACAATGTATGTGAAGTATGGGTCGTTATAATTTGTTTTAACAACGGGAATTTATTTTAAATTAATTAATCCAACTTCTATGCTTTGAATTTGGTAAAATGAATATAATTTTTGAATTCGGAATATCAAATATAGCTTAGGTTGCTTTTTTGGTATTTTTCTGAAAAGAATCAATTTTTGACGAATAATGAAACCACTTAGTAGTAGTTAAAAAACTGAATTTTTCATTTAAATAAATTTTACTTCTTCTGTGAATTGAATTTAGAAAATCCGACATACATGGTTGCTATTAGTAAGTAAATGTGGTTCAATAATATGAAAATATTTTTTTGCTGAATAGTTACTTTTGACTTTTATTTGCTGCGGCTAAAGGTAAATAGGGTAATTCAAGGTAAAAAAGAATATCAAAATAACAAAAAATTATCTTAACACTTATCCTAACCTTATTGGATTAGTCATGGCCGACCAGGGGAATCATTCGATTGATTTTTGGACCCCATTGAGCCACTAAAGTGTGATAATGACACTTTAGATTAATTAGTTTAATGTAAAGGCAAAAATGACACAAACAAATAGATTTTGGTAAATTAATTTTAACATGGGGTTATAAAAGTTATATTTTCGACTATAAATATTATATGTAAATATAAAAATATTTCCACCATCATGGTATTTTTTTTTATAATTTTTAGACAGCAAATAAATTAAATTATTTATGACACAATAATCATGCAGTATATACCTCGTAAATAAATGATTTAAATAAATAAGATTATAAATATTAAATTAACATCCAAAACCTATCAAATTCTTATTGGATTATTTTATTTCGACCAATAGTCATCTTATATATTATTTTAGTTAGTTTAGGATGTTTAGAAACCGAATATCTTTATATAATAAAATAATATTTTCACACATTCCTAAAGAGCCCCTCCTCCCCCTTATAAAAGAACACCACTTCTAACCAATTCCTCACAACTCTCAAGCCTTTTGGATCTTACAAAATCTACCCAATTAATCTCCCTACATCTTTGTCCTCCTCCTAGAATCCTTACCTTAGGCAAAAGGCATTTCAAGAAATCCTTTTGGTTCAAACGAAAGGAAGTTACCCAAATTAAAGTTAAATGCTCCTCTTAACTTATTTTCTTTTATTTTACATCTCCAACCCCTAAAATCTATTTATTACATTATTTTATTACTACACCAGTATGTTGTTATGAGAAGTATTTTAACAACACTTACACACCCCTCCATCTAATTGGTGAAGAACATATTGTTTTTGTGGATGGGAAACTAACGCCTCACAAAACGATGATTGTTCAATTATCTCCTACCACCTCTCATAGTGGCCATTAAAATTGAAATGTATTTATATATGATATATATTATGTTTATATTTTATTTATACATCTTTATTTTATAACTATATCCTACCTTTGTGGTGTCCATAATGGGTAAACACGATAATTTCATTTGAAGAAGTGTGGACTACCTCCCCCTCAAAATGATATGACTCGTTAATGATATATGTGGTATGTATAAAGGATATAGTTAATGATATTATATATGATATCATAGTGTAATTATAATATAACTATGTAACATTATGTTTTAATTCCATTAAAATTCAAAATATAAATGAAAGTAGTGTTCATGTGTACGTACGACTTACCGTCTCCATGAATGGTGCATTTCATTTCTTATCTCCAAAATGTTATGTAATTTTATAAATACATATATATACTGGATATATATGATTTATATGATATCTAAATCATTAATATCACTCTTTAGATAATGGAATATTGGCCACATGGACAACTTGTAATTATAAGGTATTCATTTTTAACTCAAGTACCAAATATCAACCTAATGACCATTATAAACATAAATGATTGAATAATGTTTATAACATAGTAATAAGAGATATAAAAAGGATAATAAACTTGAAAAAGGTTCTTAAGCAAGTAGAAATTAACTTTAGTTTACTATTCAGGAAGAACAAGGAACAAACGAGTCAAGTCGGACACAAGGTAAGGGATTTTCTTATCTCACTTTTAATTCTTTGAGATTTCCATTATTTTCCACTTATTCATTGCGTGTGGTGTATTGTGTACTGCCATTTGATATATATTATCATTATTCTGATTATATTCATGGTATTATGTGATTCAATTTTTGGTTATTATCTTTTGGTCATATGACTCAGTTGATTTAAACGTGGTAAAGGGTTTCATCTAACTGTTTATTCCCGTGAGATTCATGCTATATTTTCCACTATTTCTTTTTGTGTGGTGTATTTACTGCCCATGATTGTATTATTTTTGTAATATACTTTCGTTAATGAGTAGTTACATTTTTATTTTATGATCATTCTTTCATGTGTCATGTGTTTAGTAAGTTACCAAACCGGTAAGGGAAGCTTTCACCAACCTCTTTTTAAAAGACTTATTTTTTTATGTCTTTTAATTTACAACTTATTATATTGGGATATGTTCTTATATATCCTTATTAATGTATAAATTATTTCCAAATGATGATACACCCTTTTATCCCATCAACCCATTTTCTGAATTTTAATGTAACGTCGTTAGGCTGTCGAATTTTTATAAGGGAACTTCTAAACCCAATTTCAATTCTTTTGGTTCAACTTGTACTTATTGAATATGTCATACTATGAATATGTGTGAATGTCCTATGATTGTTTTACACTTAATATCCACATATTTTGGGGTATTTATATTTTTCACACCTAATTATGTGATTGATTTATCATTGATTTAAGGATACCATCTATATAATGGATTTCATCTCAATTAACATTTCCACTAAGACTACATTGTTGTTGTGCCCCAATTCACTCTTATATGGTGTATATACTGTCCTATGACATATTATATCATGAATCCCATTATTCTCATGATATTATAAAGTTCTGATTCAATGTTATTCCTCAATTATTTTTATTCAAGCGTCTCTCTTTTTGGTAAAAAAACTCTTTAACCAAAATATCATTTTAAATGTTTTAAAGATTTATTTTTTTAAATATTTCTCATTAATGTAAATGTTTTAAAAATGTGTTTTAGGATTTATTTATATAGGAATAAATGTTTTCAAATTATAATTCATTTAAAAGATTCAAAGTGGTATGGGACACTTTGATTAAAAAATCACTTTTTAAATGGTTTTGAAAATGATTTGATAAAGCATTGTTTATTTCAATATTTTGATTTGATATATTAGAATGTGGAAATGTTAAGTTTATTTTATACATGTGTTATGTGTTATGATTATGTTATGGTTATTGGTAATTTTTTACTTATATGAGTGGTTACGTGATGAACCTTGGGCAGGTGAGGCTGAGATATATCTCCAATGCATTGGGTAACATGATGTTTCTCCAAAGAGATTTAGGGAATATACTGTGATGGGTATTCCAAGTTTAACTCCCTACGTAGTTGTGATAGCTACATTGTAAGTTTTATATGGATTCCATAAGTAACCTTTATGATTTATGATTTGTGTGTGTTATTCATAAATCTTATGATTTTCATAATGTATGTTATGATTTAAACGTATGGTTTTATTGATTTGTATTTATTGATGGGATAATGTTTTCCTTCCTTATTATATAACCCGTATTGATCTTTTTATGCTCATCCCATGTTTTTGAAATTTTTTACACATGACTTAAATATAAATAGGGTCAAGGATTGGATCAAGGAAAAGTCATGATGTATAAAACATGGAACTAGACATATTTCTTTTTAAGATTTTTTATTTTATGATATAAATGGAAACTGAGTAATAGTGTCTACATTTAATATTCAAGTTGTTATGTAATAGTTATGGCCGAATTCTCTAAAACTCTAAACCTGAAAATATCCTCAATGTGAATTATAAATTTTATTCAATATTATGTAATGTTTTAGGGCTGGTTCCTTACACTCCCACTTAGATTGAGACTTCTCCCAATCGAATATTTTCAAGATATCTATATCCACTTTCCATAACACCTTAGATGACGATCAAATAGAAAGGTTTCTCAGAACATTAGTGTAATAATTATTTGGTCTCCTCTTAAATGGGAGACCCCCACTATCAGGAACTTTTTTTCTTTCCACTTAAGATTTCACCCTTGTAAGAGGCGTGACCACTATTCTTCGAAATCATAATCGGAGTACCGACATTCTCCTGTTCATCCAGAGAAATGTTTCCCCATTTCTTAGGTAATTCAGATACCTACAAAAGCTTCTGGATTTATTGCTGACAATCAACATGTTGTTGCATATCAATCTGATTGGAGACATCGACCTGAGATGTATTAGGGGTCACTAATCCTAGGGGCCGAATATGGGTGTCCTCAACCGGAGTAACCTCTTTAATATCAGAGAGGCCATTATGAGTATTCATTGGAGATATATCAATTAGAACCCCTTTTCCAGTATTAGGAACTGACTCATTAAGTGAATCACCATCATGAGCAGTATGTTATGGCAATGTTGAATGATTCACCTTAGACTTCCTACGAGAGAGGGCTGCTGAATGACCTTTCACCCCACATTCCTCACAAGAAACATTCTTCCGACATAGCTCTAAATAGTGACCAACCGCAATACATACATTGCAGAAAATAGTCTCTTTTCATACTCAACATCAATTTGAATGTTATAAAATGGGGTGAAAAGGGTTACCTTGTCAATAAAAGTGGAAAAAAGGTCAGCCTCCACCAATATCCTTGTAAATTGACCAAACCGAACATCTGGAGTCTTCTTTTCAGGCCGAATCGGAGTTCCAATTACCATTCCAATGTCATGAAAAAATTTTGGATGCTAGAGGACCCAATTGAGCTCTTTAAGATGAATCCAGAGTTGTGAAAATGAATTTTTTGCACTCGAGACATTAAAATCCAAAGACCATTCATGCAAATGATGCCTGCCAGGTTTCAAAAAAAGGGTGCTAATGCTCCCTGTCCGAAGCTTCAAGTCATCAGATAGAAAAAGAAAATAGAAAAATCCCCATTATTAAATATATATTGGAGGTTATAAACATGATTAACTAAATCATGAAAATATATATGTTACATGGATTTATTATTTATCTATTTCTAATTACTAAAATAAGAATAATTTAAAATAAAAATATTTATTTTTTAAAAAATAATATGTTTATAAAAGATGGGTTAGTCGTGCTCAAGTGAGAAAATTTAAAATTAATTTTGATTTTTTTTAAAATTTATGTTCCAATGTATATTAATTTTTTTAACTGGAATATATAAATATCATAGGATTAATTTTTTGGGTTTTTTTGAGATGTTTCATTTTTTTGATAAATAGTTAAAATATAAATTTTAATTGGAAATAATTATTTTTTAAAATTAGTTATAACATTAAATTATATTATTAATTTATTCTAATGTAAAATTATTTCAATTATAAATCAATTAATAGAATTTACAACATTTTAATAATTATTTTATTCACTTTAGATATAAAAAAATTGTAAATTCGTGAACATTTTAACTTTAAAACCCCACTTTCCCATCTAGTTTGCAAAATTATTTTTAAATTAATATTTTCTACTAATATGAATTTAATTTGGAAAAGTGGATAGAATATTTTAAATCATCATAATTTAAATGTTTTAATAATTTGAACAATATATTTGACAAAAATGAATATAGATTATTTTAAAATGTATTTATCACCATTAAGGAAAAACATAGTTTATTAGTTGGTTAAAGTAAAATGATAAAGATAAATATGACATATAAACTACTATATAAATATTATATGGACATATTTATACCATTTATCCTATAATTCTCTAAAACAATCTATTTTGGACACTTGAGACATATTAATAACACGGGATCACTCAATTCTTTTCAAAAATACAAAGTGTGTCCTCTCCCACACATATAAAAGGCCACCCCTCTTCACTCTTTATTACTCATTCACACCACCATTTTTAGTTCAATACATGCCGAAATAAATTCCCAAATTCCATCAAATAAATATTTAAGCCTTCATATTTTTTATAAACCAATCCTAGGAAGTCTTTTGTACAATAATAATGAGGATGCCTGGAGAAGTGGTAATGTTGTTAAAAGAGCGTCATTATTATTTTTCATTCTCAATATCCTTAAATTTCTCTTAAAATGTGATGATATAATAAATGAAGTATATTAAAAATAATAGTATTTTTTATAAAATTTTAATTACCTAAAACAATATCCAATTTCATGAAATGTGTTATGAAATCATCATTCATGTGTATAGTGGATTACCACCTCGTGAACCAATTTGGTTTGTTTTTCCATTTCCACCTCTAAAGGATGTGTGTGATTATTTATATAATGTATTTATATTATATTTATAAAATATTTATAAATATGGAGTCAATATATCGTATATATTATTTTACATACAATTATTTTGTATAGACGATAATTTCGCTCGTGTGTACGGTGAACTCCCTCCTTATGAAGTGATGTAATTCTTCTGTCACTAAAACATCACATGAAAGGTGATAAAGATAAATATTATGATTAAAGTTGATAAAAATTACATAATAATTATATTCAATAAATATTTACCATTTTATAATTATAATATATATCATTTTAATTCCTTCCTCTTCTTTCACATAATGATGATAACATCATTAATGTACCTAAGGATTGTTGTCTCCATGAAGTGATCTGACCCTATTTTCCTCAACATGCCACAGGGATGATTTATATATATAAGTATATAATATGTTATATATTATTTCAAAATCATTTTGGAATGTTGAACTATTACTTACCACTATTAAATAAGGATCATTGAAAAACTCAAATGTTACTCACATGTATGTATGACCTATCATCTCCATGATCGTAACATACTTCATTTTTACATACATCATTAATAATTGGTTTGAAAAGTGTAATTTTCATCAAAAGTTTTATAATTATTTTTTGATTAATATGATTTTTTGGATAGCTATATAATATAAACATGAATTGAAACTCTCTTAATAGAAGCACACATGACAAAACAAAGAAATTAACACCTGAAAAAATGAAAAAAATTAAGGATCATTAATTAACACATAATAAGATGATATAAAAGGATCATATATGATATTATAAATATAAATATTTTTCTATAATATGCTAATAACATCTTTAAAACCACTATATGTGAGATTAATTCACATTAAACTAAAATAATGCATGATGTAATAGATTTATTAACTCAATTTTCTATTCATTGGGATAATCATAAAATTAAATGACTACGTCATTAAAAGATTTTGTGTATAAGGACATGGATTACCATATTTTATATATATATATATGTTTTATATGGATTTGTAGTTTAAACACATAATCGGTTAATTTAATAATTCTCACATAAACATTATAATCATAGAAACGGTTTATTCCAAATCTCATTTTAATCGATGTTGTTTACTCTTCCATTCCAGTTTTAGTAAATTATTCGATAATTTCCTAATAACCCCATTTAATTTTATTATAACCTGGTTATTCATGATAGTTTACTGTAATAATAATATTTTGAAACTCTTTTGTACTTACAATGTTTTAGATAATTTTCTTAAGATAATCTTACATCATTTCTCAATTATTCCAGAAAAATGTTTTCTTCCAAGACCATATTTTATAAAAATGATTTCAAAATTGTTTTTAACCTTCCAAAAATGATTTATGAAAGTAATTTTCACCCCTTTTTAGTCATTAATTTTTTTAATGTAATATTTATTTCATTTTCAAAACAATACATGTTTTTATTTTACTGTAAATGTGAAGAGAATCTTTTTATCATTTTTGAACAAGTCCCTTTAATAGCATTTTTACATTGAAAATGTAATGTTATTTTTCAATTTTACAAAAAGTATAAAATTACCTAATTTTATGAACATAATTTTTTGAATTTTCCTATAAATTTTTATGAAGATATTTTTAATGAATTTGTTTTATAAAATTTAATTTCCATGAAAAAATGTTTTAACAAAAATTCAAAATGAAAAGTATATTTTTCTCATGATTATTTTTAGAGATAATTTTATTGAATTTATACTAATTAATTACCAAAAATATTTTATTATTACTACAATTGGTAAATATTGTATTTCTACAATCTTTAATCTTACTCTATATGGTTTATAACCGTTTTTAACAAAGAAAGTATTGGTATTCACTTCCTTGATTTATTTTTGCAGTCCTTACCTTCTACATGAATAATTCACTTTTCTATGTATGTAAAATTTCCTGTAAATGTCAATATTATTTATAATGGATATGTTTATTTCATAAACAATATACTATTTTTACATATACTATTTAAATTTATAGTTACTGGTTGACTAGTGTAATATTGATAAATCAATATCCTTTAATTTATAAAGATATTTAATGACAATTCATATTTTTCCTGAATTAAATTGATTATTTGATAAATAAGGAATGATTCGGACATGAAGTACATGGGTTTGTGATATTTAATTAAATCCTATCAATGCATTAGAATTATCATGAGACCAAATTATTTGGCGAAACCCAATGAGGCTGTAACTAGTATTATCCAACTATTTTATAAAATGTCATGAGAGTAATATGTTTCAAACTGTCATGGGAAATGTATTGATAGTACTGTGTGCTAAACTATCTTGTGAAAGGTCATGATAGTAAATGTATTATGTTCCTAGAAAACATAACATCATATAATTAAAAATATCGTTCATTTTAGTTATTGTTATTATCAATGAGATTTTCATAACAATATTATTTATGGATGGATTTCTTTTGAAACATATTATTAAAATCGATTTCTTAGTAATTTACCTTGCCATATTGATTATTCCTTATCAAGTGATGATAGTAATTTTATTAGTTAAATAGAATATGTTTTTAGGTATTTACCTTATTATATGGATAATTCTTATTGATTCATGATAGATTCCAATGTATATAACCCTTACAGTGCATTTTAGATCACCCTTATTTTGTTTTCTTTCTAAATAATACATGATGTATAAAATGTTTGATATTAATGAATATTCTACATGAAAAAATGTTATTCCCAAAATAATATATTTCATAATGTATATATTCAAATTTAATACCATAATCCTGTAGATATCTAGTTTACCAAGGCTAAACAATTACTGTGTCCTTTGAGAAGTGATTCATTGAATATTATGAAATTTTAATAATGAAATCACTGGATATAGGCTACTAAGGTTAGGGTAACTAAATTTCAAATCAAGTAAAGTCTCACAGCGATAGAGGAAAATAGATTATAGAATATATATATTTGAGAACATATCAATATGATTGAATTTTAGGATAGGTATAGAGGATCATCTGAATTTTTTGGTAAGGTAATAATTATGTGGTCCTTGGAAAGAAAGAATATATGTTTGTATAATATAAGTGGGTGTGGTTCTCGCACAAATTTAACTTTGGGTAATAACATTAAAAGGGTTAATTTTCCATGATCATATCATCACCTGGTGCATAAGAACAAGCCTTAATGTGCACCTGGTTTGACACTCATTAGAAGTATGCATCGGATAATTCAAATTTTCCTTACAAACCATTTTGAGTTATTTAAATTGATAATGAAAATGATTCATCTTTGTTAAACCCTAGAACATGGAAAGACCTATATTGAAATAAATTGGATAATGTAATTGTGTTTTATGAAATTTGAATTAAATAATCAAATAATTTTTATCAATGGTATTTTGGTATATGAATCATGAAAATTTTAATTATTTTATTATATTTTAAGAGAATATATGACTTCATTATCATAAGAGTTATGAATACCATTATGGGTTATGGTTTTAAGGTTTCTCATAAGTTCAATGTTTTAATAATATGTTTTTAATGTATTTGGTGGGAATATAACATGATTAATGATATTTTTGGAGACAATTAAGGAAATAAAACCCATTGGTTTAATATATTTTTTTAGTGAAAATAGATTTGAGGAAAAATGCCTTTCCATTTTATAGACATGTGTTTAAATTTATTGATATCCATTAGGGTTGAGATTATTATTAATGAAACTATATTAATAGTTATATTATAATATTATAATTTGGGATAAACATTTTTTATGAAAATCTATAATATAAAATGTCATTCAATGATTAATTTTATTTTAAGGATTTCTGTCATTATTATTTTTTGGAATGTTATAGGGATTATATTAATATGGTTTAAAAAATTATAACTTGCATGCTTGATGAAAAAACATGAAATCCAAAACTGTAGTGGGTCTTGATCCCATGACGGGAAGACAATAAGGGTTTCACACCTACCAATTCATATGTTATGTCCTACATAATGCGGTATTCTTATTAGATAAATTATTTAAAATAAATAAATATTAGTGATGAACTAGTGGTGTTTCTTTAAGTGATATAGATTAATTTATTATATTGGAAAATTTTCCTATCAAATTTTGTTTGTAAAAATAGTTAGATATATAAAGTGAGGAATTTCACTCTTTTATGGATATCATGACGTGTTAAAATTGAATTTAAGTGATTCATGCATAAAAATGAATTTTTGGATATAAATTTATTAGAGTAAGGGTGAATTGGAAATTTATTAAAGCATAACTAATGGATTAAATTGTTCTTATTAGTTATAAACTTATCAAGTTCGTATATTTTATTTTCTTTATAAATTGTAAAATAATTCTTTAACATTGAGAAAAAAATCCTCATACAAACAATGTGATCTTATTAACATTATAATTGATGAAGCATTTGGTCTTTTAAATCGTCCATTATTAATATTTTTTGGAAATTTAACATTCCATTGATCATTAAATTTATTGTGATCAATTAAATCTATCATTTTATATAATGTTTTACAATTTTCCTCTATGTTTGTATATTCACATTCCACCAATGTTATCCTTCTTTGAATCCTAGTTCTATTTTCTTCTATATGATCTGTGTACTTCCACTTTCACTATTATTAAGACCATGTCTTATCAATCCTTTTATAATGTTATTTTTTTGAAATGATATTTCAAATATCAAATAATAGATTATTGAGATCATGTTTAAATTTTGAGAACAATATTTATTTAAACTAGGGATAATTTAACACCTTGCAATTCTAAAATTAGTAGATTTTATTTGATATCATGTATGACATGCATCTCTAATTGTATACGGAAATATAACACTCTGAAACCATATAAAATATTTATTTCTAATTAAATTTGATACCATCAATACATTTCATTACACCCAACAATAATTTTTCAGGTGTTTCAAACAAAACTATGTTTATTCAATTGCATCTGTAAAATGCCATACCGATTTTTACAGAATAATAATATTTTATGAAAATATTATTATTTAATATAATATTTATAACCTAGCCTTTAAATTTCTATTTATTGAGAGGATAAAATAAAGTCTTAAAATATATATTTTACAAAAAATTAATATTTCTCTATTGTATAGTAATAAAAATAGTATAATGTATAACAAAAAGAAATATTTTTTGAAAATAGTATTTTTTTCTATATGAATGTTTATTCAAACATTAAACATATAATTTAAAATTAAATTTTAAGAGTTTATGAGAAAATTTAGGCAAAAATAAAATTCAATTTTGAAATCAAAAATTATATATTATCTTATGCTTAAATTTTATGATTTTTTTGAGATGTCTCATTTCTTTATAAATATTAAAAAATAAGCAATTATTATTGAATTTTTTATTTTCTATTAAATTATTTATAATTTCAAATATTATTTCTTATTGGTTTTCAAGAAAAATTACCTCAATTATATATTAATTAATCCAATTTGGGTTATTTTAATCATTTTCATATTGAATTTAGATATACAAACTTTGAAAAAATTTGATCATTTTGACTGTAAATTTATCTTTTATCATCACTTGTGTTGGGGTACTTTTAAGATAATTTTATCCACATCAGTGAATCGAATTTAGAAAATTGGATTTCATATTTTATGCAATAATAATTTACAATTTATTATAATTTAAATTTATTTTTTTAAAATAATGTTCCTTGAATGTTGAAAGATTAATTACCGCGGTTATGGTAAAAATGTATTTACTGAGGATTAAAATAAAATGATCAGGGTAAAAATGAACAATAAATTAATTTAAAACTATTTTATGGACATATTGGGACTATAAAACCAATAATGATTGATAATGGTCTATTTTGGACCTTTCTTAATTATAAAAATGTGGGAGCACTCATTTATTTTCAAAATCAACAAGTATGTCCTCTCTCTCTCACTTATGAAACGCCATCCCCCGCTCCTCTATTATTCATAACTTGACACCTATTTCGATAATAAAATACTTTATAAATAAAATTCCAACATTCCTACCCTCATCCAAAAAGCCTTGTTTTGACATCAATCGACTCTAGGAGGCAATCAATGAAAACATAAAGAAGACATTGGAAGAACATGTAATTTTCTTTAACAGGCTTCTTTATTTTTTCCTTTTTCCTACACCTTCAATTTTCATTAAACAATTATCATATAATAACCTCTTAATATTCCCTATACAAGTATTTTTTTACTATATGTTCAGGACCTAAAACCATTTCCACTTCCATCAAATTGGTTTTTAAATCAAAGTTCATTAGTACTGTGCACTATCGCCTCGCGGGCTGGTGTCGTTTGTCGTTCACTAAAGATTAAGATAAATGTTGATAAAGATATATTTATTGATTTAATGGTATATATATTAATTAATAATGAAATTAATGGTATATTTATCTTTATTTAAAGATAATATATATCTTTTTCGTTCTTTCTTTTTCACCCATGTAAATATGATCACATTTTTGTATATCTGTGGAATATCACCTTCACAAAGCCATGTCACTCTACTTTCATCCCCAAAAAACATGGAGGATATATTTTATTATATAATATTTTATATTTCATAATATTATCATTATTTAAAGGTTATATAATGATTATTATAAAGTAGAAATGTTACTCAATCGTACGTACGACCTACTGTCTCCATGATCGTAACATAATTCATTTTTCAAATAACATTACTCATAATTGGTTTTCAAAGTTATATTGACTTATAAATATGATTATTATTTCAGGATTATTATTCTATTTATTATGTAACTATATAATATAAACATTAATTAGAACATTCATGAAAAATCTTGTTTGGTAAAACAAGAAACTGACACCCTAAATAATTTAAATAATGAAATATTATTAATGAATGGGTAATAATTTGTTATACAATGATTATATATGATATTATAAATATTAATATGGTTCTATAATATGTTAATAAGTTTTTTAATGCCATTTTGTTTAATGTTAAGTATTGTTTATTCAAAAGGAAGTGTGTGGTAAGATATTTCCTAAATCAATTTATGTTCACTAGGATATTCTTCTACTTCATTGATTATGTAATTCTTATATTATTTATATAATAAATTTTGATCAATTTATTATATATTTACACTTGTTTTTTGTGTATATATAGTAGAAACACATAATAGGATCAATAATTAATTCTCACATGAACGTTACGATCATTATAAATATATGTTCAGAGTCTCATTAAAATAAAGATTATTTACTATTAAATATTAATTGATAGAAATTATTTGTAAATTTAAAAATAAAAATGGTTTTATTTTCTTATAGTTTTTATATTCATGATATATTCATTTAATATTACCATTCTTTAAGTCCTTGGTACTTAAAATGTTTAATAAAATGTTTTTTTATAATCTAACTTCATTTCTCCCTTCCATAGAAAATTTATTTTTTTCCAAACCCATTTTTTCTAAAAATTATCAATTTTTTAACCTTTTAAAAATGACTTTTCAAAAACAAAATTCACCCATTATTACTCTTCCAAAAAAATTTAAAAGTATTGTTTATTTCGTTTTCAAAATAATGCTCGTTTTTTTATTTTCTGAGAATGTGAAAGGGATCTTCTTAGAATATTTTGATCAAGAACCATTCCTAACATTTTTACAGTGAAAAGGGAATGTTCTATATAAATTTTATATAATGTAAAAAATTACCTTGCAACATGACTGTCATTTCATTGATCCATTTATTACATCTTTATAATGAACTTCATTAATAAAAAGTTTCCCAAATTGTTTTTCAATGATACTGATTTTCCAAATGTTTTTTTCAAAATAAAAATGATATTTTCCTAATGAATGTTTTAATGAATTTTTAATCATGTTTCTAATAATCATTAACAAAAAACCATTATTTTTACTCAAATGAGTATTTATTTTTATTTATACCTTCCTTATTATTTCTCTGGATGGGTTATGATCATTATGAATAAATATATTTTTTTTATTTAATTCCATAATTCAATATTGTAGTCATTATCATTGTTTGGAATTATTCACTTTTCTATGGACATGCAATTTCTCTTAAATGTCAAGATAATTTATCAAGGATATGAAAATTGCTTAAATTATATAACATTTAAACATATGGTGTATACACTGATAATTATTTGATTTCCTGATGAAATATTGATAAATATGTATTGTTTACTCAATACAAAAATATAATTATTAGAAAAAAATCATGAATTAAACTGAATATTCAACATATAAAAAAATGGACATAAAATACATAGGTTTGAAACTAGTTAATACAATGTCTTGATTCATTAGTACTCTCCTGAGACAAATTCTATTGCCAAAACTATATTATTTTCTAAATAGTAGTTTAAAACTATCTTTCCAATGTTCTTAATAGTAGTATGTTTCAAACTGTCTTGTGAATGGTCTTGAAAGTAGATTTGTCATCAAATATCTTGTGACATATCTTAATAGTAAAGGTAGCACATTCCTATCTAATATCTCATCAGATAATTGTGAATTTCCTTTATTTTTGTTATTATTATCATCCATTATGTTTTTTCTATGATATTATCTATAGATGAATTTCATTATCAAATTATTTATTAAATGGAATGTGTGATAATTAATTTACATTACTGTATTTATTAGGCCTTATCTAGTAATGATAGTAAGCTTATTGATTAAATATCTTATTTTTTTAAGTAATTTACCTTTTCATATTGATCATTATTACTTATTCATGATATATTATGTGGTCCTTAACTCTTACAAAGCATTTGAGATTGCCCTTAATTTTTTCCTTTATCAAGAATCCATGAACATTATTTTGATTGATAAGAAGTGATATGATAGAGGGCATAATGTTATTGTCCAAAAACATTATTGTAATTTATCTATTCAATTGAAATATGAGATTCATGTATGTATCTAGTTTACCAATACTACTAAACTATTCATTCCTTTAGTATTGGATTCCATGTATCTTATTAAAATGTAATAATTTAGGCACCAAACGTGGGATATCAGGGTCAATGTCACTAGAATAATTTCATCAAAAAAATTAAATTTTCTTCCATCAATTTTTTATTTCCATTGAAGAAAATATTGATCTTGTCCAAAAATTACATAGATGTTTTTTATCCCTTTTACTTCATGAAAGTATTTCTTGATATAAACATCAGAATTGTATTTCACACATTTCCATCATAATCAATGTTTCCCTTGTCATCAATTATCATGGGATATTGTTTTTCAATAGGTGGGATCTAAATTATTTGTATACCAAAAACCACCATGACATGTGACATATGATAGGTTATCATTATATTTTTTTCAACCATGATAATTTCTTCCATATAATGATAGAATACCATTAAAGTTGATATAATTGATACTTTCATGGATAAATATTCATCATGTTAATTTTCAATTATAAAAATTGATCTTACTAATGATCACTGAACCACTGAGAGTGACTAAGGTTAAATTAGTGGATATATTTTTAGAAAGTTACAAGTTAATTAAATTTTAACCCTATAAATTATTAGAGTTATATTCCATATCAAATTTTATAAAAACCTGAAAAACACATATATATTTTAAAGTAATAAAGGAACTCAATATTTACAAGGTTCATCATTAATGTATGATCTTACATCCTTACCATGGGGTGTACCGTTGGTGTTGGAAATTCAATATTTGAGAGATATCAATAAAACATTGAGCCAACACCCCTAAACTTCTTATATCTATAGATATTCATGATTATATTGAATCCTATAAGTTTACAATGATTTTCATACAAAATTGATCTAAAAATAAATATATGAAACATTCTAAATTCTAAACATAGAATATTTTTCTAAGAAGTCAATCTATTTCTATCCCTCTAAATTGTTTGTCTATTGTTCCCTTTTCAAATTCTGTTAAATATACATCCATTATGACACACTAAAACTGTAACTAATATAATTATTCTATTTTTAAAATTAAAAAACATTGACTCCAAATTATTTGTGTAATCTATATCTTATCCTCTATATACTATTATATAAACATATACTTCATTTGATTCTTCCTAAAAAAGTTATTTATCTTAAACATTTCATCAACAGGAAGCTAATTGTCAATTTGAAACTCATAATAAGACAACTTTTGTATCAATTTTTCATTTTCCTTATATTAATATTTATAATAACAAAGTACATTTTATACCATTATATATGTTCTCCCATGATAAAAAATGAAAGAACCCAAATTTATTTTCCCACAACCTGAAATTTAAAAAACCAGATATATCACATATTTAAAATTCATTGGATGGTTTTATAGTTTTATAGCGTCTCCATGAATTATCCTATAATTACGTACATCCTAAAATATAAATAAATTAATTAATTATAAGTTTTCATCAATCTATCAAGGAATAAGATTTTTGTAAATAGAAAAATAGATCCTCAACTGAAGTTACCTTACAAATTTTTCTCATAAAAATATTTAATGGTGGATTCTTTCTAGATGGGTTTATAAAACATTATCGGTTTAACATTATTTTTAAGATGAATATTTTCTCATATTTTATTAAATGATGATTTTTCATATCATTAACTGGCCAATTTATTAATGAAAAAATCAATAAAATGATATTTCTCCCTTGTTCACTTTCTATCTTCCCACACTTCATAAACATCATGGATTAATATTCTCAAAAATGTTCATTAGGTGATATCAATGAATATAAATGATTCTCATACACTAAATGGATTTTATTTCAATAGTATTTCATTCATAAATACATCATAACATTGCAGCATCTATCATTATTAAGTATGAAAAAAAATCACTTCAAACTTTATAGAAATTGTTTGTCCAAAAAACATTACTTTCCCTATCCATTTCTATTGATCTGCTATAGATGAATGACTATATTATTGCAACATAAAATTCATTTAAATAAATCCAAATTTTAAATTCCACATCATTTCTAAAATTCCCCAGTTTTATTTATCCCTTTTAATTTTCATAGTAATTTAAATATAAATACATTTTCCACGCTGAATTTTTATCTCTTTTTATAAAAATACAAAAACTCAGCAAATATAACTTATTTCATTATATCCAATCATGTTGGTGAGATGTTTCGTTATTTGTCTAGTCTAATGATATAGTTCAAGACTCCCTTTTATATACACATCTAATTTGTTTTTTTAGAATGGTTATGTGACATAGTTTTTGGAATATTTCCATCATTAGATTCTCTAAAAATTGCAATACCAAATTTTTATATTGAAAATTTCAATTGCAGGCATTATATCATAATGCTAATGCCGAAAAAAAACCTTTGTACAAATAATGAAATTTTTATATATATTATTTAAATTACACTTCTATTATATAAACTTTAGGTTGTATCTCGATATTTTTATAATTTATGGAACTTAAAGAAATAGTATATAACCATCTGTTATCATAAGAAATTTCACTTGACAAAATTATGAAAACATACTAAAATTCTCAATTTTTCTAGAATCATTAAGGATTTATTTTCATACTATGATAATAATGTATCTTAACAAAATCCATATAGTATTATTTCAAAATTTTGAAAACAAATTCTCAATAAAATGAAGTTATCAAAAAATAAAAAATAAAATCAATAAAACAGAAAAACGAATTTTTTGGGGGAATCATATATAAAACATGAAACCTGCACATCAATAAATAAATTACCAATCCTCAAGCAGAACTGACCAAAAAATCAAACAATTTCTCATAAAAAATATACAAAAATAATAATAGTAATCTAGAATAAAAATAGGGCAAATATCAAATTTAAAAATATTTTATCACTGCACAAGGATTGGATGTATGGTTTGGGAAATGTCACACCACCGACATAAGGTTAATATGATAGTGTCCAAATTTGGTCATGTTATTTCCACATAGTTTTCCAAGACACGTGCCTTCATAATTCATCCATATTTTACCCTCAAACATGAAGCAATACAAACATACACATGATATTTTACTAAAATTTATAATAATAGTACACCACAAAATATCATAAAAAATAATTAAAAATAAATCTCAAATTCTAGGTTACTCAAGAGGAAGATTAAAGAAGAGTTTGTCAGAAACAACCCATATCAAACCCATGAGTTTCTATAACCTTATCTATTATATTCCAAACATACCCAAATATTACGAGTGATTTTATTACATTTTTAAATTAACCATTCCTACTCAAACATCCACATTTCCCAAACCGACCTGATACAAGGCCTGATGTGAGTTTTCAATCATCTATATATAGAGGTCTATTATTATGGAATTATATATAATATTTGAGAATTTTTAACCCTTAAAATCTCATAAACATCATCCTAGACCCCATATAAAAATTAGGGATGATATATCCTTCTTTTGAATAGCTAGGCATAAACATAATTTTTTTAATTAGAATTAATCATAATATGGCACAGAGTTATAGAAATAACTAAATATCAAATTATCATTTCATAAATCCAAAATTTATGGGATAACCTAAGAATAATATATACATGAATTTTAAATTAACTTTCAGGACAATAAAGAAATAGATAAGAATCCAAAAATAAAATAACTATAATATTATCCCTAAAAACTATATTTATAATCAAAATCCTTGGGACCCTCAGTTCATTAAAAATCACCAGACCACCATGGAAAATTAATGACTCTATATAATCAAATATGGTTGTGGCACCATTACATTTAACCAAGTTAATCATATCTATGTGTACATACAATCAATGGGATTATATTGGGTGTTAGGAAAATTCACAGTAGGATATGACCATTAATCTACATAATAAATTGCATCATATAAACATTAAGCATAAGTCTCAAAATACCATTATTTAAGAAAGTTGAAATTTAGGATTATTAAATAATAATCATAAAATAAATTTATATCCCATTACCTATAAATATAAAAACCATTTCTATAGGTTTGTAAGTGCATGGAAATTGTATATGTACATAAAAGTAATCATGATTAAGTATAATAAAGATACTAATGTAATGAATAGAAACAGACAAGAATAGTATGAAATTATTCCATGCCTAAATATAAGACAACATGGAATCTATTCATGGAACATTTATTTCCCTGCTTTAAAAATAATTGAAACCCAACCCGGACATATTCCCTTGATCTTTGGTGATATTCCATTGTTTGTGTCCTGAACATCACTATGCGAACTAAATAGTTCTTCATCAAATCTTCTATAACAGTCATTCCAATTACCCAATTTTCCACCAAATTATTTTTATAAAAAATATAAACAATATAATATAATAACTAAGATCATTAGTATAAATATCATAAAGAACATTAAATTCACTATGGCATGTTATCAAAGAAATAATCTACAAAAGTAATAAGTTGCTATATATCAAAATAATACATTATATAAAGTAAATGCATAAAAATTATATTTCTATGATTTATAAATATGTTCCCCTTCAGAACATTATTTAGAAATAACATTAGAATAAATGAACTCTTTTAATCATTTTATCACAGATAGTAAAGGCATAAAACTATATTGATAATTATTACCATTTAAAATACATGTAAACTACTTAAATTATCAAATCAAAACCACGATACCCATATAATAATTATGAAATAATTCTCAAAATTTAATTAAATTATAAATATAGTGGAAAAAATATTAGAATATTTAGTAGAATATGAATTTCAAGGGAAATGTTATTATGAAAATACAAATAATTCACATCAATTGAATCTTTCCAAATCCATAAAATACAAATATATTTGAGATAATGAGGCCCTCATGAACCATAAAAATAAAAGTGATGATTTTAAACAAAACCCTTGAGATGATCTAGGCCGTAATGTAAAACAAGTGAAATTTGATTGAAAAAAAATTATTGAAGAATATATTAGAAGATGAATGAAGAATAAAGTAATGATAAATGAATTTTCAATATGTTAGGTTAATATTGGTTTGATGAAGTCCAAACATCGGAGACAAGGGGGAGAAGGAGATACAGATTTAGAGAGAATATTCTAGAATATTTATTCAATATTAAAGTAGATCGAGGAGAAAATTTATTTAATATTATTAGTATATTATAAAATTTTTGTTGTCTATGTAGGTTGTATGGTACTTCTTCCCAGTCTAAGAATCCATGCACTATACATGCGGTAGAGACTGGGATATGTCACACCTTTTGTAACTTTAAATGAAATTGCAACTGTTAACCATGTAGTAAACATGAAATATTATATTACACATCATTCTTGGTCACTATGTTTTGGTAAATATGAACTAACATTTCATATTTGACTGTAAATATCTTCCCCCCTTAACATGAAATTAGTTCATGGTCTTTATTTACCAAGAACTAACAATGAACCTAGTTTGAGTTCCAGAATATCCATACATTCAACACTCCAAATCTCAAAACTACAAAAAATAAATAAATAAATGAAAAAAATAAACACTTACCAATAAATCATGGGTGTCACATTTAAGGCCATTTAATATATTGATTTTTGATATATGGTTTTGGGATATAATATTATTGTGTATATAAGTATACAATAAGTATATTAATTTATTTATAGTAAATATTAAATAATCTTTATCACATAAAATATTTGATATGAAATTAACATAAATTAATAGTTTCATTATAAAATAAATCTATATTATTTAAATGATATCTTTTATTCCAAATAAATAATTTTTTTTGTGAATAATGTATTATAAATGTAATATATTTGTTTTTTATAATAATTTCTATAAAAAATTAAAAAAATATTTAATGTGAGGATTTGAAAAATAATTAAGTAGATTCTAATAAATAATTTGGGAGTTCTAGTCAATAAGAATTTAATAATTCATTATTGAATGTTCTATTTTTTTAAAAAATATTTTTTATTAATTATATTTATTATTTAAAAGATAAATTTATAATATTTAGAGTAAATAATTTAATGAAATATAATTTTTATATATACTAATAATAAATTAACTTTATTATAAACGGTATTACTTATTATGGTAGAAGAATAAATCCATTATTATGTCTAAGATATAGTTTTCTAAAACATTTATTTATATAATGTTTTAAAATTAAAATTAATTATAAGAACTTTTAAAAAATTAATTTTATTAAATTGAATTTGGTTTTTGAATTGTGTAATTAAAATTAGGTATGAGATTCACTATTAATTTTAGTAATAAATATGATAGGGTATTGATGAACCATATTTCTTATTTTTTAACTTTGAAAACATATTCTATGAAAAATATTAAATTCCTTTTATTATAAGGTATGAGTATTTGTGTGTAACGACACAGAACCAAGTAACTCAGATCTAGTTCCTTACATTATTAAATTTGCATAATATACCAGGAATCATATCTCTATGGACCAAATATTATAATTGTATTCATAATAGGATACATACATGGGTTTTACATTACATTAGAATTCAAAAACTGCAATATAATTTTTTTAAAATAAATTTAATCCATCTAGAATAATTTTAAATATCAGTCATAGTAAACATCTAGGATTCGTAATAAATGAATCAAAAAAGGGTAAGATAAAATTCACCCTAAGGGTTATATATAGTTGAAGATATCATTAAACACTAAGAATAATCAATATATAGAGGTAAATAATTGATCACATATGCCATTTAAATCACTTTACTCTCATGGTAAGATAAGGTGGAATCAATATGTAATAGTAAAAAACATATTGTACAAGGCTTTTAAATAAATAAGCTAATAATAAAAGGCATTAAGATATTATATCATTCTAAAAATATCAAGGATGATAATGATAACTGATATTGAAGGAAATTATTTATTTTCTGAGTTCATGTATCAGTAAAACACCATGATATTTTTATGAGATATAATTTCATTTTTTCTGTTGATTATTTTGTATGCTACACCAAGATTAGATTGCACTATATACACCACCATCTTAGATTGAGGAATATGCAACTATAATCTTGGCTTCTGTCAGATAAAATTTCAAGTTCTTTTAATAGAATTCATTTCCCGAATGACAGAGTTTATGTGAATAACAAAAAATTATAACCATATCGTTATAATGGGGGGTATAAATAGTATTTATTTTATTTGGAAAATCTATTAAATTAAAATAAGTTAGTCCGTAAAATAATAAAATTTATATTGATGGATTTTATTAATGAAAATATATTTAATATATTCAATATAATGTTTAAAATTCATCTAAAATGTTTTTAAGGCATGATATAATAACAAATTTATGTGTTTTAATAAAATGTATTATTTTTCAAAAAAATCAGTTTTTCTGCATTTTGATGGTTCACCAATTTTAATTCCATATTTTTACACTTTTTAACATTAAATAATTCAAAATATACATCTTCCTTTAATGAAAAATATAAACATTTACTTTCGTTTAAATTTTGTTATTTTTTAAATAAGATTCATTTGTGGATGAATAGTGAAAATAAAGTTTTTTATTAAAAACATTGTTTACATTTAAAGTAATTACATAGTAAAATTATGTTTTGGATTAATTTGAAATTTTAAATATTTATTTTTATCACATACTGGTTTTTGAAAAGGATTTTATACATGAATTTATTGTAAAAACATTTTCCATCTCAAAATGTACATTTTTCCAAAAAATTGGTTTTCATGACATTTTACTGTTTTTATTTTAAATTTAATTCTACAAATGCATTGTTTTTTGTTTTAAAAAATTTATGTCAAATTTTTATTTCGGGGGCCTAAATTTTATATGTATATCCCTTTTAATTTGGGCCAATATGAATAGTACCAATCATAAATTTTATTACCACAGTAAAAGGAAATTTAGGTAACTTAGGTTTAAAATAAAATTATAATGAATATTAAATGACCAAAACAATAGGAAAAAATATTTATTGAATTTAATTATACCATGAACAATTAAGGATCAATATTATGTCATTTGATGAACACTTTTCCATAAAAATAACTTAAATAATATTTAAATAAATGAAAGACACAAAGTGTCATTTTTATTATCTTCAATATCTATTATGTGTCCAAATTTGAAAAATGGGAGGTATCAATGAATCTCAATGTTAATATATAACTTAATAAACATATTTCCCTAATAAAAATTTATTTTTGAATTTTTTGTGCCATTTGGTAGATATTGTTGTATTTATAATATTTTATTCAATGAAAAATTAATAATGCCACATTCATGTTTTAAATAATATATAATTTTCTTAAAATAAAGTTATACAGAATATAAATTCGACTATAAATACTAATTTTAAAATGCAAAATAATTCTCATTATCAGGGTAATTTATTTCTACTTTTTTTGAAACAAATAATAACCTTAAAATTTTATATATTGTTGATGCAGAAATTATTGAATCGAGGAAAAATCAATAAACTATTTTTTAAATGGTAATATCCATTAAAAGTCACAAAAACTTGACCAAATATTATTGGTTGAGTATATCTTGAAAATAATCATCCAAGGGTCTAGTTATGGACTATTTCGAGCCTTATAAAAGAGATTATGACACTTATATTATTTTATTTCGTGATGTTAAACTTGTTACATTCATATTTTAATAAGTATAACATTTTCAATGATTTATTTTTCATAAGATATATTCAACTTAAATAATTATAAATAATTATAGTAGATTTATCTTCCTCATATTGATTTAATTTTAATTTTTTCCAAATATATAAGTGTACTAAATAATTACAGAAAACATTTGTAGTAATATATTTATCAATAGAAATATCAAATTAATGGTATTAAAAATATGAAAGTAAATATAATTTGAGCTAATTTTTCTTTACAATGAATTTTATATATTACCTACACCACATATGGTTATAATAAAATATTTTTTTTGAGGATAACATCTTATCTTGACATTTTTTAAAATCCAATAATTTAATATTGTCAAAATTGCCATAATTGTTGTTTCATCAATAAATGTTTTAATAAATTATTTATAAAATAGAAAACATTTTTAAAAATATATAATAATTATAATATGGTAAGAAATGATCTAATATATTAATTTATGATTTAATTTACATTAAATAAATAAATATTTCTCCCTTTTAATATTTAAACAATTCTTACCCAATTAAATATGAAATTGAAGAACTAAGTGTTAAATTAAAATTATAAGGTTTAAATTGAAATAACAACATCTCAAAGATTTATTAGATAATGATATTAATACATTGTCCCATATTTTATTAAACAATATGAAATTTTTGTGGGTTTTGTATGTGTTTTTATGTTATTATAAATTAATATTTTTGGGGATTCCAAATTTTCTCCTCATGTCAATTATAATATGGAATATCCTTTATCACAATTTCAATTCAATTTGAGCCTTTAACCTCAGAAATAACCTACCCATTTACCATATAATGTACCTTATTCACATTAAATAGGTTCATGGTATTCTCAAAATACCAACTTTAGTCACATTAATTGGAAATCTAGAGGGAGCTCGTTGAAGAAGCGGTAATCTCTTCTATTTATTCATTAAAATTATATCTTGATATAATTCCTCTTAATGAGTTTAATGAATTATAAATTAATAAATCAATTATCAATTTTATACTGATATGTTTTTAAAATTATGTAACAACCATATTCCACCTTCTATCCATCCTACAAAAAATGATATCACCATATGTGTGTTTGTATGGGTTACTATCTATGAACCATTGTTTAATATGTTTTTTTTACAACCACTTGACTTGGATGGGTATAATTATGGAAATAATAAATATATCTGATTATTAGAACAAGTTATTTATTATTTAATAATATATATCATCCACTTAGATACCATTTTATTATTAAAGTGATTTTATCATTGCTCGTGCATATATATGACCAACCATGTCCATGGTGAGATGTGATCCATTCTATATGATATCCATTAAATCATGATTATAAAGAATAAAAAATTATAATATATATTATTTTAACATAATTTTGGAAAGATATAACTATGACCAAATAAGTATAATGAATCTTATTTTAAAAAACATGCATATGAAAATGAATTAGTTAATACCTAAATAATTAGTAATATTGAAATATTATTACCGAACAGAATATAATATGATAATATATGATAACATAAAAATGACTACAATTCAAAAATAATAAAATTTTATAATATAAATTATTATAAAGGATTTTTAGATATATATAATGGATATAATTTATAGGGTAAAGGATAATTTTACAATTTCATTATTATCCGAGATTGTATATTCGTAAGTATTTACTAGGGTATATTTAACATTGACATCCATTATTCCTAAATAAGTATTCCAAAATATTCTTCATATCCTTAAACAATATTTTAATTTCAATTTTACCCATAGGTGAGTTTTTATTAAATTGGAATGAATGGAATCTTTTGTCTTTTTCGGTAAGATGAACTTTTTGACTTTTCGGAAAATAAGGTCAAGAAGAATGTCTTTAACTTATGTGGAATGAAAATATTTTTACACTTTCATAATTCCTTTTTTCCATGAAGCATTCATTGTAATATTTAATGTTAATTTTAAATGAAATTCGTTTCTTTTAAAAATTCATGTTATTTAGATAAATGAAATTTTTTTGAAGAAGAAATGTTATTTTCTTCAAGAATTAATTTCAAGTGTTTTATCAAAATTATATTTAATCTAAGATTACATTTTATAAATGGGGTTATGTTTTCATCCCCATTATTAATATGATTTGATTGTGTTTATAACGGAATGAAATTTATGAAATCCATTTTTTCTATATGGATTATGAAGGAATGATGTTTTAAAAACCAAATTTATTCCTTGTTTAATGCTTTGATGAATGACTTATATTTTTGATGAACACATATGTATGGTATTCATTATGTGATGGGTGGGACATATATCTCTTTCCAAGGAATTGGGTGAAAATATATATCTCATTATATAGACATGAATTCAATAACATCTAAATCTGGTTCAGTTATACATGGAAGAAATGGAAAGTAAATGTAGTTCAATGAAACAGTTTCGAAACGTCAACTAAATATGGTTCATTAATACAGGGATGGAACAACGAGTGAAATCCGTTCAATAATAGACTTTTAAACTATTGTGGTCTTTGAAATAAGCCTTTTATAATATAGAAATTATTTTCTATGCTTATGTGGATTCCATAATTCCATGTTTTATTCCAATTAAATTTTATTTTGATTTATGATTCATGTCTTACGAACTACAAAGTTTAATTTCATAACTCATGATTTTGATAATCAAAATTTATTTTCATGTTTTCACATTATTATGTTAATGTTTTGTTTTGTGTTCTCTATGATTACCCTTAGTTGGAGTTTCATCTCACCCTTTTTATGTTTTTTCCAAGATATATAGAAAGGTTTTAAGAAGGAAAAATAAAGGAGAATATATTTATGGGGGTTGTTGAAGATATTTCACCAAGTTAGAAGAATATGTTCCATGTTTCCAAAGACACTAAATAATACAATCTTTGGGTGTCTATTTATGTATTGAAATAAGTTTTCCACAAATATGATGAGACATCCATGTACGTTAATCTTGGGATGCTAGATTTGGTATCAGTGTGAACGTTTAGTTAACCTTTGGAAACTAGGATGGGAAACGTTTAGTGAGATCCCTATAGAAATTTTATAAATATGCAAAGGGATGTCCCTAATGGTATGTATAACTATAGGTTATGGTCCTATAACAAATGTAACAATCATGAATGACCTTGTATTAAACCTAAGTTGTCAAATATTGAATGTACTCATCGTTTATTATGTTGTTTCCCCAGTATGATTTTCCTCTCAAACTATTCTTTTTGAGATTTAGACAGTGGTCAGAACCCAAAAGAACCATGTTAATATTCTATTAAATGGAAAATTCAATGATTTTCCCCTTGAAAAACTGAATGTTATATAATTTGTCATGAAAAATCATATCACTATACTTACTCAAGCTATGAATCATTATAAACATCCAAATGATATGAAAAGGGAACACCATTTTGTTGAGTCCTTTATGAGGAAACATCCACCTTTTATTAGTGGGTCTTCTGATGCACTTGTTGCTGAAAAATGAATCAGTAACATTGAAAATATATTTTCCATCCGTAAATATTCAAAACATGAAAACTTATTTTTCCCAACTTATCATTTTTATGGAAAATTGGATCAGTGGCAAGACTACAAGTCAGCAATATGAAATTGGATCCAAGTAATGGGATGAGTTCCAGATATTATTTTTCAACAAGTAATTTATTTTTATTCTTTGAATAATGACATAAAATGAGTTCGTTGACCTTAATAAAAAGGATGATGAATTTATTGGTACATATGAGGAATATTTTAAAAGACTTGGGAGGTATTCTTTTGTCTTTATCATCCAACATGAACGTATAGTGGATCAATTATCAAGTGGCTTAAAACCAAGTATTCTAAGAGAGTTAGTTACAAGATACTTAAGAATCTATGAAGAGGTAGCATGTTATTCAATCAAGGTTGAAATTAAAGTTGGTGTTACATATCAATTTGATGGTTTTAACAAGAAATGAAATATGGAGTGTAAGGGAAAATATCAAAACAATGGTGAAATAAATATGATTGTTTACTTATGCTCAAACTATGGAAAGAACCATGGTGGGGATTGTTTTAAAGGGACTATAAAATGTTTTATGTGTTGAAAATAAGTTTATCGAGTAGTTGAGTTCTGATGTAATGAAAAAAAGGTAGCTAATGATGTAAATATAGAAAAGGATATAGAAAATGCACCACCTACACATCAATTCTACAAGTGAAAGGAAATAAGTCATTATGCTACTAATGCACTAATACAAGGGTTATCAATAATGATCGACACCATCATCCTCTTAAGGCCAAAGGTAATGGAAACTAAAATGTGATCATTGTGGGTGATGTTCTGTATGAAAATGATGTGGTGGAATGATTGAGTGTCTATGTATTGGGATTATTTAATAATGTTGTAGAATCGCTTTTATAGTATTATGGAATATTGAAATATCTATGTATTGGTCCTTTGTTATTTTCCATAAGTATATTCTACCTGTAACCAAGAAAATTTATTTGATAATTTTTTGGAAAACACATGATATGTTCATAATGATGGTATATGGAGATAAATTTGTGATTGATAGTATTAATGACCTCCGGACTGATATAAAGACAAAGTGAAGTCATGGTTTAAGTATATAGAGTTCTGGGATTTTTGGTATGTCGAAAGAGTTAATTTTTTATAGAATTATTATTTTCACTAAGGTTATATGGTAATTCAAATTATTACTATCTTTCTGGAGAATAAATGATTAAGGTATTCACACATTTGGAATGTCATAATAAATATCTACCTTATGTGATATGGGTGATAAAATTTAAGCAGATTAGTTCTCCCAATATAATGATTTGGATTTTTAGATTTTATAAGGATTATATGGTTATAATATTTTTGAAAGTTTAAGTAAAACATCGAATGAAATTGGTAAGAATAAATTTGTATCTCTCAATAGGCGGACTTATGAATATTTTATAACTTGTTATAAAGACAAATTGAATGACCTATCAATCTATTTATCGACCGCATGGTCTGTTAATTCTTTAGGATTGTAAAATTAAACTATGTTTCATTGAATAAGATATGAAGTGGAAATTTTTAGAGGCATGACCTACTGTGATATTGTAATGAAATCAAGTTATTATTTCTCTCATTTTATTCAACATTAGAAAAATGATATTGATAAAAAAATGTTATCCTAGTAAATTCATATCTAATGAATCAGATCTTCCCTTAAATCATCTTAGATTTATAACATTGGGATTGTTACCTTTTCGCTAACCATGTTCTCTATCAATATTCATAAGAACTTTATAGATATATTTCTCTTCCATATTCATGTTTTAATTTATCAAATATGTTCTCTTATGTTAAAATCCATTGGGGAGTTTCATTGGGTAACCATTCTGTTTCTAAAATTAGTTTTAAAATGAAGTCTTAGTATTCTTTTTTTACCATGCCGTATTTTATGATAGAAAAATTCTAGTATTAATCCATTTATAACCAAGAAATTTTTTGAGGGATAAATTAACTTTAAGGGGGTAAAATATAAAACATCGATATTTTTATGTGATATATTTTCTTTTTTTCGATGTCTTCTGTTGAACGCTACACCAAGATAAGTTTTCACTATACGAAACATCAGATTAGCTTTTGGTATACACATCTATATGATTATATTCTATTATAAAAAGGTTAAAGTTCTTTTGGTATTATTAAATTCATGAAATATAAAGTATAAGTGAATAACTAAATATTATAACGTGGTCATTATAATGTTGGGTTGGAATAGTATTAGCTTTCTTCTGAAAAACTATCTAAATCAAAATAAGTGAATCTATAATGTAAGAAAATCAATATAGATGGATTTTAATAATGAAAAATATATTCAATATATTCAATCTAATGCTTAAAATTCATCTTATATATTTTATATACATGAGATATGAATTAATTCAATTTTTCTTGGATGAAAGAAGTATTTTTCAAAAAAATGTGGATTTGACGCCTTTGATGAATACCCTTTTTAAATCTAGTTATTTACACTTATTAAAATTTAATTTTTTAAAAAATAATTCTTATTTTAATTTGAAATATCAAAATTTTATTTTGTAGAAATTTCGGTATTTTTCTAATCTGTTTCATTTTTTAAGAATAGAGAAAATACAGATTTTTATTTAAAAATTTATTTACTTTTAAGGTAATTAAATAGTAAAATTATGTTTTAGATTTGGTTTTAAATTTAAATTGTTCAATTTTATCCAATTATTGTTTTTAAAAAAATATATTAAACATGAATTTATTATAAAAACATTTTCCATTTAAAAAGGTTCATTTTTTCCAAAAAACATAATTTTCATGACATTTTACAAGTTTATTTTATTTTTAATTCTAAAACATTGGTGTTTTAAATTTTTATAAATTTCTGTAAAATTTGTATTCATGAGGTCCAAATTTGGTTAGTGGTCCCCTTTTAGTTGATACCTATATTAACAGTAACTATGGAAATTTTCTAACCAGAGTAAAGGGTAAATAAGGTAATTTTGCTTTAAAAAAATTATTATTATAATAAAATGACCAAAACAAATAAATATAATAATTTAATGAATTTACTTCCTACCTTAACACTTATGGATAGAAATTATATCATTAAATGGACACTTTTCTATGAAAATGACTTAAATAATATTTAATTCAATGAAAGACATAGAGTGTCATTTTCTTTTCCTTCAATATCTATTATGTGTACGCTTAAGAAAAAATGGATGCTATCAACGAATATAAATGTTAATTTTTAACTTAATAAAAATATTTCCCAAATATAACATTAATTTTTTTGTTTAGTGGCCATTTGGGGGAAATTTTGGAATTTATAATATTTTATTTAATGAATATTTAAAGATGTCACATTCATGTTTTAAATATTATATCATTTTTTAAAGTAAGGTTATATAATAGATAAATTAGACTATAAATAATCATTTAAAATATAATATGTTTTTCATTATCATGGTAATTTTATTTTATTTTTCGTAAATTAGTCATTAACATAAATGTTTATATATTGATGATGCCAAAATTATTTAATTGATGAAAAAACATTAAACTATTTTTAATTAAAATGAAAATAATGTTTAAAAGGGAAAAACACGTGACAAAATCTTATTATTCGAGTATATATCGACCATAATCATTCAAGGGTCGTGTAATGCACTATTTGGTACCTTATAGAAGAGATTATGATACTTATATAATTTTATTTCATGTAATGTTAAACTCTTCACATTAATATTTTAATAAGTATATCATTTTAAATGATTTATTTTTTAGATAATATATTCATATAAAAGTATTATACTGAACTCTATTAGATTTAATTTTATCATATTATTTTATTTTATTTTTTTCTCAAAGTTTTTTTATGTTATATAATTACACAAAATTGATGTAGTAATTGTTTTTTTAAAGGAAATATGAAATTAATTTTATTTAAAAAATTAAAATAAATATAATAAGATCTAGTTAATTAGTACCATGATATTTCTAGATGACCTTTACCCCATAATTATATAATAAAATATTTTTGCTGAATATAAACTCATATAGTGATATATTTTACTATCCCCGAATTTAATAGTGTAAAAATTGACACTGATGTTGTTTTGTCAAAAAATGTTTTATTAAATTATTTTAAAAACATAAAACCGTTTTAAAAATATATAATAATTATTAAATTGTCTAAAATTATCTTAAATACTTATTTATTATTTTATTTACATCAAAAAATTAAATATTTCACCCTTTTAATATTGAAATATTCTTAACAAAGTTAAAATGAAATAGAATAAATAAGTGTTAAATTAAGATGATATGGTTTAAATTGAAATAAAAACATGTAAAAATTTTATTGATTGATTATATGACATACTTATATCATATAATATTTAAAACTATAACATTTAGAAGGTTTTTGGATGTGTTTTGATATTATTATAAATTAATATTTTTGGAGATTCCAAATGTGTCCCTCGCCTCAATAATAAAAGGGAACATTCTCTCTCACAATTTCAATTCTGTTTGAGCCTTAATTTTCTAACATACACTGGCCATTTCCCTTATAATCTTCGTCAGTCACAATATATAGGTTTTTATATGATTAAAATTCCATCTCTAGTTCTTTTAAGAGGAGAGCTAGGGGAGCCCGTCGAAGAAGATGTAATCTCCACTATCGATTATTTCCAATTATTTCTTCTTCTACATACCCTTAATGAGTTATTTACATTATAAATTAATGAATATAGTATCAATATTATACTTATATTTTATTATAATTTTATAAAAACTATATTACTCCTTTTATATATCCTTTGAAAAATGAAATCATCGTGTGTGCGTACATACGTCTTATCATCTCCACACCATGGTGTAATATTTTTTTCACCAACACTTGACTTCGATGGGTATAATGATGAAAATAATAAATATATATGATTATTATTACAATTTATTTATTTCTAAATAATATATATACCATCCACTTGGATACAATATCATTATTAAAGGAATGATTTCCATGCTGGAGCGTACGTACGACCTACCGTCTCCACGATATGATGCGGTACATTCTACAAGATATTAATTAAAAAACGATTATAATGAATAAATAAATATAATATATATTATTTTAAGATAATTTTTTAATGAATTAAATATTTACTAATAAAGATAACTTGAACTTATATCATAAAACATTCATAAGAAAATAAAAGAGTTAATACCCGAACAACAAGTAATGAGAAAATATTATTTAAAAAATTATTATAATATGATAATATATGGTACCATAAAAATGAATTTAATAATTTAATAATAAAATGACATCATTTAAATAATTATATATTAGTATCGGATACATACAAATGATATCATACCTAAGGTAAGGGATATTCTTTCAAACTCATTATTATCCAAGATTGTCAATTAGTATGTATTTACTAAGGTATATATATCATCCACGTCCATGTTTCCAATACAGGTTTTCCAAAATATTATTACTAACTATATAAATTTTATTAAATTAAAATTTATCCATTATTTATTTTATTATTAAATGGTATGAAAAGAATCTATTTTCCTTTTCGGTACCACATTATTTTTGACTCTTCTGACAAAAGTACGAGACCGAATAATTTTTATGCTTTCATAATTTCTTATTTCCATTAATCTTACTTTATAATATTTCATGTTCATTTTCAATGAGATTAATTTCTTTTAAAATTATGTTGCATTTTGATAAAATGAAATTTTTCTAAAGAATAAAGGATATTTTCTCTAAGAATTAATTTCTTGTGTTTTATCAAAATTATTTTCCATCTAAGATGAAATTCTGTAAATGGGGTTCTGTTACTATCCCTATTATTACTATGATTTGATTGTTTTTATTATGAAATGAAATTTATTAAATCATTTGGTTTTATATGTAGTATGATGGAATGATTTTTAAGGAAACCATTGTATTCCTTGGGATATGCTGTGATGAATGAGTAATGATTTTGTCACACACATATGTATGGTTTTAATTATGTGACATTTGGAACCTATATGTCCATATAATTAATAGGGTAAATATTTATATCTCATGATATATACATGAATGTAATGGATATTAAATACAATTCAGTAATACAGGTTCAAAATTTCATGTAAATTTGGTTCGGTAATACTGGGCTGAAATAACAAGTAAATTTGGTTCAGTAATATAGGACTGGAATGAGGAGTGTAATCTATTCAGTAATGGACTTTTTCTACTATTATGTTTTATGAAATGTTACATGGATTGTATAGAAATGATTTTCAATGTTTATGTATTTCACACAATTCCATTTTTATACCAATGTTATTTTATCATTATTTATGATTCATTTATTAATAACTGCCAAGATTTATTTCATGACTCAAGATTCTGTTATTCAGAGTTCATGATCATATTTTTGAATTCATATATTTTTGTTTTGTTTGATTTTCTCCATGTTTACCTATATTGAGCATTTTATATCCCCCTTTTTTGGTATTCTTTTCCCCAGGATATAAATAAATTTTTTAGGTGGAAAAAATAAATCGGATGATCTTAATGGGAGATGTTGAAAATGTACCACCAAGTTAGAATAATGTGATACTAGTTTCCAAAGACACCAAAAAATACTTTCATTGGGTGTCTATTTTTGTAATATAATATGTTTTCCACAAAATTGATTTAATGAACAAGTACACCAAGTATGGTTTGTTAGAGTTGGTATTAGAGCGAAGGATTAGTGAACCCTTGGAAACTAGGATGTGAAAACTTTAGTGAGATCCCGAAAGATATTTTTAAATATGTCACGACCCATCCTCAGGGTCCATGCCATGACTACCCCAAGCCCACCTTCCATAGGCCAGGGGCTAGAGACTAGCACCAAAGGCGTAAATCTCAGTATCCGGGAAGGTATTGCCTTTATAAAACATAAACACATCCAACCAGAGTACAAGCAGATGTAATACACTAAGTACAAAAGAAAGTGCTGAAAAGTAAATGGGCCAGAATACAAACCAAACTAAGAAGTACAACTACAACTTAACGAAGTACAACAGAAAAGAAAAACATCTAGAAGATAGAAGCAGCTCCCAGGGCGTCCACCTCAGATCCTACCTGGAGGGTAGGTACAAATAGTCTTCACAAAGCTCTCTCACACCAACCTCCTCCGAGTACCATCCCGAAGTGAAGTCCACCTCCAGGAACTGACTCGTCGTGAGGTCCACCTCCGGTTACTGACTCGTCATGAGGTCCACCTCTGGGTACCGTCCAGTCCTCGTACACTCGATCTCAGTCAATGTTGTCCGTCATCTGCATCCAACACAATGAGATGCGGGCATAGCCCGTGCAGGGTTGAGTATACGATACTCAGTTGGCACCCCAAGACCCTCAAGGTCTCACTAAATCCAACAAGGATAATCACAAATAATGTTCCCAACAGATAACCCTTACATACATATAATCACATACTTATACCTAAGTTATTAAGTAACCCATCTCATCCACAAGGTATCACACAGATATGAAGTCGATAGATAACCACTACTTAGGTATATGCTCATACATATACGTAAGTTATTAAGTAACCCATCTCAATCATGAGGAAACACAAAGGTCATTGACTCAACTCAAACCAGGATTTTCATTAATGACATCGAAACCAAAAATGCTGAAGAGCTCCTCCCCTAATTAGTACTGTGATCCGGTCACGACTCTGAGGCGCTGCTCACTAACCTTAGACTGCTGAGGTACTCCTCCTTTCGAGTACCGCGTGTCAGCCACCCAAACACTGTAGTGCTTCCCGCCATGGGTCTGTCACCTCACATAGTAGTGATCCCCCTCATTGCCTACAGAGGTACTCCTTCTGTCGAGTACCATGGGTCTGCCACCCAAACACAGTAGTTCTCCCCGCCATGGGTCTCCCACCCAAACACAGTAGTGCTCCCCACTAGGCTATACAAGTCACTCCGACTCGAATCGGACAAGCAGTAATCAGGTCTCAACCATCTACATGGTATTCGTACTCCGTATGTTCGTATCTAGGAGGATCCTCTCCACGAGCTACTGGTCGATACTCCAAGTATAAAAAATTCCCACGAAGAAGTATCTCAATGGACCGCCTCATCATATGGGTCTCAATGAAATAGACGACACGTCAATCAGACGCCCGGTCTGTGAGTTCTTAGCCTTTTAGTCTTAGGGGACCGATTGGTTTCATGTACGAACCAACCCGGCCGCATCTAAAATGTACCCCGAACACTCATATGGTATAATCAAAGGGACCGTTTCTTAATGAGATTACCAACGCCACTGACGGTTCATCAAACGGACGTCCGGTCTAAAAGTTATCATCTTTTCCGGTCAAGGGCCCGGTTGGATTTTAGCTATAATCTAACCCGGACATACTCCAACTGCATCCAAACCTAAAGTGAAGTATTCAAAAAGATCTGTCTCATCAAAAGGAATCCAAAAAAGTCAACGGCATGTCAATCGGACGTCCGGATCTATAGTTATAAGCGTTTCGACTCCGAGGGCCCGGTTGGTTTCGGTTTCGAACCAACCCAGCCATACCAATATTTCGCTGAAACCTTGAGTGTAATATACCGAAACGACCGTCTAGGTCCAAGGAACCCTACACAACTAACAATATGTCGATCAGAGGTCCTTATCTCAGGATATGTGCTATTAACTAAAGGAGTTATGAAAATAGGGGGTCTGGGCCCGGTCCGACCCGGCCCAATACCCTCTGGGTCGGCCCGAACCGGGTCGACTCGACCCGGGTCCGGGTGTGTCCCGGTTGGGCACGGCCTGGCCCGGCTGGCACGACACAGCCCGAATATCACGGCCCGGCCGCGTGGCGAGTCGCAGCTCGTCCATTGTGGCCGAGCAGTTGTCGCGGAGCTGGCGGCGGGGGGGGGGGGGGGGGGGGGGGGTGCAGTTCCCCCCCGGTTGATTGAACCAGCATGGATTTAAAGTCACGCCCCCACAAAATCCAGAACAACTTTTCCATTCCATTCCAGCTTCCACCGTTGCGGCTCAACCATGGTGGTCTTCTCCGGCGGCGCGTCGTCGCCGCCTTCTGCGGGCCACCGGACGAGCTCTGGTGGTCCGTTTCACCCGCCGTCTTCGCCAGAGGTCCTCCCGGGACCTGATCTTCACTACGGAGGATTTAAATTACCTTTTTAGTCCCATTTCATTGTCTCCATCAATCCACGCATCAACAACAATCTGCGGAGGGTCGTCGGGCCGTGTTTGTTCATCCCGCGCCCTCCGCGTTAGGAGTTATCAATTAACCAAGATTAAATAGGGTTTTAAAAATGAACAAACAATCAATTTTATTTAACTAAAATTGAATCAAATCATACCACGATCTCTTAAATAAATTTGAAGCATACCAATATTCCCAACCCGCAATTAAAATAAAACTTTCGCGGGTCAACTTAATGATGAGTTCATCTGCATTCATTGATTTAGAAGGAAACAACCATGGGAATAATATCATTCTCAAATTAATCCCCTACCTTATGTCGTTCATTGTTTGTTTAAGATATCACAAAAGGGATCGGTCGTTGGCTCGTTGACGTCGGAAGGTGATGTCGTCGTTTGCGAATTCCCTGCAGTGGTGTCTCCTCCCTAGATGGAAAACAGACGAGTGTTCTTTGTCAAGAGGGATGGTAATTTTTCAACAAAGTAGATGAACCGTCCTTCGTCGAAGGAATAAAAAAATGGAGATCGGTTCTTCTTTATAAGATGAAGAAATTCAAAAAAAGAGGAAACCACTTCTTCTTCTTAAGATTTATCTCCCAATCCTCACACAATATGGCATCTCCATTAAAATAAGGCCTTACCTTATTTTAATTTACCTTGACATGCATTTCAAAATTCATAATACAAAACCTTTAATTAATTAAAAGTATGTTCGTTTAATTAATAAGAGTAGGTTGGAATCATTAATGGTGTGAGGGAGGGAGAGGAAAGGTTACCAAAATAAAGATGAGTTAACAAAATTTAAGAGGGAGTTATGAAGTTAAGAGGGAGGTGAGGATTTATGAGAAAAGTGATGGGGTGGGGCTCGTGTGGGCCCCGCCTCACTAATATCCTCACATGGGTTTTCGGGCTTTTGGGTGCCACCCTGACTACCCCATGTTGGATATAACCACTAGGATAAATAATTAATTAACAATTGTTCCACAATTTTATTCAATTCTTTTTTAATCCAAAATTTTTCTAAAAACTCCTCTCGAGTAAATGCATCTTCGGTAACGGTCCTGTTATGAAATTACCGGTGCTATGGGTTCATCAGTGCCCTCAGATTTCAATTTGGAGCACTGGTTCAAAAGATAGAAAAACCCACCAGTTCGTTCACTGAACGTACCCGAGCCAAACTTCGGAAATTGATTCCAGACACACCGGGCCTCGGAATTAGGTGCCATTAGAAACTGCGGACATGTAAAATTCCAAAGAAATTAAGAAAAAAATTTCCTTTGAAATTTACTAGTCTTTACAGTACTCCCACCTCAGGGCCTTACGTCCCCGTAAAGCTTCAACACACACAAGGAAAAACAAGGTGGTACTGAGCACGCATCTGAGCCTTCCGCTCCCATGTACTCTATTGGAGGTTTTCGTGCTACCAGTGAAAGCACACCTAAGGAATCGACCATCCATGTTGGACCAGCTCCTATCGATCCTTGATCTCCACTAGAACCTCCGTGCATGTCGCCCTGTCATCGACGTCCAACACCCTGTGGTTGATGATGTGTGATGGATCGTGCACGTATCTCCTATGCTGAGATATGTGGATGACATCGTGCACCCCGTGCAACTGAGGTGGAAAGGTCAAGTGGTAAACCACCTTGCCTACCCTACTGATGACCTAGAATGGTTCGCTGAACCTCGGAGATAACTTTCCGCCTCGGCCACATCTCTGTAAACCTCGTCGAGATGAGACCCGTATAAGGACATGGTCGCCATCCTCAAACTCTAGAGGCTTCCATTTCTTGATTAGAACTGGAACTGAAAACCCCTGCTGCCACGAGGGTATGGTTGACCAACTCATGAGAGATCAACCACACCCTCCTATGCATGAGTTTATCCTGTGCTGCCTGGGGTTTCCTTTTCACCGACCAAAGAAAACACATCCCAATGAAATAAGTAAACCAAAACCTTTTTGCCTAATACAGTCAATATGAGTATGATCTGTGAATCCAATCCATACACAGACCAACTTCGTAAGGCCTCGACACTGCCACCAAGGGATTCCAACTGAAACTCTCACCTCGAGGGTCAGATCACACTATCGGCGTAAGTGTGATTATCGAGTCTCCTCCCAAAGTTATCTCCAGACGTGAGTGTCAAGTCAACGGCTTACCGGAAACTCTAGGTCTGGGACAAGATTTTTGGAAGAAAGGAATGATTCGTAACAACGTCTATTGTAACGACATCTAGAATTGGACACAGACTGTCCCTCGAATCATTTGTAGAGCCATTATGTCACACTCCTTGACCGCATGCAGCTACTCTTTTACCCTGCACTCCAACTCCCTGATCCTGGCGGGGAAAACAAAGGCGGGTGGTTATAACATGTTGAAATGTACACCACCACACGCTGATCTCCTAGATCTGCTTCCCACGTCTACTGCTCTACAGATTCATCTGTCCTTGATGCTTCCAATTCTTGAAACATTTTACATTCCCAAGTCTCCGTCTCCTATCAACATAAGATTTCTGCCTGTACTATGCAGTCTTCATCCGCTCCTAGATGATCTGCACCTTCTCTGTCGTAGCTCGTACCATCTCTGGTCAGTAGGAAGTTTGCCGACGTGGTAAGTCAGTCAATGACCACCCGTCTTCTCCTACGATCTTAAGAGATGCTAATATGACTCCTTTGAAAAAAGGAGAAACTTGGCCTCATCACCTGGATGAACCCCACCCATTGCCTAATACAATAAATAATGACATGAATGATGCATTCATGCCATGTAAGACATTGTAAGGCATCGACGTTACTACCAAGAGATCCAACCGTCACTCTCGCCTCCAAGGGTCGAGTCACACTGTCGGCATCAGTGTGAGGTCACTGGGTCTCCTCTAGTAGAAATCTCAAAAGTGACGGCAAGTCAACAGTTTTTAACTGGGACCTCTTAGTGCCAACCAAACAAAAGGATAGGAACGTAAACATCACAAAGATAAGTGTCTTTTATTACATCAACACGAAGTATAAAGACACAAATGCAACAGTAACATGGAACATGAAGCACTAAGAACAAAAAGGCACACACCAGTTTCACTCCTGTCCACCTGCTTCCGGAGCTCCACTGCCTTGTCCACCGCTCAACTTTTGCTCAAGCACCTGCCACTTCTTCTATCTCGGTGGCTCCTCCAATGCTTGCAGATCAACTATGCAGGGAGTCAGACAGTCACGTGGCATGTGACCCTTCCTCCGCATGCATAACACTTCCTTCTACTCGTATGGCTGGATATGTTTTGTGTGCCTCACACAACCAAAACAGTATCCCAAAGACGCCCACCTGTTGTTCTGGTCCTCTTGGACCCCTGCATGATCTTTCTACTACCTACAGATGATTCGGATGCTGATGGAAAATCCTACAGTAAAGGCAGCAGCTCCTGAGCACACTTAGAGTGTAGAGTCACTGGTATAAACTCCACCTTGAAGAAGATCTCGAAGTCTCCCTAGGTGAAGGTCATCTCATTGCAAAACTAGATCATCCAGATCCAACATCTGCCTGCTGCTACATGAAAGAGGCTGGCAGTAAGGATCTCCATGAAGTCCGCTGGTCTACCTGCTATCCTGAAGACTCTCACCACATCCTCCAGCCAATCCTCAGCTGCCTGTGGGTCCTTCTCTCCTCGGAACCTGGGTAGCCTCTGGAACTGGAACTCATGCAGCGCGCTCAAGCGGCGTGCATCGCCTACTGCTGGGGTTGGTGGCATCGGTGGCCCAACGTATGGTAGTACCACTGGTGCCTCCGCTGGTGCCTCAACTGGAAGAGGGCCCTGTACTGAGTCCTCATCGCTCGTCGGGCTGTCAGTACATACATCCCATGAGGCTCTAGATATTCTTCCAAGGAAAAGAATCCTGAAAGAAACAGATGTGACACAACCAAACGATTATACCTGGTGAGCTGACCTGGTTTGAGCTATTTTAATGGAAAACCTTTGAAAACACACACACAATTAGTGTTTTCGTGCACTAAGTCGTAAATCAGAAGTCAGGGTCCTGGTTTATGGATACGTCGGTCGCCCGAACCAACACTGGACTCCCTGAAATTAAAACCACACTCGATACCCTTAACACTATTGCTTCACAGAAAAGAAATATTAGATTTATAAGTTCTACGGTAGAACCGACTCATATGATTCCAATTTGTCACGACCCGTCAACGGGTCCCATGTCGTGACTACCCCAAGCCCGCCTTCCATAGGCTGGGGGTTGGAAACTAGCACCAAAGGACCAAATCTCAGTATCTGGGAAGGAATTGCCTTTATAAAACATAAACACATCCAGCTAGAGTACAAGAAGAAGTAATACAATAAGTACAAAAGAAAGTGCTGAAAAGTTAATGGGCTAGAATACAAACCCAACTGAGAAGTACAGTTACAATGGAACAAAGTACAACAAAAAAGACAAACATCTGGAAGATAGAAGCGGCTCCTCGGGCGTCCACCTTGGATCCTACATGAATGGTAGGTACAGATAGCCTCCACAACGCTCTCTTCCACCAACCTCTTCTGAGTACCGTCTCGACGTGATGTCCACCTCTGGGTACTAACTCGTCGTGAGGTCCACCTCCGGGTACTGACTCGTCATGGGATCCACCTCTGGGTACCGTCTAGTCCTCATAAACTCGTTCTTAGTTAGTGTTGTCTTCCATCTGCATCCAACACAATGAGGTGCAGGCATAGCCCGTGTAGGGGTGAGTATACGATACTCATTAGGGACCCCGAGACCCTCAGGGTCTCACTAAATCCAACAAGGATAATCTCAATGAAAGTTCTCAACAGATAACCCTTACTTAGGTATAATCCCATACATATACATAAGTTATCAAGTAACCCATCTCATCCCTTAGGTATCACACAGATATGAAGTCGACGGATAACCACTACATAGGTATATGCTCATACATATATGTAAGTTATCAAGTAAACCATCTCAATCATGAGGAAAATGCAAAGGTCATTGACTCAGCTCAAACCAGGATTTTCATTCATGATATAGAAACCAAAAATGCTGATGGGATCCTCTTCTGAAGAGTACAGTGATCCTGTCATGACTCTGAGGCGCTGCTCACTAACCTTAGCCTTCTGAGGTACTCCTCCTGTCGAGTACCACGTGTCATCCACCCAAGCACAGTAGTGATTCCCGCCATGGGTCTGCCACCTCACACAGTAGTGCTCCCCCTCATATCCTAGAGAGGTACTCCTCCTTTCGAGTACCGTGGGTCTGCCACCCAAACACAGTAGTGCTCCCCACCATGGGTCTACCACCTAGACACAGTAGTGCTCCCCAGAGGCCTATACAAGTAACTCCGACTTGAATCGGACAAGCAGTCCTCAGGTCTCATCCACCTACATGGTCTTCGTACTCTGCATGCTCGTCTCTAGGAGGATCCGCTCCACGAGCTACTGGTCGATACTCCAAGTATTACAAATTCGCATGACGAAGTATCTCTAAGGACTGCCTCGTCATAGGGATCTTAATTTAATAGACGGTGCATCAATCGGTCGCTCGGTGTGTGAGTTATTAGCATTTTTGTCCTAGGGGCACGGTTGGTTTCGTGTACGAACCAACCCGGACGTATCTCAAATGTACCCCAAAATCTCATAGGGTATACTCAATGGGATCGTTACTTAATGATATTACCAACGTTGCTGACGGTTCGTCAAACGGACGTCCGGTCTGAAAGTTATCGGCTTTTCCGTTCGAGGGGCCCGGTTGGATTTCGTGTATAATCCAACCCGGTCATACTCCACAGGCATCCAAACCTTAGGTGAAGTATGCCAAAACATCGATCTCATCAAAATTAATCCAACAATGTCGACGTCACATTAATCAGACGTCCTGATCTCAAGTTATAAGCATTTCCGCTCCGAGGGCCCGATTGGTTTCAGTTTCAAACCAACCAGTCCATACCCATACTTCGCCCAAACCATGAGTGTAATATACTGAAACGCCCGTCTCAATCCAAGGAACCCTACGCAACTGACGGTGAATCGATCGGATGTCTTTAGCTCGAGATATGGGTGTTTAACTGAAGGAGGTCCGAAAATAGGGGCTCTGGGCCTGGTTTGACCTGGCCCAATACCCCCTGGGTCGGCCCGAACCGGGTCGAACCGACCTGGGTCTGGGTCCGTCCCGGTTGGGGCGGGGCCTGGCCCAGCTGGGCGCGGCCAGCCGCGGCTTGGACATTGTGGCCGGGAGGTTGCCACGGAGCAGGGGGTCATCATTCCCCCCTGGTTGACTGAACCGGCATGGCTTCAATGCCGCTCCCCACCAAAATCCGGAACGGCTTTGTCGTTGCGGTCCAGCTTCCACCACGGCAGCTCAGCCACAGCGGTCTTCTCCAGTGGCGTACCGTCGCCGCCAATCTCCGGTGCCGCCGCATCGGCGTGGCGCAGCGCCGCCGCGTTCAGCGGGCCACCGGACGTGCCCCGGTGGTCCGTTTTTCCCGCCTTCTTCGACAGTTGTCCTCCCGAGACCCGATCTTCACTGCGGAGGCTTCAAATTGCCTTTGCGGTCCCATTTCATTGTCGTCGTCAATCGACGCATCAACAAAAATCCACGAAGGGTCAACAGGCCATGTTTGTTCGGCCCGCGCCCTCTGCGTTAGGTGTTATCAATTAACCAAGATTAAACAGGGTTTTAAAAAGAACAAACAAACAATTTTATTTCAATAAAATTGAATCAAATCATCCCACGATATCTTAAATAAATTTGAAGCATACCAATATTCCCATGCCGCAATTAAAATAAAACATTGGCGGATGAACTTAATGATGAGTTGATCTGCGTTCTTTGTTTTAGAAGGAAACAACCATGGGAATAATATCATTCTCAAATTAATCCCCTACCTCATGTCGTTCGCCGTTTGTTGACGATATCGTGAAAGGGAGTGGTCGTTGGCTCGTTGACGTCAGAAGGTGACGTTGTTGATTGTGAATTCCCAATGGCTGTGTCTCCTCCCTGGATGGAAAACTGAGGAGTGTTCTTCATCGAGAGGGATGGTCGTTCTTCAACAAAGTATATGAACTGTCCTTCTTTGGAGGAAGAAAAGAATGGAGATCCATTCTTCGTTCTAAGATTATGAACATCAACAAAAGAGGAAACCACTTCTTCTTCTTAGGAGTTCTCTCCCAATCTGCACACAATATGGCATCTCCATTACAATAAGGCCTTACCTTATTTTAATTTACCTTGACATGCATTTCAAAATTCATAAACCAAAACCCTTAATTAATTAAAAGTAAGTTCGTTTAATTAATAAGAGTGGTTTGGCATCATTAGTAGTGTGAGGGAGGGAGAGGAAAGGTTACTCAAATAAAGATGAGTTAACAAAATGAAAGAGGGAGTTAGAAAGTTAATAGGGAGGTGAGGAGTTATGGGAAAAGTGAAGGGGTGGGGATCCTGTGGGCCCCACCTCACCAATATCCCCACATGGGTAGTTAGGTCTTGTGGGTCCCACCCTAACTACCCCATGTTGTATATGACCACTAGGATAAATAAGTAATTAAAAATTGTTCCACAATTTTATTAAATTCTTTATTAATCCACAATTTTTTTATCAATTCCTCTCGAGCAAACATATCTTCGGTAAAGGTCCTCTAAAGCAATTACCGACACTACGGGTTCATCAATGCCCTCGAATTTCAATTCCAAGCATCAGTTCAAAGGATAGAAAAACATGCTCATTCGTTCACTGAACGTACCTGAGCCAAACTTCAGAAATTGATTTTGGGCACACCGGGCCTCGGAATAAAGTTCCGTCAGAAACTGCGGACTCGTAAAATATCAAAGAAATTCAGAAAAAATAATTTCCCTTAAAATTTCCAAGTTGTTAAAAAATATAAGTATAAGGATTTCCCTACGGATAAGTCAATATATATTTTATAGTCTTATAAATATGGTAACATTCATTAATAACCTAGGATTAAAGATTCTATATCAATGATTTCATGAACTCACCCTTGGTTATGTTGTTTTACAAGTATTCGTTTTTCCTCACACAATATTCTTTATGAGTTTTAGACAACGGTTTGAACCCAAATGAACCATGTAAATGATCTATGAAATGGGAAATGCATTGATTTTTCCCTTTAACACCAAAATGTTATGAAATATCTAATGAAATATCATATTTATATACTTTATCAAGCTATGAATCATAATGGAAATCAATTTGAATAGAGAAGGGAACAATATTCAGTATAGTATTACATGAGGAAACCTCCACCTTCATTCATTGGGACTTCTAATCAACTTGTTTCTATATAATTTATCATGGAAATTGAAAAGATATTTTCCATCCTTCACTGTTTGGAACATGAAAAATTTATTTTGGTTATTTATCTTTTAGAATGAGAAGTGGATCGGTGGTAGAATCTAATCACGAATACAAGGAAACAAGATGAAATTGAATCTATGGAATGAGATGAGTTCAAGAACTTATATTTTCAATAAGTAATATCCTCGTATTCTTTGAATGAATATGGAAAAGGAGATCCATGAGCTGTAGAAAATGTATGATGAATCTATTGGTACATAGGAAGAAAATTTTACATGACTTTCAAGGTATGCTTCTAGAATTTTCAACTAACCTGAATGTAAATTAGATTGATTCCTTAGTGTCATACAATCAATTATTTGAAGTGAATTAGCTATAAGATAATTTAGTTGCTATGAAGAGATTGTGTGTCCTGTTGTCATGTTTGAAATGGGATTTGTTGTTACATAAAAATTTCATGGTTTTGACATGAAACGAAATATGAATTTCAAGGGAAAATATCAATACAATGTTAAAATGAATATGACTATTTCCTAATAAAAAATGTGTGGAAATATTCATAGTGGGTATTCTCATAATGGAAATAGAAAAAGTTTTATGTGTGGAAAATAAAATCATCCGGTAGTTGAGTACGGAAGTAATGAGAAAAAGGCAGTTAATGATGTGAATAGGGAAAAGGCTATAAAGAATGAACAACCCACACTTCAATGATACAAGTGTAAGGAAATGGGGAATTATTCTTCAAATTACCTCATCTAAGGGTTATCAATGCTAATAAACATCAATAACCTCTTATGTCCAAAGGAAAAAAATCACATGTGATCACAATTTATGATGGTAAGTATGAAATAGAAGTGGTGAAATAACCGAGGGTTTATGTAAAGTGATTCCCTAACAATGTTATAGAATCTCTTTTATAGTATTATGTAATATCAAAATATCAATATATTGGTCTATTGTGATTTTCCATAAGTATATTGTACGTGTAACCATGAAATGGGATTAAAATTTATTTTATAGAGCACATGATATGTGCGTAATTGTGGGGTAAAAAGATAATGTGATGTTTAATTGTATTAATGACCACAATACTGATATAAGGACAAAGTGATATCATGGATTGAGTATATTGATTTTTTTGGTAAGCATTATTTTTTGATAGATTGCATGTTTTCAACAAGGTTATATGGTAATTAATGTTATTACCATACTTCAAGACAATAGATTATTACGCTATTTACATGTTAGGAATGTGACAACGAAGAACATACTTATGAGGTATGAGAGATAAATGTTAATTTGGTTTAGTTCTTCTATATCTAAAGTTTTGGTTTTTCAGATTTTAGAATGATAATAATGTTATAAATTTATGGAATGTTTATTGTAAGATTCATATGAAATTTTTTTGAATAAATTATTCCCTTCCCTTAGGTGGAGTTATGTAAATTTTATAACTATTACTAAAGACAGATGGAATGAATGGTCATTCTATTTACAAACCACATGATCTGTTAATGCTTTAGGAATAAAAAATTGATCTTCATTTATTTGAATAAGGTAGGAAGTGGAAACTATTGAAGGCATGACCAACAGTGAGATGATACTAAAATAAAGTTAGTATTTCTCTCATGTTATTAAAATATAGAGAATGGATATTGAATGAAAAAATGTTATCCTACCACCTTCTTATTTGATGAATCAGATAGTTCCATAAATCATCCCAAATTTGTGGCTTTGTGATTTTTAACTTTTTCCAAACAATGTTCTCTATAAATCGCCATTAATACCTGATAGTTATATTTCTATTCTATATCAATGTTCTTATTTATCACATATTTCATACAATATGAAAGCCCAGTGATGAGTTATTTTAGGTATCTATTCTGTTTCTAACGTTTCTTTTAAGAATGATGTTTAATTATTCCTTTTTATGATGTGGGTTTCTATGAAAGAATATTTTTAGTAATAATAAATTTATAACCAAGAAAAATTTCTAAGGGGAAATTAATATTATGGTAGTAAAATTTAACAGCACTATATTTTTATGATATAGATGTTATTTCAATTTCTTATCTTGTATGCAATACTAAGATAAGCTTGCATTATAGGTAACACCGTATTTGCTTGCGATATACGAAACAATATTCTTGGATTATTTTACACACAATTTCATGTTCTTCTGTTAGAATCAATTTCATGCAAGTCTAATTATAAGTTAACAACTAAATATTATTACCTAGTCATTATAATGGTGGGTATGAAAAGTATTATCTTTATAATGAAAAACTATTTAAATATAAATAAGCGTGTCTCTAAAATAATAAAATCACTCTTTATGGATTTTATTAAGTAAAACTATATTAAAGATATTAAATATAATATTTAAAATTCATGTTATATGTTTTCTATACATTATGTAGGTACAAATTCATTTTTTTGATGAAATAAGTATTTTTCAAAAAAAAATGAAATTTTGATGCCTTTTGAACGAACACACATTTTAAATCCTCTTTTTTACATTTTTAAATAATTAATTTTTCAAAATAAACCTATTTTTTTAATTAGATATATAAAAATTTACTTTGTTTTATATTTTTATATTTTTCTGATATGTTTCATTTTTTGATGAATAACGGAAATAATGATTTTTATTGAAAACATTATTGTCTTTAAAAGTAATTACATCACAAAATAATGTTTTATATTTTATTAAAAATTTTAATAGTTCATTTTTATCAAATTATGGTTTTAGGAAATGATTTTATACATGAATGTATTATAAAAACATTTTCCATTTAAAAAGGGTCATTTTTCCAAAAAAACAGTTTTTCCTTACAATTCACCAGTTTTGTTATAATCTTAATTCACAAAAATATGTGCTTTAAATTTTGAAAAAAGGGTGTCATATTTGGAATAAGGATGTTCAAATTTATTAATTAGTTCCCATTTTAGTTTTGAACAATATGAATAGTAATCGTGGTGTATTTTGATTGTAGGATAAAGGTTAAATTAAGTAATTTAGGTTAAAAATAAAATTATAATGAAAATAAAATGACAATAAATTGACCAAAAAATGAAATAAATTTATTTAATTAATTCAATTCATCCCTTAACACATAAGGGTCAAAATTATGTCATTTAATGGAAAATAGTCTTTGAAAATTACTGAAATAATTTTTAAATCTAAGAAAGACACAAATTCTCATTTTCATTGTCTTCAATATCTGTTATTTGTCCACATATAAAAAAATGGGTGGTATCAACATATATAAACGTTACTTTTCAAATTAATAAAAAAATACCTAATATATATGTATTTTTGACATTTTGGGGCCATTTGGGAGATATTATGGTATTTATAATATTTTATTTAAAGAAAATATAAAGATGTGACATTCATGTTTTAAATAATATATCATTTTAATAAAATATGGTAATATAGAAGATAGATTCGACTATGAGTACTCATTTTCAAGATAAAATATTATTATATATCATGGTTATCTATTTTTAATTTTTTGGAAAAACATAATTACCATAAAATTTTATATATTGATGATACACGAATTATTTAATTGATGAGAATTCAATAAACTAGTTTTTATTAAAATGATAATAATTATTAAAATACACAAACACTTTTCCAAAACATATTGTTTGAGTATATAATGACCATAATCACCCAAGGGTATAGTTAAGATCCATTTGAATCCTTATATAAGATATTATGATATTTGTATTATTTTATTTAAAGTGATGTTAAACTTGTCACATTCATATTTTAATTAGTATAACATTTTTAATGATTAATTTTTCAAAATCTATATTCGACTACAAGAATTATAATGAACTCTTATTAATTTATCATATTCATAGTATTTTATTAATAATTTTTATCAAACAAATAATTATAATAAATAATTACACAAAATTGATGTTCTAGTTATTTAATTGATGAAAATATAAAATTAATGTTATTAAAAATATTAAAATAAATATAATTTTATATAATTATTATTTTAAATTAATTTTATACATTTATTAAACCACATAAATATATAATAAAATATTTTGGTTTGAGGATAACATCTTAACAAGATATTTTGAAAAATCCATGAATTTAATAGTTTCCAAATTGACACTTCTATTGTTTAGTCAAAAACATATTTTATTAAATTATATAAATATTAGAAAACATTTTAAAAAATATAAAATAATTATTATAGGGTATAAAATAATATAAATTATTTATTTATTATTTCATTTATATAAAATAAGTAAATAGTTCACCCTTTTATGTTTGAAATAATTGTTACCCCAATTAAATTGAAATAGAATAAATAAGTGATAAATTAAAATGATAAGTTTTAAATTAACATAAAATCTTGTTCAAAATTTATTGGATTATGAGATTAAAAACTTATCTCATCTTATCTTTGAAACTATGACATTTTTTAGGTTTTTCTAGGTGTTTTTATATTATTATAAATTAATATTTTTGGAGATTCAAAATTATCCCCTCACCACAATTATAAAAGGGAACATACCCCCTCAAAATTTCAATTCAATTTGAGCCTTAAATCTCAAACATTCTCTATATATTTACCTTCTAAAATTACTTAGTCACATTCTATAAAATTTGGTATTCTCAAACTAATGACTCTATTACCATTAAGAGGAGAACTAGAGGGATCTCGTAAAAGAATATGTTATCTCTTATATCGATTCGTTAACATCATTTTTTCTTATACATTCTATTAAAGAGTTTTTTTCCATTACAAATTAATGAATATACTAAAAAATTTATACTTATATGTTTTTAATACTATGGAAAAGGCATATTTCGCCTTCTATCAATCTTATGAAAAATTAAATCACCATTAGTGTGTATGTACGGCTCGCCATCTTAATGTCATGGAGTAATATGTTTTTCATGAAAAAAAGAACTGGATTGGTATAATGATGGAAATAATAACTATATAGGATTATTATAATAATTTATTTATTCTGGAAAAATATATATACCATCCACTTTGATATTATCTCATCATTAAATGAATGATATCATTACTCTACGTACGTACGTCCTACCTTGTGCACGACGCCATGTGATTCATTCTATGTGATATGCATTAAAGAATGATTATAACGAATAAATAAGTATTATATACATGATATTAATATCATTATTGAATGATATAACTTTGACAAAAGAAGCATAACCGGAGCTTATTTGACATAACATGCATATGAAAATGAAGTAGTTAACACTAGAATAACAAGTAATAGTGAAATATTATTCCCAAACAGATTCTAATATGATCATATATTATATCATTAAAATGAATATGATTCTGGAATAATTCAATGATAAAATTTAATTAATTATACAGGTTGTCTGAATATTTACAAAGGATATTGAAACTATGGAAGGGTATTATTTTTCAATCTCAAGATTATCCGAGATTTTTTATTCATGATTATTTATTGGGGTGTATTTATCATCGACATCCAAGTTATTGAAATAAGTATTCCAAAATATTATTTCTATCATTCTACAAAAAATAAATGGAAATTTAATCCATTGGTTATTTTTTATTAAATGGTATGAAATGCATCTTTTTTCATTTTTAGTAAAATGTACATTTTGACTTTTCAATCAAAATTAAAAGAAGAATGTTTTTTAACTTATAAGGAATAAAAAGATTTTTCACATTCATAATGCCTTAATTTCATGAATCATCCAATAAAATATTTCATGTTAATTTTCAATTAATTTTTTTTTCTTTTAAAATTGCACATCATTTTGGAAAAAAACATTTTTGAAGAAGAAGGGATATTTTTTCTCAAGAGTTAATTTTAAGTGTTTTTTCAAAATTATTTTCCATCTATATGACATTATCTAAATGTGGTGATGTTTCAATCAAATCTATTACATTGATTTTTAGTGTTCATTATTGAATTATATTTATAAAATACATTTTTATATATACTATGATGCAATCATGTTTAAGAAACCAATTTTATTCCTTGAGATAAGCTATGATGAATGATTTATGTTTTTGTACCACAAATATGTATGGTTTTCATTATATGATAGTTGGGACCTATATAACCCCCCAATTGATTGGGTAAATATTTATATCTTATGAGATATACATGAATGGAATGGAAAATAAATAAGTTTCAGTAATACAGGGTTGAAATGAAAAGAAAATCTAGTTCAATAATACAAGGATGAAATGATAAGTAAGTCTGGTTCTGTAATACAGGGCTATAATAAGGAGTGAACTTGGTCCAGTAATGGTATTTTTCCACTATGATGGTCTTACCAATTATCCTTTGCTAATATTTAAATTAATTTTTTATTCCTATGTGGTTTCCACAATTCCTTGTTTTACACCAATAAAATTTTATCAAGATTTATGAATTATGTATAAAAAATGCCTATATTTTCTTCATGACTCAAGATTTTAAAATTCATAATTCATGGTCATGTTTTTACATTATTATGTTTTTTTAATATTCCCCATGATTACCCTTACTAAGAATTTTAGCTTATCCTTTTTCTATTTTATTTTCCCCAGTAAATAAATGTATTAGGTAGGAAAACTAAAGTATAATATCTTTATGGGAGATGTAGAAAATAATTCACTAGGTTAGAAGATTGTGTTCCATGTTTCCAAATACACTAAACTAATATATTCTTTGGGTGTCTATTTTTTAATGTAATAATTTTTCAAAAAAAGTGATTTAATTTCCATGAATGTGATTCTTGGTTCGTTAGAATCAGGCATATGAAAGTCTATTCTATCATGATCTATTCTCTAGATTGTTTAAAATTATAGGTAGAAACTTATTTAATTTATCTAAATAATAAGTCTCATGAGACCTATCGATGCATCCATGAGATATATAATGTTCATGACCCACCAATTACAACTTTTCAAACTAATTCCTCATATATTGAATAATCTATTTAATTAGTGAAAAGTGTTCACTGGCATTAAATATTTGTATTAAGTAAAATAAATATATTTGTAAATACTTCCCTAATTAATCAAATAAATATCAAATTAAACACATTATGTAAAATTCTTATAATGATTATAAAATAAACACAACTATGACAAATAATATGGATATCTAAATGAAATGTAATCCTTAATGATCAAAATAATGTGAATTACTCCAGGGGAAGTTAATGGATATAAAAATGATTCAAGGTAGTAAATTTCAATTCTATATATGGTTAAATTTAACATAATCCATCTAGAGGTGGAATAAGGATGGTATTAATAAAATATAAACCCAATAGATTAACAATAAGGGTTATTATTATTGATGAAAAAATATAAATTTTAAACAATTCTTGAGTAAAATATCGTTTTCATTTTAGAAATAACTTTTCTTAAAAAATTTGAATTTTATTTTCTTTGAAGCTATTGTTTGAAAAAAATTATATTTAAAAACTCCTTGTAAACATGAAAAGTAAGATTCAATGATACGGAGGTGGGAAATTCCATACATGTTGTACAAGGTGAAAATAACTTTCCTTTCACATATTTAAGAGGTTGGAAATGTTTCTTATTTGGTAAATGATAAGAATATTCCTTTAAATATAGTTTGTATAAGTCAAATGGGGTATAATATTCTTTAATAAATCATTTTTAAAATGTTAAAAATATTTTTAAAAAACTTTTCGAAATATTGGTTTTATAAGAAAATATCATTCTCAACTAGAAGAGAAATGTTTCTGGGTTTTCATTAAAATATTTACTAAAATATTTTTTTCAAAATAGAGTGGAAAATGTTTATATTACTTGTAAGTAATATGGAATAAAGAGAGGAAAATAAAATTAAAGGGTTTATTATACAATTGTCAAAAAAATTCAATGGAAATTAATTTTTAAACAATCTTTAAAAAAATGGGATTATAAATTAAACCCTTAAAAAGATCATAACATTGAAGTGACGATAAACTATTTAATAAATTATTCTTATCAACATTAAATCCACATAAAACTAGTGGAAATAAAAAATATATTAAAAAGTTAGTAAACTCATAGTATTAGAATATTAAAGATAATTAGGATGTAATATAACCCCATGAAAAGAAATTGAGTTATGAAATTCTTTACCACGTAGTATATCATAATTAAAATAAAATTACATTAAATAACTCAATTTGAAACAAAAAATTACATTATATAATTAATTAATATTTATTTTACATGTCAAATGGATGTATATACACTACATTAAAGTGAATTGGATCATAATAAAAAATAAGTCTCAATAGAATGTAAATTGAGTAGAAATCCCATATAACATGGTAATACTCAAGAAAAGTCCACTTGGATGAAATAATTCAAATTGAAATATAAAATACTAAGAATTAAGATTTATTTATGATATTACATGTAAAATTGGTATTGTATACACCATTTAATATAAATTGGTTCATAATATACAAATTCCCCTCAATTAAAGGAAATTGAGATAGAATATAATACCTTACGCTTCCTTTTGGTTTAACATAAATTAACTTCATGTATAATGGTATTAATAAATTTATTAAGAATTTTATTAATGTATTAATGAAAAATATTAATATTTATAAAATCATATATGATCCTTTTATAATATTTTATCATCAATTTTTTGATAATCATTCATTATTTTCATTGTTTTGGGTACTAATTTCCATGTTTTTCAAGTATGTTTTGACATATTATTTTTTACTCAAATTAATTTGATCATAATTTGATCATATATAAAATGTAAAACATTATTTAAATTTCATATATATTCATTATATATTTATCTATTGTAATCCATTAAAATTGGTGATAGAAAATGAAATACATTGTTCATGGAGATGGTAGGTCATACGTTCACATGATTTTTTTTTCCATTTTATTATTGTACTAATAAAAATAATTTTAAAAGATATATTTTTATATATTATCATTATAGTATCATTATAGTTTCATATATATCACATATATTTATTAAAACCATCATTGACACATATCATGTATATTATGAACTATGACATAGCTTTGCGAGGATAGAGTCCATCATACACACAAACGATGTTATAATATTCCCAAATAATGTTAAGCATCAATGTATATGTTATATAATAATTCTAGATGAATAATTCCATAATAAATAAAATATTTATCATATATGTATAGTATACCATCATTATTACAAACCTTGAATGGTGTTAATGAAAAAATTAACAAGATTAGTTTATAAGGTGATAATTCATCACACACAAGAATGATGATTTTCTAACCCATTTGGTGGAAGTGTGTGAACTTGTATTTAATAACAGTAAAATAAAAAATAAGGAGTATATATAATATAATGTGTTTATTATATAACCATAGAGTAATTTTTATTTAAAGAGGTGATGTAGAAAATAAAATAAAAATTCTTTTAGAAAAACATTGCATATTCTTCAGGTATCCACCTTAGTTTTTTCACTAATTACTTTATATTTTGGATTTATTCACAATATAATGCTTTCAGTAATTGGTTATTTATTTTGGGGAGTGATATGGGTAGTAATGGACAATCCAATGTGGTTTAATGTTGTGAATAAGAGCAGATAGGGGAAGCACTTTTATATGTGCGGTAAGTGGAACACTTGTAATATTTTAAAATATTTAATTACAAAGAAAAATTTCATTAAATTTGGATCTAATAATGGAACCATGTGTATAATAGAATTTATTCAGTCTAAATATGGAAAAAATCAATTATTTATATTTTTTTCATCTTTTTTACATATTATATTCTAGGTTTAACCACTAAGAAAACTAGTTTTAACTATAATCGATGTAATTTATTTTAATTGTTTTCACTAATCACTTTGGTAAAAAATTAAATTCATTTTATTAGAAATTAATTATTATTCTTATTCAAAATATGGAATCCATTTTTAAAAATTCAAATCATTTATGTATATGTAATTATTTTATAATTAATCATGTTGGCGTGTCTACAAAATGAAATTATAAAGAGAATAAGATCAAAAGACTACAGTGTTTTTATATTCGATTTCTTTATGAAGTTGATTAACTTTAAAAAATATTAATATATTTATAATTGAAACATATTTACATTAATACAAATTAAAAATATATTTTAACACAATAAACTACTTAAACAAAAAGGAATTTTCCAATTTAAATTCAGTATTTTTCAATATTCATCAAAAAATAAAAATTCTCCGAACTATACCAAATAATCATGCTAAGATAAGTTATATATTCCTATTTAAATTTTTTAATTTAATAAAATTAATATTATTAGGTGGAAACGTATAATTTTAAAATAATTTTTCCATAAAAAGGTGACCAAACTATTTTTATGAAAAAACATTTTTATACATGAAATTAGATTTGTTCTTATCTATTATCTAGAAAACATAAAAGACAAATAGTAAAAATTAGATAAATATATTACATATAAGCCTCATTAAAGTCATTAAAATAAAAATATATTTAATTTATAGGGATAAAACACACTTCTAAATATAAAATAGTAATTTAATAAAAATATTTAGTATTATTTTAAAAAGGGTTTTATTTTCATTTCTAATTAATTAGTGATGAAATTATTAAATAAACACATGTAAAAAATATTTTACAAATTTAGTTTATAATTTTTATACCTACAATTGAAATGTAAATATGATATCTATCATATTAAATAATAATTTTAATAGTATATTTGAGTTTGGTAAAACTCGGTGTTCCTTGTAATGCAATCCATCGAAGAAAGTCATCATTGTGTTTAATGAAATATAAAATCAATATTCCATGTATCATAATATAAAATTATAATTTTTAATTAAATATAAATAATACATAAAATTTATTAAAAATATTAAAATTTTCATAATGTATTGAGTTGTTATATTCCTTTCTACGCTTGGTGTTGTGTGTCATACACGCTATGGAATATGAGTTTTCGATTTTAAGCTTTATAGGTGTTAAATTCTCCAAACCTTAAATAAATTTAATCCTAAAAATTTAAACATGATTTTTGAAATAAAAATATGGTATTTTATAATTCATTCACTGAAATCACACATCTTGATAGGGGTTGGTAAAATATCCTATTGAAACTAGATAATGGGATGTACCAAGGTCATATAGAACAACACAGAACTAGATTTCGATGTAGGGGAAAATATGGGGAATGTGAAGATATGGACATGGAGGAAATGAATAAATAATTATATAGATTTATTTAGTTTTTTTATCAAAAAACATTGAACGATACATTGAATATTTAGCTGCTCATAATCATAAATATAATAAGTGTGAGAAGGTCATTAAAATCATTAAAAATAAAGCAAATATAAAAGAATATTATTTAAAGGGTATTTCTCCAAAGATGGGGAATTATTTTACTATATTTGTATTTCCCTATTTAATAATAACAACTTCACACATTGGATTTGTTTTTATAAATTTGAAATTCATTATTTATTCCATGAAACAAATATCTAAAAATGAAACATTTTATGCCTGAATAATGAAAATTCAATTTTAACATATCATAAAATCATTGAGAGTGTGAAAAGTTGTTCTTTATTTATTACAAAAATATTTGAAAACCAATATGGTTTATACATTAATTTTTGAACCTAATAATTATTTCTATTTCATCATCATTTATATTTATTCATCTAATTGTTTAACTAAATGAAATGACTGATTAACTAGGACATCACATAGGCTAGTTATAGGAATAAAACCATTATTATATTTCATCCATGGGTTCAAACCACACCCCCTTTTGATATGAGATGGATTTCCATCATGACTGAGGTTTTTCATTCTATACAAGAAAGAAAATTCCTACAATGGTCCAAAAATATGACAGGTGTCCTTGAAATATGTTTAATCATTAAATAAAAATTTTACTATTACATCAAATACAAATTTTTTACAAAGTCAAATAATCATATTAAAATATTATTAAAATGTCAAAAATGATATTATCACCCCTAATGGTTATAAATATATATATATTAATGTCTATAGAATCTAGAGGTATTATTCCTCAATGAATTTACACACTAAACCATATTCTTGCCATAAATTTGTCCCAAAATATCCTTACTCATATTACATTTCATCAATAGAAGCCATAAAAAGTAATGTTTAAGAATGGTAACATATGATCTATATAAAAATAATTAACCCTTTATGGTATCCAAATTCATATGTTAAGAAATACATAATTGATTCGAAAATTTATATGAATATTATGATGCTCAATTATTCTTGTGACCAAAATACTATTGGTAAAACTCTTGAATATTTTATTTCATGAATAATAATAAATAAGTATTTCATAAATTTTATTTCCACTTAGTAAATTTCATAGTGTAGGGGTACCCTTTATAAGAGGTAATTTTATCAGGTAATTCCCTGGTTCTCCACATTTAAGGTAATAAACTGTAAATAGATCCTTATGATGATATTTATTCCCTTCTATCGCACACTTCATTTTCCCTCAATAATTAATTTCATGGTTACATTATTTTCCACACTTAATTAATTTCACCATTACATTAACACACTTTCCTAGATGTATCCTTCCAAATTTCGTACATTAGATAAATCAAGGCTTATTTTCTCCATAGTTCCCAACAATCAAGCTCATATAAAGTTACATCCTTCTATTCTTTGGTCAGTCTGAGAATTTGTTATGGTATATGTTTTTAATAATAGTTAGGGATAATGACTAGAAATAAATATAATATAGTGCACTCCTATTAAAATCATATTTGTTTTTTCATTGTAACCAAATTTTCCTTCATAATCAATGTCAACATGATTACTTAGGTTTCCAGTAGTTGACTAAAACCAAAAAATCCTTGTGTGAGTAATAATAATCATAGTGGTAAAACTATATAATCATTTTTAGGATGTATAAATCATGAAACATTATTTCCAATCATATACACTTTAGCTTTGACCTAGTTCAATGATTTTCATCATCTATTCAAATCCCTAACAATGGTTAGTAATCAAAATGTGAATAATCCTATGAATATCACCTAGGAATTTCAAACCAGGTGTCTAGAAAGACACATTTTATGGTCCTAGGTTATTATCAAGCCAAGATTTAGGCTCCCATTTTTATGTTATTAAGCCTTGGTACATCTGTTTTAACAACCCCGCTTCTTATAAAATAATTTGTATTCATTCTAGAATTAAATAGTTAAATGGATTATTAATGTATAAAGAAATAAGTGGTATTTACACGAGTTAAGGAATATATATAAATAGAATAGTAAGCCCTCATATTAAAGTATAAATAAAATTTATGTATCTTATAAGTTAAAATATGATATATTATTTCATGTTATAAGTAAATAAGTATTTTAAAAAAATTAAATTATTTGTCATTTTTTTATAAAACAAATGTGTTTATTTATATGTTTATAATTAATTAAATAATTAAAAATAATATTTTATTTGATTAAATTTATTAAAAATTAAAATTTTTATGTAAAATTATTATAAGATAATTTTATGAGACCATAATTAATTTTTCAAAGTGTCGTAAAATTAGTTTTAATTTAAAAATAGTTATTTTTTGAATAAATAAAAATTTTAATTAAAAACTAAATTTCTCATATTTAGAAAAAATTTCAATAAAAAGGTTTCTAATGTTTAATTATAAATAAATAAAATTTATTATGTATAATATTTTTATTTTTCTAAAACAGTTGAATTTTTGGTGAATAATGAAATACAATAATTTACAGTCTATTAACAAATTCATGAATTATTGGGTCATAGATAATGTATAGATAATGTAATCACAAAATATCAAACTCACATTCCTTAATTTAACATATTTAGTTATAATTATAAAACTATTCATAGTCTTGTGCCGAAATAATGATCTAATGAATAAAATTATGAGAAAACACTTATTTCATCCACTATAAATATCACCCCTCACCACCTCTTCTCCTCACACTTCCAAAGCCATATATTTGGTTTAATTTATTCCTATTTTCCTTACCAATGCTCTTCACCATGTACAAGAAATTTTTGCCCCCACCAAAGGCCAAAACCATGGTCCTTATGGAAGTTCTCATGGAGGATGAATTGAATATATAAAATAATATTTTGTTTTCTTTTAAATTTATTGACTTTTTTTTCTCCTAACCTCCCCTTATACAAGTGAAATGATAACTCCATTATGTTTTATATAAGTTAATGTTATTTGGTTAATTGAATATACATCATCACACCTCTCTTCTACTCCTCTAATTCTATAAAATGAAAACATAGTATGTGATGAGTCGATTTATGATCATCATGGATGATGCATTATCATTTTCTTTTAATTTATTCAATACTAGTCATAAAACCAGTATTATGGTTAAATAATACAACATCATATATATTATAATTTATATATTATTTTGGAACTAATATATAAACATGATAATAAATAAAATGATTAATGTTCATGATGGTCATAAAAACCGCCAAAATAAATTAAATCATATTCATTAATGTTGTATCTAAGGATTCATCACCATATCAGGATTGAAAATGATATATAGTATCATTTAAAATAATTGAAACATTTTAATACTATTTCATTCCACTTTTAGATTTTTTATTATTTTCGATAATAAACCCATAATGATCCCACCAAAGAATCATGAAATAAACACAAACAAAAAACAAAATATAATTAATAAATGGGTGGAATGATGTTATGAAAATATCATATAAGGTATTATAATTAAGAATATAGTTCATTTTCAAGTTAATAAGACTCTTTTAATCCATTAAATAGTTGTTTTTGCTGTGTTTTAAGAAATTCCAAACCAAGTTAAGGACCTGTCCTTTTAAAAATCCTTTTTAATGTCTCTTTTTACAAAATTCAAAAAAGAATGTTTCTTCATAAATTATACAACATGAGTGGCTAATCCTATTATCATGAAGCCATAATTTTTTAATTTTTCCTTTTCAATATTAAATTTTAAATTATATATAAAAGTATTTCCATTTTGATTGTGTAGTATTGTTGTAAAATATTTTTTATTCCTCGTGAAATATTTTAATATTTGAAGTGTTAATGATTTATGATTATGATATTATTTTGGGAATTATTTATGATTAATGGTGGGACCAATATATACATCTAATCAATTGGGTATGATTATATTTGAATTTGTGTGTAATGGTTATTCCATGTGAAACTATGACGGTAACACCATAAGGTAGTTATGTGGGGGTTTAATTATAAGGAAGTTGTGTGGGTTAAAATTCATACGGTATCCCCAAGGGTTACAATATTAGGTAATTGATTACCCACATTACCTTTATTGTTTTATTTATTTCTATGTTTTAAGGTAATATATTTTTTCCTAATGTTAGTATAATATACATTATAGTAGAGAAGTACGTCTTTGTGAAAATGATTTCATATGTTCATATGTATTCTTGGAATAACAATTTCTTTAAGTATTTTTATGTACCTTATAGTGCTTTTTTTCTCATCCCCTTTTCTAAAATGCTTTTAATATGTTTTAAGGATGTGTAAGAGAAAATAAAAATCCAAGCTGAATGTTGGGAATATTTTTAAGAAAATATTTCATATATTATTAAGAACAATTATATTCTAGAATAAATGGATACTGTTTTTATATTAACCAATTTTTATTCTTGTGGTTTTATATTTATGAATGATATCCTAATTATCTAAAACTCTAAACTAAAAAGATCATTGGGAATATAAAAAGTGAATTGTAAAATAATTTACAAGATTATGTAATGTTTAAGGCCAGGTTCATATATTTGGTATATGAGCATGGTTTAGATAACTTTTGGGGTTAGGGTGATGTTCTTATAATACCATAAATTATTAAGTTTAAATGTCCTAGATATTAAAGATTAAAATATTTCTTCATCTAACATATGTCTATTTACAATGGTTTTTTATAGATGAAATATGGAAGATGACGTAGGAAGGTGCTGAGAGGTTGATATCATTCTTAATCCATAACCTGGAATGATGGGAATCTTATCAAAGAAGTATTTAAAAATAATGTATTAGTTTACACAAGATATAAATAGTGGATTAATCTGTAAATGAGAATAAAAAAAGCTACCACAAAAGAAACATGATTATAGTGGAACATTTTAGGAGGTAACACCCTCCTACTTTCAGTGGATCTGCAAAGCCAATGGGGGATAAATGGTTGCTTAAATAACATGAAAAGAAATTTTATATCACTGGGACTTCATATAATCAAAATTTTAGTCATACTATTTAATGTTTTGAAGGTTAATCCAAATAGTGTCGGCCATTGGAAAAAAATGTTATGGATCCTGATGAGATTTATGCCATGGAATTTGATTAATTTGAGAATCTATTTCTAGAAAAAAAATATTAAGGTGGTTCAACATAGAATGGAAATCAAATTCCAATAATTGAAACAAATTCTGAAGGATTCAGTGGTCCTATATGCAGAAAAATTCACTCGATTGGAAATGTACACTCTAAATCATATTCAAGTTCATGATTATAAAATCAATCATTTTTACTCAGGATTGAAGTATGATATCTAATGTGAAATGGCCTCCTGTGAATTGAAAGGTTATGATAAACTTGTATGATGTTCTAAGAGGGGATAAATGGAGTTTTCTCATTATCACGTGTACTTATAAAACAAGAAAAATAAAATTTACAAAAGTAAAGAAATGGCTAGGAAACAACTAAATAAATGTGATGAAGGTAAAAAAATAAAGATTCTAGTTTGTGGGAAGTGTGGTAAAAATAACCCTGGGTAATGCCTTAATAAATATGGGAATTTCTTTTGATGTGGTATGTTTGGAATTATGGCATGTGATTTCAATGAAAATCATCTTAATTTTAATTCTAATAATAAAATTATGAAGTTTTTCAAATGTTTTGAGATGGGGAATTATGAAAATTCTTTCCCAAATAATTATCTAACTGATAGAAAGAATCTATAATATAATAATAAAGGTGCATCATAATTATTTGTAATAGCATCGACAGATATTGAGCCATCTAATGAAGTTGCATAAAGTACAATTTTTTTACTCAAATTTTTCTATTATCTTCTGTAATATCCCAACAATTTATAGAGTTATCTCAGGTGTGATTTTATGTAACTTTTATTACATAAGTAACTTTGAGTGGAGTTCTAACTTGGGGTTCATTTCGGCGAAGTCGAAGAAAATTTTGGATAAGAGGGGTTTTGCATGATTGGCACCCAGTTTGTACAAACGTTGTAGCTATCTTGGAGAAACCATGAATTCTATACTCATTTGAGGAAGTAGATTTGGAACAATTAAAGCATTTTTTGGGAGGCCATGTGATGAAACCAAGAGAGGCCCCACTTGAATTTGCAGTTAACACAATCATTTCCAACCGTTTTTCTAACCGTGCGACTAAACCATGTGCGGGCCAACAGTGACGATCGAAAATTGTGGATCTCACTAGTTTTAAACATTGAATGACATATTTCAACTCCTATGCAGACATAACTTTGGATTTTTCTTTCCATATGGTAAGAGAATGTTCTACCATTGACTCGAAGGGATTCCATGCCCATATAATTTTAGTTCTTCGGGATTGAAATCCTGGATCGAATATCCACTCTCCACCCGGTAAGTGGATCTCATCCCAATAATTTTTATATTCATTATCCTCTATCACCATCATATTTTGGTGGAAGTTATCCTCTATTTTTATGGATCTAAACCTATGTGATGATATCTATATCTTTGATTTGGGATCTACATCCTTTTTGATAGTATCTCGATATTGTGATCTTGAATTAGGGATTCAGATCTAGAACTCATATCTACATCGATGTGATGCTCATATATATGGGATTTCCATTGTGTGAATGACACAAAATGTGTAACTCCTTAACCCCAGAAGCCTAGAGTTGGTTCATTATTACGTATCATTGGCATTATCACAACAGATAAAGTCTCCAAAAACCGATTAGTTTAGTTGCCTTGGATGTACTAGATACATTCATAAGTTTTACATTACATCATAAAATGGAAAAATACAACAACATTGTTTCCATAGAAAACAATGAGATCCCATAGAATATCCCTACAGGTTAGTCATAATATACTTTTTCGCATCCTGGGAAAAATAAAACATATAAAGGGGTAAGCTCAGATGCTCAGTAAGGATAACAATATATCGGAAACTTTCATAAATAATCATAAAAAGTTAAGGTAATGTATAAGAAAAGAACAAAATCTTTTAAAACCTGAAATTCAGCATAATATGTTATAGATAAAACCAAAATAATTCCATTTACTTATTCACATGGATATTCTACTGGTTGAATAATGACTTGCAATATCAATAGCCACTTTCATAATGATGGAATGCATAATGCCAGACTTTCATAACCACATAGTCAAGGCCTTGTGCCAAGACTACAAATAATATTTTGTCAAGGCCTTGTGCCAAGACACTAGTTTGTCTAATGAGACCTACCGATGCATCGAGGATCTATAGCAGTCTCCACTTGTCACATACTAAGTCCAATTCATTCCTTATATGAAATGGTTTAAACATAACATAAACATTCGTATTAAAACCATCATAAAAAATGTGAACACTTTATCCATAAACCATGAAAGGTATAAAAATAACACATCCACAATCAAACATATCACAAAATCTTCAATAAAATATGGATGTTTTGTATCATAATAAGTCAACTTTAAATAAAATTAAAATCTATCAAAGGATGTTGACATAGATGAAATCAAAACCTTTTTTTCGAGAAATATCTCTTTCTTTTTTTGAAATCATTTAAAATTCATATAATTATAAAATATAAATTTTATTTTTGGAAATATTCTTATAAGATTGTAAGGGAAGCTTTTATGATGTTATAATGGAAGAAAATAGCTGCACCCACCGTATAAGATAAAAAAGACATTCTTACCTTAAGTTTATCTAAAAGGTTATAAAGGACCTTGTTTGGAAAACGATAGAAATATTCCTTTATTAAGATATTATAAAAAGTAAAACAACGGTATAAATGACTTTAACCCATAGCCTATAAAATAGTAAGAATTTTTTGAAATATTTTTTTAAGAATCATGCATGTGGATGGTAAAGAGGTCTCAGTTGATACATATATAAAAAAAATCTCGGATAATAAAGAGATTGTGAAATTAACTCTTACCTTGTAATTTTCCTTCGATAAGGGTAGGGTAAACTCGTCTATAATGGTGAAATAATTGTTATCATATTATAAAAGAACCATATACAATTATATGATATCATATATGATCTTCTAATATTGCTTTGATAATGGTGTTTCAGTATTATCTTCATTTCGGGTGTTAACTGACTCGTTTTCCATTATATGCTTTGTTATGTAAGTAATGTTTGTTATTGATAGGATGTATCTTATTAATATTCATAATGATATTAAGTCTTTAAAAAATATTTTTAATCATCTAATGAATGTTAGTTTTAAATGGACACGATGGGGAATTAATCTCATCGCGTTCGTGGAGACTATAATCCGTACGTACGCACGAGCGACAATATCATTTTTTTGATATTAAAATAATATATAATTGGATGATGTATAATATATACAGATTCATTATCATGTCACATTTATTATTTACATCAATTATACAACATTATTATACCCATACAAATAATAATGTATTGAATAACAATTACACCACTACGTGGAGACGGTTAGCCGTACGTATGCACTTATGGTGACATGTCATTCAAAGGACAGATAGAAAAATGAATTTGGTTGTACCATATTTATAATAACATCACAGTATATAGAAGATATTGGATTTATTATTTTAGAATAAAAACAACAAAGAAAGAGGAAGTGGAAGAAGAAAAGAACTTGAAAGAGGGCGGTGAAATTATTACCTCTTCTTCGGGTTCTTCCTTTTGATTTGATCAAAAGGGATCCAAAGGATGGCTTTCTGACTACAGTAAGGCCTTTAAAGTGAAGTTTGGGATTTTGGGAGGATATTTGGGTAGGTTTTGTATGAGACAAAGGCTTGATAAGTGTGAGAAAGGGGTAGGAAGTGAGGGATTTTTATAAGGGAGATGAGGGGCTCTTTAGGAAGTATTGAAACAATTATTTTATCATAACCACATATTCGGTTTTAAAAGGTCTAAAACTCGTTAATAAAAAAGTTAAGATGACTTTTGGTCGAAATAAAATAATCCATTAAGAATTGGACAGGTTTTGGATATTGTTTTAATATTTATAATCTTATTTATTTAAATCATTTATTAATGAGGTAAATATTGCATCATTATTTTATAATAAATACTTTTATTTATTTGATGTCCAAAAATTATAAAAAAACTACCATGATGTAGGAAATATTTTTCGCTTTAAAAATAATATTTATAGTCAAAAAGATAACTTATATAACCCCATGTAAAAAATTTATTTACTAAAATATATTTGTTTATGTCATTTTATTCTATACTTTAAATTAATTAATATAAAATGTCATTTTTACTCCCATGTGGCTCCATGGGGACCCAAATTCAACCCAAGGATTCCCATGGTAGGATATTTATCAGCTAACAGGATTAAGAAAAATATTAGGGTAATTTAATATTATTATAATAATATATTTTACCCTTATAAATTATTTTTATCTTTTAATCATGGTAAATAAAATATTTACTAAAGTAAATAATTAAAATGACTAAAAATAAAAGTAACATATTTACACAATTTGGACCTACAGATTCCAAATATCGAATCCTTTTTTCCAAATTCATAATAAAAAAGTGGAAAAATTAATTTAAAATTAATTCCCGTTGTTAAAACAAATAGCTTATTTTTAAGAAATAATAATAATCAAAAGATTGACACCTATTTATGTCCAATTTCAAAATAAAATTATGTCCAATGAACAAAATTAGATTAAATAATAAAACTATAATCTAATTATACATTTAAACCACTCAAATTTGTTATTTAACACTATAAATTATTTTTATTAAAAAGGTTGTTTTCAGTTAAAATTTAGTATTTTTCACTATTCACCCAAATATGAAAGTTATCATAAAAACACCAAAACGTTATCAAAACTAATTTTTTATGTCCCAATTCTAAAGAATAAGTTTATTATGTCAAATTTAATATATTAAAAGTGTCAAATATTGGATTTATAAATGGTTTTCCATTGAAAGGCTGTAAAATTTCTTTTTTTAAAAAAATACTTATTTTATAGGAAAAAATGAATTTTTTCTTACATTATGTATATGAAACAAATAATATGGATTCTAAAATTTTATAGGGTATATAAAATTCAAAATTTATTTTACACTAATCATAACCGCTTCTTGTACGGCTATTTTGGTAAGTTATGGTGTGCTCAAACTCGGTGTTTCATGTTGCGCAAGTTATTGAATTACTTTGATTAGATAATGTAGTGTGAAATCATGGAGTGTTACATTATCCCTACCTTCAATAAATTTCTTCCTCAAAATTTGAAATTGTTCTCCGAAAATAAAAGGTTAAAAATAAAAAATACCTTTGCAGAAGACCCACATCGGAAATTGGGATAGTAAAATTTGGTCTTAATAAGAGGGAAAGGAAAATGAAAAAAGTAACCATAAAATTATGATCTCTATTAGAAGAACATTGGTGAAAATTAGAGACACATAATTTGAGGAAAAATGTACATATTTATAGGGAGTGGTTGAGGTCATCAATCCCAAACAAGTATAAAATTGATGGCCTCAAAGCCATTAATCTATGATGAATTAAAATTTCATCAGTTCAACAAATCATAAGGTATTAGGATAATACATATTTCATTTTAATATCCGTTAACTAAAGTTTAAAAATTAATTTCTTCAAAGAATAAGAAAAAAAATACTTGAAAAGTAAAGTTCTATCCTTTAACAAATTTCTAACACAAAATCAACTTTCACTCTAAAAGATAATAGAACATAAAAATACACTATTTATCCTAATCATATAGGGTTCCAAAAAATGAATTTATAATTAATTTGTGAGATTATATAAAAAATGACATTATACAAACCAGTAAATCACATAGGCCAGTGGTATGTGATGCACCCTTGTCACCCTTCAGTTGTGGGTTGAAGTCTCATGGCCTTGCTGGACACGACGGGTTGTCGCCCGACCACCAGGTTGTCCTTTTTATAAAAATCCAAAAATAATCTTAAAAAAATTCTTTATCCATAAAAATAGTATCCAATGTCAAACATAATCCATTCCAACCTTTATAATTATCCAAAATACTTCTGTCCAAACTAACAACCCAAAATTTATAAGGAAGTTAAACACAATGAAGATCCTTTTTACCACGTAATAACATGTTTATACTTTCATCATGTACATTTTCAAAACATGGTAACAAACTTATTTATTACATTCATGCTCCCTTATTCCTTATAGAATACTAGATATATTCCTTATATGCAAAAATTTTGAATACTCCACTAATGATGGAATAAACAAACCATTAATTAGTTCCAAAGAAGTCAAGAATATCCAATATAATTTATCCAAATGAGAAATCTTTAATTCCAAAATCACTAAATCGGTATCATGACCATTTTAAGGATTACCTTTCCTCCAACAATGTATTTTTTAATAAGTTTCACTTGTTGTTGAGTCACTTTTCATAGAACCATATAATCTCAAATCCTCAATGATATAGTACTGCAATACAATCCTTATTTATTTCTATAATTCATATGACCGGTATATCATCGATACAACACTGAGATGACATAATTATTTAGTAACAACATAAGAACACTAGTCATTTCTCTTCATCTATGGTAGTATCATAACAGGATTATTATCCAATAACATCATTTGAGGTATACTCTGATGAATGGGACATTGATTCGCACAGTGTTCCAACTCCTTGCAGATGAATCATTTTACAATTGAAACCTTTTTCATAACCTTGAAATCACGTACTTGGTGTCCTTTTTCTACACACTATTAACAAACTCTCATTCCCTTCAAGCATTTACCAAGGTGATACTTTCAACAAGTATCACATATAATAAAATCCTTTTTCCCCTATTATCTTTATCCATCATTCTCTCTACCATGCTTTTCCTCTCATTCTTCCCTTCAAAGCCATAAGACTCATATAATTCCTAACTTATATTATTAACACATGATACTATTTCTTCACAAGTTGAGTATATGTGAGAGACTATTTCCATTATAAATGTTGGATTAATACCATGAAAGATATGATCCATCTTACTCATTGGATCACATGTATTGCTGGGGTTCTCATTCATTCTACTGGGTGCCATTTATAAACAGTGGCATGCAGTAGGTCAGTTCATGAATCGCAATGAATAATTCCAAACTTGTAAAATACCTAACGCAAATTGAACAGTTTGTGGATTTAATCCATAATCATAAAAATGTTTTCTTTGAGGAATTATATACTCATAAACCATTCATAATGTTTTGTAAAGAAAATGATAATTATCCAAATCATATCCCCTAGGTTTGTCATAACCAAGAGTGTAGCAAGGCCCGTTTTCGTGCACCAGTTTCTGTTTGAGTCTAGCTCAAAGCATTATTTATGGGTTTTACCCCTAGGTACATCTGTGCCAGAGCCGCCTCTACCTGTGCATATCCAGACAGGGATGTATTGTTTGGAAAACTCACAAAATCTATACATTACCAAAATTTTAGGAAGTTCTTCCATACTAATCCTCAAAGTATACCTTAGGGTAATGTGTTTTAATCAGTGTTTATATAAATCTAGTTTCCAAGGATTTTACTAAACCTCCCTATGATACTAATTGTAACACCCCGACCCCAGAATCCCAGAGTCAGTGTATTATTATGTATCATTGTCATGATCACAAAAGATCAAGTCTCGAACGACCAATTAGTTTAGTATCCTTGGAAGTAATAGATACATTCATAAGGTTTACAATACAACCTAAAAAAGAAAACTACAACAAAATTGTTTCCATATAAAACCCTGAGATCCCATATACTATCCTTCCAGGTCAGTCATAAAACACTACTTCACATCCTGGGAAAAATAAAACATAGAAATGGGTGAGATTAGATGCTCAGTAAGGATAACAATATAGCAGAAAATTTTATAAATAAGCATAAATAGTTAACGCAATGTATAAAACTAAAACAAAATTCTTTTAAAAATGAAATTTAGCATAACATAGAAAACATAAAATCAAAATAATTCGATTTACATATTCACTTGGATCTTATACTAGTCAAATAATCACAAGCAATATCAATATCCACTTTCATAATGATGGAAGACATAATGTCAGACTTTCATAACCACATATTCAAGGAATTGTGCCAAGACGACAAATAAGATTTTGTCAAGGCCATATGCCAAGACACTAGTTTGTCTCATGATACCTACTGATGTATTGAAGATCTATAGAGGGCTCCACCTGTCACATACTAAGTCCAATGCATTCCTCATATGAAAAGGATTAAATATAATATAAACATTCGTATTAAAACGAGCATACAAAATGACAATAATTTATCCATAAACCATGAATGGTATAAAAATAACACATCCATAGTCAAAAATATCACAAATCCTACAATACATAATTGATGTTTTGTTTCATAATAAATCAACTTCAAATAAACTTAGAATCCATCAAAGGATGATGACTTAGATGAAATCAAAACCATTTTCTTAGACAAATATCTCTTTCTTTTTTTGAAATCATTTAAAATTCATACAATTATAAAATAAAACCTTTATTTTTGGAAATATTATTATAATATTTTAATGGAATCTTTGATAATTTTATAATGGTGTAAAATAGCTGCACCCACCATATAAGTTAAAAAAAATACATTTTTACCTTAATTTTGTCGAAAAGGTTATAAATGACCTAGTTTGGAAAACGATGGAATGATTTATTTATAAACATACTATAAAGATTCAAACAAGGGTATAAATTAATTTAACCCATATTCTATAAAATGGTAAGAATTTTGAGAAAAATATTTTTACGAAACATAGATGTGGATGATAAAGAGGTCCCATTAGATACTTACGTAAAAACAACCTCAGATAATAAAGAGATTGTGGAATTAGCCCTTACCATAAACTTTTCCTTGGTAGAGGGTAGGATAAAATCATATATAATGGTGATATTATTTTTATTAAGCTATAAAAGAACCATTTACAATAATATGATATCATATATGTTCTTCTAATATTAATTTGATAATGATATTTTAGTATTATTGTCATTTCGGGTGTTAACAGAGTCGTTTTCCTTTATATGATTTGTTACATAAGTAATGTTTTTTATTGATAGGATGTATCATATTCATATTCATAATGATATTAAGTCATTAAACATTATTTTTAATCATCTAATGAAAGTTAGTCTTGAATGGAAACGATGGGGAATGAATCTCATCGCGTTCGTGGAGATGGTAATCCGTACGTATGCATGAGAGACAATATCATTCTTTTGAAATTAAAGTAATATATAATTGGATGATATATAATATATAAAGAATCATTATTATGTTACATTTATTATTTACATCAATTATACATCATTATTATACCAATCCAAATAATAATTTATTGAATAACAATTACACCACGACATGGAGACAGTAAGCCGTATGTACACACATATGGTGACATGTGATTCAAAGGATGGATAGTATAATGAATTTGGTTGTACCATATTTATAATAACATCACAGTATATAGAAGATACTGGAGTTATTTTTTTAGGATAGAAACAACAATGAAAGAGGAAGTGTAAGAAGAAAAGAACATGAAATAGGGTGGTGAAATTATTACCTCTTATTTGGGTTCTTCCTTTTGATATAATAAAAATGGATCCATAGGTTGGCTTTAGGAATAATGTAAGGCTTCTATAATGAAGTTAGGGATTTTTGTAGGATATTCGAACAGAGTTTCTACGATCCAGAGGCATTATAAGTGTGAGAGATGTGTAGGAAGTGAGGGATTGTTGTAAGAGAGAGGAGGGGCTCTTTAGGAAATATTGAAACAATTATTTTATTATAACCTCATATTTGGTATCCAAATGTCAAATATTCATTAATAAAAAATTTAATAAGAATCATGGTCAAAATAAAATAATCCAATAAGAATTGGACAGGTTTTGGATATTGTTTTAAAATTTATAATCTTATTTATTTATATCATTTATTAATGAGGTAAATATTGCATAATTATTATGTCTTAAATAATCTAATTTATTTGATGTCCAAAAATTATACAAAACCTACCATGATTTAGGAAATATTTTTATCTTTCGAAATAATATTAATAGTTGAAAAGATAACTTATATAAACCTAAGTAAAAAATTTATTTACTAAAAGATATTTGTTTATGTCATTTTTGTCTTTACATTAAATTAATTAATATAAAATGTCATTATTACTCCCATATGGATCCATGGGGTCCCAAATTCAACCTGAAGATTTCCATGGTCGGATATGTACCAACCAATAAGATTAAGAAACATGTTAGGGTAATTTAATATTATTATAATATTATATTTTACCCTTATTTATTATTTTTGTCTTTTGATCATGCTAAATAAAATATTTACTAAAGTAAATATTTAAAATGAGGAAAAATAAAAGTTACCTATTTACACAATTTGGAACTATTGATTCCAAATTTGGAATCCATTTTTTCAAATTCAAAATATAGATGTGGCAGAAATTAATTTAAAATTAATTCCCGCTGTTAAGACAAATAGTGTGTTTTTAAGAAATAATAACTATTAAAATATTGACATCTGTTTATGTCCAATTTCAATATTAAATTACTTAAAATGACCAAAATTAGATTAAATGATAAAAATATAATCTAATTATCATTTAAAACCACTCAAATTTTTAATTTAACACTAAATTATTTTGATTAAAAATGTTGTTTTCTATTAAAATATAGTATTTTTCACTATTCACCCAAATATGAATGTTATCAGAAAAACACCAAAAAAATTTCAAAACTTAATTTTTATGTCCTAGTTCTAATGAATAATTTTATTTTTTCAAATTTAATATATAAAAGTATCAAATATTGGATTTGAAAATGGTTTTCCATTAAAAGGGGGTAAAATTTCCTTTTTTGAAAAATACTACTTTTATCTAAAAAAATGAATTTGTTCTTTTATTATGACTAGGAAACACATAATATGGATTCTAAAATTTTATCGAGTATATAAAATTAAAAATTCAGTTTACACTATTCATAACCGCTTTTTGAATGGCTAGTTTGGTATGTTGTGGTGCACTCAAATTTGGTGTTGCGTGTTGCACAATTTATTGAATTGCTTTGAAGAGATTATGTATTATGAAATCATGGGGTGTTACAAAATGAATTGAATTGGGTGGTATATATATAATTTCCATAGTCTTGGATTTGATATGTATATTTAATTTGTAGAATTTCTATCATCCTTCCACAACTTATTTTCTTGAATTGGGTTAATTCGATTTACATATCGATTTATTTTACATTTCTTGAAATCAGTGATTAATAGGGGAATTAATCATAATACTAAGGGGATTCCCTATTGGTAAATTAATTTTGGGAAATTTATTATAACATAAAGGGGTTAAAATCTAGATAATTAATTGGGTTATTAATTCTGAGATATAGAAATAGCTTTGTTGAGATAATTAATTGTGGATTATTTATGTACCTTTGATAATATTATCTTGATAAATAATTATGGTATTAATTATGAAATTTTATATTATAATGTGATATTTATTTCTACAATATTTATTATAGAATATGAATTGTGAAATAGATTTATTAATGGATGAATTAAATAATGGTTTGAAGAACTTAGAGAATTTTTGTGTTAACTAATAGAAAGTATGTGTTTAACTAATAACTATATTAGTAATGAGATTTAGGTGGATAATTAATTTATAAATTAATTATATTATAATGAATTGGAACATAGAAATTCTAAATTGATAAGTAAAAATCGTGACATGATCATTCTTATTCGCATAGAGAATGGGAAGATGGTAATTCTATATTGAGAATAATACATGGTAACATGGTCATTATACTTACGAGTAAATAGAATGGGAACATGCTCATTCCATTGAGGAGTAAAAATGGTAAAATTTTCATCTTACTTACATTGGTGATAAAGTTATGTTTGGAAATGTGTCTTATAAATGTGAAATTAAAGAATGGAAATAATGGCACTCCGAGTTATTTACTAACTGGAGAGTATTTGAACTCTTGTATTAGTTGAATCGGGTACTATGATATCATAGAACCTTTTAATACTTCGATCCTTAGTAAGAGGAAATTATTAAGATATGATATTACCTATAAAATGATTTAGGCTCTGATACAAGATGAAGTTAGTATTGGGGTATGGGTCTCCTTGGGAACCCTGGAGTTAATGTAGTTAAATAATAATAAATGGTAATGTAATAACTTGTTATTTATGCATTGTTCTTATTTCTTATTGAACTGAAGACATGATATTTTTAATGTAATTGTTTTTACACCATTGGTGGTGGCCTACTAAGTTGTACTCGTACCCTATTCGGGCTTCCATATTACTACCCAAATAAATTATATTGTTGTAGGATAGGATAAGGGAAAACTCCCTAGGATGGAATGGTGATTTGTGATAGATCATGGATGAGGGGATTGGACATGGTTTGGAACCCACTATGGGAGTCTTAGTGTCTTTATTTTGGGTGTCATTATAGGCACTTGAAACTTATATTGGCGTAGCATGTTTTCCATTTTAGTTGAGTATTTTATTTCCTTTTTGGTTATCTTGTGACAAGAGTATTGTTCTAGTTTTATATTTTTTTATGTTTGTTTATTTATTTCTGCTGATATTTTACTCTCATAAATGAGGTTATATTATCCCTATGACATACTTTTTAGACCCTCATTTCTAGTCAGAAAACATTAACATATAGGGAGGTGGGCTTCAGGTAATGTGGTGAACTGGTTTAGGGCACCGACATGTGGCACCCATGTTGGGATGTTAAAAATTGGTATCTGATCCCCATTTTTCATTATTCATCTTTGGTATTATTATTTTGAGAAAGGTATATAGGAGACTAGGAAGAGTCATTGATTGATAATGAGATCATCTGTGGGAGATGCAAACCCAAGTACGTGGGAAAACCAGAGTACTCAGGGTGGGACAATTGTTAAAACTATTTGTTGTAATAGTGGAATATTACTTCACCTTTATTAGACCACTTATGGTGTGATGCGATTATAGTTTCTGGTAATTTTTTAGTACATATTTGTGGCCTAGAATACAATGAGATTTTCATCTTCATGCATTATTGTAGGCACTCCAGATTATTGTGACATGCATTTTTTATGTATGAATGGGAAAACGAGTTTTGAACAAGTTATTAAAAATAAAATGTTTTCCTTGATTGTGAGATTAAAATGACAAAATGGTGTCTATCATGAATTGAAAAAGGTGGTAAAAAATAATACAACATGATAGTAAAAAGGTGTCTAAATTAGAAACCAGATTATGATCATGTGTTTACCCTTTTAACCAAACCCTATTAGTAGGATGGTTAAGGGTAGTGATATCCCCTTGGTTTGACCTTGTGGCTATATTTGGGGAAAAGACTTGTTGTGAACTATTGTGATTATTTCATATTGAATAAATATTATAAGGTTGTGATATGATACCTGATACATGTGTTTGGAATTGTAGAGAGTATTCCTCTTTGATGCTTATTAAAGGGACAACCGAGGGGTGTGCCTAGGAATGATTTTTGAGTTAGGAAATTTGACGCACCAATCAAGCCAGCTAAAGAACAAGGGGATTATTTTTTTGATAACTTCACTCACTTCATAAAATTCATGGAATGATAACCAAGGATAGTTGTGTAAAGTATGTCTGAGTTGACAATGGGGTTTTAGTTTTAGAACCCTCCCACTTTTAGTGGAGATTCTGGACCGAAGGAAGGTAAATTTTGGGCTGAGCCTATAAAGACAATAAATGACAATCCAGTGACTCCAGCAGAGGGGAGGGTCATGTTGGCTGCTTATATGCTATGGGTATCCGCAAAGAGTTAGTGGGACACTTAGGTGAAAAATAGATAATATGATGGTATCTAATAGAATGACTTATTAGAGAGGTTCTTCGAAAAGCTTTTTTCCTAAGATATTGAGACAAAGATAAAGCTAATGAGTTCATGCATTTGACATAGGGGATCATGTCACTGATTGAATATACTGAATGCTACATAGATCTGTAATGCATTGCTCCAACTTTAGTATAAGATGATCCACCAATGCAGAAATGTTTTCAAAATAGAATTAAGTGTTAAATTATGTCCCAGTATACTATCTTCATTCTGAGTAATTTAATGAATGTGGAGGATCAGGATCTCATAGTTGAAGGGAGCATGAGGGAGGCTTTGAGTGTTGAATAGGTAATTATTAATAGATGATCAAGAGGTGTGACTTACAATATTAGAAAGAGCCATTTTGAAAACATTATTCAAGAGAGTGTGAATAAAAGTACACAGACAGGAGGGTTTATTTGAAAATACCATTCTAGGGTGGTCTTTCATCAGTGTGGTAGGCTGGGACACTATCGTAGACATTATTATCGACCACTAGTATAGTGTCAATCTTGTGGGAAGATGAGACATCTACAGAATTTATGCAGGTTGTAGTGACAGAATGGTACCGAAGGGGAAGTAGGGAAGATTCAAATTATGGGGAAAAGGATATTCTACACTGTATTGGGCTAGAATTTGGAGTTCTACTAGCTGAGGCAGTATAAGTAGTGGACATGGTGCTCTTGGGTAGGAGTGACCGCATCAACAAAGTGGTGCTACTTAAGAGAGTCAGAAAGCATCATAAGGAAGAGGGGTAACATAGTTATATGCATTAAGTTCTACACATGTGAATATCGATGTTGGACCATCGATAAAGAGAGTTATTATTCTAATAGCTCTTATTTATCTAGTTCCTTGTTTGATACTAGTGTCTATCATTCCTTTATATATTAAAAACATGTTAATTGATGGGGCCTATTAGTGGATATTTTTAGAGGGTTAATTACTATAGATAGATCATTGGGAGTGTGTTCTATAGATGTTTGTTTATTCAAGGTATGTTCCCTAGAGATCGAGGTATATCATTTCCTATGGGATCTCTATGTTATTTTTATGATGTTCTTCGACCTAATTATTGGAATGCACTGGCTAGTCACATACTCAGCCCATGTCATATATTACCTTAAGAGAATTATGTTTACATCTCTTAAGGGTGACCAATATATTCATTATGGAGAGTGGGATATACAGGGAGGATGAGTAGGGATTTATAAATTTGGATATATCACTACCCATGATTCTATTCTATTGTTGTATATGGGTGTGTTAGGTAAGAGACCCTCCACTAGTAGTGGAACTATTTCCAGATGTCCTTCCAGAAGACTTTTCAGGGCTACCACCCGAGAGAGATGTGGAATTCACTATTGATCTCATGTCGGGGGACTGATCCAGTATCTATTCCACCCTACATAATGGAACCAATTAATCTCCATGATCATAAGACTCGGTTGGGGGAGTTTGAGGATAAGAGATTTACCCTTCCATGTACATCGCCTTGGGGATCTCCAATTATTTTTTCAAAGAAGGGTGGTGAGAGTTTACTTTTGGGTAACGATTACCAAAAGTGGAACTTAATGAAAATCAAGAACTGATATCATATTTCACGTATTGATAACTTGTTTAACCAATTTATGGTAGCTAGTGTTTTCTCAAAATTTATTTTGAGATCAAGGTATCATCCGTTGAGAGTAAAAACATCTAATATACCAATGAATGATTTCATATGCAAGTATGGACTTTATGAGTTTTTGGTAATGTCGATTGGGGTGATAAAGTCACCATTAGTGTTTATTTCTTTGATGAACATGATCATTCATATGTATCTAGATCGGTTCATGGTGGTGTTTTTTATGACATCATGGTGTACTCCATGACTCATGAAGATCATTCCCAACATCATGGAATCGTCCAGAGTACACTAAGAGAGAATCAGTTATACGACAAGATTTCTAAGTGAATGTTTTGGATTGAACAACTACACTTCTTACTGAACATCACCCTGGGGGATGGTGTGTTAGTGGACCGAGAGAATTTTCATGTAGTGGTTTCTTTTGATTATCACAAGATAGATTTTTGTATCTGAAGCTCAAATGGATTATTTGGATATTACAAGAGATTCATCTAATACTTTTCCAATTTTGCATCACAAAATTCAGGCTTGACAAAAAAGGGAGTAATGTTTTAATGGTTAGAGTCTTGTGAGATATCTTTTTTAGATTTTAAAAAGCACTTAACATTGGAACTTATTTCAATCCTATATGATTTAAGTGAGGAGTATATAGTTTATTGTGCAACTTATGGGATCTAACATGGTGTTTTTCAAATGTAGGGAGATCATGTTGTGTCATATGTGTCTTGGAAGTTAAGTCTTTAGGAATGGAATTTCACTATGCATGACCTCGAGTTATTAGCAGTGTCTTATGATCTTAAGTGTTGGTGACACTGTGTTTTGGGAGAAAATTTTACAGTCTATATAGATCACAAGATCGTGAAGTAATATTTTCCTATAATGATTTAAATTTTTTGTAGCATAGATGGTTTGAGTAGATGAAATATTTTAATTTTGAACTGGAATATATGCCCGAGAAGGGAAAGAGTGTTGCTGATGCCTTGAGCAAGAAAACTCAAACTCAGATGGTTTAGGAGTCGAGTGATGTGTGTAAGATGATAACCATGCTCTTTGAAATGCATGTGGTGGTTCAGGAGAATTAGGAGGAGATAACTATAGTATCAGTTGTAGTGGAGCCTAATATTTTGAGGCTGATCATGGAAAGAAAATATGAGGATACATACCTCTTAGCATTGAGGTAAAGATTTGATGGTGGGGAGACACCTTTGGAATGGTTGATAGATTAAGATGAAATCATCTATGTTAATAATAGAGTTGGGATACCTATGAGAATGCAAGAGGAGCTTATATATAAATTTTATGCATTAAAATGGTCGGTGCATCTAGTTTTATCCAAAATGTACCACGATCAATGAATAATGTTATGGTGTAAATTCATGAATAATGATACTGTAGGGTTTGTGAAAATACACTTTACTTATCATCAGTTGAATGCGTAGTATCAACAAATTGGTGGTTTACAACAACCATTGACTATTCCGGAATATAAGTGGGAGGAACTGACCATGGATTTGGTAGTGGGTCTCTTAAATATTGTTAAGAAGAATGATGCAATTTGGTTCACTATGGATCGACTAAAAATGTTATAGAATTTCATACCTATAAGGGAAACATTTAGAGTAGAACATTTGGGAGAGCAGTATGTTCAGGAGATAGTCCATCCACATACAATACCACATAATATAGTTTCTGACCGTGATTCAAGCATTACTTCACACTTCTAGAAGGGCATAAAGAAAATTCATGGCACATACGTATTATTCTGTATGGATTTACACCCATATACATATGTGTAGTGGGAAATTACTTTAGGGTGCATTAGGATATGCTAAAAACATGTGTTCTTGACTTCAGTGGATCGTGGAAAAAACATGTGGATTTAGTAGAGTTAGCCTATAGTAAAAGTTATCAAGAAACTATACAGATGGAAACATACGATCTACTTTATAGTTGGCCATGTAGATTACCACTACGCTGGATGGAGGGTAGTGAGTAAAAGTTGTTGGGACTGAGTCTCATGCAGAAGACATCAGAGATGATATAGATCATTTAGAAATGTATGGATATAGCTTAGATTAGATATAAATCATATACTGATAGATGGAAACAAACCCTATAGTTTTTAGAGGATGTTAATGTATTTCTTAGGGTGTCTCCTAGGCTTGGTAACCGCATGATATGGAGGGAGGAAAAGTTATAGACCAGGTTTATTGGACCCATCGAGGTAGTGGGGAGAATCGAGTCGGTGGTGTGGAGATTGGCTCTTCCTTAGAGATACAACGCTATGCATGATGTTTTCCATGTATCCCAATGTCGATAATATCACATTATCCCTTCACATGTGATAAATTTATATGTGGTTGACCTCAATATAGATGCATCCTTTTAAGAGTGTCTAATACATGTGTTGGATCGAAGTGAGAAAGTGTTACGGGGAAAATGGTTCCAATAGTTCTTTTCTTATTAAAAAATAGATGTGTACAGTAGAAAACATGTGAAAGAGAATTATATATGAGGGAATAATTGAATGATCTTCTTGGATCTGAATGTTGTATGGTCTTGGAAGTGCAACTCGAGGATGAGTTGTTATAAGGTAGTGAGATTGTATGTTGTTATCCCTTAATGGAGTTATATCATGCGCTATTTTATATAATTTTTGATTTACTAAAGAACCATTAATGGGAGTTATGACATGGGGTTCATTAGGGAGAAGTATAAGTTAATTTTGGAGAAAAGGGGTGGTGCACAGTTGGTACACTGTTTTCATACACTGTGCGGCTGTCTAAGAGAAACCATGTATTATCTATTCATTTGAGGCAGTAGATTCCTCATGATTAAAGCATGGTTTTAGAAGTCATGGGATACCCCCTTAATGTAGTGTCTAACATATGGTTAGTGCATATTTTTCTTAACTGAGTGACTAAACTATGTGTGGGCCAATAGTGAGATCCTAAAATTTTGTATCTCTCTAATTTTCAACTTTTAATGACATCTTTGACCTCCTATGTGGCCCTAAGTGATGATATTTATTTCAAATGGGTAATGAAAGATTCTACCATAGACTCTGAGGGATTACAAGGCCTTATGAAATCTGTTCATTGAGATTTAAATCTCAAATCGAAGGTTCTCTCTCCACCCACTAAGTGGATCTCGTCTCAATGATCTTTCTATTCATTATCCTTTCTCGCCTTCATCCTTTGGTAGATGATATCCCCTATTTTCCTAGATCTAAACCTATGTAGTGAGATCTATATCTTGAATTAGATATCTAGATATATTTTTATTGTATCTTCATATTGTGATCTTGAGTCATGGATTTAGATCCAGAACTCATATCTTCATGTCGTGCTACTCGATTTTTGGGATTTTCCATTGAGAGAATGTCTGTGAACGAATTATGTTAGGCTGTCTAAATATAATTCCCATTATCATGGATTTAATATATATAATTATATGAAAAATTATATAATTTATAGTATCATTTAGCAATTGATTTTTTGGAATTGGGTAAATAAGATTAACCAATTTATTTCTCAATGATCTGTTGAAATGGGTGATTAATTGGGTAATTAATTGTGAGACTAAGAGGATACCCTATTAGATAATTAATTTGGGGAAATAGATAATAATATTTACGTTTTGTAATCTATATAATGAATTGGGGGATTAATTATTAAATATTGAAATTGCTAAGTTGAGATAATTAAGTGTGGATTAAATATGTGCCTTTGATAATATGATCTAGATAATTAATTATGGGATTACTTATAGAAATTTCATATTAGAAAGACATAATTTATTATAGGATGTTAATTCTAGAATATGAATTGTGATATGGATTAATTAATTCATTAATAAATTAATGGATTGAAGAACCTAGTAAACTGTTGAGTTAACTAATGGAATCGATGTATTTACCTAATTGTTTAATTGGTAATGAGATTGGGCTAGATAATTAATTTCTAAATTAATTATGTAATAAATAATTGGACCATGGTCATTCTAAATTAAAAAGTACAAATGGTTACATGGTCATCATACATATGAGTATAGAGAATGGGAACACGGTTTTTCTAAATTGATAAGTATACATGGTAACAAGGTCATTATACATATGAGTAAAAAGATTGGGATCATGGTCATTCTATTGAGGAGTAAGCATGGAAACATGGCCACATTAATTATGTTTGTGATATTGGTAACATTGAATGTGTGGCTTATAAATGTGAAATTAAATAATGGAAATAATTGTACACCGAGTTATGGCCTCACATGAGAATATTTGAACTCCAATATGAGTTGAATCAGATATTGAGACATCATATCACCTTTGATTACAGCGAGCTCTGGTAAAAAGAATTTATTAATATATGAAATTACATAGAGAACACTTAAGGATATGGTATGAGATGTTAATAGTTTTAGAGTACAGGTCTCCTTGGGAACCCTAGAGTTATTGTAGTTAGATAAGAATAAATGAAAATGTAATAACTAGTCATTTATGCATTGTAATTATTTTTTATAGAACTGAAAACATTATCTTTTGAATTGAAATGTTTTAGACACTCTTGGTTATGGCCTACTAAGTTGTACTCACACCCTATTTAGGATGCCAGATCGGTACCTGTATAGATTATATTATAATAGGATAGGATAAGGACAAAGTCCCTTAGAAGGATTCTAGATTTGGGATGGAGCCTGGATGAGGGGACCAGACATGGTTCATAACCCACTTAGGGAGTCACAATGTATTTATTTTCAGTTGGATTATAGACACTTGACACCTATATTATTATAGAATGTTTTTCCATTCAATTTAGTATGGTCTTTTCAATTTGGTTTTCTTGTGACATGAGTATTATTTGGGTTATATATGATTCTATGTTTATTTGTATATTTCTACTAGTGTTTTACTTTGATAAATGAGGCTATAGTCTCCCCATGTCTGACTTACCAGACCCTCCCTAGAAGTCAATAGCCTCTAGCGTATGGGGAGGAACACTTGAGGTTATGTGGTGAACTGGCCTTGGGCACTGTCATATGGAACCTTTATTGAGACATTACATCTTGTTTGATACGGGTTCACCACATTAATTTTTTTTCTGAGATATGTTTTAGTAAATTGAAAATTTTACATCATGATATAAAACCAAAACTTATGTTTAAATCACTAGGGAAATTATAAGATAAAAAAGAAATTATAAAAATCACCATGTTGTTTTCTGAGGACATAAATTTGTAGAAAACCTTGTTTTTTTCCTTAGTAGAGTTTTCAATTATTCTGGGCATGGATTGGATTTATATTTATCATAATAAGATTTATTGTAGAGCTAAATAAGTTGTTTTTTAGAAACATTTTTAGATTGAATACATGAATGAACCAACAAAATTTATGACATATTAGAAAGCTAAGAAACTATTAAAAGATGGAAATGAATGTTATCTTCCACATATTATTGAAAATAGCAGAACTGTTCTGATTAGTGATGTGTCGGTGGTAAATGAATACCTAAATTATTTTCTAGATGATTTTATCATTGTTATTCCTGGTCGGTAATTTGAATTTACCATTTAATTTGTTGTTGATGATAAGACAATTTTAATACATCCTTATAGTATAAGTGAAGTGGAACTTCATAAATTTGAAAAATAGTTGCAGGAGTTGCATGATAAATGCATCATTACTCCTATAAATTCATCATGGGGTTATCATTTTTTTGTTAAAAATATAGTTGGTTCCATGAGGGTTTTCATTGACTACAGAGCTTTGAATAACATTACTATTAAGAATTAGTATCCATTGTCTCATATCAATGACATGTTTGATCAGCTACAAAGAGCTCGGTATTATTCCTTGATTAACATGAGATCTGAATACCATTAGCTGGAGGTGAAAGAGGATGACATTCTGAAACTATAATTCAAAATTATATATGGTCATTATGAGTTTTTTTATTCATTTTTCTTTGAAAAAACCCATGCTATATTTATGGATCTTATGAAAATAATCATCCATGAATTTTGGGATAAGATTGTTGTTTTTTATTGATAATACTATTATTTACTAGAATTATTATTAGGATCATGAAAACATATATGTATTGTTCTAAAAATATTCAATTAAATGAAGTTATACATGAAATTTAGCAAATATTACTTTTGGTTGCAACAGATTTCATTTCACGGGCACATTGTTAATAAGGATGGAATAATAGTTCCTCCCACCAAAACAAAAGTTTTTAATGACTATCCAAGACATAAAAATGTTACAGAGATTAATTTTATTCTAGGATTTTTATGTTATTATCGATGGTTTTAAAAACATTACAATGATATCTCGCCTGTTAACTACGTTAACAAAAAAATGGGTAAATTTATTCAGATAGAAAGGTGTGATGTTTATTTTGAAGAACTAAAAAGATCATTGGTGATTTCTCTAGTTTTTTATACCTTCCAAAAATGATATTTTTAAATCTACAATGATTCATCATTGAAGGGACTTGGTTGTGTTATAATGTAGAATGATCAGGTAATTGGTCATGCTTCAAGACAAAGAAAACCACAAGAGTTAAATTATACAACACATGATCTGGAATTAGCAGTTTTGTTTTTCTCTTTAAAATTTTTTAGATGTTATTTAGATGGATACATATATAAAATATATATATAACATAAATGTTTGAAGTATATATTTACTCCGAATGAATTGATCGTGAGGCTGAGAAGATAGATAGAACTAATAAAGGCTTATGATTTTATGATCAATTACCATCATGGAAAAGAAGAAAGTTGTTGATGCCTTGAGTCGAAAACATCATCAATCATTACACACTTTTTTTTGGAACAATTCCCCTTAGATTATGATTTTATGCATTATGTCTTGGAATTTGTTACTGTAAAAAATTCATCTTTTTTTATGTCTCAGTGCAACCGTCTAGCTCCGAACGAATTAAGAAAGCACAAAATGAAGTCTATTAGTTATAAAAATGGTAAAAATTGTTAAGGAATATAAGTTTCATGAATTTAATGTTGAAAAATATTGTGTCCAGATATTTTGAGAGAGATTAAGTCTTCATTTTGATTCATATATGATGAATTAATTGTTATGTGAAGCTAAATTTTCTCGATTTTCTATTCATCCGGGTAGCATTAAGATGCACATAGAACTTTTAGAGTATTATTAGTGGGATGGAATTAAAATAGATATTGTCAATTTTTCAATGAAATAATTGATTTTTCAATATGTTAAATCATAGGGAAAACTACCAATGTGGAAGATTCAACCGTTACCAATGATATTGAATCAATGGGAAAATATATCCATGATTATTAGGACTAAAAAAGGCTTTTTGTAGTAATAATTTAATTTTTTTTATTGACTGGATAACTAAATATACACATTTCCTTTCTATTTGAAACACTCTTTCTATAGACCAAATTTCTCTATCGTATCTCAATGATATTGTTAGGTTTCAGGGAGGTCCTATCTCAAGTTTACCTGACTTTGATCTGGGGATCAATTATGACTTTTGGAAAGGCCTTCCTAAAACATGGGGATATGAATTTAATTTCATCACAACCATTCAACCTCAATCTAATGGAATGACCGGCCGAATAATTATAACATTTTAAGATAAGTTATCAGATTGTTTAATGAATTACTATGCATGTTGGGATCAACATATATCTTAAGTTGAGTTTTCATAAAACAATAGTTTTCAATCAAGTATACAGTTCGAAACCATTTGAGTCATTATATGGAAATCATTATCAAACTCTATAATTGAAGTATGAATTCATGGAATGGATGTTGATGGGAATAGAATTAGTATATACACTGTCTATGAAAATAATGATGATCCAGCAATACACGGGGAATGCTCGGGGAAGGCAGTAATGTTATGTCGATAAGAGGAGGAAATACTTTTCTTTCATGGTAGGTGATCATGTTTTCCGTAAAATAACACCTTAAAGAAATTGTTGTTAATTTTGGTAATAAGGAAAATATATTACCAGAATTAATTGGACCTTGTGAAATCTTGGAAAATGTTGGACCAGTTTCCTACCAAGTAGATTTACCGCCATTTTTATCTTAGGTACACAATATTTTTCATGTTTCAATGCTAAGAAAGTATGATCTGGATTCATCTCATTTTATGATCCCTAAAGTACATCATCTATAATAGAACCATTCTTATGAGGAAAATATTATTCATATTCTTAACCATAAAGAGCAAGTATTGTGGTGTAGGGTAATTCACCAGGTTAAGGTTTTGTAGAAAACCACATGGAGAAAGAAGCAATATGGGAATCTGAAAATGATATGAGGTAAAGGTATCCAAACATGTTTAATTTGTAAATAATAATTTAAAGTATGTAATATCTAGAAGTTAGGTAAAATTTAACGACCCATGTAAACATAAAATAATTTTTTTTCATTGTAGAATTAAATAGTAAAATTCATTATAAATTTATAATGAAATCAGTTGAATTTATAGAAATTGAGGAATCTAAAAAAATAGAATCGTGACATCTCATTTAAAAGTATATATAAAATTTATGTATCTTATTATTGAACATGTGATATTCTTATTTCAAGGTGAATGTAATGAACTATTTTAAAAATCATATATTATGGGTTGTTATTTTTATAAAAAAGTTATTATTTATAATTTTATAATTAATATTATAATTTGAAATAAAACAAATTATATAAAATATATTAAAAAATTAATATTTTGTTTTCTTGTGATTATAAAGAAATTTTTATGATACGTTAATTAATTTTTCAATGTTTCATAAAATCATCTATAATTTTAAAATCTGTATTTTTTTAATAAAAGATTATTTTATTTAAAAATTAAATTTATCATATTTATAAAATTATTTTTTGAAAATGGATTTCATTTTTTAATTATACATTTCAAACAATTTTTGTGTGAATTTTTTGATTTTCTAAAATAGGTGAATTTTTTGAGAATAGTGAAATACGATAATTTATGGTTATTAAGAAATTATTAAATTTTTGAGTCATATATGAGGTATGGATTATGTAAGCCTAAAATATATAACTATATGTCATTATGTTAATATATTTAGGGATTACTCTCAAAATATTTATAGTCATTATCCATAGTTGTAATCTAATGAATTACATATTGATAAAACTATCATCCCCTCCACTATAAATATCACCCATCCCCACCACTTCTCCTCACACCACTATATCATTTTTGGATGATTAATTTATTCCCAATTTTACTTCCAGGCGTCTTTCCCATTTCCATGTCCTTATGGTATAACCAAAATACCCAAACAAAGGGCATTAATGATGTTCCCAAAGGGATGTTGTTCAAGAGGTAAATTCCTCTTTGTTTTTCTTTTAAATTTATTATCATTTCATTTGTTTTATTATTCTCCCCTCACATACCCTAATATATGTAACATGATAAAACCATTAGCTTTTATATACTGTAATTTTAATATGTTAATGGAATATCCATCATCAAACCTATCCTCTCCTCATTCTATTTTAAAATATTAAAAAAATTCCATGATGAGTCAAGTTACAGTTATTGTGGACGATGTGTTTTATTTTTCTTGTACTGCCTCTAATTCTAGTCATTAAACCATTATTATGGTTAAAGAATATTTTATTATATATATTATATGTTATATATTGTTCTAAAACCAATTTATAGACAGGACATTTAATAATATTATATATGTTCTTGATTGTTGTAAAAACAACCAAAATAAAATAAATCATTTTCATTTCATGTTTTATCTAATTAATCATACATATATCTCAGAAAAAAATGTTGTATAGTATCATTTAAAATTATTGCAACATATTAATAACATTTCCTTCCACTTCTGTAGTTTTTCATCAATTCGATAAGAAAAACTGCACAAGAAACAATAAAAATAACAAAGTATTGTCAGTAAATGGGTGGAAAGATGTAATATACAGATCATACTACATGTTATAAATAACAATATAATTTTTTAATCAATTAATAACACTCTTTAAACCATTATATAGGAGGTTTTAACATTTTTGAATAAAATCAACCCCATAATAAGGGACTTTCCTTTTAAAAATCAACTTTAATGTATCTTTTTATAATATTCAAAAAATAATATCTCTCCATAAAATATATGGCATGAGTGGATTATCTAATTTCCATTATTCCTTAATTATGTGATTTTTCCTTTTGAATATAATTTTTTTACTTATAAAGAAAATTATTTCCATTTTACTTGTATTGTATTATTTTAAAATAAGTTATTTTCCACAGGAAAAATTTTAATGATTTCATTGTTCATGATATATTATTATTATATTTATATTGGTCATTGATTTTGAAGAAGGGTGTGACCTATATATCCCTCGATTGAATTGCCTATTTTTGTGTTGGAAGTTGACTGGAATGGTTATTCAAAGTGTAACATTTATGTTTACACCATAATGTAGTGATAAGGGTTACATCATAATATATACCGGAGGGTTACATAGTAAGGTAGTCGTGATGGATAAAAATCATATCACTTCCATGAAGGTTACAATATTAAGTAATGCACCAATTTAACTTTATGGGTTTATTTATTTATTCTATGCTTTACTGTAATATCTTCTTTTCACAAAGTATATGATACATTTTGTGTGAGAAATATGACTTTGTGAAAATGATTTCATATGTTTATAAGTATTTATGGACTAATGGTTTATTTATTAATTTTTTTTGTCAATTTCTCATATTTTTTTACGCATCCCATGATTAGATATATTTTTTTATAGGTTTTAATGAGTGGTATGAAAAATAAATAATCCATGAAGATTTTTTTGAAGATTAGTCATGAATATATTCCATGTTTTATTAAAAAATAATATAATAATGGAAGAAATGGATATTATTTTAGTAGTAAACAATTTTTATTCTTGTGGGTTGATATGTATTAATTGTGTCCAAATTTTATAAAACACCAATCTATAAAGATATTTTGGAATGTAAGAATCTGGATTCTGAAATAATTTACTGGATTATGCAATGATTATGGTCGGTTCATTATATCTGTTGTAGAACCATTTCCACTTATATTATCTTGGACGAGATGTATTTTTAGGAAGACCTTCATAATATATATATAAATAAAAGAGTATGATGGAATTATATAATTATTTTCAAATTATATCATTTTGTTAGGATCTCTAAGATATGTTATCAGGAATATAATTCCCAAGGGTTCTATAAAACATACATTTTTTCCAAATGTAATGACCCCAAACCCAGTATCCTGGACTTGGTGACTTTCATTTTTATATTGGCATAAGATACAAGGAATCACATCATGTAGGATGGAATATTTTAGAAATCTTGGAGAAGTAGATACATTCCTAAGTTTTACAGTAAATTAGAATACAAAAATTACAATAAAAATTTGTTTAATGAATATATTTATTCCATGTATCATAATGATATATATTAATCATAGTAAAATTGATGGTTTACCAATAAGAGAAAAAAAAGGTGAGATCAAATCATTTGTAAGGGTTATGTACAAAAAAATATATAATGAATCAATAAGCATAATCAATATAGAAAGGTAAATAACTGAACACACATTTCATTTAAATAATATTATTATCATGGTAATATAAGGAATAATAAATATGGAAAGGTTAATAAATGAAAACACATAAATTTAAACCACTAAGATGAGAATATGAGTACATAGATTGTATCATATTTAAAATATCATGGATAATAATCATATTTGAAATTATGTCAATGATTGTCTATAAAAAACAAAGTATGGGGAACATGAAAACCTATACTATCAATATATATCCTCTAGAAAGTTTAAAACTATGAGTAGAAAACTATTTAATTTGAATAACTAATTTTTCTCGTTAGAACCGTCCATGCATCAATGGTCTATATAATGTATACTCCTCACCCATCTCAACATGTCTAAAGAATTCCTCAATTATTTAATAATTTATTTAATTAATGAAAAAATTTCCAAACCATGAATGAGTGTGATGAACCTCTATGAATCTTAGTGACGGTGATTCATCAAGTTTTAGGATCTAATTAGATGATGGATTCCTTTAATCCAGAATGGGAGAGATCCTTTAACTCCCCAATTATGGGAAGTGTGGAATCTATTTTCACATCCTATCTCTCAAGGATGTTTCATGTTTGGAGGTGATTGTTGGTGTTCCAAATTATTCATCTAACTCTTAAAATCCAATAGTTCTCAAGAGCTTAGGTGATGTATTAATCAAAGTGGTGGTGGATTAAATTTATCTTAATCAGAGATTTTCAATTTTCCACTTCTTAGTACTAGGATGAACTACCTATGAAAAGCGTATGAAAATCTTCTCCTATTATAAATTAATATTGTGTGTCTCTCACTATTAGGGCTTCATGAAGTGGAGTATTTTACTGATTGGAAAGGAATTCTATCACATAATTTTGGAAAGAAAATAATTTCTTTATACAATCTAGAGGGTTATAAATTTAAGTATAAAACATGGATTTTTCATATAGTCAGAATGGGTTGAAAATTTAATTTATTTTCAGAAAAGGATCTCTATAGAACAAGTATGAATAGGTATTCATGGCTTGTCGTCTGTTAAATGGAACCCAAATATACTAAATGATCTTACTGTAGGAATTGGTACCCCTCTAAAAATAGATCATATAACTTTCAAGGGAGACATTGGCCTCAATGCGAGAGTTCTAATTGAACACAATATGGAGGTGCATCCCCCTGGACATATATTCGGCGGGGTAATGGAAATCCAAATAGAGATTTACAATGAATTCAATAATTTTCCAAAATTTTGGAAGCATTTTAAGATGATAGGAAATTAATTTCAATCATATCGTGTAGTAAAAAACAGGTTAATATAGATCCAAATACTTTAGTGTAGAAGGATGTTTAAAGGGGAAGGAATATTAATTTCATGGACATTAAGAATGGAACAACCCCTGACATCCAGGTAGGGGATATCTAAAAATCAATTAACCTAGGCACTTCATAGGCAGTGTTGTTAGAAGAATAAGAAAATCAGCTTGCATCTCTTGGGAAACCTAAAAATCATTCTATAAGTGAGGAAACTAGCATCCCTTCAGAGGAAGTTAATGATCAGAATATAGATTTTTCATCATTGATTTTAATTACATCATGGGTAATAAAAATTGAGTATTTCTTCATTAAATCCATTATCTCAGAGAAAAATGCACATGTGGAACTTTCATACCCTGATTTAGAAGATTCTATGGAAGTTCCACCAAATGAGAATGAGCATGGGAAAAAGCTTGTTTAGTTTGATGATGATTGCCAAATTGGGGGTCCCAAGGATCCTAGAAAGTAGGAGTCCTTAGATTGAAACCAAATAAAATCTGTTGTGGACAAAAATGAATAAAATTATGCCACTACTATTTTACATGTATGGACACATAGAAAATAGATGATAATTTTTGGGAAAATAGGAGGTAAACCCTCTAAACCCATCTATTAATGAGGATTGTTTTCTATAAATGCGAGGGCGTAGACAACCCAGACATTGATGGTTACTTCCATCTCCTTACAGGAATGCATAAAATAGAGATTCTGGGAATTTCTGAGCCCTTTATCGACTCTAAATCTTGGTAAAATTGTTTATAAGCGAAGGATACTTTTTCTTGAGAACTACTCGAGCTATTGATAGTCCATACTAGATCTAGCTCCTAAACCATTGGAAAGTTTATTATCCATTCATTATTAATGTGGATACCCAAATAATCACATGCAGTTCTATATAGGCTAGTATTCAATCTTCTTTTATCATTGTGTATGCCCACTTTAAATATATCAATGGAAGATCTTTATGGGAAATGATCAAGTAGCAGAAGATCACTATCATAGGTCCATGGATTATAGAAGGTGATTTTAATATCATCCATCATGAACATGAAAAAATTGGTTCGGTGAAATATACCACTTCTACAAAAGAGTTCAGAGCCTATATAGAGAAAATATTATTGGTGGAAATAAATATAATTGGTTCCAAATTCTTATGGTATAGGAGGAATCAGAATGGAATGAGAGAAAGTAGAATTATAGGGCCTTTTTTAATCATCCAACGCTTGGTTCTTAGAAATCAATCTCTTGTGATACACTTACTAGAACATACTCTGATCATCATCCCATATTGATCATATTTCTCTCAAATGAATGGAAACAATCAATTCCTTTTTGGTTCAACAATGCCTGGGCCTCTCTTCCAAAATTTAAAAAGATTGTGCAAGAGACATGTACCTCAGTATCTAAAAAAGGAAATCCTCTATTTCTTATTCTAGCTCAAAATTATCAAGATAAAACTTTGAGAATGGAGTAAGGAAAAGTTCATCTCACTGGATCTTGATATTGAGGAACTTTAATGTCATCATCATTGTAACGAACTAAACATTTATTAATGAAAATTAATCTTGATCTAATCAATGGTATTATTATTTAAAATGGATATATAACATATTCAATTCATTAGTTTTATGATTTATTATTTCAAAATACTGTTAAGAATTTTTTTCACTGCTAATATAGTTGTAGAACAACGATCACATGATTAGTATACATATAAGTCTTTAACAAATCAAATTTACTCAGAAAAAGGAAGTGATAGCCTAATCGAGTAGACTTTCCCCATACGAATCTCATTTGTCAGAGCTCGGAAAGGATGTAGCGTTATTGGGCTTCTCTCTTGACCAATCCCAAGTTGAGCTTCAACATTTTAAGCTTGAATGGAACCACCTACGTGAGAAGTGGAAGTTTATAAGGATTAACACTAGAGCAAGGTTATCTGTGCCACCTCAAGAGCCTTCCACCATCACACACCTCACCCTTAGGTCATATGCGGGTGTTATAAGGGGTTATGTGAAAAGACCTTGTCATTATGATTATGTGCATTATTTTTGTATATAATAAAGAATATACATACATTTTATTATCGTTACATTGTAAATAGTTTTTAAAGGGAAAAAATATTTTTACTTAATATTATATTATGAAATAAATATTGATGAATTAATGAGTTCTTGAGTAAAATAATATTTTAATAAAATACTATTACAAAATTACTTTTTATTAAATATAAATGATCATATAATTTTTTAAATATAGTTGTGATTTATATTATGGTTTGAAAGCTGATTTTGACGAAACCCATGAATTTTCAATAAATGTCAGTTATCATATTAAAAGTAAAAAATTACATATTTTTAAAATTATTTATATAAAATAAATATTATTTTTGGAATCAGGACATCGATATTATCCAAAAGTGATTTTTCTATAATTTTTATAGATTGTCAAATTTTTGGGTCAAAATGAAATATTGTTTCAATATATAATGTGTTTTATGGAATCATAATGTCCTAATAGTAAAGTAATAAAATACTATAAACATTATGTTTTAATAATACATGTTTTACCATTAAAATAATGTTATTTTAGGTTTGTTTGATTTATTGTACAAAACTTTAGTGGTCCCTCCAAGACATATAATACATTTAATCTTTTTAAATTTATTTCCTTGAGAGTGTGACTCACCTCCACATAAGCAAGCCTAGTATTCTAATAATTTCGTCCATTGGCCTTATAAAATATTTATTTCCACTCCCCATTGGAAAAAGCTATAGAGAAAACTGTGGGTTGGTTTGTGGTTTTCATTAGTTTAATTTGTAGTGTCCAAAACCTAAATAATAAAGAATCCCCTATCTTTTCCTATATAAATCCACCCAAGATCCCACTTCCTCTTCACTCAAATCCATTGGAGTTAAATCAAAATACGCCCTCCTTTTTCTAGAATCCACCCAAATTGACTTAATTCCCCAAGAAACCTCTCTCAAGCCTCTCCCAAGCCTTTTGGATCTCACTTCCAAGTAAGGGATTCTTTCCTTTTTTATTTTAATCCAATTATCTTTATGCTGTAATACCCTATAACATTCAATTACAAATTATGGGGTATGACTGCGCAACTCCCTTATATTAAAGTCTCTATGTTTCAATGATGAGATACCTTTTTCCCTCTCATTAATTCCTTCCATGTACACTTGTTACCGTGCCGAAATTTTGAAAGAAAATTTATCTTTTATCATTTACATTCATGAAATTATTTTGTATTCTGAATCGAAATTCCATTACATTTATTGGGACATGTATCTATATGACCCCCTTACTATCTATTTCATGTAAATATGATGATACATCCCTTTCTCTCTCTTCAACCATTTTTATGGATTCTTCTATCACGTGTTTATGCTCCCGAAATTCCACTGGGATTTTCCGCAAGCCAAAGTCATTGTGTAGTGAATACCATTCTCATTTCCCTATCAATGGAATTCACCTCTATGAACATTTTCATATTAATATAGTGTTTCATGTTTTAATTCTTCATTCCTTCATCATGTAATAAATTATGGTGTTTAATTAATCCATGTTTAATGATCTATGTGGAACACTTATACATGAAATTAAATGATTAAGAAGGGTGCACCCTAATAGCGATCCAATGCATAGGATAAAGATTAGTATCCTGATACATCAAGTGTAATGAGAGTTTTCTCATGATAATTAATTTTTAATGAGGGTTTACTCATCATCCATGTTCAATGATTCTTGTCTCATGCTAATTCCATGTTAAGTGTTGTTCTCACATTTTCATGTTATGATAATCATGCTATATAATGCTTTTTTGTTCATGTTTCTCTGATGCTTCTTTGATACACCAATTTCCTAACATGTATTGTATTTTTCATTTTATGTCTTCTTTACTCCCTTGATTACCTTTATAGCTCACCTTTTCGTTATAAATGTCCTCATGTTATCCTATGCAATTCTATGTACAAAAGAATGTAGTGGTCATGTAAAAGTTGTTTTCAATAAAGATGTTGTGTTTTTATGTCCTCTGTTGTTAGGTAATGTTCCTAATTTCCCAAGACATTGGACATATCGATCCGCAGATTTGCCTTAATTGCAAGTTTATGTAATAAATCATATTTAAGTGTGTAATAAAGGGAAGGTTTGTTATAGTTGGTATCAAAGGAGAGATTTAATTATTTTTGGGATTAGGATTAGAAAACCCCAGTGAAAGACTTATGGGTAAGACTAAGTATAATCAAAACTTCCCAAAATTTTGGTGAGTATTGAGTAAATTGGTTATCAGGCCAATACATATGTGTCTGGATATGAGCAGGTAGAGGCAGCTCTGGATCAGATGTACTGAGTAGTGAAAACTCCGACAAGGAGTTTCGGGCCTAACCCGAGATATCTTAGCACATGACAATCGGACTTGTTGCACTCTTGGTTACAAAACTCCCGGAATATATGCTTTGATAAATTCACAATCTTAGTATGAACCATTGTTATTGGAATAAAAAAAACTCCCCTAAGAATATATATTGGGAAGTATATCAGGGACACCATAGATTGAAGTCTATAGATTCATAAGATAAGGAAATAAAAGTTATTATAACGTTATCCATTTTTTCTTGGATTACCCTTTATGGGTTACCCCTAACATTCCATTTATTCTATCCAAAGGCCGTTAATATGATGATTCGAGAAAACAACTGATGGGAAGATCAATTTTATGATTGTTCTAATGAGATGCCCAATCCATTAGGGGAAGGAATCACGAAATTTGTCACGATACTATCTCAGTTAAATCAATATTTTAATAGAAACATTGGTTAATATGAACATTAAACCCCCCCCCCCCCACGACAGAACAAGTTTAAATCTAGGGATTCATGAGATAAAGGCCTGTTACTTTTAATAGATAATCTGATCCCTCAATTTCCTAACAATGGATCTACTCCATTAAAAAGATATTCTACATCATTCAATGTTCTGAATAAGAGAAGGTACTTCAAGATGCTTATTTTATGGCAGTTGAAGATAATAAATGGTATACATTGATAAAAAAGAAAAATCCTGAGGAGGATATCATGGTGTTTGAATGGAAGTATTTCTATAAAAAAAATCAACATATATTTTCCCAGCACCCTCTCACTTAAAATGGAAAGGGACTTCCTTTCCCTCAAGAAAAAAGATAATAAATCCATCAGAGCATACGAGAAAAACTTTATAAGGACTGTATAATACGTCTCCATATTTATTGTTACCCGTGAATTCAAGTTTGATCACTTCTTTTGTGGGCTAAAACATAGCCTATGGAGAGCCCTAGTGATCTGTGACTATGATAGCAATGAGGAAATTGTCTGATGTGCCCTCAACGTTAAAATAGAGATTTGAGAATTTGAATGGTATCATGGTGGTAATAATCTAATGTGGACTTCAATTTTGGTGGTCCAATGGATAAATCCATTGGTGCTAAGAATATCCAGCACCCCACTAGTCCAAGGTGCAGAAATAAGCACCCCAAAAATTGCCTGAAGGGGATAAATAAATGCTTTATGTGTGGTAGAGAAGGGCACCTAGATGTTAAAAACTGACAATAAAAACTAGTGGTTGTGGCATAGGAGAAGAATTCTCTATTAGACCCTCAATTATTTGTTCATTTCTTCAACAAAAATGAAATTGGTCACCTTGAAAACAGCTCCCAAAGCCAAGGGTTTTCAGTGAAAACTAACAACCTCCACAGTAGTAAGGTGATATTTTTCAATCACTACCACCGTAGTGAAACCCCAACAACAAAGTGGTGAGAGGTATGCTTGTTATTCATTCAATAATAGAAGACATAATTTTTTATTCTGTTTCTATTCATTCATTTATATCCTGAATGATTAGTAGAACAATATCAACAACACCAAAAATCATGGAAGAAAAGATGTTTGGGAGTATGGAAAATGGGGAAATCATTGATTCCCTTGAATATAACGCATCCCCTATCATAGTTTGTGGATTTAACTTCCCGGTGAACCATGTCATACTCCCACTGGTGGAATTTGATTTAATTATTGGCATGGATTGGCTTTCCTTATGTATCTCCAACATAAATTGTCATGAGAGGGAAATCACTCTCTATATAGAGAATCTACCCCCGATTCTATACAAGTGCAAGGAGGAAGATGATTATTCTATAGGACCAACATCTCTACCATGGATATTAATTCCCTATGATAATGCATATTTCGCTCAAATGATTGAGTTTAAGGAAAAACCCCATCCTTGAAGACATGCCTATTGTGAGGGAATTTGATGAAGTGTTTCCTGATTAGTTGTCTGGTATTCCTCCTAAAATAGATGTTGAACTCTCAATTGGCCATATACCTAGTTCATTTCTAATATCCAAGACTCCATATTGAATGGATTTTGGGGATCTTGAGGAGATGAAGAAAAATCTAAAAGAGAATCTGGATAAATTGTTTATACACCCAAGTGTTTCACCATGGGGTGCACCTGTCCTCTACGTCAATAAGAAATGTGGGTAAATGCGCCTTTGCATTGATTATCGTGATCTCAACAAAATCACAATAAATAACATGTATCCTCTTCCCCAAATTGATGACTTGTTCAGTCAACAACATGGGGAAAAATAATTCTCCAATGTAGATTTTTGGTTGGGATATTATTAATTAAGGATGAAGAAGGAGGATATCCCCAATACTACTTTTCGTACAAGGTACATGCTTGAATTCATACTAATACCTTTCAGAATCGTTAATTCTATATAAATATTTATGGACTTGATGAACAATGTCTTTAGAGATTACGTCAACAAATTTGTGGAAGTTGTTATAGATGATATTATGATATACTCCAAAACCAAGGAGGAGCATGATAAGAATCTACGCATTGTACTACAGATCTTGAGAAAGGAGAAGATCTATGAAAATTGAAACAAGTGTGAGTTCTGGTTTAAGGAGGTATCATTCTTAGGTCATATTATCATAAGCATTGAAAAATTTGTAGATCCCTCTAAGATAGATACAATGGAGGGATAGTCAAGGCCAACATTGATAATGTATATATGTATCTTCCTTGGGTTAGCTAGATATTATTTCTGATTTGTGAGAACATTCTCATGATTGTCTAACCCTATTACCAAGAAAAATCATAATGGATTAATATTTTGATAGAATGATGAATGCGAAGAGAGATTCAAGGAGTTGAAAAGGATTCTCATCACTACTCTCGTGCCCGCATTACCCACAAGCAGATAATTTTTTTTGTATTTCGTAATGCTTCGAAGAAGGTCATGGGTAGTGTGTTGAGCAAAAATGGAAAAGTCATTTCCTATGCTTCAAGGAAATTGAATGTTTATGAGAAAAACTATCCAACGCATGACCTAGAGTTGTCTGTAGTGATATTTTCTTTGAAAAATTGGTGGCATTACCTCTTTTGGGAGAAGTGTGAAATATATACGGAGCACAGAAACCTCATTTATATTTTCACACGAAAAAAGTTAAATTTGCGCCAGTGAAAATTTTGATAAATGATTAAAGAATATGATTGTTCATTCCATTTCCACCCTGGGAAAGAGAACAAGGTGGACGATGCTCTAAATAGAAAGGACCCATCTATTCTATCAATAATGAGAATTGAAAAGGATCCAATCTTCTTAGATTTGGTGAATATGGACATGGGAATCATAAAGAAGGGGGCATCATCAATCCTTTCAAAAATGATTACTCAACCACCTCTTTTATAAAGGATAAAGGATGCACAAAAGGATGATGTGGGAATTTAGAAGAATGTGCAAACTATCAAAAATGTCAAATATGTGGAGCTCAATGACAATGAAGTGGGAATTGTGATATTGGGGTCATGACTATGTGTTACATAAAATCAAGAGTTAAAGAAGGAACTTTTGGATGATTAACATAATTCAAATATCTCTATTCATCCAGAAAACAAAAATATGTATAGATATCTCTGAGAGCATTTTTTATGGGATAACATGAAGAAGGAGATCACTGAGTATACATCAAAGTGCTTGGTAGGTCATAAAGTGAAGGCTAAGAGGCAGAAGTCTAAGGGGATGTTGAAACCATTATCCACAATATCATGGAAATGGGAGAACATCACTATGGACTTTATCACTAGAATTTTGAAGACATCCAAAGGAAACAATGCTATCTAGGGTTTTGTGGACTGTCTAACTAAGACTGCACACTTTATTTCAATTCAGGAGGATTTCTCATTGGATCAACTGGATGGGATATACATCAGGGGCGTGGTAATGATGAATGGGTTACCAATATTGACTATATCTGATCATGATCAAAGGGTCACCTCTATGTTTTGGAAGAGTCTTTTACATGTTCTGAATAATAAACTGAACTTTAGTATGACCTATCATTCTCAAATTGATTTCAATCTGATAGGACTATCTGAACACTTGAGGAAATTCTTAGTCTATGCTCAATAGACTTCAAAGGAGGATGGTAACCACATATTCTTCTAGTTGAGTTATCTTACAACAACAGTTTCCACTCAAGTATACAAATGGATCTTTATGAAGCCCTATATGGGAAGAGGTACAAAACAATGGCATGTTGGGAGGAAGTTGGGGAGAGAAAACTCCTAGGTTTGGAAATGTTTGAAGAAATGGTGGAGAAGGTTATAACTATCCAGCAACACACTAAAGCTTCTCAGAGTCAACAAAACAACTATGATGATAATTGTCGAAGAGACATAGAGTTTGATGTCAGAGACATGGTATTCCTCAACATATCACTGTGAAAGAGTGTTATGATATTTGGGAAGAAGGTAATTCTTATTCCAAAGTACAACATCCCTCTTTAGGTCTTTGATCACATTGGAGCAGTGGATTATAAACAAGAACTCCCCCCAAACCTATCAAAAGTACATGATGTATTCCACGTATCACTCTTGAAAAAGTACATACCTGACCAATAGCATGTTCACAATCCAGAGGTAGTTCCATTTCAAAATGACCTTTTAAAGACCCAAAAATTCTATGTAATTTTTTTTAATTATATGGAAATTTTACAAGTCCGCAAAAATTGACGGCAGGTGATTCCAGGGCCCGGTGTTCTAGGAATGAATTTCCGAACTTTTCATTTGGTATGTTCAGTAAACATGCAAGCTGGTTTTTAAAACATTAGAACCAGTGCTCAGAATTGAAATCTGAGGACACCGTTGAACTTGTAGTGTCAGTATTCACTTAAGGAGACTTTCACCTCTATGGAAGTTGGTCGAGTGTGAATGTTAGTTTTCATGATTTTTCATGGAAGAAGAAAAATAAAATTTATAAAATTTTTCTTTTTCTTTTTGATAACCTCTCAACATAGTTTATGGTGGTGGGGACCGCACGAACCCCTATTAATGGGGGTAAAACCTCTCAACTCCCCATTAATTTATTCTCCCATTTAAGTATGTGAACCCTCTAATTAATTATTTGAGCCATTTAATTTTATGCCAACAATAATTAAATGTATAATCCTACAGTAATTTATGTTGGATCCTCATTTAATCATTGGGGAAAAAATTGTTGGCAAATGGGAGAGTGGGGAGAACATTGGAGAACCATTCTCTAATGAAGAACTCTACTCCTTTGACAAATATTTCTCCAAACTCTGTCATAGGATCTCCAACAACGAACAAACTGACGATCGAGGAAACATTGATGTCACCAAATTCACCTTTTTCCTCTCCTCACCAATGTCATTGGAGGAGACTTGTTTCGAGATCGAAAAATTCCAATCCATCTGATCTTTAGACAATATTCAACCAAACCATCATGTTAGGGGTTTTGTTGTTTTTTTGTTGTTGTTTGAGTTGAATTGATCCTCTTGATCTGTGTGATACCGAACTAATGCAGAGGATGCGGTCCAAAAAAACATGGAATGATCCCTCTACTATTATTCATGGTTTTTGTATCTTAAGCAGTTGAGAAAGGTGGTGGCCAATGGATGTTGGTTGCACGGCAAGGTAGTGGTGTGCGTTTGCACTGTCCGACGAGCAAGGGTCACGACTTGTGCCACGACACCGTAGTGGAAGGTGTCTAGCGTTCGGCCGGTCGTGGAGAGGCGACGCACGATGCACTGCTGTTGGAGCAAGGGGTTGTGGTCATCCTGGCCGTGGAAGATGGAGGAGGTGGGGCTGGCGTTCAGTCAGCCGCAGAGTGGTGGTGCACGACGTGCCACTGGGAGGACCCAAGGGCCAGCCGTTTTGGCCTGCTGAGCTGGCCCGAGTAGGACTCACTCAGGTCCTGCGTGCTCGCTGGCTACCGAAAGGTCGAGACGTTTGGTGTTTGAGAGCAAGGGGTGCGGCTCCCCCCTGAATGCTGCCAGACCGTGCCTCCCAGTGCAGGCTAGGCCGGACCCAGCGAGTTGGGCTGAGTCAACCCGAACCGGGTTGGCCCATGTCGGGTCGGGCTGGGTCGGACCGGACCCAGACCAGTTTCTTCCCATGACATACTTTTGTCCATAACATTAGCACCAAGTGCCCTTTTGACGAACCATCTGCGATTCTCGAATCCTTGGAGGAAAATGGACCCTTTGAAATACCCCACTTTTGTTTTGGATAATGTTAGAGAATGGTGGGGTAGGATCGAGCACGAATCCAACCAGGCCCTCGAGACAAAAGGCTAATAAATTACAAACCTAGTGTCCAATTAATGCAATATATATTGGGTTGAGACCCCTATTAGAAGGTGGTCCATTGTGATACTTCTTTGTGGGACTTCATCGATGTTTTAGTATCAACCAGTAGCTTGAGGATCATACTCTCCCGAATACGAGCAAGCTTAGTGCGGGTACCCTGTAGCTGGCTTTGATGATGTATTAGAATCCTATGTGGGTCTAACGATGTACTGATGATGTACTAGGATCATGTGTGGGTCGGATGATATACTAACTATTTACTAGGATCCTATGTGGGTCTGACGATCTACTGCCGATGTACTAGGATCCTATATGGGTCTGACAATGTACTGACGATGTACTAGGATCATGTGTGGGGTTGATGATGTACTGACAATGTACTAGGATCCTGTGTGCGTCTGACGATGTACTGAAGATGTACTAGGATCCTGTGTGGGCCTGAAGATGTATTGATGATGTACTAGGATCCTATGTGGGTCTAACGATATACTAGGATCTTTTGTGGATCTGACGACATACTGACGATGTACTAGGATCATTTGTAGGTTTAACGATGTACAGACGATGTACTAGGATCCAGTGTGGGTATGACGATGTACTACGATCTTGTATGGGTTTAATGAGGTACTATGATCATGTTTGGGTGTGACAGTGTACGAGGATCCTTTGTGAGTCTGACGAGGTACTAGGATATTGTGTGGGTCTGATGATGTGCTACGATCCTCTATGGGCCTGATGATGATTTAGGATCCTATGTGGGTCTTCCACTTAATTGATTAGAATGAATTAGTAGTTACATATAATCATCTCTTCTACTGTACCTAAGTTATACCTTATGTGAGCTGAGTTTGCACCTCTCTGGTACTTTACTTCGTGGTAATATCTTGGTGGTATTCTTCTATGTGGCGTACCTATGTGGTACTTAGCCTTGTGGTATTTCTTCCTTGGTGGAACAATTGAGCATTGGGATTTTGGGTTGGACCCTATGTTTCCTCATGATTGAGATGGGTATACTTGATAACTTATGTATATGAATGGACATATACATAAGTAGGGTTGTCAGTTTATATCATGCTTTGTGGTTTATTCTTTGTGGATTTTTGAGACCTTGAGGTTCCTAGGTTCCCTACTGAGTATCATTATACTCACCCCTTCACTGGCTATTCCCACACCTTGTGGTGTTTGGTGCAGACGACAGATAGAGCTGATCGAGGTTGAGGGTTCCAGGACTGGATGGTTCTTGGAGGTGGACCATATGGAGTGTTGGTATGCAGAGGAGATATGAAGACGTGGAGTGCTGAGCAGGCGATTTGTACCTACCATTCAGGTAGGAACCACGGAGGACGACCCAATAGCTGTCTTTCTATTCCTTCAGTTGAATTGTATTTCAGTTGTACTTGTACCTATACTGTTTTCCTTGTATTCCTTCCCCTCTTACATTCAGCACTCTTTTTTCTATAAAGTTTACTAGTGTTTGTATCTTGTTGTGTCCTTGGTTGCGTGTGTTTATAGGATATAAAGGCAATGCCTTCCTAGTTTTATGGAATACGCCTTTCGATGCTAGTCGCCTACCCCTGGCCTATGGAAGGCGGGCTTGGGGTAGTCACGGCACGGGCCCCAGGGGACGGGACATGATAGACCTCTCCTTTGAAGAGACTCTGGTGAAGATCATAGATCGTAGAGAAAAATTTCTAGAAAATAATACAATTCCCCTCGTCATGGTGTTGTGGAAAAACACATTTTTGAAGAGGCAATGTGGAAATTGGAGGATGTGGTGAGGTAGAGTTACCCCGATTTGTTTTATTCTATTCAAAGGAAATTTCTAGGGAGAAATTTCTTAAGGGGGTATGATTGTCACGACCCAAACATATATTAATGAAAATTCCTCTTGATCTAATTAAATTTCTTATTATGTAAAATGGCTATATAAAATATGCACTTATTTGGTTTTATGATTTTGGATTTCAAAATACCATTAATGATTATTACCATGGCTAATATAGCCGTTGAAAAATGATCACTTGATTAGTATAAATATAGGGCTTTAACAATTCCAATTTACTCAGAAAAAGGAATTGATGGCCGCATCCAGTTGACCTTACCCATACAAAGCCCATTTTTTGGAGCTCAAAAATGAAGTGGAAACATTGGGCTTCACTCCTGACCAATCCCAAGTCAAGTTTCAGCACGTTAAGCTCAAAGAGAACCACCAACAAGAGAAGTTGATGTTGCTAGAGATTACCACTCGGGAAATGTTATCTGAGCCACCCCAAGAGTATTTCACCATTGCACACCTTACCCTTAGGTTATATGCAGGTGTTATAAGGGGTTATGTAACAAGACCTTGGAACTATAATTATGTGCATTGTTTTTGTATATAATAACTAATATACATTCATTTTATTATGGTTACTCTTTAAATAGTTTTTAAAGTTAAAATAGTATTCACAGTAAAAATTCAATTAAAAAATTCTATTTTGATGAATTAATGGATTTTTGAATTCAATAATATTTCAATAAAATATAATTAAAAAATTAATCTATATTAAATATAAATTATTATATAGTATTTATGAATAAAATTTTGATTTTTATTAAGGTTTGAAAGTTGTTTTTCTCAAAACCCATTAATTTTATAAAAATGTCTGTTTTTATTTTAAAAGTAAAAATTCAGATATTTAAAAAATTATTACGATAACATGAATATTATTTTTGGAATCATGATGGCAAAATTATCCAATTGTGAATTTTTCATAATTTTTTGAGGCTGTCAAATTTTTGTGTAAAAATAAAATACAGTTTAAATATATAATGTGTTTTATGACATCATAATGAACCAATAGTGATGTAATAAAATACGATAAACATTATGGTCGGCCAATATATGTTTTTATCTTAAAATAATGTGATTATAGGTTTTTTTATTTATTTTACAAAGCATTAGTGTACCCTCTAAGACTTATAAAACATTTTATCTTTGTAAATTGATTTTCTTGATAGCGTGACTCACCTCTACATAAGAAAGCGTAATATTTTTTAGAATTTCATCCATTGAATTATAAAATATTTTTTACACATCATTTTTTTAAAAACCATGGGATGGAACCATGGGTTGGTTTGTAGTGTTGATTAGTTTAATGTATAGTTCCCAACACCTAAATAATAATGAATTCCCTCCCTTTTCCTATATAAACCCACCCAATATATCATCTACTCTTCACTCAGAGCCTTTGGATATCAAAAAAATCTCTTCTCCCCTCTCTCTAAAATCCTCACAAGGCAGTTCAAGCTATCAAGAAGCCTCTCTCATGCCTTTGGGATCACAATTCCAAGTAATGGATTCATTCCTATCATATTTTTATCCTTGTTTCATTATGTTGTAGTACACATTTACATTCAATTAATAATGTTGGGGTATGATTTCTCACCTCCATTATATTCCCCTCCTGATGTTTGAATGACAAAATACCTCTTTCAGTCTCATTAATTCCTCCCATGTACATCCATTACCATGCTGAAATTCTGTAATGAAATTATCTCTTCTCATTCACATTCATGAAATTATTTTGTGTTATGAATAAATATTCCATTACATTTTTGGGACATGTTTCTATATGACCGCCTTAATTTCCATTCCATGTAAATATGATGATACGCCCCTTTCTCTCTCATCAACCATTTTTATGAATTCTTATGTCACGTTTTTAGGTTGCCGAAATTGCACTGTGATTTTTTTCAAGACAAAGTCATTGTGTAGTGAATACCATTCCCATTTATCTATTAAGGGTATTCATCTTTATTCGCATTTACTTATTTATTGAAGAGTTTAATGTTTGAATTCCACATTCCATTATCATAGAATAAATAATGGTGTTTAATGAATCCATTTTGAATGATCTATATGGCACACTTATTCATGAAATGATATGATTAAGAAGGGTATGATCGGATAGCGCCCCAATGCATTGGGTAATGATTAGTATCATGATACATCAAGGTAAATGAGTGTTTAATATATCTAATACATGTTCAATGAGGGTTTACTCATTCTCAATGTGTTATGATCCTTGGCGTATGCTAATACCATGACAAGTGTTGTTTCCACATTTAGATATTATGATAATCATGTTATATCATGCCTTTATGTTCATGGTTTCTTATGCTCATTTGATATGCCTATTGCCTAATAGGTACTGTATTCTTCATATTATGTATTTTTTAATACTTTATTAGGCTTTATAGATCACATATTTCATATTAATTTCCTCATGTTATCCCATGAAATGTTACGAATGAAGGAATGTAGTGGTCATATAAAAGATGTTTTCAATAAAGATATTGGGTTTTATGTCCTAAGTTGTTATGTAATGTTCTTAATTTCCCAAGACACTAGACCTCTTGATCTTCATTTTTATCTAAAGTAAAATTTAATGTAATAAATCAGGTTTATGTGGGTAATAAAGAATGGGGTTGTAGTAATCATGACATTCAAGAGGCTTATACTAGATCCCATTTATCTGGTGATATGAATCAGGAGGTTGATGTGTCTTTAAAATTTAATAATCTGATAAATCTGAGAGACAATATCATCAAGGACATATGAAAAGAAATTCACTCAGTGAAGGGGTCAAAAACATGAAAATTTTCAATTCCCTTCAAAGGGTTATAAGATCTAATAGACCCCTTTAGCTTCTCTAGGATGGTAATAGAATTTTTGAAGAAATACAAGATCTCTCAAATCACATTATATCCTTTTATATGAATATTTTTTAATGGGATAGAAAGAAGTAGATTAGTTATGGACAACATCATTATCAATTTCATTACTGTGAAGGATAATCAGTTTCCCACATCAATTTTGATGGACTTGGAAACCAAGTAAGTAGTGTTTTGTCTCAAAAAATATAGTTCTATGGGACCGGATGGGTGCACAAACTATTTCATTCAAATCTATTAAGATATTATTTAGAATGAGGTTTGTATGTTGGTTAAATGTTTTTAGTGGTGGATATTATAATCCTAGGTTTAATGATCAGTTCATTACCCTCATTCCAAAGGATGATAATTCTTATGAAATAGATCAATTATAACATATATCTATTTTTAATACAATTCATAAAGTCATTACTTAAATCATGGATAATAGGCTTGCTCATGTTTCTGAGAAACTCAAATGTGTGAACTAGTTGGCTTCATTAATGGATAGAACATTCAATATTTTCTTCTCACTACGTCGAAATGAATTAATATTTTTTAGAAGTAAACTCGTGGAGGAAATGTTTCTATTAATACTAAAATCAGAAAATCCACTAACATGATTGATTGGGGTTTCATAGGTCAAATTTTCCATCAATTTGGATTCAGTGTGAGGTTCATTCAATGGATCAAATCACTGGTTGAATCAAACCATATCTCAATTATGGTCAATGGTTTACTGGACGATTATTTTACATGCTCAAGGGGAGTTAGATAGGGGGATCCCCTCTCATCTATTGTGTTTTCCATCACAAAATATTACATGAGCAGAATTATTCTAAATATAGTGGATAAAGGGGAACTCTCTACTATAAAGGCGACAAGTGGTATCTCTGATCCATCTCATTCGATTTTTTCTGATGAAATTATCATATTCACATGAAGATATATGAGAAATATTTCTCATCTAATGAAGGACTTCCTTCATTATGAGAATTTCTCAGGATAAGAGATTAACTGGACCAAATCCTTTATTTATTTTGGTAACATTCTTCCAACATTAAGGAAGAATCAACTCATTAACCACCTTGGAAAAAGGGATGGCTCCCTTAATTTTGTCTAACTTTATGACCTACTATTTTGGGGAAAACATCACATCTCTCATTTTTTAACATCCCTATGTCAAATTAAGAAAACACTTGCCTCTTGGAATGGAAAATCTATTTCAATTTCTGGTCATGTTTTTTGGCCAAGAATGTGGTTACCATGAAGCTCATATACTACTTCATTGTGTATATTTGGCATTTCTCAGTCAATAAAAAAAGATAACACTATTTAGAAAAAATTTCTATGTAATGTCAGATTTACAGATAGTAAACTTATCACTGCCAAGTAGAGCCAATGTTGCAATCCTTCCATGCTTGGAGGATTGGGAATCAAGAATCTAATGTGTTTTCAATCAATATTGTCATGCCAAATTTTTAGGGTGCATTATTCACAAAGCTTCTACTTATCTATATTTCATAATATGTAGGATCCTCTAATGAATAATTATGGCGAAGTAGGTTATTCGATATTCTTCCATCTAGAATGGTCTTTGTGATGTTTTCCAAAACATACTCAGACATTCTTGCTAGACGGTTAATGTGAAATCATCCCGTATTTTCTGGGACACTAACCGGTTGAGTTCCCCCCTTATTTATATATAGAATACTAAGGAGAATGAAATTGATAGTATAATCAAAATCAAAGAGCTTCTTGAATAAATGAGTACCTAACCTGAAGACATGTCCCCTACTGTTGTTCACAAGGATTTTATTAACCAGGATGATCTTTTGATATAGTAAAAATCTCCGAGTGTGATTTTGGATAATAAGTGCCTCTATAACTACCTGATCCTTAGAGAACACATGTGGATAGGTGCTTTGAACAAGAAATGGATGCTCTCTTAAATATTATCCTTTCTTTGGAGACTCTTTTAAAATAAAATTTCAATAGATGCTAATCTCCAATGGGTTGAAATTTCCCTATGCTCCAGGTGCGATTTATGTCATCAACATAGTAAAGATTTTGATCAGCTTTTTATGCATTGAAAAATAGAATCCTGATTTTATAGAGATAAAATAAATATTTTTGAATTGAATCCTCCCCAAACTAGTTCTATTTTAAATATCTTGGAGTCTCCTTTTTTGAGTTCTGTACTCAAATCATCTTTCTGCTCTTTTTCATGTCGCATGTGATGAAATAATCCTTGCTATTTAGAGGGACATTGTTGATTCACATAACAACACAGATTTTTGTAGGAAAGAACTACATATTTGAGAATTATTGGTGCTTTACAACATGCAAAACACATGCTCATAGATCATTATAGTAACTCTGTTAGGGATTTATTAGCGCTTAAGCAGCTAAATCTCACAGGTATATTCCCCAAGCCTCGTGGTACCATGGAAGTATTCTGGACTCCACCATTACTTGTTTGGTTGAAGTGTAATATGAACTGGTCATCACAAGGTAACCCAGTACCATCTATATTTGGGGGTGGTCTTCTGGAACTACCAAGGGGATGTGATGGAATGAAGCTATGGTGGATGTGGTGATGATACTAATTTTGAGGCTGAAATGTCGGCGATTATTAGAGTGATAGACATCAGTTATCAAAAAAAATTGAAGAACATTTGTTTGGAATGTGATTCGACTATGGTTGTTCAATCCATAATGTTTGGTTAACCTCAACTATCTTGGATGCTAACGGGTGAATGCATCAACTGTCTTGAAAAACATTCATTTATGAGCTACATAATCAACCACTCTTTCTGAGAAGAAAACAACATAGTAGATAGTATTTTGAACAAATGAATCAATGAAGAAGGAAGCATACACTTTATGAATGTGCAAAAGGAATTTATTCCACTTCTTATTCATGAAAAATTTAAAATAGCATCATTTCATATTGTGTAACTTTCTCTAGTTTTAATCTAAGATCCCTCATGCTTGCTCCACAAATGGCCCAAAGGCCTTCATTTTTTATTGATGTTGATAATCAAACTTTAAAGGGGTGATGTGGAACCCTTAAAAGGACCATAGGTGTAAGTATTATATGGACCATAGGACTTATAATAATTCATTTACCATACAATTCAAACATTACATACAACCTAGACTAACTACTTGGAACTGCTCCTCCCCATCATCTTCATTGTGAAATCAGCTCTCCACCTTTGCATGGATGTTCGGCTAGGATATCTTGTGCATGCATAGAATTCACCTGATGGTAGGTTCTAGACCCTCTCATTCTTTCAATCCATTTAGCTTCTACTATAGTGATATCTCCTTGCTCCTCCTCCTTCAAAAGTTTGTTCCTTTTAGGTTGTCTGCTTTTCATCTACACTTAAGCTGGTCGGATGGCCTTGAGGTGGCTCGACGGCCTTACTGACTCGAAGGCCTGGGTGGCCCGAAGGCCTTAAAGGACACAAGGACATAATCAGTGGCTTGAAGGACCAAACGGGGGAATATTCCCAACTGCAACAGTGCCAAACAGTTCCTGCTATAGTTCCCACTACAGTATCTGTTATTGTTTTGAACTATTCATGATATAGTATATACTACAGTCCCTAATACAATACCTACTGCAGACCCCAGAAATTTTCCTCCAGCCGGATTTCATCCCGGCACTCCTGGATGCACTTAAGGAGTCCTCACCAACTGGGCTGAGTCTCATGTGCTCCTCGTGATTGCATTTTTTTTACAAATTTTCCTAATGCTAAAATATCTGTATTGAGTAAAAGATTTAGATTTATCCCTATTAAAAAATTAATCATATATATTTCTAAGTAAAAAATGTATGTAAAATGGTATATGGTATATGAAATAAAAAAACTGTGATAAATAATATTTATATATTAGTGAAATTATTTTTTCACTGATCATAAGAAAGTGAATAACACTAGAGGATGTTAATGACTACTAAAATGATTCCAGGAAGTAAATTTCTATACTATCCTTGGTAAAAGTAATTATGATCTATACATATGAAAAATAAAAATGTTATAAATACATATTCTTACCATTAGAATAATAATACAAGTTGTTGAGGTAGATGAAATAAAAAATGTCTTTCAAAACAATCATGATAAAATATTATTTTCATTTAAAAAATAACTTTTTAAAACATAAAACATTTTAAAAATACTTTTCTTTCAAAAACATATTTTAAATTTTTTCCCTTAAAATTGGGATTATAAGAATTCAATGAAATCTTCAATGATTCAACAGTGGGTAATTCCATGCATTTTATACAAGATAAAAAAGAAAATGCATTTTTTATTGTTAAAAGGTCAAAAAATTCTTTTTTTTTGGAAACATACAAAGATATTCTTTTTATGATATTTGGTAAAATTCTAAATGGGATCAAATTTATTTAATAAATAATTTTTAAAATGGTAAAAATATTTTTTTTAATATTAAAAAATTATAAGAAAACTGGTTTATGATCAAAGAGATAAATGAAGTTGAGTTTTAATAAATAATTTTCTAAAAATAATTATTTACTAAAGAGGAGAAATTTTAATATTAATGGTAAAATAATAATGAATAACCATATGATAATAATGTTAATGGTTTTATTAATCATTGATCAAATAATTTCCTTTAATGGAAATTTAAGTTTATACAATCCCATATAAAGTGGTATTTTAAAATAAACCCCTTCAATGTTCATAATGTTGAAGTGAGGATCAAACAAGGAATCAATTATGTGTATCAAAGTTAAATCCACATAAAACTAGTGAAAATAAAAATAATATTCAAAAGTCAGTACAAGAATAATATTAGAATATTAATAACAATGAGGAAGTAATATAACCCAATGAGTATAAATTACGTTATAAAATACTTTTCCAAATGGAAACTGTTAATTTCAATTCCCTTAGATTAAATAATTAAAATTAAAAATTAAAATACTATGAATAATGAATTAATAATTATACTACATATATAGGGGAATTAAATTAAAGTGTTATGGGGGATAATAATATATAAGTCTCATTGGAATGTAATTTGAGATGAAATCCCTTACCCCTTGGTAATACTCAATCCAAATCCACTTGGATGAAACAGTTAAAATTTAAATATAAAATACCATGAATTATTTTTTATGTGAAATGTTCATGGTATAAATCATATGAACGAAATTGGTGAATAACATAGAAATGTGCCTCCATCAAAGGAAATTGAGACAGAATCCCATACATTATACTTTATTTTGGTTCAATACCTATAAAGATCTTGTATAATGGGTTTAAGAATTTAATAAGATTATACATGAAAGATATTAATATGTATAATATCATATATTATTTTTTTGGTAACATTTTATCACCAACTTGTTTACAATATTTCATTATTTTATTTTATTTGTATTAATTTCATTAATTTTCAATTATGTATTGACATGTTATTTTTTTATTCCTTCTACATAGATAAAAATTTAATAATTTCAAGAACATAAAATAGTATTTAAATATCTTATATATTTAGTATATAGGTATTTATATCAATCCATAGAAAAATTTGATAGGAAATGAAATACACCGTCTATGGAGATATTTGGTCGTATGTACTCCTGGAAACTATTTCCATTTTATTATCACATTGAAATAAAGAAAAGTAAATGATATATATATATATATATCTATATATCTATATCCATTAAATAATAAAATTTGTTTCATATGTATCACATATGTTTATTTATACTATTTTTAATACATTTCATGCAAACCAAGAATAAATCATGTCGCTTCTCAAGGTGGTAGATCACTGTACACACGAATAAATTATTCGTATTGCAAAAAAAAATGAAAGCATGAATGTATGAGTTATATAAAAATTATATAAGAATAAATGAATAATAAATATAATAAATATCATATATAAATATTATTTAAATCATCATTCCCATCCTTCAAAATATGTAATGGAAAAACGAACGACATTGGTTCGTGAGGAGATAGTCCACTGTAAACAAGAATGATTATTTCATTACTCATTTGATAGAAGACTGTGAAATAGTATTTCATAAATGTAACATAAAATAATTTAGTATATTTAATATTATGATATTATTAAATAATAATTATTTAAAAATAATTTAGGGAGGTGGAATAAGAAAAAAAATAAAAAAATTACACAAACATTACCCATTCTTTGGGTATCCGCTTTAGGTTTGAACTAATGACTTATGTGTTAGATTTATTCCCAATATTAGGATTCTATGATTATGGGATGGATTTTTCAGTATCATGTTGGTAGGAATTGTTTGATATAAAGTGGTATTATTTTTTTAAGAATATAGGAGAGGGGAAGGATTTTTATATATGGGGTGACTGGCACACTTTTAATTTTCCGAATGATTTAATTTCACTCATGTTTCTTTTACATAATAGGTGGATCCAAAAATGTAAATTTCTCAATCCAAAAAATTATAAGGTTGAAAAATGTGCATAAAATTATTTTTTTATGTTTCGGTTCTATTTTACATTTTATATTCTATGTTTAACCACTAATGAATCTTGTTTTTACCTCAATCACAATAATTAAATTTATTTTATTTTAATAAAAATCATGGTAAACAATTAAGTTTGAATTATTTTAAATTTTTAATTATTATGATTAAAAATATTGAATATGTTTTATTTAAATTAAAATTAATGAGTTTTCATAAATTAATTTAAAATTAATTTCATAGATGTTCTAAGAAAATAGTATTTTTTTTATAAATGATCAAAAGTATTTAATGTATTTATGTTATGATTCAATGTAAAATAGATTCCAATGACCTATGTTGGATTAATATATTTAAATTTTAAAAATTATGAATTTAATATCAATTTAAAATATATTTTATCAATATAAAATATTTAAACAAAAAGATTTATTTTAATTGAAATTAATTTTTTCTATTATTCATATAAAAACGAAACCTCTCAAAAAAATACCTAAAAATCACTATAAGATACTTATAATATTCTGATATAAAAAATTATTTTTATTTTACCATATTATTTTTATAAAAGTGTAAAAAAATTTCTTTATAATAAGTGTGCCATAAAATGGAGAAAAATCATCTTTTAAGATAATACAATTTTTAAGCATGAAATTTTAGTTATTATTATATATTGTCTAGGGAACCATTAAGATTAATTTTAAACATAATATTAAATATATACAATATATATTTTATTGAAATCATTAAACAAATGTTTTGTTCCCATAAAAAATTTCATAAACAAAATTCCGTTTATATTAAAAAGATTTTTTATTTTCAATTCTAATTAATTATTCCCCAAATATTTATATAAACATGTGTCAAAAATATTGTCCAAATTTAGTTAATAGTTTTAAAAACTACCATTACAATGGCTATTTTGTAACTATATTAATCAAATAATAATATTAATTATATATTATAGTTATCTAAAACACATTCTTATATGTAACAAAATCCATTAAAGAAATTCTTGTTTCGAGTTAAAAAAGTTAAAATCATTATTCTATGTAAAGAAAGATAAAATTTTCATTACATGTAATTAATGAAATAGAATAGATTGAATTTATTTATATTTGTAAATATATCATAATGTCTCATGTCTTTATTTTCCTTTTTATTCTCGGTGTTTCGTTTCTTACACACTATCGAATATGATATTCATATTTTATGATTTTGGGGTGTTACATTGAAGGAATTCTAATCAAACTAAAATTTAAGATGATCCATTATATATTCTCTTAAAACTTAAATTTTCATTATTTTTTTTTATTTTAATCCATAACAAAATATACCTACTAAATCCATTTAATTTTTTTCCAATACCCTCAGAATGGATACATAAAACATTCATTCTGATGGAACACATTAGGACACTGGTGAATTCATCACTGTATCTAAGAATTTACCTATTTTTTCCATTAACATCATAAATAAAATATTTATTGGACACCTTAAACACTCTAAAGCTATTATATTAATATTATTATACATATATAAAAAATATAATACTAAAATATTTCTATACACAGACACTCATTGATTAGTATAATATGTTCTTGTATAGGTGAGTTTAACCATCTCAAAGAATGGTGTAATACTATCTTTACCATTTCCAAAATTATTGAGTATCGATCCATTAGTAATTCTAATATATGGTATTCAAGATTAATTTTTTATATTAATATATATTTTTGAATGAGGACATAAAATTGGATATTTATTCTAAATTTACTACATGATATCGATAAATAAGATAAAACCCGATCATCGTGAATTATATCATTACATAAAATACCCATAAATTCCATAATATAAATACAAGAATAATTAATTCATTGAATAATATTATTCCAATCTGGTGAATAATATAAGAATTGTGAATTTTTTTCAATCATTTTTTATCTACATATCCATTACAAACCATATAAAAAATAATTCAACTTTTTTGCATCTAATGATGAAACTAAACAATAAAAAATATATGTATTATAAATTACTATAACTAATTAGTTTAAAAGCAAATATTTTTTCATAAGGTTCATAGATAATGGATTAATATAGTTATTTTATTATATTTGAGAGAAAATCAAAATCATGGTAATTATGAGTGATGATAAAGTTATCTTTTCGAATCTTACTTTGGAATAAATAATTTATATGTCTAATATTCTATTTGGTGAAAATTATTTGTTAATAATATATAAAAAACACTTATTTCATACTAATATGTTTAATTTTTGGGTGTATGTATCATTTTACAATCTCCCAACCAATTGTTTTATAATTCCCCTAGAATGATTCTAATTAGTGGTACTAAAAATTTCAATTCTGTTGGGTTACGAATTACTTTCTTCAATTTTCATGTTATTCGCATACTATTTTACATTTACAAATAAAAATTTTATGTTTTTTATGATCAATTTCATTTTGTTTTCAATATTTTGAAAATATAGAAATGAATGTTTTTAACCTTTCTTATATAATTTTTTCCACACAATTACATGCTCCCATATTATCTTTTGAGTTTCATTAAAAATATCCCTTCTCATGTTATCATTGTTATTTAATGTAATATTTATTAACATTAAAAATAATTTTCTAATAAAATTAATGAAAAATTTTTCCTTTTTCAAGAAAATTATATAAAAAATGTATTGAATATTTCATTTTATTTTCCAAACTATCTCATATTTTTATTTTAAATTATTTTTTACCTATATCATTATACTTTGATATTTATCATGTTCATTGTGGATTTTTTTGACATAGTTATCCACTATTTTTCTCTAGATTATTTATTTAGTCCTTGTGAAATTTTTTATGAAACCCATAGTCTGTCATGGTTTTTTATGATATAGATGATTTTTGAAGGAAATTATACTCATATTAAACATATATATATACAGTTTATTATTATGTGATGTGTGGGTTTGATATATACTTCTAATAAATTCTTTCATACATCATATATAATAACATTCTATGATATAGGACAAAGGTCGTGAGACATATTTTTGGGATATGGGAGGTAAAATTTATTAACAATAAGATTAAATTATTGGTGGTAAACACGGTAATAAGTTATAATATTCTACGAATATGTGTCTTACAAATTATGGAGTTATGTATCCATAGCTCATGCTTATTATATTATGATTCATCTAATTATTTTTTATGGAAAATCATTTATGATTCATGATTCATTATTGTTCATTTGGTTGTCAAATTTTCAATATGTTCCCATATCTACATGTTCATTTTGTTTTTACGCATTTATGATCATATTTATGATCACCTTAGCTTAATCTATTGATATATATTTTGTTTTTTCCCTTCCTAATATTTTAACCTTTTATTTTCCATATGTTTCTACTCCAAAAGTAATAAAGTGGAGTACTATAAATAATATGTCATGAAGGTTATTAGGTTTGTATTAGTTTCATGTATATGTTGAGAACTTATTTTCAAATAAGATATTTTTATTTCTATTCACAAATAAGAATAATCTTATAGGTTTTTTAGTGTAATATATTTTTAAAATATAATAATTAATCAAGGAAATGATTTAACTACTATTTTTTTCTAGGTGAGTGATCTAATGAGTGTACAAAAATTAGAGGAAAAATTTTAGATTATGAAATGATATTTTTTCTCTCCTTGAAATAAATAATCAATACATAAGAAGAAGAATTGTAATTTTTATAGTGATAGATCCTGTTTCTACAAAAATATATGTATAAATATATATTTCTTTCAATTTTGGGATAAAACCTCAACACATTAGGGGATGCGATCCATTCATGTTTTTATGAGTAATGATCATTTTACTTTATGAGAGCCTTTAAACCAAGAGAGAAATTATGGCCACTCAAAATTGAATATATATAGTGAATTTAAGTAAAAAACACATAAGTAGAAAAATCTAGTTGAATATGACACATTAAAAGCAAACCATGTAAAATATATTGTATATAATTATTTATTTAATTAATTAATAGTAAATAAGTGTGGTGTGTTCCCAAAGACCGTGGAAAAGATCATTAAATGGAAGTGGTTAATTTTTATAGACCATTATTCATCCCATTTAATGGTATTATCCCTAACTGTGGATAATATAATGATGAAATTCCAAGCTAAGGATTTTTTCCATTCATTATAAATATTGATTCAAGTTCATTTATATATTTATTTTGTTTACTTGAATTATTAAAATAGTTCACTATATTATACTAAAAAATTTCATCAAATTCAATATAGAATAATGAAGGTTGAATGAGATATTTATTATCATTATTCTTAATCACTAAAAAGGTGATTTTAAGAAAAACCATAAATGTTTTTTATTCAGTGATTCACAACCTATAAATTAATACATGCGGGATAAATCTATTATTGTATTAGAACAATATATGATTTTTATTGATGATATTAATTTATATTGAAAGTTATGTAATCAAGTTCCTTATATTTTTAAGATATATGTTTTTGTCAGAAAAATTATATCTATCATGGATCATATTAATTTAGTAAATAGTAAAAATGTACATGTATTTTATCGGAAAAATTAAAATATCGACATTGAGGTAATTTTATCTTTCTTATTTCAATTCATAACTTATTTTTTTTGACACCATTACTTATGGTTTTACTCAGGTTGTGTTTGATAGTATGATGTGTTGATTTATATAAATAAAATTTAAATCTAATGTAATATATGGAATATTATCATTTCCTTTTCATTAAGAAAAAAATAGCAAACATTATAGGGATATTTATAGGGAATGTTTTTGGGAAAACTTATGAAATTTTCATGAAGGTATTTCTATAGTGACTAATAGAATGCTTCAAAATTATTTTTCTCAATTTTACGACACTTGTATTATTGGAGTATAAATATTAGTTCATTTATTTAATATAGTTAATTAAATTGTGTTAGGAGATCGATCCTAATAATTATATGTAATCCATAATAATAGATGAATAATAATTCCATTCATAATTAGTCACATAAAATTTGAAATCAAAGGATACAAATCATTGTTTACCAAATAAATAAAAAACTTATTTCAAAACACTTATCAATATTTCTTCAAAAATAATACAATCCAAACCCCCTTATAAAAATATCACATATAATATAAATATTCATTTTCTAGGGAAACAAAAAATAATAATGATGTGAGTTCAAATACTTGTTTAGGGAAACAGAACACATAGTCATAATGGTTACATCATATTCATGGGTGAAGAAATTAATAATAGAAAATTTAAGATAAATAAATCATGTAATCATAAATTAAAATACTAAAAATTGATTAAGAATCACAGATTAGGTCATTGTAAAATAATATTCAGGAATGGTCATCAAAAAAACTATATTAGAAGAATATAATATAAATCCTGAAAATATAGAAATCCTTACATTAAAAATATAAATAACCTTATAAATTAGAGCATAATAAAAATTTGAAATATATTTTAAATTATGAAAATTTTAGATAATAGTAAAAAAATAATGCATGAGAAAATAATTGTGATGAACATAAATTATTTTGAGCCTTTATATTCTAAAAAATAATTTTTGTGCTCCCTCTAAATTGTATTTATGTTGACGTATTCCCACCATTCAAATTTTGAAAAAATTCATGAATATCAATTCTTTATTATCTCATATTATATAAAACCATCAATAATGAATTTGAATGTGATATAGGACCCCACTGATAAACATCAATACATATAATTTCTACTTAAAATAAAATAACTAATATTCTTTCAAAGATACCACAAGAATAAAATGTGGTTGATAACATTTCCAAAATCTAATAAATCGAATGAATTTAAAAATATATATAATAAATTGATATGAAAAAAATTAACCTTAAATGTGTATTTAAAAGGAGATCATATAGGGTGATTTATTAACAATTACTCAATATGAGATAAATAATTATAAAATGTATGAGAACTCAAAAAGGGTTATTTTAAGGAAACTAATACTATTACTATATTAAAAATAATAAATTTTCTTGTTAAATTTTAACCATAATTTTTTAAATAGGAAAATAAAACATATGAAAATGTAAAAATGATAAAAATTTCAATAAATAGACCTTAAAATTAAATAATCCATATTAATAAACTTTAAAGTGGAAGGTAAGAACATAAGGTCATCGAATGGAAATCCATGAAAATATATTTAAAACACCATTATTGAAAACCCACATATTTAAAAGGATTTAGAATCATAATTTTTAAATGAATAAATATGTATAAAAAGATCATAGGTTGTAAAAATAATTTAAATTTCAACATGGTAATTGAAAACAATTTTTGGATGTAATAATATTAATATGGAAGAGAAATCCATATAATGAGATGGAAATAATTTTAAAAAAATTACATTTTCATCGAAAAATGACTCATTAAGAAAGAGAACTTAGGTGTAAAACCTAATATCCCCCCAAAAAGAATGTAGATATAGAACATAACATCATCATAGTTTAGGATAAACCAATCTTGAAATATTATATTTAAATAGGATTGATTATAACCCATATAAAATATTTGATTCATGAAAATGCCTTTCCTTAATTCCCAACATTTATAATAGAACATGAAACAATTGTTAAATATAAATAACTATGATAATAAATTATTTAAGAACCTTATGGATAGGTTAACCCTTATATAAAAATTTTTTTAATAATTTTCTATAAATATATTTTTAATGGCCCAGACCTCTTCGGTCCATTCCTTTACTGAAATCTGGTGTCTGAGGTGTTTCGGGAGGTCAAGGTGACATATCCCCAACACTTTTCAAAATTTCCAGTTCTATGAATAGTGTTTCTAGTTATCTGAACAGTGTCATCGGTAGCCTTATGTGAACATTGTCACCTGTAGGCTTCTGTGAACAGTTCCAATGGTAGCTTTCTATGAACAGTGTCATTGGTAGGATTATGTGAATAGACCAATGGTAGGATTATGTAAATAGTTTCATAGGTAGGTTTCTGTGAACAGTTAGAATGGTAGCCTTATGTGTACAGTGTCATGGGTAGTCTTTTGTTAAAGTTCCAACGGTAGCCTTATGTGAACAGTTTCATCAGTAGTCTTTTGTAAATAGTTTCAACGGTATCCTTTTATGAATAGTGTCATCAGTAGGCTTGTGTGAAATGTTTCAACAGTATCCTTATGTGAATAGTGTCATCAGTAGGCTTTTGTGAATATTTCCAACGGTATCCTTCTGTGAAGAGTGTCATCAGTATGCTTTTGTGAACAGTTCCAATGGTATCCTTATGTGAACAGTGGGATCGGTAGGCTTTTGTGGACCGTTACCACAGTAGCCTTATGTGAACAGTGTCATCAGTAGGCTTTTGTGAACAGTTCCAATAGTAGCCTCTATTTCCATCACCAAATTTCAAGTTATGAATAGTGTTTCCAGAATGGTGAGGTTCTAAAAGTTGCCTCTATTTCCATTTCAGAATTTCGAGTTCATGAATAGTGTTTTCAGAAGGGTGAGATTACAATGGTAGCCTCTATTTCCTTTACCAAATTTTAAGTTCATGAATAGTGTTTCTTGAACTGTGAGGTTCAAACAGTAGCGTCTATTTCCTTTTCCAAATTTCAATTTCATGAACAGTGTTTCCAGAATGGTGAGGTTCTAATAGTAGACTCTATTTCCCTTTCCAAATTTTCGAGTTGATGAGAAGTGTTTCCAGAATGGTGAGGTTCCAATGGTAGCCTCTTTTTTCCTTTTCCAAATATCGAGTCCATGAACAGTGTTTCCAGAACGATGAGGTTCCAATGGTAGCCTCAATTTCCTTCGCCAAATTTTGTGTTCATGAACAGTGTTTCAAAATTCATACACTTTCACCCCTTTGATGTTTCCTTTGATGTAAAATGCATTTAAAGCCACGTTTTAAGGACCCTAAGGCTAATTACAAGGCTGTAAATTCTATATTATTTTTCCTAAGGATCGGTATGATTTAACATGTTCAAAAAATTTGGTTTAATACTATCCAATTTTTATAGATAAGCCAACGTATATTAAACCGCTTCTCTGTTAAATCTTTAATAGGGATGAGATATCTTCCTCTCTTGTTTTTCCTCTATGTTCTCTGGTGTGAGGAGCTCGAACCTTTCCTTCCTTCCTGTAGGAGTTATGCGATCAAACTTTCCTCCTTGGATTGGTTCCCCTCTGGTTTTGATGCAATCAAGCAGTATCGATCAATTTTCAATAAATGGTAATATATACTATCATTCTTTTAGTTTCATCTCCTTCTATTTATCCATTCACCTTTAGGGAATTATATATCTATGTTCCTAAAGGACTTTTCTTGGGTGTTGACTGGTGTGGTGGTGTCTCCGCATCCTTGGGTGGATACTGTTTTCATTGGGGTAGAGATCATAACCCTTTTTGTGGGTCATTATCGTATAAAGAACATCAAGAATCATTTGAGGTTGGGTATTCGTTTATTCTCTTTTATTTTATGTGAAACTATAGATTTAGCATGTTTAATCCCACTACATCACAATGGAATTGACATATAAATATTTATACCAGAAAAAAAAATTGAAATCGATCGTATGTTATTGCCTCTTACTTTTCTAGAGAGTGTGATATCTATTCATGTTTTTTTATCTTTTGGTTCTTGATGGAAATTGGTGATAAACATAATTCTGGTATTAATTGATAATTGTTTGGATAAAGATAAATAGGCGTGTAAATGAATCTGGTTGTTGATGTTATAGTTTTATGTTAATCAAATTGAAGTAGTAAGCGTGTTTAATCAATTTGTGATATCTTAAAATTTCGGTTTTCCTAACATGGAACCTACAAATAACAAATCTCTTAATTCAATATGGATTAAAGAACTATTAGTTTGAAAAAAGATAATTCCTTAAAGGGTTCTGAGTTACCCTCTTGATTGTTTAAGGGACAAGATCTTAGTTGATAAGATATTTGTTTTTCTACTTCTTATGTTGTGATGTGATCCTTAAAGGGTGTTGTGATATGTGGGGGCTGAGAGACATATTGGTTGTGGCATCAATTGATTCCTATAGTGGTGAGATTCATTAGTTTATACATGTGGGTGTCGGGGTTTACACTGGAGTTGATGGAACGTGTTGGATGTGAATGTTTGGAGGCTTGCTGTTTCTTGTTGGTTGTTTATCTTCCTTACTTTCCCCACTACTCTTGGAAGATGTTTTTCTTACCCTTCTTCCAAAAGGGGAAACAGTGTGTGGGGTATGCCACATGCTCTCTGTGTTTAGCTTTCTAAGGTAGGATAGGTCAACGCTGTTGCTATAGGTGGAAAATACTGGACGGATTGTTCACCTACTCACCTTATTGATACCATTGGGTTTATCATCATAGAACGTTCTTCTAGAATTGATGAGAATATGGGAAAGTAATGTTGTTAATAAATTATTGAATAAATGATGCTAACCCATGGGGTTGGAGCTTCCTAGGACACAACATTGTGGTTGCAATTTTAAAGGAACGGTTGACTTTTTCTATGATGCTTATGAAACATAATGTGGAAATTGTTAATAGTTAAATAATGTTTAATGATTTAATTAATGTAAACTGAAACTGATAAAAATGGAATGATGTAATGTAATAAAACTCTTTATATGGTAGTGTGCTTATATGATACCTTGTCTTAGAAGTGGGAGCAAGTAGTCTAAGAGTTGTTAGATGTAGCTGAGTCTAATACTAGGTTATTCAAATAGTGTGGTTGTGATTTGTAGTATATTTTATAATTTTTTGTTTCAATACACCACACCACCCCATCAGTTTGGGAAACTAACAATCCGGGGATTCTGAGCCTTCTGGTGTGTTTTCCCCAACATTCTGGTGGGAGGATGGACGGCTGACTACCCCCTTTGTCCCCACTCTCTTCACTTTGTAGCTACTTTTTCTGGTAGTCACAATGGTTAGTTTTCCCCATAAATGTGTATAGAGTGTCGTAATGGATTGTGGTTATTCACGCACATATACTCTGGATATAGTTTCTTATGGAATACTATAGGTGTAACATGTATAGGTTGTGATGTCTTGAGGATCCTTACTCGGTGTACATGATGTAGTGGTTTTTGGTATAATTACAAATGTATGATACAAATTATGTGAGTTGTGGTGGATCCTGGAAACTACTTGATTACATTGCTTACATGGACTTGGTGGTTTTGTTACACAAGGTGCATATTGCGGTGCTTCTTCGAGGTGTCTACATGCTATCCTTTTTAGAGAGAGATGGCATAGGACATCTGACATTGGGTCAAAGCAGAAAACCAGTGGGTATGTAGTAGCGGGGTACCCTTGATATTCTTTACTATATTATGTACTCTTGTATGAGATAATTGGTGAGAGTAGAAATGGTGGGGCTGGAAACATAGTATAAATATTTAGGGGACGAGTTAGATTCACTTGTTATTCACTATGCTTTAGCATGCTTTCATTACTATTGCACAAGAGGCTCTAGGGAGGATCCTACTGAGTATATTATTATACTCACCCTATATATATATAAACTATTTTTTTCAGGACACTTGGAGTAGGTTGGAGATCTACCTGGTTTTTACTAGCTTGGGGTTACAGGAGCTGTTTGAGCTTGTGGTAGCTACTATTTTTACTTCCCTTCACTACATCCAGTTTTCCCCATTCACTTGTAGTAGTTTTTCATGACATTACATATGTGTAATTAGGATTTGTTTTATATTTTAGTCTGAGTGGGATTTGGTTGGTGTCTATCTTATCTCTCTCTTTCACATGTGTTCTCTTAGAGTGTAATGCCTCCCATTTCTGTGTTTACTATACCCTTTTTGCAAGTCGCCAACCTGAGGTGTACTGGTGGCAGGACTCAGGGGTCATTATCTACCTTATCACATTGTCTTCCCATGAGGGGTACACCTGGTGGGGAGGGGGTCATGACAGAGTGGTATCAGAGGTATGGCTAAGGGATATGATGGAGTTTGGTGTTAGGCATAGGTGAGGTTTCATGGGGTGGAAGGGAAACAGTGTCAGTCTGATATTGCAAGTGATGTAAACACTAGAGACCGATTGAGATATAGGCATTCACGGGCCCCTATGATCTGATGCATGGACCTTTATGTTTACAATGGATACTAAAAAGGTGATAATAATTTCAGGGTAGAATTTTTGGAAAGGATCATGCATCATTCTTATTTTTTCAGGTGTTTGAATGGGTATACCTTGGGATACATTAACCTAAAATGAAGAAAAAAAATTAATTAATGGTGATTCTTCCATATTATAGGCTTAGGAGATCTACCTATTTGTAATTTTATAGGTATTGCTCCAGGTCGACAACATCGTCTGGATCACATATAATATATCTAGAAAGCTCAACCAGCAGATCACCACAGTATAGTGGTTGATGACAAAGACACTTGGAGATAGAAACTTCAAGAGTTTTAGTGCCAGAGTCTCCAGAAGAACGAGTGATCCATTTCAGATGCAGTAACAGAATACTGGTTGGAGGAAGTCGATATATGCTTTTGTTCGGTCTGTGCTCGGAAGGACCACTAAGTGTCCTTGGTTATGACAATGCTTCATAGAGCAGTGAGGCATTGGTGGTTGTTGTTCCTTAGGGATCGCGAGGATTCAACAAACTCATCAGTGGATGTCTAAGACATGTTTAGAGTCGAGTTTCTTTATTCGACCGCAAAGGCGTCCAGTCATCAGGAGCTTCATACCCATTGACAGGGGAGCTCTAGTGTGCTAGGGTTTTGAATCTATTTCATGAATCATTTAGGATATGATTTTGACCTGTTTATAGATGTGGATTCCAGGGTGAAAGCACATCAGATTGTCACCTATCGACCATACAAGGTTTTGGTGCTCTGCTAATGTGTATAGTAGCACTCAGGTCGAATCCTTGGTGATGATATTTTTTAATAGTCGATGGTTTTTAGTTGATTTTTTTGACTGGGGGGTTTGTTTTTAGAGCTTAATTGAAATAATTGATTCATTGAAAATTTTAATAAAAATTTGGGTGATTTCATTTTTAAGGAGATAATCCTGTGATATCCTTTAATTTTGCATTATATTTTATTAAATTAACACCTACTTCACAAGATGACATTGATCAAAATTTCCAAGTGTCAAAACTTTAATCCAAACTTTAACATAACTATGATTTTAATATCAATTAGTACCTAATTGTGGTAGTGTATTTATGGTTCCAATAATCCATGTAATCCATATGTTAAAAAAAATATTTCATTAATCCATGAAATGTTATGTCCAACATACCCAATGTGAAATTAAAGAATAATCATCGAGTAAAAACTCTAAATTAGTTAACATCCCTAAATTTTAACTCAACCCAATGGTATATTTATTCATCCATGAATATAATTTAAAATATGGTTATAATTTTGTTTATGATGATGAGTTAATAAGAGAAGAAAAAAATTGCATAAGAAAAGTGTTGTGCGCTGAACACACACACAAACGACGACGAGAATTAATAATAAAATGTTGATTGAATGAGGATGGAAAGGAAGGGAATGGGTTTCATCATGATTTAAAATTTTTTAAGATCATTAATATTTAAGAACAGAGGGTATTTTATTAAAATATTATGGGAATGAAACATTTTTTTAAACATAATTACAAAACAAACACTTACATGATAACAAATGAAGAAGAACATAGAAGTAAATGAAAAGAAGTAAAGAGAAATGGTATCTCGAGTGGAAACATGATTTTTGATGATCCTCCTAAGACTTTGGCAGACCCTTGTTCTTTCCAACCTATCACCATTTGCTCTAAAATTCCCACCCCTTGCAATGAGAGGTGCGGGAAGTATTTATAGCACAATGTTGCGGGTTGTTTGAATATAAAAAAAATCCCCTCTAATAGAATTGAAACTTTGATAAAGAATACAATAAAATCTTGAGATATTCTCCTCTTATAAGTTTTAGATATTTATCTCCTCTGTCTACTCAGAAAATTTTACAGCCATTGGACTTATGGATCCCACGTTATGGCAGTTTGATTAAACAATTTTAATATGTGAATCTCAATCCAATATTTTTAATGGAAAAATGTAAATGGGATTTTGAATATGAAGATTCTCTAAAATCTGAACACTTTATTCAACAACATCGACTACCTATATCTTATCTTTCACACAACAAAATATTAGCTCGAATGTATATCTCTATCATAAAAAATCAATAATGGTTTGATAATTTCATTTCTTGGACGTAATGGCCAGATGGGTTAAATGAATCTTTTGGGACTCTTGTCTTTGGATTTGGGCCTTGAAAGTTTTATACAATATGAATTGAATTGCCCCCCAACCTTTAAGGGATTATTAATGGATTTGGAATTCTGGTGTGAGCCCAATAATTCTATCGTCATGGATTTTCAAATTTCTTCATTGAGTATTTATGCCTTTTTGTGTGGACCATATGACCCTCCAAATGGTAGAATTCGTCCAAGCTCCCTTGTAATGAAATGTTTTAAATTGTTTGAGGAATCCTAAAAAACATAAAACATGCCATTTGAAGAATTATAGTGAGTTTTATAATTAAAATAGTAAAATGACTTGAATCTAGATAAATTCAAATAGTGCTCAAAAATTATTTTTAATATTTAAAGATTCACATTTCCCACAAATTATGCACATTTCATATAAAATCAGTAATGGGAGTATATTAAAATTAATGAAAATATTAATAACATAAATTCCCCCAAACATAGTCTATTTCATCTTCTCATGTACAACAAATAGAAAACAATGACAAAATCATTTTCACACCCAAAAAAATATTAAATTTTTATTTTCCCTAATGAGGGGAGGATTAGACAATTTCACTCATCCATATTGAATTACACCAAATGTTTTTATAGAAACAATGTTCCAAAAAAATTCAATTTTTCATGTCCAAATTTATATATGTAAAATAGTGGCACACTAAACTTACTCCTCTCAATATGATAAAATTAATTTGTGCAGCTTCACTTATTCACCAACCAAATGAGAAAATGTTAGATTTTGTAAGAACTCTCAGTTTCGCCTCTCTATCCAAAAGTTTTCAATAATCAAGAGTCCTTTTAGGGGTTTTCGGTGGCTTTGGGACGGTAGGAATATGATATCCAAAAGTTAGGAAAAAGGGGGTAAAACACCAACATGGAAAAACAACTGCACATTTTTTATTGAAATGAGACATGAAAGGAAATGGATACACATATTTATGAGGGAATTAAAATGTTAAATAAGACAAAAAAAGATGATTGAATGTTGAATTGGATGAGAAGATGAAATATTTACACACCATGAAGCTTCTCTCAATGACATAAGTGTTAATTGTTTTTCTTTTTATATATATATATTTTTTCAAAAGTTGAACTTGAATCAAATCTCACCCTCATCTCCCAAACCATGTTTGATCTCCTCATGATAATAATTTTAATAGTTATAATTAGATCCAAGGTTGAGGAAGAGTGATTTTTTACCCATCCAAGACACATCCCATTCTTATTTTCAATTTTTTTAATTTTTTTTAACACTTTTCAATATCATTTGTACAAGATAATCATATATACACTCACAAACCCCACTGAAGGAAAACCCTTACCCCACAAATAAATTTATCCTTTCCTTTATGAATATTAAAACATGGTAAAAATAAAAAAAAGGATACTCAAAATGGAATATATTCCCACCACACCTTAATTTTTTAAAAAAAAATTCATTGAAAATACATGTTGATATTGGGTGGGATAAGGTATTGGGATTGTAATGTGGCTATAAAAGAAAATATTTTCATTGGCTCGAATGGTCTTTAAAAAAGATGATTAATTTATTTTTAATGTGAGGCTATTGGGATATTATAATTATCATGTGGTTCAGAAAATTCCTCTATCATATAATTGAACAATAAAGATCAAAATTCATCTCAAAGGTCCACAAACTCAAGATTCAAAAATGGTGGTGAAAAAACACATTTTGAAAAGATGGCCATAGGTGTCCTTGAACTAAATGTGAATTTTGTCCCTCATGGGTGGAGAAAATCATTTTAGAAATAAAAAAATTGAGCATTCAATTTTTTTTGGTTTTTAAACAATATTCTTTATCTAATTTTTTAAAGAAACCAAAAACAATTTTGAGATGAAACCATGACATTTGACTCACCAAAATGGTTAGAAAAAATTTGAAAATTTAAAGGTGAGTATGTATGAATCTTTATATTTCATATTTTTAAAGGGTTTGTTTGTTTTTTAGATTTTTAGGTTTTATTTATCTTCTTATAAAGACATGCACACACAAAATAGAAAGAGTAAATAAAAAAGTGTGATTAGTAAAGTGGTAAAAAATGAGAATGATAGAGGAATAAGAAGAAAGAGAGGGGGGGAGAAGATGAGTTAAAGGGAAAGAGGTTCCCCTAGTTTGGATTTAGTGGGATGACATCTCCATCCGGTGGTGGGTCAACTGTAGATGTTGGGGATCTGATTGAAGTAAATGTGGTTCTAGGATTGTGTGTCCTCTTAGGGTGATGCTTTAACTTATGTGAATTTATTGTGAATGTCCTTTTTGAAGAGGATCCTTTGACTTTAACTGCACCAAATTGGTAAATAGTATTAATAACAAAAGGACATTCCCAACGATAATTATTCTTACTTGGGTGAAGTCTAAATTGATAATTGAAGAGAAATACCATTTCACCATCATTAAATACCTTTCTCAGGATTTTTTAATCATGGATTACCATGGATTTTTCTTTGTAGAGATTAGAAATCTCATAAAAATCATGTAGAATCTCCTCTAGTTCATCCAATTGCAACAATATTTCCTCACCATATTTTTCACAAACAAAATTAATGGTTTTCACAGCCCAAAAAGACTTATGTTGGATTTCAATTGATAAATTACATTCTTAACAAAAATAATTCAAAAATGAGACATCCCAATTCATGTTTCATAGGCCGTTGGATAAGGCTAAAGTCCTTCACCATTTCTTTCTAGAAAATAATTTCTGGTGGGCTTAACAATTCTATAATGCAGTCTTTTGACTTTTATATTAAAAATTTTAGCCATACAATTTTTTAGGGGTGATATGCAGTTAATGTTTTATGTATACCCCCATTATTTTACAAAATAGATTCTATAGGACTATTATAAAAATGGGTTTCTAAGTCACTTATCAAGGCATGTGGTGTGCCAAATCCAAGGAAGATGTGTGTCGTTATGAACTCACTAAGAGTATGTGAATCATACTATATTTTGAGTTTGGCCTCGACCTACCTTGAAACATAATCAACCTTAAGAAGAATGTATTAGAATCCATTTGAAGGGGGAATGGTCCCATGAAATCAATTCCCAAAACATCTAAGATCTCATAGAAAATTAACGAATTTTTTAAAATTTCATTTCTATTTGAAATTGTTCCAAAACTTTGGAATGTGGGACATTATTGAAAGAACTCATGTGAGTCCTTGAAGAGTTACGTCTAGAAGAATTCAGATTCTAGGACCTTTTAGGAGGTCCTTTGTGGTCCAAAGTGGCCACCACTGGGAAGTGGGTGAAAAAATTTTAAGATGGAATAATGTTTATTCTGATTAGAACATCTCCTAATTACCAATTATACACCATTTAATAAAGATTATTTTCAACACAAAAATAGTATTTTGAATCACTTTTTAATGGCATTTTATTCATTTGAAAAAAATTTAGGAATAACACCATAAACAAAGTAATTTACAATTAGGTCATACCTTGGTATATATGGAGTGAGAGATGAAAGGTACTTAGTGGGGAATTCAGGATCAATGACTTATGAATGACAAGAATTAGACATTCTACTCAAGTGATCAGCCACAGTGTTTTCTATTCCTGTTTTATCTTTTATTTCAAGGTCAAATTCTTTGAGCATTAGGATCCATCTTATTAGCCTCGGTTTGGAATCACTTTTCTTGAATATTAACTTTTTTACAGAATGGTATGTGAAGATGATGATTTTGGCACCTAAGAGATAGTGCCGTAATTTATCTAATGTGAAAACTGACCTTAAAAGTTCCTTTTTAGTGATACTTTAGTGAGATTCATTTTAATCTAATGTTTTTTGAGGCATAATAGGTGACATGAGGAATTTTTTTTCATCTTTGTCCAAGAACAGCCCCAACGGCTCTATCAGAAGTATTAAACACCAACAAAAAGGGTAAAGACCGATCTGGTGGATGGATTATTGGTGTATATGAATTAGAAGTTTTGAGTTCAATGAAGGCTCTCTTTCAAACCTCATCGAAATGGTAGGCGGCATCATTTTGGTGAAAATGAGTGAGTGGGAGGGAAATCCTACTGATGTTATGGATGAGACACCGATAGAAACAAGAATGACCAGGGAATGAACAGATGTCTTGAATAGAGGTGAAATCAGGAAGTGATTGGATCAATTCAATTTTGGTAGAATCAACTTCAATACCCTCTTTTAAAACTATGTTCCCTAAGACAATCCCATTTGCAACCATGAAGTGGCATTTTTCAAAATTTAATACACGATTACACTGAACATGCATTTTAAGTTCTATAGAGATTAAATTCAAGAAATATCCAAATGACTCACCATAAATGGTAAAGTCATCCATGAAGACTTCCATGCAGTGTTCAATGAATTTAGAAAAGATACTCAACATACACCTCTGGAATTTTGCAAGATCATCGAAAGGGACAAAAGGCATTATCCTATATGCATATGTTCTAAATGGGTATGTGAAAGTAGTTTTTTCTTACTACTGAGGGGTGATTGGGATTTGGAATTAGCCAGTCTATCCATCATGAATGCAATTGTGTGACTTTTTGGATAGTCGTTCTAGAATTTGATCAAGGAATGGAAGAGGGTAGTGATAATTTCTTGTTTCAGCATTCAATTTCCTATAGTCGATGCACACATGCCATTTGATCTTTGCTTAAGTTGTGACTACCTCTCCATGTTAATTTTTCAAAATAGTTATCCCACCTATCTTAGGTACAACTTGAATTGGACTAACCCATTCACTATCACAAATTCAGAAGATAATACCAGCTTGATGAATTTTGGTGATCTCTTCCCTAACTACCTCAAGGATGAGTGGCTTGAGTCTTATTTGTGGTGGTCTAATTAGTTTGGATTACTCCTCAAGATGGATGTAATGCCTGAAAATGGCAGGGTTTATTCCTCGTATGTCATCTAGGGTCCAACCTATGGATTTTTAGTTTTACTTTAAGACCTTAACAATTTTGGACTCATCAATTTTGGTAAGTGAAGTGGAGGTAATGATAGGATATCAGTGATCATAGAAAATGAATTCATATTTTAGGTGTTCCGGAAGAGGTTTCATATATGTATCATCTTTATTTTGTGGGTTAGACAACACGGGAATGGATGAATGAAAATTAATTGCTTCAGATTCATTTTCCATGATACTGTCCAAGGTGGATTAGTAGAGATCATTGTTTATATGGGATTCAAGAGAGTTGTCAAGCACATCTAGATTGATGGAGTCTATGAATGAAAGGTCCACATAAACATCCCCTTTATGACTTGGTTAATCATGGTTCATATTTCAAAAGATTTTCTATTGTTTGAACATGATGAACATGACAGAATGGGGTTTAATTGACTCTCAGAAGTGTACTACGCAGCATGGATTGAGAATGCAGAGTAATCCTCAGATGGGTATTTCATGGCATGTAAAATGTTGAACTTGACTAGTTGGTCACCGAATTCCCTGGATAAGATACCTGAATGGACATCAATCTTGGTTCTTGTTGTCATTAAGAATGATCTACCTAGAATTATGGGTGATCGAGAAGGTTTTGTCTCACCTACCATGTCAAGGACAATGAAATCAGTAGGGAAGATAAGATCATTCGCACAAACAAGGACATCATCGATTATACCCTCTGGACGAGTAGCGCCTTTTTTTACAATTGAATGGAAACACCTGTATGACGTATGGGACCTAGAACAAGGATGGAGAAGATGGATTTGGGCATGACATTAATTGAGGATCTTAGGCCTATGAGTGCATCATAGAATTTGGAACTTTTAATTTGGCATGGAACCGTAGTGGTCCCTGGATCTTTTCACTTTAAGGAAATTGACTACTGGGTGGAAACAATTTCGAAGGTCCTAAGTTGCCTATTATGGGTGAACAATTATTTAAGAAACGGGGCATACTTAGGGGTTTGTTTTATGGAATCTAAGAGTGGTATGTTAGCTTCAACACATCTAAACATATCAATCATTTCATGATCGGGTTCAAAGGACTGCCTTGGTTTAGAAATAGCTTGTGGGAAAAAGAATTGGGTTCCTGTGTAGAATGGATGGAGGTGAGGGAATGGATTTAGATTCCTTTTTAAGTTTCATTTTATATTCATTTTCTAGGTCCACATTTAAAGTGGAGTTGGAGTGCTTATCTTGAGGAATAGAAATTTTCTTTCTTGATCTAAGTGCAATTGCACATTCTTTACCCTTGGGATTGGGTAATGGTTGAGCTTGGACTTGGGAAGAATTTGATTTTTGTTTTTGGATTAGGTTAGAATCTAGTTGACCAATTTGGGTTTCAATGTTTTTGAGGCTGGTATGGGTGATGGAGACAAGACCTTCCACAACACATTCCCATTGTTTCTGGGTAGAAGAGGCTTGTCCCAAATTGGGATTTCCAAGATTTAGGTTGTTGGGAAAGTGATTCTATTTGTTTTGGATTTGGGAAGGCTCACTAAGATAGTGGAATCCATAAGGAGGATTGTTCCTTTGAGGTTGAGGAACAAAAGGATAAGGTTGATGGAAGTTACCACCACCTTAACCATATTATAATTGGTTTGGGTTTTGATAAGGGTATTAAGGGAAATGGGAAATGCGATTACCATACCTCAAGCCTTTGTTGAAGGTAGAAGAGAAGGGCTCGAATTAGGGTTGGTTGAAGTTTCTATCAAAATGACCTGATTTTTTAGGGTTGTTGTTCTGCTTATCATATGCTGCATTGAGCTCCATTGGTCTAGATGAATCGGAGGGATCCTCTTGAAGTTGTGGACATGTGTCAGTTGGATGAGATGGGGAGCTACAAATTTCACAATTCATGATAAGTCCAGGGAATAAAGATTGTGGAGAATATGAGGTTGGGTTTTTGGCGACCACATCTAGTTGTTTCACAGGACCTCTAAGTTCACTTATTCACTCTGTCATCTTGTTGGGATCTATCGGTTGATTATCTGGAGATTATTTGACTTGAGCATGTGCTCGAGTATAGAATTGTCGGGTGTTTTCAGCCATGTTTTTTATGAGATCTCTTGCAGCTATGGGAGTTTTATCAATAAGAGCACCACCACTTGCGGCATCAAAGATAGTTCTCTTCCTAGAAAATAACCCCTCATAGAAGTATTGAATCAAGATTTGGTCATAGATTTGGTGGGGTGGGCACATTGCAACATGATTTTTGAACCTCTCCCAGTACTCATGTAGTGATTCAATTGGGAATTGACGGATACCACTGATTTTCATTTGAATAGAAGTAGTACAAGAAACATGAATGAATTTATCTAATAAGAGTCACTTTATGTCAATCCATGAATTTAAAGAACCAGGAGAAAGGTAGTAAATCATGATATAGCTGTTTCAGCTAGGGAGAAATGGAATGCTCAGAGTTTGATTTGTACCCCAAAAACTCCTTGATAGTTAATGGTAGAGCACATCACATGGAACTCTTTAAGGTGGAGATGTGGATCCTCACCAGCTAGCCCATGGAAATGAGGTAGAAGATGAATCAAACTCGATTTGAGTTTGAATTCAGCCTCTATGTTTAGATATTTAAAACCAATAGGTTGGTAATTCATATAATGGGTAGAGAGTTCCTTAAGTGTTTGTTCCATATGAATGTCCATTTCTAATTCAACTGGTTGGATGAGTATTGGTTTTTGAATTATTTGATTATCCCTAATGTTCCTCCAAAGTTGGAAAACTGTTCACTCAATTTCAGGGTCAAAAAAATCCGAGTGATTTTTTGAGAGGATATGGGGAATTTAGAGGGATTTTGGAAGAAAGAGGAAGATGGACTTTCTTAATTTTTTATTGTTTATGTTTTTTGTGAGAGGGCGAGGTTTTTGTTGTGTTTTTTATTCAATTATTTTTTAATTTTTTTTAATTTTTTTATTTTTTTACAATAACCCAAAACAAATGAAAACATAATGCACCATCCCCAGCAAAAAATCCATTTGAAAGCATGGTCTATTATCACCTATCAGCCATTCAATGTTCTGGTGCTCTGCAAATGTGTATAGCAGCACTCGGGTCGAATCCTCAGTGATGAAACTTTTTAATAGCCAATTGTTTTTAGTTGATTGTATTTTTACCGGGGGGTTTGTTTTCTGAGATTAATTGAAATAATTTATTGATTTAAAAGTTTAATAAATATTGGTTTGAGTTCATTATTAGAGATTTAAGCTTGTGATATACTTGATATTTTCTTTATATTTCATTAAATTAACACCCAATTCACAAGATTATATTGATCGAAATTCCCAAGTATTAAGGCTTTAATACAAGCCTTAACATAACTAGAATTTTAATCTTAATCTGTACATTATTTTTTTAGTGTATTTATGGTTTCAAAAATCAATGGAATCCATATGTTAAACAAAATATGACATTAATCCATGTCACATTCAGTCATCACATTGAGGTATGTTTTTTATTTTATCTTCTATCTCATAATTTTATCTGCCTTTTTATAATTGTCAGGTTGAAGTGTGGGCCCATACCGATGTGAGTATATCACTTTTGCACTGATAAGTGAGCATTGAATTGGTAATATGCAATGTGCGAATAGGGTAAGGGTGAAGCCTTATAGCTCTGCCAGTTTAATGTGCGCCCTGCCTGATGCGTTTGTGCTTAACTATCCAAATTAAAATAAAATTATTATTATTATTATTATTAACATTTTTATAATTAATATTTAAAATTAAATTTTAGTGTTTAAAATTTTAACATTATTAGATTTTTATTATTAATATAGACATTATCTTATTATTATTAAATTTAAATTAGATTCAATGTTTATTTGGATAGTCTAAATTACATTTTTTATTATTATTATTCCACGCCCACCCCATTTTATTTCATTTATCATTTATTTTTCTTTTATTTCCTTCATTTTTTTCCCACCCTCACTCACACTCTTCTCCCGTCGTGCCCCATAACCCATTCTACACTGGTTCACGAGCGAAAACCCAAGAACTGCACCCTCTTTTCCCTCCTCCCTTCTCTTTCGTGATGGGCCACACCACCCTCCTTTCCCACTACCTCCCCATGACAGCCCTCTATCCTTGTTTCCACCCCATGACATCCCCTCCTTGCAACCTCCAGTGTATCTGTCACACCTCTTCCACAACTACCCAACCTTACACCGAAGCCCTGCCGCACATCCTCCTCGCCAGACCATCTGGCTCCTCCTCAGTTGAATCTTGCACTGGAGGTACTTCCCCACCCTCGTCCAGTAGTCTGCACACCATCTACATTTTTCGGCCGAAGACCCATATCCTCCTTCCTTTTTTCTAGCCAAACTTCCGTCAACTCCCTCTTTTCTAGTGTTTTACTCTCCCTGCTACGTCCATTGAGCTCTAACTAGCTTTTCAAACCCCTTTTCATATATACAGAGCATTTCAGTAGAGTTTTCATCTATATTTGTGATGTTACAGATATGGTTTAGTTTCTGATTGGTTTAACGTTGATGTTTTTTTGTTGTCCTTTGTTTTTAGTTTTTAATTGAGGTTTTTGAGCTGTAATGTCTTGTGGATGTCCTTGCGCACCAATTGTTTGTATGTTATGACACACTGGTAGGTGATTTATCACACAAGTTTCAACTAACAATAATTTTCTTGTTTATATTAGTATATTATTGTATTTTTATATTTGATTACATGCTGTGAAATTATCTTTTACTGAGTTTTTTTGTGCATTTAGTTGATTAGAAATTTTAATTAAGTGATGTTGGTTAATTTTTATTGTTAAAACATGATTTGGACTATTTAATGGTGTTTTTCAAACAATGTAGTGTTTGTGTTAGGATGTGTGGATGGTGCATTTATGTTTTTTCGTAGTGTTAAAAATGTGTTTGTCTTGAAAAAAATGTATTGGGACGATTTTTCCTTTAAATGTTTTGTGACATGCTTGGAAATTTGAAAATAAATTTTCGTGGTGGTTTGATTGATTGTCAAAGTGTTTTTATAAAACTATGATTATGGTTTAGATTAATGTGAAGGTGGTGCATGATAAGTTCTAAAATGTTTTTGGGTGTGCGAATGGTGTGTTCTGTTGTGTAAGTTCCTTGTTTGGATCTTAAATGTTAGTGTGACATGTGATCTGAACATGCTTTTTAGATGATCACAAAGGGGGAAGCCTAAGGTATTAGCTGGGGGGACTTGTACTAGTGATCCAGTGTTTGAGAGATGGATTGGCCCAGTTTCACTGGCTGGATTGATGATTGAAACTCTAACTAAATATATGAATGACTGAGGGTCATGGTTTCTAAGAAATGTTTTCTGAGGGTCATGGTTTTTAAGCCTTGGTTTCTAAGGGTTTTGGATTCTAAGCCACATTTTATAGAGATTCAATATTCTAGGATACCACCTTTTACTAGTACCCATTGGACCTCTCCCATCTTTTGGTTCTCTCGGTTACTCTGATGCGCACACCAATGGTACATGATATGTCACTTGAGTTACAACACAAACATGTGTTTTCTCTAAACTACTTTTCTTTAAGGTTGTTCCATGAAAACAGTTTTCATTAACATTGTTAAGCATTTCTTACATTCGTTTATTTATCCTTTCAAATATATGTGTCTTTTAATGCTTCTGTGTGGAATTTTTTCTTGGAGGCCTCCTACTGGGTGATTGAGCACACCCTACTTACACATTTTGGTGTAAGTAGATTTGTTTATGTCTGATACAGGTAAGTGTCTGGTGTTTGGTAGTGTTGGTTCAGGTTGTTATCAAACCTCTTGACGTGGAATTTTGGTGATGGCAAGAGGGTTGCTTTTGTAACACCCCCAGATTCCATAGTACGTTATCTCATTAAAGTAATTCAATATCTTGCGCTACATGCAACACTGTGTTCAAGTGCACCACAACATAATAAACTAACTGTTTAAAAAGCGGTTATGAATAGTATTAATTGAATTTTGAATTTTATATACTCTATATAATTTTAAAATCAATATTATGTGTTTATCAGACATAAATATAAGATCAAATTCATTTTTTTCAGATAAAATAATTATTTCTTAAAAAATGAAATTTTATCTCTTTTTAATGGCGAACACTTTTTAAAACCAAAACTTGAAACTTTTATATATTAAATTTAATGAAATTTAATTCTTCTTTAGAATAGGGACATAAAAATTTATATTGGATAAATTTTTGTTACCTTTTAGATAACTTTCATATTTTGTTGAATAGTGAAAAATACTATGTTTTATTTGAAAACAACTTTTTTAATTGAAAAAATATATAGTGATAAATTATGAATTTGAATGGTTTGAAAGTATAATTAGATTATAATTATATCAGTTAATACAATTTAGGTAATTATATGTAATATCACATTTAAATTTTACATTAACACATGACAATCATTTCATAGTTTTTACTTTTTAAAAACACACTTTTTGGTTTTGACAATGGGAATTAATTTTAAATTAATAAATGAGGTTCTATGTTTTGAATTTGGTAAAATATACTTCATTTTTGAATTATGAATATCAAAATTAGCTTAGGGTAAATTATTGGTATTTTTCTAAAAAAAATCATTTTTTATGAATATTGAAAAACACTGCGTTATTATTTAAAACTGATTATTTATTTAAATAATTTGTTATTTAATTTTAATTTATTTTAGGTCAAAATAGATACATAATACCTATATATTTTCAACATAATTCGTTGAAGTCATTTTATAGTAAATTTTGATATATATAATTTTATCGTACATTTTAATGTCTTTTACCCACCTTCTATAAGCATTTACAAATTTGTATAAAACATAATTTTACATCTTCAGTGAGTTGAATTTAAAAAATCCAAGAGAAACTATTGAAATCATTAAGTTAAATGTGGTTCAGAAAGATGAATTTTTTTGTGAATATTTACTTTTGACTTTTATTTACCGCGGTTAAAATTAAATAAGGTAATGAATGGTAAAAATGATATTATAACTGCACTAAAACATGTTCTAATTCTATTGGATAAGTATAATTCAACCACAAACAACCTTAGGCATAAAATATGACCCCATTTGGTCCACGTGGATAAGATTAAGACATTTATTATTATTATAGTTAAAAAAGTGTTAAAAGAGTTAAATTCAATGTTTAACAACTAAACCATTTTTAATATAGGGTTATATATATATGATAAATTAGACTATAAATATTAATTATAAATCTAGAGAAATTTCCTAATTAATGATATTTAATTTATAATTTTTATAAAATAAATAAATTTATTTATTTATGACACAATGATGATGATGTAATTACCTTTTTAATGAAAGATTAAAATAATTGATATAATAAATATCCAAATAAATGTAATATGAAACTTTTTATGAAATCCAATAATTTTATAGGTTAAAATGACATGTTAGGTTTGGTTAAATAAATTTTATTTGAAGTGATAAAGTTTCTATGGCTTTTTAAAAAATCAAATACTAAATAGTGTCAAAATTGACATAATTGTGTTTTTAAAACAAATACTATATTATTAATTAATATAATATTCCTAAAACTCTACGGTTCAGCCAAAGTACATAGATAAGGTTACATATATTAATAATTAACTACATGTGGTTCTCTTGGCTTGTTATTATATGTTTATTAACCATATAATTTAAAAATAAAAATTAACATGGTAAATCTCAAACTATTTAACTAAGAGTTAAAACTAAAAGAAAAGGTTAATATGATGACTTAAACCTATCTAAAACCTATTGGTTGAGTGTTTTTTTGACCCATCCCCACATTATCCTCTAAATAATTCATTCTGGAGCAATTATAATGTGAAAAGCTTTTTATTATAAAATAGTATTTCAATCTTTTCCTAGTGTGACCCTCATCCAACATATAAAAGGGTACTTCCCCTTCTCTTAATTTCACACCTCCAAAGCCATTTTTCTCATCCAAACCCTTGACAAATATCCTACCAAAGTTCCTCCATTAATCCTAGAGGCCTTAATTTGGTCAGAAAGCCAACCTAAGGATCCATTTTGATCAAATAAAATGAAAGAACCTGAAGCAGACGTAAATATTTAATCACCTCTTTCAAGTTATTTTCTTCTTCCACTTACTCTTTATTTGTTGCTTCCATTCTAAAATACTAACTCCTGTATCTTCTATATACTGTGATGTTATTATAAAAATTGTTCAACCATATTCATTATTCTATCCATCCTATAAATGAAAAAGTCACCATACGTGCATATGTATGGATTACCATCTCCACGTCGTGGTGTTGTTTGTTATTCAAATACTTCATTATTTGGATAGGTAAAATAATGAGTAAAACTAATGTAAATAATAAATATAACATGTTAATTATTCTTTATATATTATATACCATATAATTACATACTATTTCACCATAAATATAATGATATTTTCACTTGTGCGTACGTACGGATTACCGTCTCCATGATGCGATGAGATTCATTTCCACATTCATCATTAAACGATGATTATAAAAATATATATTATTAATAAGTATGAAATATATGACATAATAATGCTACTAAAAACACACACATATATATATATATAAATATATCTTAGTCACTTAGTTTTGTTCAATAAGATATGAAAATGGAAACAACCTTTATACGTACATACTGCCTAGCATCTCCATAAATGGTGTTTAACATTTCATATATCTATCTATTATACATATTAATATTCTAAATATATATGATATATAAATCATGTGTTATTTTATGGAAGTATTTAAATCATTATCGAAATGATATGACCATGAATAACAAATTAAAACACGTACGATAAAGAAAGTGATTATTACCCAAAATGTCAATTTAACATGGAAATAATTATTAAATGTGTAGTATAAAGTCATAAATGAATCATGTATGATATAATAAATATTTATTTTGTTATGTAATAATTTAATAACATACTATGGTCATTATACCGAAGGTTAAACGTACCCTCGACCAAAGGAAAGTGCAAGGTGATGGTTAATTCTACAATATCTTCATTATCCGAGCTTATTTTTATTTAAGTATCAACTGGGACATAATTATTATCCATGTCCATGTTTCATAAAATTGTTTAAAAAGGGATAATTTTTAATGGACTTTTTAATAAAACATTATTTTAAATGTTTTAAAATTTTATTCTTCTATACCTTTCTCAATAATGTCCGTGTTTTCAAATTGGTTTTAAGGATTTATTTATGTGGACATGAATTTTTTTATAATTTTAATTTCTTTCCAAAGTCTTAAAGTGGTATGGGGAACTTTGATTCAAAAATGTCATTAAATTTCTTCCTTTCTAAATTGTGTTACTTTTAAATGTTTTTATGGTAAAGGGATATTTCTCTCAAAGAGTTTTACAAATCATTTTCATCTATGTCAACATCGCTTGATGAATTTTAAACATGTTTGAAATTGATTTATTATGATACAAATACTCCAAATTGTATTGATGGTTTTGTGATATGTTTGAGTGTGGATGTTTTATTTTTATACCATTCATGGTTTATGGATAAATTATTGACATTTCGTATAATAGTTTTAATACAAATGTTTATGTTTTGTTTAAACCTTTTAATATGAGGAATGCATTGGACTTAGTAAGTGATGGGTGGAGCCCGGTATAGCACCTTGATGCATCGATAGGTCTCATGAGATGTACTAGCATCTTGGAACAAGGCCTTGAAAAAATATTATTTGTAGTCTTGGCATAAGGCCTTGACCATGTGGTTATGAAGTCTAGAATTATACATTCCATCATTATGAAATTGGCTATTGATATTACAGGTGATTATTCTACTAGTAGAATATCCCTGTGAATAAGTAATTGACATCATTTGATTTATCTTCTTCATATTATGATGAAGTATATGTTTGAAAGGCCTTTGTTTAGTCTTACACGTTTCCTTAAATATTTATGCTTATTGATGAAAGTTTATATTATATTATTATCCTTACTGAGCATCTAACATCACCCATTTCTATGTTTTATTTTCATAGGATTCCGAGAAGTGTATTATGATTGATAAACATGGGTAAGCTTGGGGATTAATATCATTCTCAATGGATCATTGATGTTTTTCTTTATTTTCTAATGTGTAATGTAATTTTCATCTACGTAATATATCTTCCAATATTGCTAAACGGATCAGTCTTTTGGGACTTGATTCCCCGTAATCATGCCAATGTATTAAAATAATGCACTGACTCTTGGTAACTGGGGTCATGGTGTTATAGTAAGTATCAGAGGAATTTTAGAAACAACCTTGGAAATATATTTAGATAAACTCGGATTAGATAACATAACCCTAAGATAAACTTTTAGGATTAGTATAGAAGAACTTCCTAAAATTTGGGTACCCTAGAGATTTTGTGAGTTTTCTGAGAAATGCATCTCAATCTGGATAAGAGAATATAGAGGCAGCTCTGGGACAGATGTACCAAGGGGTAAAACCCGAAATCACTGCTTTGAACTAGACTTGAACGAGAACTGGTGCACAACAACGGGCCTTGCTACCCTATTGGTTATGACACTCCCATGGGATATGCTTAGGATAATTAAAATTTTCATTACAAGCCAATATGAATGATTTTGGGGTAAATATGTCCTCAAAGAAAACCACTTATGATTATATATTATATGCATAATATTTTAAATTTATGTTAGGTATTTTACATGTTTGTAATTATGCATTACGATTCATAAAACTAACCTAGTGTATTCCATTATTTAGAAATGGTGCCCAATAGATGGACTGAGAACTCCAGCAATATGCATGATCCAAATATTAAGAGGGATCATATATTTCATCACATTAATCCAACATTTAGAAAGGAAATAGTATCCCATGTATTATCATCATTTTAAGAAATAGTATCATGTGTTAATAATATTAGTAAAGAATTCTCTAAGTCATATGGCTTCTAATGGATGCCAGAGAAGAAAATGAAGGTATAGAGAAATATGGATAAAGGGAAGAGGGGATTGAAGGATTTTCCCATATGTGATAACTGTGGAAATAATCACCTTGGTAAATTCTTTAAGGAAATGAGAGTTCGTTATAATTGTGGAGAAAATGGACACCAAATAAGTGATTGCAAGGGTAAGAAAATGCTTTCAAAGGTACAATGCTTCATTAGCAAGGATTTGAGACACTACGCAAATCAATGTCCAAATAATCAGTGTATACACCAAATGATTCTATTGGATAATAACCATGTTATGATACTACCACATATGAGGATTAATGATTAGTTTTATTACTTTTTTATTAAAGAATTATTTCATTTGAGTGTTGTATCAATGAAGTACTAGTTATATTAATTTTGAAATAAATAATTATTGTACTACAGTACTATTTGATTGAGGATCTGAGATTATATGGTGCTTAGAAAAGTGACTCAACAGCAGGTTAATATTTTTTGAAAATACATGGTTGAAGTAAACATAAACCTTTATATTGTCTTGATACTGAGGTAGTGATTTTGTAATAAGAGGTGGTTGATTTGGATAAATTATATTGTATATTCTTGACTGCCATGGAACTGATTAATGGTTTGTATATTCCATCATTGTTGGAGTTTAAAACATTTTTGGATGTAAGTATTATATCTAGTAATATATAAGGAATAAAAGACCATGAATCTAATCAATAAGGTTTTATGGTAATTCTAGGTGTTACCATGTTTTAAAAGAATACATGATTAAGGTATTCAGATGTTATTACGTGGCAAAAAGGATATTCATTGTGTTTACCTTCTTTATAATTTTTTTCTGTGAGTTTGGACATACATATCTTGTATAAGTCGAATGGTTGGAATCTATTATGCTTGACGTTGGATACTTTTTTTAAGGTTAAATCATTTCTTGAGATATTTTCATAAAATGGACATCCCAGGGGTCGGGCAACAACACATCGTGCCCGGCAAGGCCATGAGACTTGAACCCGCAACTGAAGAGAAACAAGGGTGAATCACCTACCTCTAGCCTACGTGATGTAAAAGTTTGTATAATGTAGTTTCTTAGATAATCTAACAAATGAATTATAAATTCATTATTTTTGTAACCCTATACGATTACTATAAATTGAAAATTTTTGAATTCTATTACCTTTTGGATTGAATGGTGATTTTTTGGTAGGAATTAGTTGAAGGATGAAATTCTACTAATCATGAATATATTTTTTCCTCTTATTATATTAATAAATTAATTCTAAAACATTAAGGAGGGGATCATAAACCAAAAATTTTTATCATAATACCATATGTTTTTTTGAATCGAAGATATTTTACATCATATGAGAGTGATGGATTAGAGGCCCTCAATTTTACAATTGTTTGTGATTGATGACCTCAATCACTGTCAATAAATATTTACATTTTTACTCCAATTATTTGTCTCTAATTGACACCAAGGTTCTCCTAATCGAGATCACAATTTGGTGGTGAATTTTCCATTTACCTTTCCCTCTTATTATGACTAAATTTTATTTACCCAATTTCCGATGTGGGTTTTCCACAAAGGTATTTTTCTATTTGTAACCATTTATTCTCGAAGAACAATTTAAAATTGTGAGGAATAAATTTATTAAAGTATTAGAGAATGTAACACATCAATATTTCATAGTACGTTATCTCATTAAATTAATTCAATAGCTTGCGATACATGCAACACCGAATTTGAGCGCTCCACAACTTACTAAACTAACCATTCAAAAACCGGTTAGGAATAATATTAACTGAATTTTGAATCTTATATACTCTATATAATTTTAACATACATATTATGTGTTTCTTAGATATAATATAAGAACTAATTCATTTTTTTGGATAAAATAAGTATTTTTCAAAAAATACAATTTTACCACCTTTTAATGGACAACCCTTTTTAAAACCAGTATTTGACACTCTTAAATATTAAATTTAATGAAATTAAATTATTCTTTATAATAAATACATAAAAATTTATTTTGGATTAATTTTTGGTACATTTCTGATAACTTTCATATTTTGATGAATAGAGAAAAATACTATGTTTTAATTGAAAACAATTTTTTAATCAAAATCATTTATAGTGATAAATTATTCATTTGATATGTTTTTAAGTATAATTATATTATATTCCTATAATTCAATATAATTTATGTCATTAAAAGTAATTTCACATTTAAATTTGACATAAACACATGTCAATCTTTTGATTGTTTTTACTTTTTAAAAACTCGTTTTTTGGTTTTGACAACCGGAATTAATTGTAAATTAATAAATGAAAATTAAATGTTTTGAATTTGGTAAAATGGACTTCATTTTTGAATTCATATTATCAAAATTATCTTAGGGTAAACTTTTTCTATTTTTCAGAAAACATTAAATTTTTTTACGAATAATGAAAAACACTGTGTTATTATTTATAACCAACTTTTTTTTAAAAAAAAATAGTTATTTTAGTCAAATTTATTTTAGGTCAAAATAGATACATAATACCTATATATTTTTAATGTAATTCATTAGATTCGTTTTATATTATTTTTAGATATTTAAAGGTTTATCAAACATTTTATCATCTTTTACCCACTATCTAGGAGCATTTTCAAATTTGAATAAAACATAATTTTACCTCTTTCATGAGTTTAATTTCAAAAATCCAACAGACACCATTGATATAAGTACGTAAAAATGTGGTTCATGAATAAGGAAATAAATTTTAGTGAATAGTAACTTTTTTACTTTTGTTTACCAAAGTTAAAAGTACATAGGGCAATTAAGGTTGAAAATTACATTATTACTACACTAACACGTGTCCTAATTCTATTTGATAAGTATAATTCAACCAAAAACAACCGTAGGAATAAAATATGACCCACATTGGCTCACATGGATAAGATTATGACATTTATTATTATTTTATTTAAAGAAGAGTTAAAAGTGTTAAATTCACATTATAATAACTAAACCATTTTTAATATAGGAATATACATAAGGTAAATTAGAATATAAATATTCATTATAAAGATAAAAAATTCATACATAATGATATTATATTTATATTTTTATACATTAAATAATTTAATTTATTTATGAGACAATGATGATGTTGAAATTACCTTATTAATGAAAGATTAAACTAATTGATATTATAAATATCCAAATAAATGTAATGTGAAACTTTTGATGAATTGAACTAATTATATAGGTTAAAATTAAATTTTATGGTTTTTTAAATATATTTTTTTCTAATTGATAATGTTTTTATTGCTTTCAAAAAAATCAAATACTAAATAGTGTCAAAATTGACATAATTGAGTTTTTTAAACAAATACTATATTATTAATTAATATAAAATTACTAAAACTCTATGTTTCAAACAAAGGAATTATATAATTTTATATATATTAATAATTAACCACATGGGGTTCTCTTGTCTTGTTATAGTATGATTATTAACCATATAATTTAAAAATAAAAATAGACATGGTAAATGTCATACTATTTAACTAAGAGTTAAATCTAACAGATCAGGTTAATATGATGACATAAACCTGCCTAAAACCTATTGGTTGAGAGGTTTTGGATCCATACCCACATTAACCTCTAAATTAATTCATTTTTGAGCCATTAGAAACTGAAAATGATTCTATTATAAATTAATATTTAAATGTTTTTCTAATGTGTCCCTCACCCCGCTTAAAAAATAGTACTTCACCTTCTCTTAATTTCACACCTCCAAAGCAATTTGTCTCGACTAAACCCTGCCTAACTATCCTCCCAACATTCCTCCCTTCATCCAAGAGGCATTAATGTTGTCATAAATCTAACCTATTGAGCCCTTTAGATCAAATCAAAAGGAAGAACCTGAATGAGATGTAACTCTTTCATCACCTCTTTCATGTTCTTTTCTTCTTCCACTTCCTCTTTCTTTGTTGTTTCCATTCTAAAATAATAACTCCAGTATCTTCTATATGCTGTGATTTTAAAATAAAAAAGGTACAACCATATTAATTATTCTATTCATCCTATAAATGACAAATTCACTATACATGCGTATGTACAGCTTATCATCTCCACGTCGTGGTGTAGTTTGTTATTCAAACCCTTCATTGTTTGGATAGGTATAATAATGAGTATAACTAATTTAAATAATAAATATAAAATGATAATTATTATTTATATATGATATAACATCCAATTACATATGATTTCACCATAAATATAATGATATTGTCGCTCGTGCGTACGTACGGATTACCGTCTCTACGATGCGATGAGATTCATTTCCACATTCACAATTAAAAAATGATTATAAATATATATATTATTAATAAGTATGAAATATATGACATAATAATTCTACTTAAAACACACATATATATATATATGTGTGTGTGTGTGTGTATATATATTTAAATATATCTTATTCACTTAGTTCCATTCAATATGATATTAAAACGGAAACAGTGTTTATGCATATGCACGACCTACCATCTCCATAAACGGTGTTTTCCATTTCATATATCTATCAATTATGCATATTTATATTCTAGATATTTATGATATATATATCATGTGTTATATTTGGGAAGTATTTTAATCATGATCTAAATGCTACGATCAAGAATAACATGTTAAAACACAAATGACAAAGAAAGTGATTATTACCTAAAATGTTAATTTAACTTGGAAATATTTATTAAATTAGTAGTATAAACACATAAATGAATCATGTATTATATAATAAATATTAATATGTTTCTGTAATAATTTAATAACATACTATGGTCATTATAAATGAGGTTAAATGTACCCTCAACCAACGGAAAGTGCAAGGTAAGGTTTAATTCTACAATCTCTTCATTATTGGAGGTTGTTTTTATGTAAGTATCTACTGGGAAATATTTATTATCCATGTCCAAGTTTCATATTATAGTTTTCAAAGGGATTATTATTAAGGTAATTTTTACAAAAACATTACGTTAAATGTTTTAAAGATTTATTCTTCTAAACCATTCTCATTAATGTCCACGTTTTCAAAATGGTTTTAAAGATTTATTTATATGGACATGAATGTTTTTAAAATGTTAATTCCTTTGCAAAGTTTCGATGTGGTAGGGGACACTTTGGTTCAAAAATGTCTTTAAATGTCTTCCTTTCTAAATTGTGTGACTTTTAAATGATTTTATGAAAAAGGGATATTTCTCTCAAAGAGTTTTAAAAATCATTTTCATATATATCAATATCCTTTGATGGATTTCAAACGTGTTTGAAGTTAATTTATTATGATACAAATCTTCCATATTGTATTGTTGTTTTTGTGACATTTTTGACTGTGGATGTGTTATTTTTATACCATTTAATCTTTATGGATAAATCATTTTCATTTCGTATGCTATTTTTAATACAGATGTTTATGTAATGTTTAAACCTCTTCATATGTGGAATGAATTGGACTTAGTAAGTGATGGGTGGAGCCCTCTATAGATCCTAGATAAATCAGTTGGTCTCATGAGACAAACTAGTGTCTTGGTACAAGGCCTTGAAAAAATCTTATTTGCAGTCTTGGAACAAGGCATTGACTATGTGGTTATGAATTATATCTTTATTCATTCCATAATTATGAAATTGGCTATTGATATATCATGTGATTTTTTGACAAGTAGAATATCCATGTGAATAAGTAAAAGTGATTAATTGATTTATATTTTCCATATTATGATGAACTTTAATTTTAAAAGGCTTCTATCTGGTGTTATACATTATCTTAAATGTTTATACTTATTTATGAAACTTTCCACTATATTTTTATACTTACAGAGCATTTGAGCTCAACCCTTTCTATATTTTATTTTCTCTGGATTTCAATAAGTGTATTGTGATTGATAAGTAGGGTTAATCTTGGGTATTAATGGCATCCTCAAAGGATCATCGATGTTGTGTTTTACTTTCAAATGTGTATTGTAATGTTCATGTATGTAATATATTTTCCAAGACTACTAAATTGATCTGTCTTTAAAGACTTGATTTCTTGTAATCATGCCAATGTATTAAAATAATGCACCGAGACTGGGTAACTAGAGTTAGGGCATTATAGTGTCCTCTCATCGGGTGGTAGTTTTTTGGGTTGGTTTTTTGAACACTATACTTTTTGGTGTTATTTGGGTTTTGGTTTTACATGTGACTCAAAATCTAGTTTTGGTTAAAGGCTTGTTTGGCTGCGACTTTTGGATTGGTTTATTTTTTTGGTTTCTATATATTTGTTTATTTGAGTAAATCATTCCCATGTTTAATTGTGATACACGAGCACTTGGTCCAGCACATGGGGATTTGGAATGGCTTTCGGGCCATACCATGTGCCAGGTCGGGTGTCAGATTAGATGGCTACCAGACTTGGTTCGTGACAATCCGTGACATTTTAAGTCCAACATACACAATGCTAAATTAAAGAATACTCGTCGAGTAAAAACTAACAATCACTTAACGTCCCTAAATTTAAACTCACCCCAATGGTATATTTACTCAACCATGAATATGATTATAAATCTGGTTATAATTTTGTTTATGATGATGAGATATTAAGAGAATAAAATGAATGGGATAAGAACAGTGTTGTGTGCTGAAAACACACAAACAAATGGTGATAATAATTAAATATAAAATTTCGATTCAATGAGGATGAAAAACGAGGATCGGGGTGAAAACATGATTTAACATATTTTAAGAGCATTAATATATTAGAACAGAGATTGGTTTATTAAAATATGATGATAATGATACATTTATTAAAAAAAAATACCAAACAAACACTTACAATATTTCCAACGAAGAAGATCACAAAAGTAAATCAAAATAAGAAAGGTGGAATTTTATCTCAAACCGAAACATGAGTATCTAATATCCTCCCAAGACATTGGAAGAGCCTTGTTCATGCCAACCTATTCTCCTTTTCTCTAAAATTCCAACCTCTTGCAAGGATAGGAGGGGGATATATTTATAGCCCAATGTTGTCGGCTCTTTGAATTCCAATACTTATCTCAACATGCATCACCACATTGATAAAATACACAGTCGAATCCTGAGATATTCCGTTCTTACAAGATGTAGATATTTATCTCTTATGCCTTCTTTGAAAATGTGGTGGCCATTGGACATAAGGATCAAAATTTATGGCAGTTTTATTAAACAATTTTAATCTGTCCATTTTAATCCAAACTTTTTAAAGGCCAAAATGTGAATGGCTTTAAAAATAGAAAGATTCCCTAAAATCCAAAAAAAAATCAACAAAGTTGGCCATCTATATATCCTATTTCAAAAAAAATATCAAATCAAATGTATGTATCTATGTGGAGAAAAATCAATAATGGGTTGATAATTTCATTTCCCGGATAGAATAGAGGTATGGGTTTAAATTCATCAGTTCGGCCTCCTATCTTTGGAGTTGGGCCTTGAAATTTTTATCCAAGATGAAATGAATTGTCCCCTGACCATTATAGGAGAATTAAATTATTTTAAATTCTAGAGTGAGCCCAGTAATTCTATCATCCGTGATTGTCAAGTTTCATCATAAATGTTTTGGGCCTTTTTGTGTGGACCATATGGCCTTCCAATTGGCAGAATTGGTCCTTGATTCCTTCTAATGAAATGTTTTATATTGAATGAGGAATCCTAGTATATAAAAACCATGCCATTTAGAAATTTTGGGTGAGAGTTATAATTAAAATAGAAAATTGAATTGACACATGATGAATTAAAATAGTTCCAAATAATTATATTTAATATTTAAACATTCATATTTTACACAAATTAGGAACATTTCATATTAAATAAGTAAATGGAGAATATAAAAAGTTATGAAAATGTTAATAACATCATAGGGCAAGGTATTTTGAGGAGGCTTTGCATCCAGAGATCCAGTGCAAGGTCACCCCATTTATGCTGAAGAAAAATATTGAGGTGCTAGCGAGGGAAGAGGTCATCGAGAGGACATTGGACTAAATCAGATCAACACAAGAGGGGAGTCGTCATGATTCCTCATAGAGTAGATATGTGGTCCAGGGTTCACTGTTTTCAGGGCAGAAGAGTTTCCGTTCAGCCGGGGGTAGGTCCCATCCCTCAGCATCTCATTTCTCCGGGGGTGGTGGTTCTCAGGCCAATTCCAAGGAATAAGGTGATTTTTATTTCTATCGTGGTCAAGTTCATCAGCAGTGAGATTTTCTAACCATTCAGAGAAGTCATCGTTCATTTTGTGTTCCACTACAGGTTCCTCTGTTGTGGCAGTTCCAGCCGAGGAAGCAGCAGCAGATTGCACCAACTATAGATTAGTTGAGGGTGGATGTGATCTGTAGAGGACATCCCTATGTTGCTCCCCGTCCTCATAGAGGAGAGAAAATCAAAGTTGGAGGACTTCATTAGGGTCAGAGAGGTTTTGGGGGAGGTCATGTCCAGCTTTATGCTTTAGCGTTTCCAGCGCTAGGTGATCCAGACGTCATTTGAGGTACCCTTTATTTGTTTTCTACCTTGGTGAATGCCTTTTTTGATTCAAGAGTGACACACTCCTTCATATCACCTACCCTTGTCTGTGCTTTTGGAGTTGAGGAAGAGAGACTTCCATTTTCCTTGGCGTTGACTACACTAGTTAGATGTCTAGCTGGCCCGTTTAAAGTATGTAGAGACTGTGATCTAGTGCTGAGGAAGCACCGCTCTTGTAGAGATTTCATTTGTTTATAGATACAACCATATGATGTCATCCTTAACATGGATTGGTTGTATTCAGTGTAAGATATTGTGGATTTATTCCAGAGGAAGGTTGTGTTCTTCGATGCTGATGGAGAGCCCGTGGTGTTTGTTGGCCAGCGAGACCCTCAGATGGGTCAGAGGGATGTTCCATCCTTATCTTCCTTGATAGATGAGCTAATGAAAAGTTCTTTAGAGGTTCCGTAGTTGGTGTTTCCTAGGGTCATATAAGAGTACCCAGATGTCTTTTTAGAATAGGGTGTAGCATTACCCCTCGATGAGAGATTGATTTTGGGATCGTGCTACAATCGGGAGCGTCTCATATCTCTATGTATCTATATTGGATGACCCCTTTTGAGTTACAAGAGCTACGTATACAGCTTGATGGTCTGTTACTGTATGGTTTTTTTTGGCTGAGTGTGTCACAGTAGGGTACACCGGTTTTGTTCATAAAGACGGCTGGTGGAAGTTTGGAGTTTTTTTATCGATTATCGTCACTTAAACAATGTGATAGTAAAAAATCACTATCCTCTTCCACATATTGATCATTTATTTGATCAACTGGAGGATGAATGTTGGTTCTCAAAAATTTACAAGTGGTCAAAATATGACTAGATGCATGTGAATGATGAGTATATCCCGAATAATGTTTTCTGCTGTCATCATGGGAATTACGAGTTCGTCGTAATGTCATTCAGTGTGACGAATACTCCAGATGTTTTCATGGGATTGATGAATTCGGTGTTTCGTGAGTTCCTGGATAAGTTTGTGGTTTTTTTCTTCAACGAAATTCTTGTGTACTCCATGTTTTAGGAGGAGCATATAAAGCATCTACACAGCATTTTGGGAGTTCTTCGACAACTTCAGCTATTTGGAAAGTTTTCGAAGTGTGAGTTTTGGGACCGAAAAGTCCGTTTCATAGGGAATGTTGTGTCCTAGATGGAAATAGATATGGACCAATCAATGGAAGAATAAGTTGTGTCCTGGGCATCCCCCACGACAATGGGAGATGTGTGAAGTTTTCTTGGTCTTGTAGGCTACTACAGGACGTTCATAACTGATTTCTATCAGGTTGCGACTCCTCTGACAGCATTGACCTAGATGGCTCAAGCGTTCATATGAATTGAAAAGTGTCAGGCATCATCCAAGTATCTTAAAGAGATGTTAGTAATTTCTTAAGTTATTTTTATTAAAACATAGGGAGTTCAATTTTAAGTTATCTATTATGCTTCAAATCTATGGTAAGTCTGTGTTCTAATGCATAAGAGATCAGTTGTTTTTTATGGGTCTCAGAAGTTACATCCCCATGAATGTAACTATTCCACCCATGATCTTGAGTTGGATTTCATGGTGTTGTCTTTGATTTTGTTGAGACATTACCTCATTGGAGAGCGCTATGTGGTTTTCGCCGATTATAAGAGCCTGAGGTGTGCTTTCTCCCAACATGACTTAAACTTGTGAAAACATCATTGGATAGAGTTCTTATAGGAATACAACCTCAAAATATCGTATACCCCTAGAAATGAGAATTTGGAAGCTAATGCACTCAGTAGGAAGTCATGTAGAGATGCTGGACATGAGTCTGGTGATTTTTGGAGAGTTATGGAAGAACATTTGGCATTTCATCTCGATATGGGATAATTTGGGGGACAAAGGTTGTCTTTTTTATATGGAAATGTTGTCATCTCCAGTAAAGTAGGTAGAAGATTCCCAGTTGGGGGATCACAAGATGGAGGTTTGGAGAGACTGAGTTGTTTGTGGAGAGGCCCCTGATGGTTGGTCTGATGATGAGCAACATCGAGTGTTGTATCATGGATGGATATTTTTTCCTTTGGTGATGTGAGAGATGGTTCTCAATGTGTACCATAGTTCACCTTTATCATTGAATCCTAGAATAAAAATGATGTACTGAGCCTTGAGGAGTCAGTTTTGGTGGCCTGAGTTGAAGTGTGTGGTTGCAGATATTGTGTCTCAATGTTTGGTTTTCCGTAAGTTGAAGGCTGTAAACCGCGTTCCAGGTGGTCTGCTCCAGCTGTTACATGTTCCTCAGTGGAAGTGGGAGGACATCTCAACAGAATTTGTTATTGTTTTACCTTGATCACCAGGAGTACATGGAGGAGGTGGTGAGACTCCATGGAGTCCCAATAGAGATCATTTTTTATCGAGATACTAATGTTACCTCTAGGGTGTGAAGAGGTCTCCAACTTGCTTTTGGTTCTCAGCTATGCCTTATCACTTATTTTCATCCCCATGCAGATAGTTAGACAGAGCATATTATCCTAACTCTTGAAGACTTTTTACGCTCTGTTGTCATGGATTTTGAAGGTTCTTGGATGAGACACTTACCCTTGTTGGAGTTTTCTTATAACAATATTATTCACTCCACCAACAGTATGAAGTAATTTTTAACCTTGTATGGTCGACCATGCCATTCTCTGTTGTGCTAAACTAGGGTCAGAGAGTCAGCAATTCTCAGTCTGAAACTAGTTCAGAATATAACAGAGATGGTTCATGAGATTCGTGAGAGGATGAACACAACCCAAGATCATCATAAATCGTATTTCGATCAAAGGAGGAGACATTTGGGGTATGAAGTATGGGATCACATGTTTCTGAAGGTGAATCTATGTAGAGTGTAGCAATGGTTTGGTCATTGGAGTAAAAGTTATCCTCATTTTGTTGGTCCATTTGAGGTGTTGGCATGTATTGGAGCCATGGAATATCGAGTAACACTTCCACCATATATGAGCTAGATACACAATGTTTTACATGTGTCATAGCTCCGTCGTTATATTCATGATGACTCTCTCATCATCGATTGGGGAGAGAACAATGTTGATGATGATACTTCATTCTAGGAGTAGCTAATAGAGATCCAAGACTGCAAATAGAAGGTCTTGTGTAAGCATATTATCCACTTGGTTTGTGTCTTGTGGTGACACGGTGGCGTGGAGGAGAGTACCTGGGAACGTGGGTGGTAGATACCTGCTCAGTACCCTGACTTGTTTGATGTTTAATTCTTTTCATGTTAAAAAAGTGTTCTCTATGTGGTTTTTGACCTTTCGTGTTTATGAGATGGATTTATTTGGTTGCTTATTGTGGATTGGTCTCTTTTGAGAGGTATCCTGATGGGTGGTTGTTCGAACCCCGTTTCAGTTTCCCTTTATGTTGGTTTTGAATTATTGGGGATGAGAATGTTATGATTGGTATATGAAGTAATCGACTAGACCTCTATGATCCATTCTATTGCTGAAATCAGGTGTCTGAGGTGTTCTGGGTGGTCAAGGTGACATATCCCCAACACGTTTCCAAATTTCTAGTTCTGTGAATAGTATTTATAGTTATGTGAACAATGTAATTGGTAGCCTTATGTGAAAGGTGTCATCAGTAGGATTCTATGAATAGTTCCAATGGTAGTCTTCTATGAACAGTGTCATCAGTAGGCTTGTGTGAACAGTCCAACGGTAGCCTTATATAAACAATGTAATCAATAGGTTTCTGTGAACAGTTCCAACGATAGCCTTATGTGGACAATGTCATCGGTAGGATTAAGTGAACGGTTCGATCGGTAGCATTATGTGAATAGTGTCATTGGCAGGCTTATGTGAATTGTTCCAATGGTAGCCTTATCTGACCAATCTCTTTGGTTGGCTTGTGTGAATAGTTCCAATGGTAGCATTATGTGAAGTGTTGCTACTAGAATTTCACCCTTTACCAACAGTTCTAAACCATTGGTAAAGGCTTGGACACCGTTGGTATATTATATACCTACGGTTTCCCAAACTGTGGCCATGTATGCCGTTTTTATAGGTTTATACCAACAGTTCTGTGTAAACCATTGTAATATGTGTTAAAGTAAGAGATATACCAACGGTTTCACAAACCATTGGTATATGTTACCCTTATACCAATGGTTTAGAACTGTTGGTATATAGTGTAAAATATACATCCAAAGGATATCCCAATGGTTTTGAAAACCATTGGAAGATGTTTATACCAACGGTTATAAAAAATTGTTGGTATAATACACATCAAAGGGCTATACCAAGGGTTTTCAAAACCGTTGGTATACATATGTTGTAGCTCCGCAGAAGCCAGCAGCCACCTCCAACCCACAACTTGCAACCCTCCATGACCTACAAGAACACATCCACCCAGAATCCAAAAGGCCACATGGGATGTTTAAAATTCATCCAAAATTCAGAAATTTAGAAATTTAAAATTCATTCATCACCCAAACCACAACACAAGAGAAAAATCCAGAATCCAATACATCCACAATCCAATACATCTAGAATTGAAATGCAATAACACCCATAACACCAACAAAAAATTAAAACACAATAAATCCAAAATCCAATAAAAATAACGGTATTCAAAATTTATAAAGAATTACCAATACAGACATAATCACATACATCCAGAATCCTGAAATTTAGAATTAAAAAAGCAATGACACCCATAACAGTATTCAAAATTTATAATTCACTCCTCACTCAAGCCACAACATCAATACACAAAAGTGAAAAATCCTACATCTTATAGAAATCAAATGGGATGTTTACTCATGGTCTTTGGTTGAATATCCTAAAACCAGTAGAAAAACATGGGTAGTGTGGACAAAGATCATGATACCCATAAGATAGACAATGGTAGTGGTTATGTGCTTAGACCTAGGATGAGTTATAGGAAGTGCAATGGATGTTTATATTCCTCTAATAACTATGTATCCATGTATAAATTGTTCTTGATGTGTTAGTGGAAAACATTGGCCAATCTCGACATATGAGATGGGTTACCAGAATGGACTACATGTTTTTCATAGACTTTTTATTTGGAATAAGGGGGTATGTGGTTAATTGTAATGTGGTCTCCTGGGTGTGTTGTGAGATGAATCCCCATTTCGGGTAGTGGGTATGAATATTCATCTATGTCTTTGGTATTGGGTTCCCAAAGTGACTTTGGTTTGGTCCTAGAAGCCACTATTTGAGGATGGGATTGGAGTATTATATTTCTTGTGTTTTAGAATAGGGGCATGAGTTCTTCACATGAGAAGTGAATTGTACGAGGCTGGACCATGGAACCTTATGCAAATGTATCAACACAATCTGAATATGTTTGGTCAGTTTTCCATATGCAAGTTGTTGTTTTCACTTAAAATCCTGTTCATTTCAAATAAAAGTGAGATATTTTTAGTGGTACCGGCCACACCATGCCTCAGATTTAGGAGGGGTTGACTCATACACGTCCAAAACAACCTATGGATCATTTTACTAAGTATCAATTGAATACGAATGTGTTTGGTTAGTTTTCCATATGAAAGTTATTGTTTTCACTTAAAATGTTGTCCATTTCAAATAAAAGTGAGACACTTTGAGTGATACTGGCCACACCATGCCTTGGATTGAGATGGGGTTGACTCGTACATGTCAAAAATGACCCATGGATCCTTGTTCTAAAGTATCAACACAATCGAAATATGTTTGGTCTGTTTTTCGATAGTTTGTTGTTTTTACATAAAACAATGTCCATTTTAAACAAAAGAGAGACACTTTGAGTGATACCGGCCACACTATGCCTCTAATTGAGGCAGGGTTGACTCTTACACGTCATAAAGGTCCCATGGATCGTTTTCCTGAAATATCAATATAATCAGAAAGTGTTTGGTCAGTTTTCCATAAGCAAGTTGTTGTTTTCACTTAATGTTTTATCCATTTCAAATAAAAGTGAGATAGTTTGAGTGGTACTAGCCACACCATGACACGGATTGAGGCGAGGTTGACTTTTACATGTCAAAAATTTCCCATGGATCTATTTTCTAAGGTACCAACAGAATCCGTTGGAGTTTGGTCGGCTTTCCATATGCATGTTGTTGTTTTCACTTAAAGTCCTATCCATTTAAAATAAAATTGATATAGTTTGAGTTGTAATGGCCACACTGTTCCTTAGATTGAAGAGGGTTTGACTCACAGTCATCTAAAATGACCTATGAATCGTTTTCCTAAAGTATAAACAAAATATGAATGCATTTGGTCGGTTTTCGGTATGCAATTTGTAGTTTTCACTAAAAATCATGTCCATTTCAAATAAAAGTGAGACAATTTGAGTGGTACCAACCTCATCGTTCCTTATATTGAGGTGGGGTTGATTCTTACACGTCACAAATGACATTTGGATTGTTTTCCCAAAGTATCAACAGATTCCAAATGCGTTTGGTTGTTTTTATGTATGCCAGTTGTTACTTTCATTTAAAATGATTTCCAATTAAAATAAAAGTGACAGACTTTGAGTGGTACCGGCCACACCGTGCCTTATATTAAGGCAGAGTTGACTCATACATGTCAAAAATGAACCATGGATCCTTGTGCTAATGTATTAACACAATCTGAATACAATTGGTCGGTTTTCCGTATGCCAGTTGTTTTTAATTAAAAGGGGGTCCATTTTTAACTAAAGAAAGACACTTCGTGTGATACCAGCCAGACCATACCTCTGATTGAGGCAGGGTTTAATTGTACACGTCACTTATGACCCATGGATCATTGTCCTAAATTATCAACACAATATGAAAGCGTTTGGTCAGTTTTCCATATGCTAGTTGTGGTTTTCACATAAAATGTTGTCCATTTCAAATAAAGGTGAGACACTTTGAGTGGTACCAGCCACACTGTGCCTCAGATTGAGTCGGGGTGGACTCGTACACCTCAAAAATGACACATGGATCCTTGTTCTAAAGTATTCACACAATCAGAATACGTTTGGTCAGTTTTCTTTATGTCTGTTTTTTTACATAAAACAATGTCCATTTTAAACAAAAGAGAGGCACTTTGTGTGATACCGGCAACACCGTGCCTCAATTAGAGGCGGGGTTAACTCATACATGTCAAAAATTACCCATGTATATTTTTAGTGAAGTATCAATACAATCAGAATTCGTTTGGTTGGTTTTCCGTATGCCATTTGTAGTTCTCACTTAAAACCATGTTCATTTCAAATAAAAGTGAGACAATTTCAGTGGTACCGGCCACTAAGTGCCTCAGATTGTTGTGGGGTTGACTCGTACACGTCAAAAATGACACATGGATGATTTTCCTAAAGTATCAACAGAATCTGAATGCATTTGGTCAGTTTTTTCATATGCAAGTTGTTTTTTTCACTTAAAATATTGTTCATTTCAAATTAAATTGAGATAGTTTGAGTGGTACCAACCACACCATGCCTCGGATTTAGGTGAGGTTGACTCGTACATGTCCAAAATGGTCCATGGATTATTATCCTTATGTATCAACAGATTCTGAATGCGTTTGGTTGGTTTTCTATATGCCAGTTGTTGTGGTCACTTAAAATTTTTACAATTTAAAATAAAAGTGAGACACATGGAGTGGTACCGGCCACACCATGCCTCGGATTGAGGTGGGGTTCACTCGTACACATCACAATTACCCATGGATCCTTATTCTAATGTATCATGAAAATCCAAATACGTTTGGTTAGTTTTTCGTATGCCAGTTGTTTTTACTTAAAAATGTGTCCCTTTTAAAGAGATCTTAGATTGAGATCCGAGGCACCGAATAAAGAGTAAGATTGTCTCCGGAATCATGGTAGGTTGTCCTTAGCCTTTCGTTAATTGTCTTGATGTTTAATATATGCCGAATCGACGGTCTCCCAATGATGGGATGTCGGGTCGGGGGGCAGTCTGTGGTCCAGGGAGGAGGGTGGGGAGGCTGTCCGGGGTCTTGGGAGGAGGGTGGGGGCTATCCGGGGGGCTGTTCGGGGGGCTGTTCGGGGGTTTTCCATAGTCCATGGAGGATGGTGGGGACTATCCATAGACCTAGGGGGAGGGGGGATGTCCCGGGTCCATGGAGGATGGTTGGGGGGGATGTCCTGGGTCCAGGGAGGAGGGTGGGGGATGTCCAGGAAGTTGTCTCTAGGGAGGTGGGTGGGGGCTTGTCTGGGGGGCTATCTTTGGTCCAGGAAAGAGGGTGGGGGCTGTCTGGGGTGTTGTCTGAGGGGCTGTCCAGGGGCTGTCCAGGGTCCAGGGAGGAGGGTGGGGGGCTTTCAAGGGTCAAGGGAGGAGGGGGGCTGTCCGGGGTCAAGGGAGGATGTTGGGGATATCTGGGGGATATCAGGGGGGCTGTCCAAGGTCCCGGGAGGAGGGTGGGGGCTGTCCGGGGGTGGTCTGGGGTCCAAGGAGGAGGGTGGGGGTGGTTCAGGGTCCAGTGAGGAAGGGGTTGTCCGAGGTCCAGGGAGGAGGGTGGGGGGCTGTTCAGGGTCCAAGGAGGAGGGTGGGGGCTGTCTGGGGTCCAAGGTGGAGGGTGGGGGGTGTTCTGTACACATGGGATGGTATTTACATATTTTCGAAGAAAATTAATTCAATATTAAAAAAATAATTTCAATATATCAACATATAATCAAACCATCATTTTTCTAAATTCTACTAAAAATTTACAATTTCATAAAAATAGATAAAAAATAAAGATAATGTGACCTACATAATCACAAATATATTCAGGCACAATAAATCAACAAACATCAAAGGTTTGTAATATCAATAAAAAATATAATGGATCAATCCATCCCTCATCACCGTCACTATCATCACCATCATCATCACCCCACCCGCATCCCCATCATCATCCCCATCTTCATCCTTACCCTCCTCCTCGCCCTCGTACTCAGCCTCAGCCTCCTCATCGCCCTCCTCCTCCGCCTCAGCCTCCTCCTCGCCCTCGTCCTCCGCCTCGGCCTCCACCTCGCCCTCCTCCTCCTCCTCCTAGGCCTCCTCCTCTCCATCGTCTTGATAACCACTAGAAGTACCACCCGGTTCTCCATATATAGAACACATCAATGACAAATATTCATCAGAAGAAGTGTTTCCCTCTAGTAGAAGTGTTGGATGTAAAACATCCATCAGTTTTATAAATGTAGTGCTTGACCTGGAAGACTGTTCTCCCATCTCTATGTCCCTTTTTTCAGCCTTTTTTGCATGTTCCTTAACCTGCTGCAACTTAGTGGCACATAAAAATCATACCTGAGGAGGGCCAACACCTCATCAGAATTATACTATTCCCAGGTCGGCAGCGTACTCTACCAGGGTGCTCATATACCAACACTAGATGTAAGTGATAGTTTGGCCAAAATTGTCAGGTTCCTAGGATTCAAGGGCCTCTGAAGAAGCCTATTACAAATATAAATAGATTATTAAGTTAAAATATAGAAATTAAAATTTTAAATCTACAAATTAAAACTTACAATATGCTGCTGAGCCGGATCATTAACCGCACCTCCATCTTTTTTCTTTCTACTCGAGCAAAACATTTTTTCTTGAGGCACACATCCTTATATATTCAATTTATGCCTCTATAATGACACTAATTGTAGAAAACCATAATTAAAAATAGGATACCAAAAAAACATAGTAATTGCATAACTTAAATTATATAATAACCTTAGAAATCGAATATATTATGGAGGAATCAATTGAAAGTTCAAGTCATAAAGAAAGATTATAAACTTTCATACCTACTGTCTCTCATAATCTGGCATCGTAGTACATCCCAATGTGTGGATGTCTTTCTTAGCATCAGTGTTTTTTTATTTCTTGCAGATTCATCCTCAATAAATTTCAATAATTAGTATTAAATAAAACATGAAAATTTTCACTTAAATACTTCTAATTTGATTAATACCGTAAATTGGCTATTCTCCCAGTAAGTAATCATCTTTATGTACTATTCTAATAGAATATAATCCATGACAGGGACCCCCTCTAACTCTGTGCCCACTCTATCACGATAGCCAAGGTATAACTGAAGCCTATAAGCTCTCAAAAGCTCACCTAAATCTTTTACTCATGTTGTTCGTGCACCCCACCATCAATGAAATTAATCCAAAATGAAACCAAAATATTAATTAATATAAATAAAAAATTAATATATTTCATTAAATACAATATTTTTTTACCCATATCTCTACCAAGACTTTATCCTTGACTTCATTTCACAGCTATCTCCATGAGAGCGGGATGACAGGAATGATGTCAGAGTATTTGGAAAGTGTCCCCAAAAAACTCCGACTTTCCTTCCCTTATTTTTCAATAATTTGAATATCATCGTTGTAGTCAACCATCAACTGCGTGCAGAGGTTCCACACTGAACGCATGCGTGTACTCCCCCGCCCCCACCTCCTATTAGTAGATGTATCTTTTATGAATGAGAAACAAATATTTTATGCATACATGTTATAATGAAAAAAAATGGTGTAACAATTTTTTAGGGTTGTATAAGTATACCTGTGGTAGTCTGATCAATGGGTGCCCCTGGATCCACAGAAACTGAACGAACACCCTATAGAGATGGAGTGGGTCCCAATGTATGCTCCACAGGGACATACTCTAGGGGAGGAGTAGATGAATAAGATGGAATGTAAAAGCCCAGAGAGAAGGAAGCATTTGTAAAAGAATATGACAGGGATGGCTAGCCAAATGATGGATGGGGAGTGGGAATCATCATCGGATATGGTGCAGATGGGTGAGGAGGCTCAGATGTAAAGGGTGGTGAAAACATGGGAGGTCTAATTATAATGTGTGTCCCTAACGTCACACCGGGATCAAAATTTGGGATGTATGGTATGTCAGTGGGAGGGGCAGGGTCTAATCAGGTACGTCGACCAGATCGTTTAGCTCTCGTACCACCCCCCCCCCCTGTATAAACACCCCAAGTATTGGGACCACTACAATTTTCTCATCAAATAACTGTCTCCTAATAGCTAGATCCTGAAAAAATGTTTTAAAAAATAAATCACATGACATTATATATTATTTAAATATATATATTTGAAATAAAATGCTCACTGCAGGCATTAGTGGTGGAATGCCCAGCTCAGCCATGCGACGACTGTTGTCCATAATCTGTTTTCGTCGCCTCTCTTCAATTGGTTTCATTTTCCTGCATTTGAAAACAAATATGGAATTAAATAGAAAGAGATAACTAATGTGTAACCCAAAAAACAAAATAAATGAGAGGGAATAGGGGGATTAGTGGATAATTTAACAAACCATTATTTTAGGGCAGCTTGAACAAATATATAACGATGTCAATTAATTTTAGAAGATGTAATGAAGAAATTTAATTTTTAGTTGGATGATTATTAACTATGTGTCATCAGTCTATTAAAATAATGGAACATTGATCCTACCATATTCATAAGTGTTGAATGATTTGTCAAAATTAATGAAAAATTTAATTTCTTTAGCTATGGTAGATGATTTATGTTTCAATACATGTTTTCTAGAAGAATACAAACCACCATGTTCATTACCTATTAAAATATTAAAGAGAGGTCTTAGAGTCATACAATTTTTTTACAAATCACAGTTGATTCATTGAAATGTTCACCAAGCTAGAAATGTTGGTTTTGTAGGTTTAAATACTGTTCAATTCCAAAATAAAAAATGAAAATCAAATAAAAAATATAACCAATAAACATTAAAAATGCCCACAATGGTCAAATCAGATACAAAATATTTGTAATCAATATAAAATAAATATGAATAGTACCATCCTTAACAACCCAACTCGAGGTAAACCAAAAGAATTAAGAATGTGGATGGATGATTCTTTATATTTTCCACCAAAACTTCAGGTTCACAATCAACTCTGATAATTGAGCTATTAGAGTCATCAAAAGAAATAAATGGATAGGTTTTAATGGAAGTTGGGACAGTGTCAATTCCATCATCATAATCATTAAAAAAATTTCTTGGAATTACTTCAACTATGACACCAAATTCAGATTGATGTTGGTCTTTGAAATAAAAAACTTGTTTATCCATTGATTCCAAAACATATGGTTCTTCGGTAGAAAGAGTGCGAGTCATATTAATTAATCAAAATCCACAATCATCAATAAATGTTCCATTTCTATTAATCAAATCAAACCAATTTCATTTCATCATCATGACTCGTCCATGACAGTAATAGTCCTATATTACTATTTTTTTCAACGACTCCATAATAACCCACATTTTCAAATCGTAGTCTACTATCACATGCACTGGAATAAAAATATATTATGGCAGTAACCATAACACCATCATGTTTTATTCTCATGTTCTTTTCTCATTCAGTGACAATAAATTTGTACCCATTGATAACAATTGATTTACAGTCATGAACCATAGTATTAGGACCAAAAGCCAAAGATCATATTTCCACAGAGACAGAGTCAGCAGAAAAACTCAATACCTGCAATATAGATGAATATTAAGATTAATTAAATATTGATTTAATTATTTTAAACAATAATATATTTACCTTCAATTTTAACAAAGCAGAAAACACTTTTCTATGCAAAGACTCCCTCCTTCTCAAAGATAAAAAATGATGCTTTCAATTTATCTTTGTTCTATGTTCCCTGTAGATAAAAAATATTATTAGATTAAAAAATATATTTTTAATATATACATATTCAATTTATTTACCTGATTTAGTCTGTGAAAAAATCAAAATTGAACAAAACTATGTGATGTGTTATCTACCGCTCTTCAAGGACTAATGTCTTCAATGTATGTGATCCAAGAATTCCTCCTATATGAGAGAGTGATGGAAAACTGGGTTCAAATTTCTCATTCTATTCTCCTTCATTTCTCATTGGTCTGTTCATTCTTGTAGTAAGATCAGAGAAATACATTGAGCATAAATCCATACATTCTTGAGCTATGTAACCATTCACGAACGAACCTTCGGGATGACTCCTGTTTCGGACATAAGATATTAATGTGTACATATTTCTTTCAGTTGGATACATCCAAAGAAGAGAAATAGGTCCTCCGAGAAGTATTTCAGTGGGAATATCGATAGTTAGATGCAGCATGCATGTGAAAAATTATTGAGGAAATATTTTCTCCATCTCACAAAAATTTAATGGGGAATCTCTCAACATTTTTTGTAAGATAGACTTGGACAACTTCTTAACACAAAGATCTCAAAAAAATTTCACAACCGAATTACAGTCACCCTTACATTATTAGAATAAATATGAAGGATTTCTATTAGAACCAAATCATGCAGAAAGAATGTGATAATCATGAGCCTTAAATGATTTTAGCTTCAACTCTCTTCTATTGACCCATTTAGATATGTTACATGAATATACATCAGGAACTACAATAGTCTCTAATACTTCCAGAATTTTTTTGTAGGTGTCATCACATAAGAATCACATAGAACATGCCTTTTATTTTCACTGATACGCACATTTTTCAATTCTGGTATGATACCCCAATCCACCATGTAATGTCGAGACCGTAAATCATCTTTTGTATTTCCATTAACATTCAAAAATATCAAAAACAAGATTTCACATATATTATTTTCAATGTACATTACGTCTAAGGAATGACATAACAAATTGATTGACCTATAAGGAAAATCAAAAAAGATACTCCTCTTCTTCCAATTGTAATAGGATTCAGTTGAAACATTCTTTCTCTTTCCAGATTTCATTTGACCCTTCCCGAATGAAAAAATGAAATCTTTTAATTCATTAAGCACATCAGTTCTAAACACACACTGAGGTGAATCATCAGTCTCTATGGTATTATCAAATCATTGAAGATTATTTCTATATGGATGGACTATTGGAAAGAATCATCGATGTCCCATAAAACTGAAACTACAGTGATGTTTCAGTCTTCTGGATCGTGTATTCTTCCTAAAAATATAACATGACAGTTTTTCCATCATGCTCCATCCAAACATCATTTCATAAGATGGAAAATCATTGATCATCCACATAAGTGCAGTACACATCTGAAATATGTCTTTTAAATATGCATCGTATGTGCACACACCCACATCCCAAAAAAGTTTCAAATATTTTATTAAAGGTTTCATGTATACGTCAATATCAATGTTGGGATCTGAAGGGCCAAATATGATTATAATCATGAAAGTGAAACGTTTTTTCATACACAACCATCGACGAAGATTATAAATGTGTATAAAAACTAGCCATGTGCTGTGTGAAGTATGAATATTCCCAAATGGATTAAAACCATTGCATAAAAGACCCAAACATATATTATGCATGTTAGCTGCAAAATCAGGATATCGAGCATCAAATCTCTATCATGTAAATCCATCTGCAGGCTGAACCCACTCATCATTATTCTTCTTTATCTCGGTATCATGCCATATCATTTTCATTGATATTTAATCAGACATAAAAAGATTATGGAGTCTGAGGATCAATGTAATGTGCCACATTACTTTATGTGGCACGTGAGATGGTGTTCCATCCGATTTTGACTTCCAGCAAGATGTGCCACATTTTATAGAATCACTTTGTTCATCGGTTTCCACCCAGAATGAACTGAAATCTTTCGGGGAAGCATGAATTTTGTTTCGTGAAAATCCAGATTCCTGAACTAACTTTGATTCCATATAGTTGTTTGAGGGAATATCTGCATCATCGGGAAGAAAATCCTTCAAGAAGGTAAGAATGTAATTGATTACTATATTAGAAATCCAATACATAGTTTTCCCATGAAACAATTGGATTAAAAATTCCATCTTTTTCATTTTATCGCATTGTCGATATAATGGAGTCGTGGTAGCATCATTCAATTTTTTCACCCTGACAACATCATCATTTTCATTAGATGCATAATGTGTGATCATATTGAAGTCTTCATGGGTCGGAATCCATTATTTTTCATGATGATGAATAAATGGAAACCAGTCATATAACAAATTCTCCACTCTAGTCCTCTCATTTGGATCATCAGTAATTTTAGATTTCATTTTCTCCCCATTGTGATACCACATATCGTAGTTTTCTTGAAAACAATAATTGGTTGTGTGGAAGCTAACTTCTTCACGACTCAACCAAGGTCTTCCAACAGAAATGGATCATGGGAAGTGTATGAAACCTCTATATAAGCATTCTGAAATTAAAAATCTAAAAATATCTCTAAATTGTTTTGAAAATCACTTGAGATCCTATCAGTTTCATACATCCAACTTCTATCCGTTCTGTAAAAAAATAATTGTTACATGTCATTTCGTCAAAATCATTTCAATAAGAATGACGTTTCATCGAAATTATATTTAAGTTAACAAGAATTTTTCACCTTATATGAAACCATAATTGACACACTACTCTATATGAGAATCATAATATAAAGGGAAAAAAATACTTTATTTATAACAAAATATATTCAATGAACTATACATGAGTGTACAAGATCATGTACACTTGTGGAGGAGAATTATTCAATAGTTGACTAAAATTTAGATTGAAGAAATTTTATATTTTTGTAGATAATTTTAGTGATCACATACATTGCCCAAGGGGGAGGGTGTGTCCAGGGGTGTGGGGTGTCCAGGGGGTGGGAGGGCTGTCTAGGGGGGTCAGAGGTGTCCAGGGGGTGGGGGTTGTCTAGGGGGGTTGGGGTGTACAGGTGGGTGGTCTATCCACGGGGGTGGTTGGGCTGTCCAGGGGTGTAGGGGGTGTCCAGGGTGGTGGGCGAGAAATCCCAGGGGGTGAGCGGGGTGTTCAATTGGTGGGTGGGGCTGTCCAGGGGGGTGGGCGGGCTATCCACAGGGGGGGTCGGGCTGTCCAAGGGAGTGGTGGGGCTATCTAGTGGGGTTTGGGTGTCAAGAGGTGGGTCGATTTCAAGGGGTGGGGCATCTGGGGGGGATGGGGGTGTCTTGGGGGGTGTGTGGGTGTCCAGGGGGGCAGTCCAAGGGGGTACGGGCTGTCCATGGGTGTGGGTGGGCTGTCCATGGGGGTGGAGAGGCTGTCCAGGGGGGTCAGGGGTATCCTTGGGGTGGGGGGGGGGATTTCCAGGGGGTGGAGGTTGTCCAGGGGTTACAAGGTGTCCAGGGCTAAGCGGGCTGTCCAGGGGGTGGCGTGGGTGGCAGGGCTATCCCGGGGGTACGTCGTGTCCAGGGGTGTGGGTGGCCTGTCCATTGGGGTGGGGGTTATCCACGGGGGGAGGGGTGTCCAGGGGGTGGGAGGGGCTATCCAGTGGGTACAGGGTGGGTGGGCGGGCTGTCCACAGGGGTGGAGGGGCTGTCCAGGGGGTACGGGGTGTCCAGGGGGGTGGGTGGGCAATCCACGGGGTGGGGGGGGGGTGATATCCAGGGGGTACGGGGTGTCCAGGGGGTGGGTGGGCTGTCCACGAGGGTGGAGGGGATGTACAGGGGGTCAGGGGGTCCTGGGGTGGGGGGATTGCTAGGGGTTTGGGGGGCCTTTCCAGGGGGTACGAGGTGATCAGGACATCCCACCCCCACACCCTTGGATAGCCCACACCTCCCACCAGGAGATCCCTCCCCCACCCCCTTGGATAGCCCATCCCCCCTTGACATCCCACACCACCCTTGACAACCAACACCTCCCACCCCCACCTCCCTAGACAACCAAAACCCCCTACCCCACCGGGATAGCCCACCACCACCCCTTGGACATCCCACCCTCCATTGACAACCCACACCCTCTCCCCCACCTGGATAGACCACCCACTACCACCCCTGGACAACCCACCCCTTCCATGGACAAACCACACACCCCTCCCCTATAGCCCCCCCGACAGCCCCCCCACCTAGACAGCTCACACCCTCCCCCCTCCTTGGACAGCACATACCCCAACCCCACCAGGATAGCCCCCCCCCCCCAGGATAGAACTCCCCCTCCCTAGATTTCCCACACCCCCTCCCCTGCATCCCCTATGTGGACAGCCCCCCCCCCCACCTGGACATCCCACCACCTAGACAGCCACCCACACCCACCTAGACAGCCCACCCCCTCCCTAGACACCCCCACCCCCCTCCCCGACCTAGACACCCCACCCTGACCCCCTAGAAAACCCACACCCCTCCTTGGCGTAGCCCATACCCCCCTCCCCCACTCCCATATATCCCCCTACCCCCTACTTCACCCCTACCCCCTAGACAACACACCCCCACATGGACAACCCCCCACACTTGGACAACCCCCTACCCCTCCTACAGAACCCTTGGGGTATTTTTATCTAAAATCATTTTATTCATTAAAAAAATCCAAACTATCATGCATTATAAATTTCACTAAACAAAATACCTAAATCCCCACTAAACATAATACTTAAAACCACACACTAAACAAAAAACATAAAAAAACATAAACAAACCCTTTACCCCACTAAACAAAAAACATAAAACAAACCCTTTACCCCCTGCACTAAACAAACCCCACTAAACGGACCATTTATGATGTATGAAGTGTAGAACTAAAAAACATAAAATAAACAAAGGGTTTAGTCCTCCAATAGAAATAACTGTAATTTAGCTGAAATGAAAACATCAAACATAAAATAAAAAGAGGAATATCACTAAAACTAAGGTAACACATACTAATTTGAAGTTAAAAATAAAAATTTTTTTGATTGAAAAATGATATTCGGCTGGAATGTGCTTCATAGTTGAGAATACGCCAGGAGGAGGTATGGATTAGGTCTACAATCGAACCTACTGGGAGCTTGGGTGCTGGGTATTTTGTGGGAAAACATTCCCAATGGTTTATAAAAATATTTGGGAAAGCATCCCTTTATCAACGGTTTATGAAAACCATTGGTATACCTTAGAGAATACACTTTTTTCCCAACGGTTTTTACCAAACCATTGGGAAAGCATAGGAATAAAATACACATTGCCAATGGGTTTGTTCAAACCATTGGAAAATGTTGCTTCTTTTACACTACATCAATGATTCCTCAAACCGTTTCTCTAATACCATTGGGAAAACACCAAGTTCCAGTAGTGAGTGTCATCGGTAAGCTTATCTGAACAGTTCCAATAGTAGCCTTCTATTAACAAGGTCATCGGTAGGCTTATGTGAACTATTCCCAAGGTATCCTTATGTGAACATTTCCATCGGTAGGCATCTATGAACAGTTCCAATGGTAACCTTATGTGAATAGTATCATCAGTAGGCTTATGTGAAACAATTCAAATAGTATCCTATATTTACTTTTCATAATTTCAAATTCATGATGAGTTTTTCTAGAACTGTGAGGTTCCAATGGTAGCCTCTATTTTCTTTTCCAAATTTTGAGTTCGTGAACAATGTTTCTAGAATGTTGAGGTTCCAACGATAGCCTTTATTTCCTTTTACAAATTTTTATTTCATGAACAGTGTTTCTAGAATGGTGAGGTTACAACTGTATCCTCTATTTACTTTTCCAAATTTTGAGTTCATGAAGAGTTTTTTGAGAATGGAGAGGTACCAATGGTAGCCTCTATTTCCTTTGATAAATTTTGAGTTCAAGAACAGTGATCCCAGAACAGTGAGGTTCCAACAATAGACTCTATTTCCTTTTCCATATTTCATGTTCATGAACAGTGTTTCCAACATCCTATAGTTTCTCCCATTTGAAGAATCCTTTGATGTAAAATGCATTTAAATCATCTTCTTAAGGTCTCTAAGGCAAATTAAAAGGCCATAAATCCTATATTAATTTTTCTAAGTCTCGGGATGATTTTACTTGGTAAAATCGTGTGGTTTAATGTGATCCACCTTTTATGGAAAATCAAGTGTATCTTAAATCGCTGCTTCGTTAAATCGTTAATAGGGACAAGATATTTTCCTCCCTTATTCTTCCTCCATGTTCTCTAGTGCGAGATGCTCAAACATTTCCTTCCTTCCCATAAGATTTTTATGATCAAACATTCCTACTTTGAGTGGTTCCCCTCTGTTTTTGATGCAACCAAGCAGTATCGATCAATCTTGGATATAAGGTATTATCTATCATCATTCGTTTGGATTCATCTCCTCCTGTTTCCCCTTTACCTATTATGGAATATTATCTCCATGTTATTAATGGGCTTTTATTGGGTGTTGACTGGTGTGGTGGTGTCTCTACATCCTCAGGTGGATACAGTTTTCACAGGGGGAGGGGGAGGAGATCGTAACTCGTTGTGTGACTCGTTCTCATATAAATAACATCAAGAACCATTTGAGGCTGGGGATTCATTGCTTCTCTTTTATTTTATGTGAAACTATAGAGTTATATTTTTTATCCCATTAGATCACAGTGGAATTGACATATTAAATATTTTATCTAGATAAATAAATTGATATTGATCATATGTTATTGCCTCTTGATTTTCTAGATAGTTTTATATTTATTCTTACATTGTTAGCTTTTCGTTCATGATAGAAATTTGTAATGAATGTAACGATGGAATTAATTGATAAATATTTGGATAATGATAAAGAGGCATGTAACTAAATCTATTTTTTGTTGTTCTAATTTTATGTTAATCAAATTGATACAGAAAGCATGATTAATAAATTCATGATAGATTACCATTTAGGTTTCCCTATATTGTAACCTATGAAAAAGAAATAGTTTAATTCTATATGGATTAATGAACTGGTTGATTGATAAATGATAATTCTTTACAGGGTTCGGATTTACCCTCTTTCTTATCAAAGGTCTATGAGCCCAGTTGATATAATGTTTGTTTTCCAGCTGCATGTGTTATAATGTGAGCCTGGAAGACTACTACGATATGTGGGGGGAAGGAAGGCCTATAGGTTGTGGCAGTAGTTGGTGCCTAATGTGGCAAGATTCATCAGTTTGTGCATGTGGGTGTCTGGGAGGACACCTAAGATGATGGAACGAGTAAGATCTGAATATTTGGATACTTACGGTTTCTTATTGTTTGTATATCTTTCTTACTTTCCCCACTTCTCAAGGAAGATGGTTTTATTTCCCTCCTTCCAAAAGGGGAAATTATGCATGGAGTATGCCACTTTCTTTCTGTGTTTATCTTCCTGAGGGAAGATGGATCTATTCTCTTTATATAGTTGAAAAATACTCTACGAGAAGTTCACATACTCACCGTGTCGAGCACCTTGTGTTTAGTAGCTTAGAATATTTTTCTGGAATTCCTGAGAATATGGGAAAGTAATGATGTTAATAAATAATTGAATAAATGATGTTAACCCTTGGGGTTTGATCTTGCTAGGATGTAATGCTGGGGTTACAATTTTAATGGAATATTACACTTTGGTAGTGATGCAAAGGAAATATAAGGTATAAATTGTTAAAAGTTAATTGATGTTTAAAGAATTAATTAACGTAAAGTGCGACTGATAAAAAGGGAATGATGTTAAGTAATTAAACTCTTTAAATGTTTGTGTGATTATAGGATACCTAGTATTAGAAGTGGCAGTTGGGAGTCTGAGAGATATTAGATATAGTAGATTCTGATACTAGGTTATGTCCATAGTGTGGTTGTGAGATATAGTATATTCATTAATTTTGGTGTTTCTATACACTACTCCTCCCTGTCAGTTAGGGAAACTGACACCACAGAAATTATTATCCCTTGGGGGTGTTTTACCCAACATTCTGATGGGAGAATGGATGGCTCACTACCCCCTTTGACCCCGATCTCTTCTCTTGGTAGTTACTTGTCCTGGTAGGAACAATGGTTAGTTTTACCCATATATGTGTTTAGAGGGTTGTAATGTCTTGTGGTTATTCACACATATATATTCTGGATATAGTTTCCTATGGACTATTATAGGTGTAACATGTATATGTAGTGATGGATTGAGGATCCTTACTCAGTGTGTGGGATGTAATGGCTCGAGATATAATGCCTGATGTATGATACATGTTTTGTAAGCTTTGGTGGATCTTGGAAACTACCTGGTTACTTTGCTTACATGGATGTGGTGGATTCTTTGCACAAGTTGCATGTTGTGGGACTTCACCCAGGTGTCTACGAACAATAAATTTTGGAGAGAGATGGCTTAGGATGTGAGAAGTTGGTGGAAATTGGAAAAACAAGGAAGAAGTGGTAGTGGGGTACCCTTTATATTCCTTATTATATTATATACTCTTATGTGTGATACATGGTGAGAGTATCCATGGTGAGGCTGGGAACTTAGTAAACCAGTTTAGGGGATGAGTTAGTTTCACTTGTTGTTCATTGTGCTTTAGTATTCTTTCAATACATTTTCACGAGATGCTCTATAGAGGATCCTATAGAGTATATTATTATACTCACACTATGTATATATAAACTGTTTTTCAGGTCACTTGGAGTAGGTTGGAGATCCATCTTGTTTCTAATAGCTTGGGGTTGCAGGAGCTGTTTGGGCTTGTCTTTGATGTTGTTTTTACATTCCTCTAGTAATTTCAGTTTTCCCCTTTTAGTTGTAGTAGTATTTCATGACATTACATTTGAGTCCTTGGGATTTATTTTATATTTCAGTCTGATTTTTAGTTTTTTGGTTTCTATGATATATCTCTCTTTTTCATGTGTTCTCTTAGAGGGTAATGCCTTCCATTTGTGTGTTTACTATACCCTCGGTGCTAGTCGCTAACTCGGGACCTACTGGAGGCAGGACTCAGGGGTTATTATATCCCTTCTCACATTTCCATCCCAAGAGGGGAACACTTTGTGGGGAGGGGTCAAGACAATATTAAATATTTATCTTTTTAAAATTTTAACAACATATTTTATAAACATACATTTTTTGTTTTGTAATAGTATCATAGTGGTGTGGTCAATTCATGTTTATATATTCAAATTTTGTCATTTATAAGTTATTATTGTTAATTTAATAGATGATTCATGATATTTAATAATGTTATAATTTCATTTTATGAGTGTTTTTACTATTCATGTAAATGTATTTAGAGGCTAGCATGTTTCAAGGATTTTTCAGAAATGATGGATGGTATCATAATTATATTTTTTATTATTTATGATTCCATTCCCAAACCACAATTAAATTTTTTTAGTGATTTATATAATAGATTGTTTATAATTATATTCCCATTGTAATCGATGAAATAATTTTATATAATTGTTCATATAGGTGGTTAGACCAACTAAAACATGAACACACAATAATTGAGTAATTATTCCAATGTAATTTATCATAAATATTATTATTATAGAGGAATAATGATTTTTTAGGTTTTATAAGTTTTATATATTAGTATTTAAGAGAACTTTAATAATATTTAATGGATTCTAAACTAATACATATTAAAAATAAATTGGTTTCCCTCCTATTACAATTGTTTTTTAAGGATCAAATTAATTGATCATATTTTTCCCCTATCATTAATCTTTGTTTTGATTGTCTTAAAATACTGTCAATAATATAATAAATATCTATTTTATCTATTACAATTGTTCTTCCAACCATCCATATTGGGTAGTGATGAATAATTATTGAATTTTTCCTTTGAGGCATAGCCCTTTCAAAGACCTGCATAATGATTTCATTTTCTATTGAACTGGAGAAATAAATAATATGATTCATAAATTAAAAATATAAAAAATAGTATAAAAATCGAAATAAGAAGATGTTGGGGAAATATTAGTAATGACATTTAGGACATGAGATTTCCATTATAGGATTCCATTGAAATGGAGGGATTGGGTTAACTTCAAGTTAAAAAAAGTTAATGAAAGTAAAATAAACTTATATGAGATTGAAAAATAGTATAGGTTCAATTTTAAATCGAAATTTAGATTAGTCTAGCTGGGGTTGTGAGAAGCTCATTTTATATATGGTGAGAAATAAGTTTTTTTATTTTATCTTATGAAAGAGTGATTACATTCTCTTAGAAATCTAGAATTCCACAAAATGGAACGAAATGGATTTTATATAATTATTTTCCATTGAAACTATGAAAAAATAAATTACAAACATTTTTATAATATTTTAGTTCTTTTAACACATTGGATTACATGTCTTAATTTGGTATCCAAATTTTAAAAATTAAATGAATTTTCTATTAATAAAAATAAAATGATCCTTATTAAATAATATTTATTTTATAGTTTCAAATATAAAATATATTTTATTAGATTAATTTTATAAAATTTTAAAAAAATAATTTTATCCGATAAATTAATAATGGCATAAATTAATTTTAATGTATGATAGAACTTATGTTCTAATAATAAATTTTTAAATTGAACATAATATTTTCAAATGTATAATGATAATGATATAATAAATATTTTTTCAATAAAAATGATTAAAAATATATTTTAATATTTTATCAAAAGAGTTTTTTGTTGTCTAAAAATTAGTATTTCACACTAGTCACCTAAAAAATAAATATTTTTATAAGAATCCAAAATATACTCTTTATGGTAATTTTGATAACATTTATTCAAAAATATTGTTAACATTATCAGTTAAATGTTATAAATGTGATTGTAATTAATTTTAATATGAAATCCTATATATGGATAAATAAATCATTTTTGTGAAAGACATGTTACTCTTCTATAAATATATGTTTTTCATTATTTTAATAATTTTTTTACTTTTATTTATGCACAATAATTTTGAGGATAAAATTATTCAATCATATTTATTAATTTTATTTTTAAAATTTAACACGGTTTACATGTCAGGATGGTGTTTTGTGTAAGAAAAACTACTAAGATTAGTGTTTATTTAGGGGAATATTTTCAACAAAACCAATGGTTTGTAAATTGGGATATTCAAATGAATATTTATGGAAAGTGTTATAAATTATTGGATGATCAATAATTTTCTTCATATCTTAGCAGATAGGATTCATCCAAACGAATATTAACTTATAGATCATGATATGATTTAAAATAATTTAGATGATTTTCATAATTTATTAGTAATATATGTGAATAATAAAAGTAATTATTTCAATAATATAAGTAATAGAGATGAAAAAATTTATTTCCAAGCCTAAATAAAATTATTAAACTCTTAACAAGGTCAATGATGGTGGGGATATTTTGGATTTAGTTTGAGATATTGATGTGAAATTTGAAAAGATCATAACACTCAAATTAAGAAGTCATTTTTGGAAAGGATTCAAACATATTTAATAAAAAGTATCAAATAAAATTCTTCTATGATGAATTTAAATTAATTTTCAAAATTAAAATTTAAAATGTATTTCTAATGATGTTCGATGAATATTTTTATGATAGAAAAATAAAATTTGATTTATTTCCAGTTATCTTGGTAAAAAGTATTCATTTCTAAGGTAAATAAAGGGATAATTATCTATTTAAGTATAGAAAGATGAAATGGATAGGGAATTAATATTGAATTAATAATTATTGATATTTATACTGAATATATTCCAAATTGATATTGATAATAACAATATTTAAAGGTGAATCTAATTGAAAATGAGACTGAGAAAGTTCAAGGAGAAATATTGTTTTTGTTGGTTAAATAATTTTAGAATTTAAATTTCAAACGTGTCAAAGAGATGGAGATGAATGATTCAATAATGAAAAAAATTAATTTAAAATAATAATAACTTTAATATTTCTATATAAAGTATTTAATGGGTTAATATATTTTATATATGTCAGATTTTGTTTTTAAAAGGTCAGTGTAGGATGTTAGTCAATGTTCAAAAGGTAGTGATTTGATTTGTGAAATATTCAATTTTTTTATTTTATCCATAAATAAATATTTCTATAGACTAGAAATATCATGGAGATAAATATACGAAGGATGGAAATGAATCAAAGAGAACAATGATAAAAAATCAAACTTAGTAAAAATAATTCCATAAATTTAAAACTATTAAGAAAAGTTGAATTTAAAAATAAATCTGTTACAATTAAAAGGGTATAAAATTAAATAAACATAAAAAACATATTTATGAACATTTAAAAAAATAAAAAAATAATTAATGATACATAGTGAACATATTAATCGATTGAAAGTTCTAAAATGTGAAAAATGAATATCTTTTACTAGATTTTTTTTTTCGAAAATGTTATTTTTTTGGTAGTTGTGGACTTATATAAATTCATTAATTTTTTCAAAAATAGTCTTTTAAGAAGTCTTGGAAATCATAAAGGTAGAATTTTAGGTGGATAAAACACTATCAAATTAGCCATGTTTCGAAAGTGTGTAAAAATTTGGATGTTCAAATAATTAATTTGTTTCAAGACTTTGATATATATTATATAAGATATGATATTTTGGATTTCCTGGATGGGAGTTAGCAGACCAGATTTTTAAAAAGAATTACAATGAATAATTAATTGAATTTAATAATAAATATTAGTAAAAATATAATGATAATTTGGTGGTAATTCATTTATTATTATTAAATGACATGATAATTTGATAAGATCATCAAGAGTCAAAATTTAATTTTGAAGAAGATGAAAAACTAAAGGATATGGAAAAAATTATTTTCATTTACAGATTATTTGAAAAATGTTAATTATAAATTCATAAAGTACACTAACAATGATGTTTAATAAGATTCCTCACATAAAATTTTATGAAAGTGGTATAATAATTTTACAAGAGTTATAAGGTCTTATGATTATTGGGTAAAAAATTATTTATCAAAAAAAATATTTATCCCATTATGATATTAACATATGTGATGACTATGAGAATGATGGATCCTCAAGTGGTAGAGGTGATAAAAAATTCATTCCATAAATTGATGTTATAATTCTCATAATTGAAGAAGAAGTTTCATTAAGGTATTTTGAATAGTTTATTGATGATGTTTTATATTAGTATCGAATTATGTTTATGTTGAGAATTAATTTAATAAATTCATCATCATCATTATAAATTAATAGAAAAATAAATATATCCTGAATATCACGTCATATGTTTTCTAAATGTATGAGGATTAATTTTGGAAAAATTAATTCAATGCAGTTCTTAATAGATTAAGAAGAATGAGACTTACTATTTTTGAGAAAAAAAAAAGAAAACAATTCCTGGAGAAATCAGTGAATCTCAACAAATAGAGGATTATTTTGACAAAATAGACCCAACATAATAAAATTGTAAATATTATATTATTAAAATGACTAAATTGTTTTATAGAAATAACTTTCCATGTGAATAGATAATTTTTAAAAAACTATTCAATAAAAAGGCCCTATATATAGGTTTCCATAGATTTATTTTCTTAAAATTCTTGTTATAATATCATTAAAAATAATGAATTTTATAAGTATATTTATAATATTTTTTGTTCATAATAAATGAGAATGTCATCCCTTTATGTTCAGTTTTAATTTTTTTATGTCATATTAAGAAATGTTTTTGGCCCAAAAGAATTATATTTGAACTCATGATAAGAGATTCAAGGGTCTAAATTATGGGGAGTCCCTTATAAAAGAAAATTTATAGAAACTAAAATCTAGTAATGAAGTGTGATGTTAATTAAAAATGTATATAAATTTTATATTATTGAGATTATTTGAACAAATGGGTGATATTTTTTACAAGTTTATAAAAATATTACTTGATAAAATTATTAACTGAAATTTTCCATAGATATTTCAAAAGAGATTCAAGAGAATGGATTTACTAAAGAACATTTTTGCGCATAACTATAAAACTAATGTGAATTTAAATAAATTAATGATTATTAACAACATGATTTAGAAATTATAAATATATTTCAGAAAAAATTATTTATATTGGCCTTAGGTGGAGGAGATAAAAAATTGGGTATTCGTAAAGAGATAAATAAGTGAAATTACCTTTGATGAAAAAATAGTCATTTATTATTACCAATAAATGAGATCTTTATCTAAATATTTTTTACATATTGGTTAATTGTGATAACATGTGATTAAGATGTTTGACAAATAACCTTATTCATTAAGAAGAAACATTGATTATTTTATAAAAAAAATAAGATGGTTAAAAATATTATTGTATGAGAATTTTGATTGGATATTATTAGTGGAATTATATATGATAATGGAATTGGTATTATAAATATATTAATAATAATATTTATAATATATAATAAAAATAGGTTATCCACACATAACAAAATAGATAGATCAACCACACATGTGGGAGTATAGCTCATGAAATAGGAGTTGGACAATAAGGATATCTTGATATGGTAAGGAGTATATCATGAATATACCAGAGTTGGGTTCATGTGAACTGGTGTTGAAATGAGTTGTTAAAATCCATTATATTTTGAGGAAGCGAGATGATGATATAGGAAATTGAGAGGGGACTCATTTACTCACATCACGAAGATATGTTTGGGGTTATAAATTATTATTGATCTTTAGTAAACCAATTTTATTTAGGTGGTATTTATTATGCGGGATAGTGTTCAACAAAAATTAAATGTATCGTAAATAGACGACACTATATGAATTTATTTATCATTTTAAATAGATCATTTATTATTCCATCTCCATCTTTACGATTTTCATTAGTTTTTTATGCATGTAATTATTCCATAATCTATCCATTGTTCTCTTCATAAACAAAAACATGAATATGAATTACAATTAATTATTTAATGAATCTCAATCCATAATAATAAAATACATCATGCATATAACGATTGACTATATGTTTTAATCATAAAACATACATCAATTATAATATTATTAGAATATTGAGTTAATACAATTCATCCTTGAAGTACAGATAATTTGTGAGAAGGATATATATAATATATTCAGATGAGTAACATCAATTGTTTTGTAATGATAATAATCCACACATTGAGCTTCTCTGAGGAATGAATGGAAGAAAAATACCTTAAATCATGACCTAAAAATATATATATATATGATTTTAAATGTGAGATTAATCTATCAAATCCAATAATTCATCTCGTTTAATTCAATAATATTAGAATGAAAATCATGATTAAAAATGAATAATATAATTTTTTATAATAGAATTTGGTAAAAGAATAATTTTATTAAATATTCATGTAGAGAATAAAATATGATTTTCCCATAATATCCTTGATATATGCATGTAGTTACACATGGATACACGTAAACAGAATAGTTAAATATGTTCTAATTCATGTCTATATTCATGAATACAAATGTAAAAAATTATTATTTTTTGATATAAAAAGCGGTAACATTATTAATAATCTTGTGTAATTCCATTCATAAATAAATGATACGATGTATGTTTCTATTTCATGCAGATTGAATGTATGAGTGTTTATGATTATTTTGGTTAACACATGAGAGATTTTAACCAAAGACTTTCTATTACTTATGTTTTACATTGCGTTTGTAGTAATATTTTAGTGATAAATATGATGATACATGAATCATTATTCATTTAGAATATTATTTGGAAAAATTATTAGATATTAAACCTTAATTAATATCTTGAATTAATCAGGTTGTAATTAGGATTCATTGATCAAATTAAAAAATAGGAAAATCACCTACTATAGATGATAATATTTAATGATAAAATTTATAATTGAGAATTTTTGTTTCTTTATTTTTATATGTAATGAAAGCAACTTGTTTGTGAATTTTTTGAGTTACTCCAATAATCTTTTGTATCTATGTGACATAGAATGAAGATGATAATTTCATGGTATATATAGAACTTTAAAGTGATTAACACATGTATAACATTAAGGAAAAATATTTTTGTGAATCATGAAGATACAAATAATGTTTATCCCATATATTCAATACCTCATACATGAGAAGATTATTTAAGAAACCATAGTGTAAAATCAATCATCATCTATTGCATCAATATCATTAGTTATGTGATGTACTTCATTATGAAGATTTTTTGTTTGGTGTTGAGATATTAAGTGATTATCTAAAGAATTGATTCAAACAAAAATGATATGAATAAATTTGTGTCTACTTTTGGTCTATGTTTAAATGAATCTATACAGATTATAGACCTATGCATATTAAAGATTCCCATTGATAGAAATTGATAAAACCTACTCAAACCTTCTATGTTGATGTAGAAAATTTTAATTACTAATAATTATAGTTATAAAATAATATTTTGCTAAACTAATGTAGATCATGTCATGTAGTAGTGTCTCACATTGAGGGTCAAATTTATAAATGTTCTTGTGTGGTAATATTATTTCCTACTTTTGATTACAGTTGAGTAAGTTAATCAATAGAATTAATCATAATATTTAACATTCACATGGATTAATTAAACATGATGAATTTTTTTTATACTAGTACCACTAATTTATGCCCCCACCTATCAATAGCATTTTATTTAGATTGGGAAAATCATTTGGTATCAGGGAAAACAAAATTTCCCAGAAATTATACTCATCAAATATGCATCATGGGAAATTGTACTTATTTGAATGGTAGAGTTGTGACCTTATTTGATTGAAGAAACATTTATGGGTGGATAAATAAAATAAAATTATTTTTATACCAAAGTGGAGTTGAAATAAGTGGTTTTGTGAATCTGGGTAATCCTTATATTGGAATAGATAGTACTGTAACATTTTTGAACAAGCGTAATCATGAGATTTATGAATAAATTATAAATGAAATACTATCCTCATTGTCAAAAAATAAAAACAAAAAGGTGATAGTTTGGAAAATATAGGGAAATATGATAGAGTATAAAGAATATATATGAATTAAAAATCATGATAAATTAGGTGATGTTGTAAATTTAATGTATAGATTTTAAAAAATCAGAATGGGTGGTGATGAGAATATAGATAGATGTTTTATAATGCGTAATTTGATACTTATTTATATCATAAGTTTTAGAGAAAATATGGATTATTCAACTTTTTTCAATAAATTATTCTAAAACCATTCAAAGAGATTTGTTCCAAATATATCTTCTATTGAATAAATTTAGGAAATATATATTGATAAAGTGTACAATACCCTCTGGAATGATGATATGATTAAACACAAGTTTTGTTAGATAAAGAAAAAAAATAAGAAATGGTTTTCAAATACTAGATCAATGGATAGTAAATGAGGAAGAACTATTAGAGACCCCTATTTATTTGGATAAATAATAAGGGAGTGATGATAATCATAAGAAAACCATGGTTGTGATATCTAAAATATTAACAGGGTATAGAGAAAATACAAAGGAATTATTCCACTAATGCGATTTAAATATATTGTAATTTTATGTCTCACTATAAGTTTTTCTAAGAAAATAAAGGGTATGGATTAAAATAATGTAGAACAATAAACCATCAATGTGGATCTAAAAGTAAGCCTAGAAAAATCTAAATTTTCCCTAAATAGAATGAAGGTTGGATAGTATGATAAATAAGAAGGAGAAAATCCCATAATGGGTATATAAAGGTAAATAAAATATAATCTATAAGAAATATAATTAATGAAAATTGGAAACATTTTGAAGAAACATTTATAGAATTATATGTACATAGGATGATGAAAACTTTTCTATACTGATGATTCAGAATAGGTATATTCAAGAAAAATAAAAACATTGTATCATATACTGAATGAAAGGTAGATATTTACAAAACATCATAAGATGATTTTGATTAGGAATATATGATTCACATATTGAGTAATGAAAATGAATTGTATCTTGAAAGGAATTCAGGACTCAAGATAAAATTTAAATATATCATGATGAAAATAGACAAGCTAAAAAATATGATGTTTAATTTTGAAAAAAGTATAATAAGTTAATTTATGAGATTAAAATTCATAATTATAATAATACTGATTATGATATAACTATAATATAATCAGAGATAAAGAAGGATAATCATGGAAAAACACATTTGGTTCAAATCATGTTATCTTAAATCTAAAAAGAATCATGGAAGGATGTATTTTGAATTTGAAAAAGTAATTGAAGTCAAGGGTGAGTTATCATAATACATTAATAATTAGTATTCATTAGTTCTTGTAAATTCAATATATAATAAATTTAAAAATAATAAATATATATGCTTAAATATTTTATGACCTAATAGAATTCTTCTATATATCTAGATTGAGATAAATCCACTGAAACAGTCTTCTATAATAAATGTTATGAATATTGGTAAAGTGAAGTAAGATTATTAAAAATCATGGAAAATAATTTCCATCATATACTAAAACAACAACAATAATATCAAATAATGATATATGAGTTTTATAAAAGATCTAGATTTATCAATTATATATAGTTTTGGGGATTCTAAGGATGTAAAGCCTATACTTTTGGGTGTTATATGTCCCTCACATTGAATCAAAATGTTCATAGGTTTAGGTGGAGTAATATTGAATATAATATAAAAAAATCTAGTGTTAATATATCTATATTTTTATGACTAGAAATTATTCCTTCTCTAAATTTATTTTATTATATTGACGAAACTTACAGATGGTGTGACCAACCATGTCACTATACTAAAGAGTGAACTACTATACTTTCGGGGAAACTAAAATTGAATTAAAAAAGAATGATAGAATAAAAATACAATAGAGGATAAAAATCAATGATTGTTTTGGTTTCATTAACATCTAATAATAAAGAAAATGCATTGATTATTGGTACTAAATACTCATCTTACATGACTCAAGATACCAAAATCATGAAATTTATTGATGAAATTAGGTCGGTATAATGAATTTTGGAATTAAATGTTCATAAAAAATTAAATGGGTTGTTTTTCTTCTTTTATACTTACAAAATAAATTAATTAGAGTTTTAATTTGTTTATGGGAACAAGAATAAATGTTTTATTATGAACTAATTATGTGATTCAGGTAATGATGTGATATTTAGGAATATTAATTTTATCATTAAAATAATTAAATATGGGATAATAATCACAATAGGATAATAGAATATTGGAATTGTTTTTTATAGATTGGAGATCCTATAAATTATTTCTATCTCTATTTTTGGGAGTAAAATAATTCTTGTCATATAAGTCCTAACCTTATTTACCAAAATAATCATTGTAGAATATTTCTGGAATACTTTTTGAGATATTTCCCTAAATTGATCCTTATGGAGATCTGGTTTCAAGAACATATCAAAAAATAAAAAAAATTAAAGGATAAAAAAAGAGTGGATACATAATATATATGAACTTTGGAATTAGTGAAATCATATATGGGTATACCTAATAGATATAAATAATAGAAACATGAATTCTATATTATTAAATTCATTAGTGACTATAAAATAATGAAAAAAGTTTTATTCCTTATTCTCATGTAATATTTTTTTGTTATTCTAATGGTTTAATATAGGGAACCTTAAACTAAACAAGAATTCAAATCCAAAAGTTGAGAAATGACAATTGGAAGGATTACATCAGGAATTATTTTGAGACATGCCTCAGTGAATATGGGATCAAACATCAATATAAGACTCCATACACACATTAATAGAATAATTCCCCTGAGATAATGAATAGAACCATTATTGAGGTTAGGAGAACTCTAATAGTAGAATTCAAAATATCAAAACTTTCTCTAAGAGAAGTTTTGTGTAATTATAATCATGTTTACAAATTATTTATTTCTTAGAACTGAACAAAAATAAAACATCAAAAAATATATGGTATATATTTAAAAAAATGGAGTTTCTTCGGAGTCCTTGTAAGTCCTTGAATCATAATAATTCATGACTCATTGTCGGGAAAATTTTATGATAATGTTGAGGAAGGTATGATTTTTTGGGATCCTATATAATGGAAAGGGATATAGGTTCTAAAATAGGTTATTTATAATATTATTGATTTATATGATCTAATATCTATAGAAAATATTCCCATAATAAATTTTATGAATAATTCATTTTTTGAGTGAAGTAATGGATAAACTATGCATTTTTTTTGAAAGAATAATGAAATACAAGTTGAGGAAACACTCAGATAAGAATATGATGAATGACATCAAACCAATGTTGAATTAGTATATTTCTTCAAAAAAATTATAAGGCTAAAGATACATGTGGGGATATAAAATATCATGAGATAATATACTTCACCAAAGAGTAATATAGGAAATATTTGATAGGATGTCCCAATAAAAAAATTAAATTGGAATAAAACTATTACATGACAATTACAATTCAATTATATCAGATGATTAACTATATTAATTGAAATAATATTTGAAAAACTAGGAATGGAATGAGGCCATGATTTATGATCAATATCTGATTGAAAATAATTCTACATGGCATATTTTTATAAGCCTTGATGATAAATGTTTCATTTAAAGGATGTGAGATTTTATGAACAAGATAAATGAACAAGGAAAATTTTTAAAGAATAAAGTAAAAATTTTAATAAAATGATACTCACAACAAAAAGGCTTTTATTCCAATGAAACTATTTCACCAGTTATATGGTTAGAATATATTAGGCTTTTCCTTACCGTGGAAGAATATAGTAAGTATACTATTTTTCATATATTTCAATTATTTCATCCTAAATGGAGAACTTATTGATAATGTATACATTGAGAAGCCAAGTAGTTTTATTCCTGATAATGATGGAAAAATGGTTTCCAAGTTAAATAAATATGTATATTATGTAAATTTGTTCCAATCTATCGGTATTCATTTTTTGGAAATTCATTAATGGAGCTGAGGTTCATTAAAGTAAATTTGAACTACAAATTTTATATCAATTAACTGAGTCTTGGGACACATATTCTAATTTTTTATATTGATGATATCATTTATAAATGTGATTACTAGAATCCATGAGAGTAATTTATAAATCAAATGAAGATATAGTTTTTTATTTCCATGCTTTCTTAGATTAAATACATCAAGGGGTTAAAAATGAGGGAAAAATATTATTTTCTTATCCCTTGAGAAGTATTCTCATAGATATTGAAGAAGGTTGAAAAGGATTATTGAAATATTTATTCTATACACAATCCAAAGGGTTAAAAATTATCTAAAAATATTGATTGAATGAGTTTTAATCAATGTGAGTTTAAAAGAATAATTAGTATACTTTTTTATCTAATAGAATCCAGAAAAAATATTGTTTATAGTATGTGTCTCTATTATAGAAATTATAGTGATCCATAGGAGTCACATCTTATGGTTTCCCAAAGGATTTTGAGAAATATCAAATATACTGTGATCCATGGTTTTTTTATATGAAAATAAACAACTATATTTTTTGGGTTTATAGAAGATGATTGGTTAGGTGACTGTAATGATATAAGGTCTCTCTCGTTTGTAATTTTCCACATTGTACATATATTGGTGAATTGGATCTATATAAAACTAAACATATCCACAACAAGTACTTTAAAATTTCGAAATTTCTCATTAAAAATTTATTTTAATTCAAATGGTATTGATTATGGAGTAATTAAATGAGTTATTGGTGAAAATTGGAAGACCTCTGAAAATTAAATTTGATAATGAGATTTATATTAACCATTATAAGAATCCTATATATTTGTTTTGGACCAAGAATATTGATATCATATTTGACTTCATCAAGGTAAAACTATATAATTGAGACATAATGTTATAATTTATTCCAATATAAGATCAATTGTGATATAACATCCAAGTCATTTCTTCTAAAGATATATCCGAGACATTGAGGATGAAAATAGATGTTTATCCCCTCTCACATCCTTCACAATTGTTGGGAGTAACCTCAACTTTGCAATGTATTATTTTTTCAAAGGGAGAGAGAAAATGATTAAATATTTTCTATCCATTTGTTATTTTATCTAACATAATTGTTGGGATTGTATTAAAATGGGAATGTTGTTTAGGAATATGGGTTCTTTGACTATGGGGTGAGAATTTTTTCAAGAGGGAAAAATAATTCTTGTCATCGATAGATGATGTTTTCTCGAAAAAGATAACTATAACAATTGTAGATGTGTTGACATTCTTGTATTTTTTGAAAAATATGATGACTTGGCATCTTTTAAATAAGATGTGTTATTGAGAAAGGGTAGCATGGGTGGAAACAAATATGAATTGGGATATTTAAATAAATATTTCTGAAGTATTTCTTTTATTATAAAAAATGTATGATATTCTATTCAATTATTTAATAACTATTCAATAATTTTGAAATCATTTAATTATAGTTATTGAAGAATTAAAATTGTTTGACATATTTAAATACTGATGAATGGAGATGAAAATAGAATAACATGAAAATGGTTATTGAATCAGTTGTTTTCAAGTAAATATTATAAATGGGAGTTTATATATGAAACAAATGGTAATTAGATAATTTAGTTTACCACTACTTTTTTAATTGTATTGATAAATTTTTACATCCCATGATATCTAATGGGTTTGAATAAAGAACATGTTAGAGAATATAGATCCCCAAGTGGAATTGAGATAGGATTGATAGCCCATGGTGGAAGAAAGGCTATAATGTGATTATTAGATTAGGGATAACATATACAATAATTCATAGGAGTATAGGTGCACCACTCTATGTGGAGACATGATAGCAAAGATAGAGGGGCCCCAGAGTAGAACTAAATGCAAACATATTATCTAATGATGTGGGGTTCTGAGTTAATAACAATCATTGAAGTGATTAATTCATTTATGTGTGATTCACTATCTGGGATCTTATTCTCCCACCATTAAATGATAAAAATTAACTAGTGCTTTATGATCTATTTTATCACTATCATCCAATTTTCTATCGTGTCCTCTCCTATCCTAACATTTTTACAGTTGTGTTGTGAAAAATTAATTCTACCATGACTAAGACCTTAACCGTCTCACAAATAATGATACATGAATACGATTTAGTATGAATAACGTGAAGTGTCTCAATCTTTTATAATTTAATCATTTGTGCATATATGGATCTACCATAAGTAATGTTCACATAAATTCTATGAGGGAGGGATTTTAGTGAACAATGGGTTAGTAAAAGGCTTTGGTGACATATAGATCTTCTATGATAATACCACATAACTTCATTACAGATAAAGACAATCCATATATCTTCTATGAGAATATGGCTAAAAAAATTCTTTGATGAATAAATGGTGATTAGATTATACAAATCAATGAATTAAGAATAATTTATATGATAATTAAAGTCATATTCATGTAAGTGGTCCTTGAATTCTTGTTTCAGAAAATATAACGTTAGGTATGAGAATTGAGGGTATAAACAGTTTTCTATAGTGTTTATCATCAAATAAGGTAAAATAAGAAGACATAAGAAATAGTCACATGAAGAATAAGAAAAAGATAATATTAAACTATAATATCTATGATATAAGCATGAATTTATACATGTATTCATATAATTTGAATGGAATATGTATTTGAAGCAAAAAATATATTCATGAAACCTCATGTATAGAATTATGGTGTCATACTATAAAATGTGGTTGTGTGAGTAATATCTATGAAAAATTGTACACATGAATCATGAAGATGATACTTGTTAATATTTTATGTTGATAGAATGAGTGGGTGGATATGGGGTTTTTGATAACCACATGAGATAATGGTAGTCGATCCTTTCATGTATTTAAGTGTGATGTTGCAAATTTACAAAATATTTTGTGAATAATTATTATGATTCATGAATCGTGCCTCACATAACATTTTATGAGGAAAAGTTATAAGATATTAAACATGAGTTAATAACAACAATTAATTAAAAAATTATTTTAAATATTTCACTAAATTAAAATTTAGGATAACCACTATCTTGAAATGGAAATAATTATTAAGAAATTATATACAAGAATTTGTTTTGTATATTTATTGATGCAGGTGATGAATGAATTTTTTTGATTATTTTTTTAGACTCTATGATACTATATTATATTGAAGTAAGGTGGGATGAATATGATTAATCAATGATAATTTTTTTTATGTGGTTAAGGAAGGAACAATTTTATAGGAAAATATTTTTTTTCCTTTTTTTATAGAATGATTAATATTTTCCCATGCATGAATTCCCATAAGAATGATATGTTAATTAAAAAAATTTATCGGAGGACTGGTATTTAACTATTACATAAATATATTTTGATATTTTATTTCTTTCATAAAGATAATCAATCATTTGTTATTGAATCATTTAGTGACTATCTCATGACCAAGTTCAATAAAAAACAGTAGAGAAGAAATTCTGATCGTTTATTGGTTCTAGTCTAAATAATTCATAAATAAGTATAGAGGGAACGTGATAAAACCAACCAATACAGAGATATAGAAAAATATAGCTCAATCTATATATGTATAATATATGAATTTTCTATAAATTAAAATCATGGGAAAAAATAATCTATTTCCCAATCAAGCATTGATCAAGAAATGGAGTAGGATCTCACATTGTGGTAGATCCTTGTAAATGTAACTATGATGGGATACTATTTCTTATTTGTGTATACTGGTAAGGAAGTTTCTTACGATATACAATCATGAAATTAATCCATCATAGTGGTTTAATTCAATATAAATAATTTTTAAATGACTGCAACAACTAAATCTATCCCACTTTCATTAGTTTATAATTTGACTCGTCACTTCATGAATATTCTACAATTTTAGAACCATATTTACAAAAATATGGAGAGTAAGGTAAAATAAATTACAATGGGAAGGAATAGTTTTCAATATAAATCTTACTAAAATTTTGAAGAATTTTTTAACTAATATAAAACAATAGATAATTAATCCTACTACTGATCAAGGGGATTTTTATTTAAATAGAATATTGAATACCATTTATATTTGATGAAGAAGAAAATTATTCCTTTACCTTTTTATGAATAAGGAATGGTTTTTCTATCCCACATCTCTTTTGGGATTTATTGTATTATTTTTAAAGGAGAATATAATAATATAGATTGAATGATATAAATTTTTATTTTTATAGACAAATCCATTATTATGTGAGTGTAGATTATGGTAATGTTTTTAAAATTGTATGTTTAGAGATACAAACACTAAATACATAAATAATACATCATAATTGATATAAATTCAGTAAATAATGTCATGATCCATGAAAGAGTCATACAAGATTAGTTTCTTTGAAAACATGCATACATAAACAATAAGTATTTATAACTTTCACATCATATCCCGCTATGTTCATCACAACAATCACCATTATTAGAAACATCATATATAACACAATTAATCATATCTTATGGGAAAAGAAATAGAATAAAGGATGAGATCATATGTTCCAAAAGGGAAAATATAGAAGTTATCAACTAATGGTCTTATGCAAGAATAATATAAGAATAAATTGTGATAATGTGATAATAACTTACAATAATCATCCATAATTAGTCTATGTTGTATAATAATGATTCATGGAATAATGATTTGTTAATAAAATTACCTAAGACATAAGATAATAGAATAATCAATAAAATATCTTGGTCCATGAGAAAATATCATATTCATAAGGCATAAGTTTTTTCTTACGCATACTCGTAGAATATCATTTTCATAGTCAATAATCACTTCCAAGAAAATAATAATGTATTGAGTTCACTCCATATTCCATTATTACCTCAGTCATGGTTCACTCCAAAGAAATCATACCGTAGAGATTCACAGACTAAATTGGGCCCACTTCACATTCCATTCCTTATTATCTCATAGTATATAATTTATTACTAAATTCATTTAATGTCTATAATATTCTAGTATCATCCATAAAATAATTAAGTCTATTCAAGTACGTTCCAAAAGATCACAAAATAATCATCGTATTATCTTCTAATAAACCGTGTAAAGGAAACTGCTTTCATAAACATATAATCATCATAACTATACAAAATTTAGGGAAATAATATTGATGGTATAATGGGTAGATATCCCCAGTATATAATATTTAACAAAAAAGGATTTATTTGTAGATGATACATTTTTTTAAAATACCACCATTATATTACAAATAGAAAATTACATTTTCATTTTTATATCCCCTATTAAAAATCTAAAATTTAAAAAAATTAGGAAATGAATTTTATTTCAAAATTAATAATGAAACATGAAATGGAATATTTAATTAATTATGTGGTCATGATAACATGAAATACCATTCATGACTTGTAGATTAAAAAAATGATTCAATTTACTATATAAAAAAATCAGGCATACCTCATTATGAAGACAAAAATAAGATTTAATTTAATATTTATAATGGAATTAAATCATGTTTGAAAACTAATTCGTTTATTTTTATTATAATTGAAAAAAAAAATTGAAACAAGGTATTGGAATGGAGCGAAAATACTATTGACTGAATTATAAAATAAATGAATTTTCAATAAAATTATTCATTAGGTCTCTTGAGCAATTAATGTGATAAAAATAACCAATAGATAATAAATGATATATTACTTGGGAGGGAAATATCATATAATTTCAACATTAGAAATGGAATCATAAACAATCGAGATAAAAACTAGAATGTAATATAAAAACCTTATTGTAACATCCCAAGTTAGTAATGAATAATATATATTTTTATCATTGTCTATTAATGATTAATATAGGGTTTTAGAGGCTTAAAATGAAAATAAATACAATCTTATGCATGGAATACACTAATATTCTTAAAAGATTGTTTTACTGCCTTTTGATGGTAAACCCTTTTCAAATCAAACTTTTGACAATTTTATAATCTATATTGGTCAAAATAAACATATTAATTATGATTGGGACATTGAAATTTACATTGCATAAATTTTTGGTATTTTTCTGACAATGTTCATTTTTTAATGAATTGTGAAAAATACTGCATTTTACATCAAAACTGCTTTTTCATTTAATTTAATTATATGTTTAGATTATCCTTTTAAGTGGTCTTAAATTGTAATATGAATATATTTTTACCATTTAATACAATGGTGGTCATTAGTATTAATTTCACTTTGGAATTGGTCATAAACTAATGCCAAACGTTTCATAGATATTGTTTCAAAAAAATGCGCTATTTGTTTTGACAACGGGAATTATTTTTAAATGAATTATTTCAATTTCTGTGTTTGGAATTTGGTAAAATGGATTACATATTTGGAATCAGAAGGTCCAAATTATGTAATCAAGACACTTTTGTTTTTGGACATTATAAATAGTAACGATGGTAATTATCTTTAATTATCTTGATTAATGAGTAATCAGGTAGTTAAAGATAATAAAATGGTATCATAATAATACAAAAAGACCACAAAATGTGTCCTAAGGCTACGGGTTGTCTCATGGCCAACCATGGGATGCCTTGTTCCAAACTTGGGGGCCCCATGGAATCACTTTTGTGGAAAGTGACTTGTTATCTTTTTATTTTTTTAAAGAAAGTAAATATAACAAGAATGTATCACCTAATTAAAACATTTTTTTATTTTGTCTACATAAATGATATTTTAGACTATAAATATTTATTGGAAAGATAAAAAGATTTCCTACATCATATTATTTTTTTCATAATTTTTAGACTTTAAATAAATTAAATTATTTATGACATCATGATGATGCAGCGATTACCTCATTAATAAAGGATTTACATAAAATGGAATGATAATGTAAAATCTAAGACGAACACAAGTCCAAAACCTATTTTATGAGTGGATTTCGAACCCTTATCACCAAATCCTCGAAACACATCAATTTGGAACCATTAATATCCGAAATTCATTCTAAAATAAAGTAACATTTCTTTACTTTCCAAGAGTGCCCCTCCTCTCCTCTTATAAAAGGCCCCCACCTCTACCACCTTACCCACACTCCAAAAGCCTTTGGCTCGGCCAAACCCTGCCCATTTTGTCTCTCCACATCCCTCTATTACTCCTTTAAGCCTCAATTTGGGCAGAAGTCTTCCCAAGGAAGCCTTTGAGCTCAAACCAAAGGGAGTTACCCGATTTTAAGGTAATGTCTTCAATTGAGTCCTTTTGTTTTATTTTGCTTCTCGAACCCCCTAAACTCTTTTTATTCATTTCTTTTGTAAAAACTCCAGTATCTTCAATATACTAGGATTTTTTTATAAGAAGGATTCGAGATACACTTACACACACCTACATCTAATGGTTAAAGGTCATACTGTTTCCGTGGATGGTGAATTTATGCCTCCCGAAACGATGATTGTTCAACATTCTTTTAACACCTTAAAAAGTGGCCATTAAGATTCCACTATATTTATATATGATATATCATATTTTTATATTTTTCCTTATGCTTCTGTATTTTTCATTTTGGGCATACCTTTATGGTTTCCATTATGGGTAAACGCGATATCTTCATTTAAGGAAGTGCGGACTACCGCCCCCTCAAAGTGATTTGATTCGTTAAATACCATATGTGGCACGTATAAAGGATGGAACTATGATATTATATATGATATTAAACGGGAATTATAATATACCTTTATATCATTATGATTCCCTTCTATAAAATACGAAATAGAAATGAAAGTAGCGTTCATCCGTACGTACGGCTTACCGTCTCCATGAACGGTGCATTTCATTTATTACCTCTAAATGATTATGCAATATTATAAATGCATGTATATAAAGGATATATATGACATATACATCATGATTATAATTCTGGATATAATGGTTACATTAAAAACTTGTAATTATAAAGGGTTTATTTTTTACTCAAGTACCAATGATCATTAAAACGACTGTTATTAACTTAAATAATTACATAGTGTCCATGACATGGAAATAAGTGATATAAAAGTAATAATGAACTTAAAAAACGTTTTTAAGCAAGTAGAAATTTACTCAAGTTTATTATTCAGGACATTAAAGAACGATCGAGTCAAGTTGGACCCGAGGTATGGGACTTCGTCTCAATCTCCTTTCATTGAGGAATATTTTGTTTTATACACAACCTTCTTTTATACGGTGTATAAACACCCTTTGACTTTTACGTTTATTCAAAAGGAATATTTTTTTTATACGAAGCGTTTACTAAACCACAAAAGGGAATGTTTTTGTCGTACGTATGCGGTGACAACGACTTCTCCGCCGCCGTGACCATTATTTGAGTTTCGGCTTCCTCTACAAGTCATACCTTTTTTAAAGAAAAATAAATACCATGTTTTACTTATCTTTTATTTTGGTATTGAAAATGGTTTTCATAATATTTTTATATCAATGTGTTGTATTGATATCTTGTGATTGAAAGGTGGAAATGTTATGTTTCCTTTATGCATGTTTTATGTGATACGATTATGTTGAGGTTCTTGGGCATTATTATGAAGATGGCTGGTTCCGTGATAGACTAAGGGCGGGTGAGCCCGATATAGCTCTCCAATGCATTGGGTAACGCGAAGGAGTGAAATGTTAGGTTTCTCTGAAGAGATTTAGGGAATATACTATGATGGGTATTCCAAACGTAACCAAGAGGGTTACTCCCTACGTAAGAATGTTATGAATGCCTCAAGTTACCTTTATGTCTTATGATTTCTATGATTTATTCATTATTTGATGAGGTATGTTAAAGTGCTTATGTTTTATGGGTAATGTATGATTTCATTCTTATGTATATTTGTACCCATGTTTCCTTTCCATATTTTTATATCCCTTACTGAGCTTTTTATGCTCATCCCAAGTTTTTTTGAAATGTTTTTCACAGGTCAAGGAAAAGGTACATGATTTGACGATTGTGTCAAGGAAGTGTCAAGAAAGAATCCATGTTTTATTTTAAATATGTTTCCATTGATGGGAAAGAATAATACTATCTTTATTTAACCACTTTGTTTATATGTGGAATGTAATGAAAGTTTTATGATCTAATTCTCTAAAACTCTAAACCCGAAAAGATCCTCAATGTGTAATTTTGTAATAACTCAAGATTAAGTAAGGTTTAGGGCTGGGGCCTTATAGTTGGTATCAGAGGTCGGTTTAGATAACTTTAGGAGTTAGAATTCTATTAAATGATTATCCAAAAATATTTTTTTTTGAAGTGATGTAGCATTTAAAGATTACCATGTTGCTTCATCTAAGACATGTTTGTTCAGAATGGTTTTCCGCAGAGGAAACAGGGAAGCAGTGCTAGGAAGGCTTGCAGAAGGAAATAACCTTCCGAATCAGCATCCTGAGATGGTCGGAATTGGAACTGAACAGTTTTTTGCAGTAATGGCACAGTTGACTCAAGAAATAAATGGTGGTGGTATCCATGCATGAGATCAACCAGATCAACCGCAGAGGAACATGTCAGTGGTGAAACATTTCATGAGGCAACATCCCCCATCATTCAGAGGATCATCTGACCCTGTGCTAGCTGAAGGGTGGATTAAATCACTCGAGAAGATTTTCGATGTCATGGGGTGTTCAGACAATCAAAAGGTTAGTCTTGCTATTTACCGTTTGGAGGGTGAAGCAGATCAGTGGTGGTCTATGGTTAAAAATATCAGGGACGCTAATTTGATTGATGCTCTTGACTGGGATGAATTCAAAGGTATGTTTCTTGAAAAGTATTTTCCTAAGGCTGTTCGACTTAGTATGGAAAAACAATTCTTGGAATTGAGGAAAGAGGAAGACTCGGTGGATAACTATGAAGAAATGTTCACTCGATTGGCAAGGTATGCTCCAAGTTTTATCCGATACCTTGATAGTAAAATCAATTGTTTTTACTCAGGATTAAAGCCGAAATATCGAAAGGCATTAGCTTCTCGTGAGTTTAAAAGTTATGAAAAGATTGTTCGATGTGCTAAGAAGGTGGAAATGGAGTTTGTCGATGATCAAGTGTTCTATAACAACCAGCAGAAGAAGAGACCAAGGTGGCAGGAGAAAGGGAAGAATTCTTCAAAAAAGTCTGATGGTAAGAAATCTATGTTTCCAGTTTGTGATAAATGTGGCAAAAGGCATGCTGGGGAATGTCTTCTGAAATCTGGAAAGTGCTACCGATGTGGTAAGATGGGACATAAGGCTCGTGATTGCACTGAAAAAGATCAAGGTGAAGGTAAGACCAAATTTTATTTACAGTTAGTGAAACGTTTTAAGTGCAATGAGATGGGTCACTATGCAAATGAGTGTCCGACAAAGAGCTTGGGTGATGGGAAGAAGTTAGACTACAAGTAGAAATGGGTGGTGAAATCCATTGCAACTACTTCAGCAGATGTCGGGCCATCAAATGAAGTTGTATCAGGTACTTTGTTTGTTTTTTCAGATTATGCCAATGTGTTGTTTGATTCGGGGTCTACACATTCTTTCATCTCTGAAAACAATTCTAGTAAAATGGGAATACCATCTCAAGAAATGACTCTTGAACTTTTGGTAAAAACACCTGGGGGAAATGTTGAGGCAAAAAGAATTTATAAGAATCTTCCTATCCTTATCTGTGGAAAGAACCTACTTGCAAACCTTATTGTTCTACCTCTAGTATAGTTTGATGTTATATTGGGTATGGATTGGCTCTCTATTTACCATGCTAAGATTGACTGTAGAGCTAAAGAATTTTCTTTTCAGAAAGACTTTCAGTTTGTGTACAAGAATGAACCCTTACTGTTGATAACTTATCAAGAGGCCAAGAAACTTGTAAAAGATGGAAATGAATGTTACCTTGAACACATAGTTGAAAACAAAGGAACTGCTCAAATTAATGATGTTCCAGTGGTAAATGAGTATCCTGATGTTTTTCTTGATGAGTTACCTGGAATAATACCAGATCGGGAAGTTGAATTTACTATTGACTTAGTTCTTGATGCTAAGACAATTTTAGAACCCCCTTATTGAATGGCTCAAATTGAAATTTTAGAGTTGAAGGAGCAATTACAAGATTTATTAGAGAAAGGTTTCATTCGACCTAGCACATCACCATGGGTTGCTCCTGTTTTATTTGTTAAAAAGAAAGATGGTTAAATGAGAGTTTGCATTGATTATAGATCCTTGAATAACATAACTGTTAAGAACAAATATCTTTTGCCTCATATCGATGATTTGTTTGATCAGATCCAGGGAGCTCAGTATTTTTCAAAGATTGACTTGAGATCGGGGTACCATCAGCTGAAGGTAAAGGAAGAAGACGTTCCGAAGACTGCGTTTTGTACAAGATATGGCCATTATGAATTTGTAGTAATGCCTTTTGGGCTAACCAATGCACCTGCTGTATTCATGGACTTAATGAATAGAATTTTCCATGAGTTCTTGGATATGTTTGTGGTGGTTTTCATTGATGATATTTTGGTTTTTTCTAAAAGTAAAGAGGAGCATGAAAGAAATTTAAGGGTTATCTTGAAAACCTTAAAAGAAAAGAAAATATATGGAAAATTCAGCAAGTGTGAGTTTTGGTTGCAACAAATTTCTTTCCTTGGTCACATTGTTTCTAAAGATGGGATGACTGTTGATCCTGCAAAAACAAAAGTTGTGGAAGACTGGCCAAGACCCACAAATGTAACTCAGATTCGTAGCTTCCTTGGTTTGGCAGGCTATTACGGAAGGTTTGTTAGAAAATTTTCACGGTTATCTAGTCCAATGACTAAGCTAACTCGGAAGGGTATTAAGTTTATCTGGACAAAAGAATGTGATTATTGTTTTTAGGAACTGAAAACAAGATTGGTGAATGCTCCAGCTTTGGCACTACCTTCCAGGAATGGTGAGTTTGTTATATACACTGATTCTTCATTGAATGGACTTGGTTGTGTCCTAATGAAGAATGATCAGGTAATTGCTTATGCTTCACGTCAGTTGAAAAATCATGAGGTAAATTACCCTACACATGATTTGGAATTAGCTGCAGTTTTTTTCGCTTTAAAAATTTGAAGACATCATTTGTATGGTGTAAAGTGTGAAATATATACCGATCAAAAAAGTTTAAAGTATATATTCACTCAGAAATATTTGAACATGAGACAAAGGAGATGGCTAGAATTAATCAAGGATTATGATTGTACAATTCATTACCATCCGGGAAAAGAAAATAAAGTGGATGATGCATTAAGTCGAAAAAGTAATAATTCATTAGAAAAGTTGTGTTTGGAACGTGATCCTTTGGTTAAGGATTTTATGAACTTTGGCATAGAAGTTGTTGGTGCAGGATGTTCTTCTGTTTTGTTTCAGGTATCAATGAGATCATCTCTATCAGACAGAATGAAGCAAGCACCGAAGTAAGATAGTGAGTTGCAGAAAAAGGTAGAGCTGGTTCAGAAAGGTAAGTTGCATGAATTCAACATTGATAATGATTGCGTTTTGAGATTTGAGAAGATATTGTGTGTGCCTTGTGATTCATAGTTGAAGAGAGAGTTGTTCTGTGAAGCTCATAGTTCTCCGTTTTCAGTTCATCCTGGAAGTACTAAGATGTACAGAGATCTGCGGGAGTATTACTGGTGGGATTGAATGAAAAGAGATATTGCTGATTTTACTGTGAAGTGTTTGACTTGTTGAAAGGGTTAAAGCAGAGTGGCAGTTACCGAAAGGGATGCTTCAGCCTTTACCAGTGCCAGAGTGGAAATGGGAGAATATATCAATGGACTTTTTTGTGGGATTACCGAAGACATCTCGAGGTAATAATGCAATCTTGGTTATTGTTGATCGCTAGACCAAATATGCTCATTTCATTGCTATACGAGATACTTTTTCCCTAGATCAACTTTCCCATTTGTATCTTAAAGAGATAGTCAGGTTACATGGAGTTCCTCTATCTATTGTATCTGACCGCGATCCCAGGTTCACTTCTAACTTTTGGAAAGGCCTTCAGAAGTCGTTGGGTACTGAATTAAATTTTAGTACAACATTTCATCCTCAATCAGATGGGCAGTCAGAATGAACAATTTAGACCTTGGAGGATATGCTACGAGCTTGTTCGATGGATTGTCAGGGAAGTTGGGACCAACATCTTTCCTTGGTTGAATTTTCATATAATAATAGTTTTTGTTCAAGTATACAGATGGCACCATTTCAGGCATTATATGGGAAGCGGTGTCGAACTCCAACTTTCTGGGATGAAGTGGGTGAAAGGAAGTTGATGGGACCAGAATTGGTAGAAGAGTTGGCAGAAAATGTTCAGCTGATACAGAAACACATGAGAACAGCTCAGATCAGGCAGAAGAGTTATGCAGACAACAGGAGGAAGGATCTATCTTTTGACGTAGGTGATCATGTTTTTCTCAAAGTCTCACCATGGAAAACTGTGATGAGATTTGGTAAGAAAGGAATTCTGAGTCCAAGGTTCGTTGGACCATATGAAATTCTGGAGAGAGTTGGATCAGTTGCATACCGGGTAGCTTTACCTCCGAGTTTATCTCAGGTACACAATGTTTTTCACGTTTCGATGTTGAGAAAGTATATGCCAGATCCATCTCATGTTTTGAGTCCAGAGGTAGTTCAGCTGGAAGAGAACCTATCTTATGGGGAACAATTAGTCCAGATTCTTGACCACAGGGAGCAAGTCTTACGGAATAAGTTGATTAATCAGGTAAATGTTTTGTGGAAAAACCACATGATGGAAGAGGCAACATGGGAATCTGAAAATGCAATGAGGGATAAGTACCCCCATTTATATGATAAGTAAGTAAATTGCGGGGACGCAATTTTCAAAAGGGGGGAAGGATATAGAATCCCAAGTAAGTAATGAATAATAGATATTTTTATCTATGTCTATTAATTATTAAGATAGTGTTTTAGAGGCTTAAAATGAAAATAAATACAATCTTATGCATGGAATACACTAATATTCTTAAAAGATTGTTTTACTGCCTTTTGATGGTAAAACCTTTTTAAATAAAACTTTTTACAATTTTATAATCTATATTGGTCAAAATAAACATATTAATTATGATTGGGACATTGAAATTTACCTTGGATAAATTTTCGGTATTTTTCTGACAATGTTCATTTTTTAATGAATAGTGAAAAATACTGCATTTTACATCAAAACTGCTTTTTCATTTAATTTAATTATATGTTCAGATTATCCTTTTAAGTGGTATTAAAGTGTAATCTGATTATATTTTTACCATTTAATCCAATCGTGTTCATTAGGATTAATTTCACTTTGGAATTGGTCATAAACTAATGCCAAACTTTTCATAGATATTGTTTCATAAAAACCCGCTATTTGTTTTGACAACGGGAATTATTTTTAAATCAATTATTTCAATTTCTGTGTTTGGAATTTGGTAAAATGGATTAAATGTTTGGAATCATATGGTCCAAATTATGTAATCAAGACACTTTTGTTTTTGGACATTATAAATAGTAACGATGGTTATTATCTTTAATTATCTTGATTAATGAGTAATCAGGTAGTTAAAGATAATAAAATAATATCATAATAACACAAAAAGACCACAACATGTGTCCTAAGGCTACTGGTTGTCTCATGGACGACCATGGGATGCCTTGTTCCAAACATGGGGGCCCCATGGAATCACTTTTGTAGAAAGTGACTTGTTATTTTTTATTTTTATTAAAGAAAGTAAATGTAACAAGAATGTATCATCTGATTAAAACATTTTTCATTTTGTCTAAATAAATTATATTTTAGACTATAAATATTCATTGGAAATATAAAAATATTTCCTACATCATAGTTTTTTTTTCATAATTTTTATACTTTAAATAAATTAAATTATTTATGACATCATGATGATGTAGCGATTACCTCATTAATAAAGGATTTAAATAAAATGGAAAGATAATGTAAAATCTAAGACCTAAACATGTCCAAAACCTATTGGATGAGTGGATTTCGAACCATTATCACCTAATCCTCTAAACACATCAATTTGTGACCATTAATATCCGAAATGCATTCAAAAATAAAGTAACATTTCTTTACTTTCCAAGAGTGCCCCTCCTCTTCTCTTATAAAAGGCCCCCACCTCTACCTACTTACCCACACTCCCAAAGCCTTTGTCTCCACCAAACCCTGCCCATTTTGTCTATCCACATCCCTCTATTACTCCTTTAAGCCTCACAATGGTCAGAAGTCTTCCCAAGGAAGCCTTTGAGCTCAAATCAAAGGGAGTTACCCGATTTTAAGGTAATGTATTCAATTGAGTCCTTTTGTTTTATTTTGCTTCTCCAACCCCCTAAAATCTTTTTATTAATTTCTTTTGTAACAAATACAGTATCTTCAATATACTAGGATGTTGTTATAATATGTATTCGAGCTACACTTACACACACCTACATCTAATGGTTAAAGGACATACTATTTCCGTGGATAGCGAATTTATGCCTCCTGAAATGATGATTGTTCAACATTCTTTTAACACCTTCAAAGGTGGCCATTAAGATGTCACTATATTTATTTATGATATATAATATTTTTATGTTTTCCTTAAGCTTATGTATTTTTCATTTTGGTCATACCTTTATGGTTTCCATTATGGGTAAACGCGATATCTTCATTTAAGGAAGTGCAGACTATCGCCCCCTCAAAGTGACTTGATTAGTTAAATAACATATGTGGGATGTATAAAGGATGGAACTATGATGTTATATATGATATTATACTGGAATTATAATATACCTTTATATAATTATGATTCCATTCTATAAAATACGAAATATAAATGAAAGTAGCGTTCATGCGTACGTACGGCTTACCGTCTCCATGAACGGTGCATTTAATTTCTTACATATAAATGATTATGTAATATTATAAATGCATGTATATACTAGATATATATGATATATAAATCATGATTATAATTCTGGATTTAATGGATACATGAACAACTTTTAATTATAAAGGTTTTATTTTTGACTCAAGTACCAATGATCGTTAAAACGTCCGTTATTAACTTAAATAATTACATAGTGTTCGTAACATGGAAATAAGTGATATAAAAGGAATAATGAACTTAAAAAAGGTTCTTAAGCAAGTAGAAATTAACTCAAGTTTATTATTCAGGAGATTAAAGAACGATCGAGTCAAGTTGGACCCGAGGTATGGGACTTCGTCTCAATCTCCTTTCATTGAGGCATATTTTGTTTTATACACAACCTTCTTTTATACGGTGTATAAACCCCTTTGACTTTTACATTTATTCAAAAGGAATATTTTTTTATACGAAGAATTTACTAAATGACAAAAGGGAATGTTTTTGTCGTACGTATGCGGCGACAACGACTTCTCTGCCGCCATGACAATTATTTGAGTTTCGGCTTCCTCTACAAGACATACCTTTTTTTTAAGTGAAAAATAAATACCATGTTTTACTTTTCTTTTATTTTGGTATTGAAAATGGTTTTCATAATATTTTTATATCAATGTGTTGTATTGATATCTTGTGATTGCAAGGTGGAAATTTTATGTTTCCTTTATGTATGTTTTATGTGATACGATTATGTTGAGGTTCTTGGGCATTATTATGAAGACATGGGGTTCCGTGATAGACTAAGGGCGGGTGATCCCTATATAGCTCTCCAATGCATTGGGTAACGCGAAGGAGTGAAATGTTATGGTTTCTCCGAAGAGATTTAGGGAATATACTATGATGGGTATTCCAAACGTAACCAAGAGGGTTACTCCCTACGTAAGAATGTTATGAATGCCTCAAGTTACCTTTATGTCTTATGATTTCTATGATTTATTCATGATTTGATGAGGTATGTTAAAGTGCTTATGTTTTATGGGTAAAGTATGATTTAATTATTATGTATATATGTACCCATGTTTCCTTTCCATATTTTTATATCCCTTACTGAGCTTTTTATGCTCATCCCATGTTTTTTTGAAATGTTTTTCATAGGTCAAGGGAAAGGTACATGATATGATGATAGTGTCAAGGAAGTGTCAAGAAAGAATCCATGTTTTATTTTAAATATGTTTCCATTGATGGGAAAGAAGAATACTATCTTTATGTAACCAATTTGTTTATATGTGGAATGTAATGAAAGTTTTATGATCTAATTCTCTAAAACTCTAAACCCGAAAAGATCGTCAATGTGTAATCTTGTAATAACTCAAGATTAAGTAATGTTTAAGGCTACGGCCTTATACTTATTTCTTTTTTAACATTTCAATCATAATCCATGTGAATGAAATAACCTTAAAGTGTTAAATAAAATAAATATAAATATGTTCGTAATATATAATATAGAGTGTGTAGTTTATACAATAGAGGAATGATGTAATTACTGAATATGTAATATTTTCCATAGAAATAAAAGTAATATGAGAAACCCCAACCACAATTTCCACATGCTTTAGATGTTCTATAACCCCCTATTATTTAGTATATCCCCTTTGGATCCATTATAAAGGATGCTTGTAATAGTATTTTCAGATTACGAAGACCTATAATTCAAGGGTATACAATTTTATAAGAGAATTGGGAATGGTTTTGTTGATTTAGGTTACTTAAGAAAGTTTAAAAATAGAAGTGAAGAGATGCCCTTTTATAAGTGGGGTTAGGGACGAACCTTGAATATTTGAAATGATTAAAATGTTCTTAATTAATTGTAATGGATAAGTCTCCCATAAGAAATTATTTTAATGGATAACATGATATGGGTAAAAATAACATAATATATTAATTATTACGGTGTAAATTTGGGGCCTTATAAAATTTATTTAATCTAATTTTACGAAGTTTTACCATTTTACTATTGTTATACTTTCTATAATACATTTAATTTTCATTATAACCAAAATTTGTGGTGAAAATATATTATAATATTATTTATTTTGATTCTATATACAGAATATATTTTTTAGGAATTAATTTCTATAAGTGGAATAAATTTATATTAAAATAAACATCCAAAACACAACGAAAAAGGCTTTCCAAAAAACCCATTTTTATGTATAGTAGTGTGTAATTACTATAATTTATCCTAATATCGATTTCAATGAAATTAATTTGATTATTTTTAATAAAAATGTAATAGTGTAATTTTTCATCAATTTCAATCCGAATGGGACATTATAAAAAATTGAATAAAAAATAATGTTTTATATATAATCCGTATTTTACCAATACTTACTAAAAATTTAAATTTTTTATAAAAATGAAAAAAAGTTCATCAAGACAATATTTGTATGGTTATTTATAAAAAGAACACTTTTTAATTATGTTTCTAAAAAATTGGATGAATTTAATTTTAATATACATGCATAAAAGGACAGAACCTGTTTTTCTGTGAAAACATAATTTTTAAGCACAAGATGGTTTTATTAAAAATCAAGTACTTATTTATTATACTTTAAAAAATAAATATTAATTAAATAGAACCTTTATAATTATTTTTCACAATGTTGTTATGAATATTTATGCTCTAGGTTATCAAAATCACATTTGTGTAGTCATATTTCGAAAGTATTCCACAGTTCATTTAAATTCTCTGTTGAATATAAAGAAAGATGTCAAAAAATTAATTTTTATTTCAATGAAAATATATAGAAAATCTTGGGGTTTTACATTCTACCCCCTTAAAATTTATATCTTCACAAAAAAATTATCACTGCAATATATACAATGGTTATTATCAATCTTTTATAACATCCTTGGGTTCCCATGTTTCTTCTCTTGATTTTTGATTCCTCTAAAAAATTAAATTGGTGGGTAGTCTTGTTTTGTAGAAAATTATCTCAATGACATAATATTTCTAACAATTTATATTCATATAAAATATCATAATACCATTTTTTAACCTGTGAGTTCATTACTTGTGATGGATGAGGTATGTACTTCCTCTTGAGAAATAAACAGAACACATCATGAACTTTAGTGAGATTTGGTGGATGCTCCATGAAAAAAGTAACAATAAATTATTAATAAATTATATCAATAGGGGATAATAAACCTAGGTATAAACCTTACCTTCCTTCCAAATCAAATAAATGTTTTCCATGAAGAAATTATTTACAATACCATTTTTCATAATTGTACTTCTAGATTTCATCAATGATCATCTATATACCTTTTTTGTCGAGAATGATCTTATTTGATGTGCTTTCAAATGTATCATAATTTTTCTTCCATTTAATAATATTTTGTATGTCCCAATTTATTCCCTTATCCAACATTATCTATTCACATTATAGCTCTTCACATTATTCAAAATAGGGATACACAAGTTTCCATTTGAATTATTGAGTGAAAACTATTGTCATAAGAGAATTTGAAAAGATGAAACTTCTAAATATAGAGATATAGATCACAACATATCCTCAAAATTTTATGTTTTAATTTAAAACTGACCAAATTTTTTGGATGATTATTAGTACTAGAACACAACATAATATCTACATCCAACCAATATCACAACTTCGAGGTAATCCTGATATCACAATAGGCTATAATATAATGTCGCACTACATGAATCCTTACCTCTTTAATAATTTATATTATTTCATAATGTCCAGGATTGAAATAAAATTTGATAGAATAACAATTTTATAACTTCACTAGGTGGTCAACTACACCCCTAATAGCATTATTACAATTATATTGTTAGATGGATTTACACTCATTTGAGCATGACATGATTTATTACATTCCTTCAAGACATCCAAGTTATTCCTTTATTAATCTAGAAATGTATTTTTTATTCTTATCAAAGAGTATCTAGCATGATACTTTCCACTAAGAGAATCATCCACCATATTCTTCTTCATAGGATTTAATGTATTAAATTTTTATTAACTATAATAAAATCCAAACATCTTATCTGAAACATATAAAACAATTTTTATTTAATATATACATAAAACATATATGATAAACATATATGTTAGAACAATATCTATAAAGATAATTCTTCCACATATTTAAGGAAAAAAATTACTTCTATAAAATTCAAATCAAGAGTTGTAGAAATTTTCTCTAGGAAAATGAATTATTCTATATAATAAGCTAGCACAATATAATTCATAAAGAGTGATAACCTCAGATACTTTATTGGTTCATCACCATAGATCATAAACCCTTTTATATTTTTGGGTAGAGTGAGCATAGGTGAATTGACCAGCCTTCATTTCTACTCCTTGTAATTTAACTCACATTTATCTATAAAAATGAGTTTTACTCTTATTAATTGTAACACAATGGGTGGATTAGAAAATTCTTAGGAATTATCACCGATGACCTGATAATATCTATTCAATCTAATAAAACTATAAATCTCAATCACAAAAGTTGGTCTTGGAAAAATTTAATTAACTTAAATCTTTGATGGATCAATTGATATACCTATTATTGGAATAATCCAAAAAATAATGAAACACTGTATACCATAATTTACACATTTTATATTTTGAAAAAACATATCATTCCTTAGTTTTGTTAGTACAATCCTCAAGTTGTCTTCAAGATAACTCTCACTATTTTATTATATGTTTATATAATAAATTAATACTTCAAAATAAAAATCATGGAAATATATAAAGTCTCATTAATTAGATCCATGATGATATGAGAAGAATTAGTTTGACCAAATGGAATCAATTTAAATTCATATTTTCCAAAACTCATATAGAATGTGAACGTATGTATTTCATCACTTTTTAACATAAATTTTAAGTATCAATTTTGAATAACATTACTATAAAAATATTGATATCCTCTTTATTGATCTAATGAATCTTTAATATGTGGTAGAGGGTACATTATATTTATTTTTTTATTGTCCAGTTCCCAAAAATAATTGCATAGTTGAATCAATCCACCATTATTATTTAAAAAAGATCATGTTATCACTATTTGACATTCTTGTATTAATTAATCAATTATCATGATTCTTTTAGAGTCTATTATTTAATTCTTTTAACTCAATTTGTTCCATTATATATAAATACTTTAAAATAGATGTATTATTAGGCATGAGTTTTTTGAATACTCAAATACAAGATTTTGATGAAGACTAAAAACCTCTTCTTGAAAGATATTAATTATATCCCATATAAAAAGAATATCTATAATATAATCATCCTCCATATCCATCTTATATAAAAACCCATTTTGAATTGGAATCATGACCTATAAAATATGTGCAATTTAAATTAGAAGTTAATATTTATTTTTTCATTGATAGATGATATTACCGTGGTTTATATTGAAAAAGATAACTTCCCTTGTATGAATATTGATATGGTATTTATATAATGAATTCCAATCAGTGAAAAAAATTACATTAAATTAAAATAAATGGAGAATAATAAAATTTAAAGGAAGAACATTTCCCCAAATTTTCATCAGAGTAGGGTCAATGTATTTATATTTGATCATTGTTACATTAGTATATTTTTACAACTAATTCAACATATAATTATTAAGTTAATATTATGATACTATTATTAAATTCTACATATATAGAATATTGGGTACATATAGAATCAAATAAGGCACTAAAAGTCCCATAGTGGAAGATGTGTGCACCTTTCACCACTTAATTATGGTTCCCCATGTTGGAAGTTGTGGTCATGTGAAATTTCCCTTTTCTATTAGGATTAATTAGTTACCTATGTCAATCATCATCATTATCCATTAGATTTTTGAACTATATTTCATCATTCCCATTCACCTTTTTTTAAGAGACTAGAGTGTGGGTGGTGAATCCGATGGCTATTTATCTCCATTTTCATCATTATCCATCATTTTCCTAGCACATTTATATTTTATTATAATATTAACATCCCTTACACACATAATGATTTTACCAATCCACTTAAGAGAACATGATCCACGTTAATTTCTAAAATTTGAGTGTGAATAAAAAATAATCATCTTCCTTCAATTATTTTTACTATTAGAATTTAATCTAAATTCCATATTTCATTTCTCATCAAAACAATGACATTGATGGGTATATCTAATATGAATTTATACCTTGATAATATGTCTAAATATTTTTTTATAGTTACTAAAGACCCTTAGGACCAAGACCCTTTATATACTTTGTTTAATTCCTCCTAATATCCAATCAATCTTACTTTTATGTTGGTTGATAATACTGAAATCATAAGTCACAAGACATATAAAATATGCTTCATGGATTCTAATGGACTCACCACCCTTATTATTTTTTTAAATTAATTATTTATCATGTTTCATTTGATGAATACTAGGAATGTACTTTTGGAAAATGAAACTTCTAAACACACCTCACTCTACTGATTAAATTACATTCCATTTCTATATGTTCTTGATAAGATAATACCATTGTTGTCTCCCACCTTCCAAATGAACACTAATGACAAAAAAAATTTATTTTTTCAAAAAATATAGATTGGAAAATATCATTTCAGTAGTAGTAATCTATTTCTCAGTAACTAGTGGATCTACAGAACCACTAAAATAAGGATTATTTTTTCACATTATGGCTCTATAGAATTTTGTCCATATATTTACTCATTTGGAATCTCATCATGATTAATAGAATTATAAATTTTTGTATGAATTACAATGAGTGTTTGAATTACACCACCCAAAAACATTGGATTCGTTTGAGGAAATAATTTAAAAAATCATAAATTTTTTTTAACATGGTTTCTTCAAGTTTCATCCATTTACTAAAAGAAAAAAAATTACTTTCAGAAATAATAATCATAGTGGTAAACCATATAACCATGAAAACCCATTTATAGAATATATGTACAATTTCACCTACATTTTAGTATATGAATCCTTGAGTTTATCTAATGATATCCATGGCCACTATCGACTCAATTGTTTCATAAAAAATCACATAAAATGAGAATTCACTCAAAATTATACCCCATGACTATCTATATAGAGGTTTAATAGTAGTATAACTCGTCGTGCACTAATTATGATTGAGTAAATACCCAATCTACTTATTTTAGATTTAATAATCCTCATTTTATCTGTATCACATGTACATCAACTTTCTAGTATCCAGACAAAGATGTATAATCTAAGAAAATATCCCTCAATTACAAACTATAACATTGAATTTAGTCATATACATAAGATTTTCCTAATAGTATTCACTATTGTTACCTCACCCAAGATTCTATTGATAAATTAAATTATGTCTAATAACAACTATAGAAACCTAAATTTTACATATAAACTATTACATATTAATTGATTAATATTCAATACATAATAGTAGTATCCATAGAAAAACTATTATGTTTCATTATATTTGGAAACATGAATACACAAAAAACTGGTATATAAAATTGTTACACAATATCCCAATTTTTTATTTATAACTAGCACACTTATAAGGCACATCATACTGAATAGCATTCTTCATATTCTGGGTAAATTCAAACCTAATAATGGGTGTTCTCAACTTCTTATTAATTGTAAACATAGAAGATATCAATTAATGATCATAATAATGAATAAGGTATTTATAATTTTATGAGAACATGGTTATGAATTACAATAATCATACTCAATCATTCAATATTGTTTATCATGAATCCTAGTATAAGGTTTTCTCAATAAAAAGGCATAAGACATAATATTTATGAATCTTCAATAATTAATTATGAACCATGAGAATGTATCACAAGCATAAGACATATGTTTTTGGAAAACAATTAAGCATAGAAATATTTTTTGTAGTCTGGGTTCACTATGAAGGGTATTATAGTGGATTTGGTATACTACCTATTCCATGATTACATTTGTTAAGGATCACTATCAAGACTATCACATTATATTTAAATCATTACCAAATTATTTATATTTTATATAATTCTCGGCCCACCATTTTAAAAATGAAAACCTTACAAATGTGTTCTATAAGGTCACAAAACATTCATCATATCAATATTTCATAACCCATAGAATGGAAGTAGGTTTCACATACATCACATCATCCTAGACATAATAATCATGATAAATAATAAGGTTTATATCATTTTTAAACTCCTGTGAATCATATGTAATATCGATTGATGATTTTATAGACAATATAATCCATTAAAAGATCACTGGAATATTTCTTACATAAAATACCATTATATTTTTGAAAGAACAATTTTTATATCTAAATATTCAAAATTATTAATGAAACAAATTTCCTTTAAAGGATTCATGTATAATTGAATATTAATATTCAAATAATTTTTCATTCATGATAGTGACAAATTTTATTCATTCTCGGTATGTTAAAAAAATATTCTATTCAGTTTTTTAGCAAACATTCAAAATTACCTCATTCCAAAAAACACAATAAGATTATAATAAAAAATAAATATCAAATTAATATATGGGTAAGAAATAAATTAAAAATTTATAAGATAAAATTTGTAATACTCCAAAAAATTTAAAGAAAATCATTACATTTAATAAAAAGATACTCAATCGAATAGTAAAATGAAATTGTTCATCCATAAAAAAATTCATTTATTATTTTCAAAACATAAAAAGAGGAAAGGGAAAAAATATACATTTCTTCAAAAATAACTATAGGATAATATAGTATCTAATAATTTAGAGAGAAAGATCATATAATTTCATCATCGAATATTTAAGCATAATTAATAATGGTAAAGATTTGATTGTAACATAAAACCCTTACAACATAGTTAACTTTTGAATCACTACCACTATGAAGTAAATAAATTCAAATGAAAGGTTAAATACTGGGAATATAAATATATTCATGTCATAAAATATCAAATAGGATGTATTTTAACAAATTAAAGGAGAAAACAGGGAAATATAACTTATATCTCATAAAAAAAGTGAGATAGGAAACCCTTACCTCATGCTCGACTTGCTTCATAAGTTCTATAATCACATATTCTTTGGTGGAAATCATCTATATATTTCTATAATGAACCTTTAACTGTCATTTTAGAATCCCAATTCCACTAATTAATGTCTAGGGAATCCATAAAATTAATTTCTTAGGATTTTCTTAAGCTAGGAGTCCCAGTATTGTGTAATGAAAAATGAAGAGAAGGTAACCATTTACAACTGGGGTGATAGGAAACTCCATGTATATTTTATCAGATTAAAATATTATTACATTATTTTCATGAAAAATTGTCCTATAAACAATTTAATTTCTAGACTATTGAGGTAATGTTTGAAATCAATTCACCCATTAAGAAATAGGGTTAAAAATTATAGTCTTATACCTTAGTTATATCCTTGGTTTACCAAATTTAACTTTTTACCCTTGGGAATTTATTTCACCAATATCACAATTCATTAAGAAAAAAGTAAGTTAAACCAAATAAGTATTATTAATTATTATTATTATAAATATGTAACAAATTTTACAAGATTAAATTTCAATATATAGAAAAAGTATTTTGGAAATATTCATGCAAAACGGGATGAATTTTTTTTTACAAAAAATGAATATTATGTATAAAAATGTATATATATTAAAAAATGAATAAAATTTTTGATTTATATGACATCATTTAGATTATTTTTAATTAAATTTAACTAATAATATTTTAAAATTGGTTTAAAATTTAATTGGACTTTATAAATTCTAGAATAGAAATGATTGTTTTCTATAATATCGGAATTTTTAATTTATCACTAAAAAAAATTATTTTCTGAAAAATAATAAATTTTATCTTAAATTAATTTTGATAAATATATAAAAAGATTATCATTTTTATAAAAAAAACTATTTGTAAATTTAGAGGATATTAATTATAATATCCTCTCATAAAATTAAATAAAAAATATTTTTAAAGAAAATATATTTTTGAAGAAATGTAAATTAATAAAAGATTATTAATAATTTAGTAGAAATAAATAAATAATTTTTTTAATAAAAACATTATATATATGTTTTATTTTCTGTTTATACAAATTTACATGATATTTTGTAACAATCACATTTAAATAATCTTACTAAAATAGTATGTCATGATTCATTTAAACTTAATGGTTAATGTAAATTATGTTGTCAAATACTTCAATTATTCAAGTGATAATAAAATTTAAATATCTAGCTGTTATCAAAACATAATTATTTCAAGGTAAACATTTGTTTATATTAATATGTGAGTGTAATGTTTATATTTTTTATGAATAAAATGTTTCTATGTGAAAATCTAATTCCAATGTATATTTTTATAATTTCTATCAACTTTTTAAATATGTTTTTATTTATGTGTGTGGGGAAATACATTGGTATACATAAAGGGGATGTTTTAAATGAGGCAATAAGATTAAAATATCAATTGATTTTCTATAATGGATAGATTAATGATAATTATTCTTTATTTTTGTTTCATATTATTAGTAATATCATTTGGTACTATAGTGTTTAAATAAAAAATGAATGATAAGATTAAATATATTTAGATTGTATATTTATTTAATCAAAGAGTTTTTATTATTATTTGGAAACCTAGTTGATATGGGGATATAATTGTGACCAATAAGGTGTATGATATAATTTGGGATATTTTCATGATTGAGGTTGAATTTGGTGATTTGTTTTCAAGGATTCAAAGTAGATGTGATTGAAAAAGTTTATTCATTTTGTTTTCATCACAAAAATAATAATCAATATCAGGTATATTTAGTGTTCTAGATAGATAGATGTTATTTAATGGATTATCCTTTTATGTTTTATGTGGGTGGAGAAATTTTGTGCAGTGACTGAAAGTAAAATATTCATTTATGTGAAATCCGAAAAACCAAACCATTGATTTTAGAAAAGCATTACATGGTACATGTTTTATAGATTTGGATTTTAAATAATGTTAAAAACATATATTTTTTGGAATTATTTTTGTAGATTATTTTAGGTATTTTTAAATTCTGTAGGGATTCCAATCACACTACATTATTCATAATGTTTAAGTACCTCTTTTAATATATATGGGATGTGATAATTGTTCAAGTATTTTCAAGAAAATTTAAGAGATAATCATGTCATGAATTATATTATAATATATATTTTTCAAATAATCTTGTAGAGGTAGCCATGTTTCATGAAGATAAGGAAACAATGTGGGGTATCATGATACGGTTTTTCTATATTTATAATGGTGTTTATGTTTCAAGATTTTTGTAACAGATTTTATTTATTTCTATAAAAACACACCAATGTTTACTCTACCATTTAGTTGTTTAGAATATTATATATATATATATATATATATACAATTGATTTTAATTAGATGATGATGTTGTATGGGCTCCATCTATGTCAATGTAAACATGAAGCCAATGTCCCAAAACCATATCTATGTTCATATAAACGTCAAAATTAGACAAAAGGATCAAATTACTGTCTTTGTTTAAGGTTGGAATTGATGAATTTTCATTGTTAATATGAATTTGAAAATTCAACTTGGAATTTGGAATGAGATTTTGATGTTTTTTATGGAATGGATGTGAGAGTGGTATAGAATATAAAATAATAATGAATGAAGGAGAATAAGTAAACAAAGTACGTAAAAAACATGAAGAATTTCATTATTTAACAACACAATATTGAATTTATTTATTGAGAGATATATCATGAATTATTAAGTTTAGATTTTTTATTTTTGGGAATAACGATTGTAATATATAATGTAGTAAAAATGATACACCAAATGAATTTTAGATTCATGATTATGGATTCCATTATTTTTATAATGTTTAATTATGTTTCAGAAAGTATTTTCTTGATACTAAAATCATATAAAAATCATCATATCTATAGTTATATTTCAACAAAGATGTTAGATAGTCAAAATGAAGTGTATTTTTAATAGATTTTAGAATTTTAATTCTTCAATAGAAAGAGATGAATTTGTATTCTATTGAAAACAACATATATATTCTCATATGTGGTAAATGACGCAACCTATTATATCGTTGAGGAGTTATCCTTAATTTTTTAGTTGAATGTTATGATTATTCATATAATGTTTTTTCACAATAATTCATCAATAATCCATTCGCATTATAATTATTATATGATACAAGATGATTTTTTGGAAAATATTGATACCATGACATTCCAATGATCTATCTCTTCCTATGTAATAATGGTCCTTTTATATCAAAATTTTCAACATAATCCTGTAGATATTTAAAAGAGGCACTTAATTCCATTGAATAACATCATAAAATTTAATATTAATGAATGGATTTCCAATGAGTGTGACATATTCATCCATCATAACATGGGATAAAGGTTTATTTTGAAAGAAGTCATAAATTTTTTCATTCAATATTTTGACCCATTTTAGTGGATAAATTTGATACCTCTCTATAAATGAACATTAATTAATCCATATAAATCAGTATTGAGTTGAAATATTTAACATTCATCCTTATCATATTATAATACCCAACATGGTACAATATAAAAATATTATTTGAGTACTCCATTTAAAAATTCAATCTCTATATCCATTTGATAAACCCTAAATCTCAATAAAATTTCCACATTTTTGAAAGGTCTTATAGATTGAATTATTTTTATTCATCAAAACTAAAAAATATTATTTGAATTAAATTTGGGAAAATCAATTTCTAACAAACCAACAAAAATTAATCACATTCACATTATCATCCTGATTTTTTTGGGGAATCATTTTATCCAAATGACATTGTAATCACCCAGATTATTTAAATTTACAATATTAAAAATATTTTCTATACATTCACATTATTAATTAATTTAAATTACCTATCCAGTATCAATTATCCCTTTTTTAAGTTATTTGAGTTCAACCTATTTGTATTGGATAATTTTTTTCACAAATGTTGATTTATTCCTCAATTTCATATCTCATTATTATCTTTTGAGTTGTTTATTAATTCAAATAGACATATTTTTTCATTTATTTAATATTCTATGCAATATTATTTGATATAATTTAATGATAATTAAAAATTGGATCATGATGAACTATGTTTTCTCATATTTCTAATTAACGGTTAATTTCAACAATATTTCTGTAAGAACCCAGTTTTTTAGAAACGGGTCAAATCCCGACCCTGTTTAAACTTTTTTACTGGTTTTTGAGAATTCTGTAAAATATGGGCAGTTTCTAGAAATTTCCAGACTACACGACGTGTACTTTAATTACACATCGTGTATGTGTTAACAGAGTGACCGGCTGTGTGCTCACTGAGTACATGTTGTGTTGTGACCATGTAGAAGTTCCCTATGAAATGATGTGTATCTATAGACACGTCATGTGACCCTTACCCGTGCAAGTTCAAGTACATGTCGTGGGGTGCCTAGGTATAAATTTCAATCTACACAGCGTGTAGACTTCCTTGACACGCCGTGTACCTTTGTCCCTTGTAGCGGCCGAGACCCTGGTCGTGTGTTGACCATTTACACGGTCCAGGCCGTGTGCTGGACTCCGCTTAAGTCGGAGTACGGAAAAAAATCTACACGGCGTGTACTTTGAGAATACACGCCATGTACTTTTATTTTTATTTGATCGTCCAAGACGTCGTCACGTCTTATTTTGGGGAAAACCATCTTCTTCCCCTTTGGACGACCAGTTCGTCTGAGAACCTCCAAAAAACTCAAACCCTTCCAGAATCGTCATAAGTTGTCTGTTCTTTGATCTGTCGATGGCAGCGGGACCGTATCAGAAAGGCTAACCACGTGCACCCTTCTTCGTCATTGATCCCTCACCTATTCCTCCTCTGATTCTATCCGAAGGGAATTTTCAGATTTCATGGAAACACATATCTACCGCGTTTCAGACCGATTCAGAGGCTGAAATCAAAGGAGTGTCGTCGTACGAGTACGAGGTGGGTGGTGCGTACCTGCTTTCATGTTTTCGTAGACTTTTGGGGGTTGCGACCTCCTGGCGCAACGTTTGGAATTGAGCGAAACCCTTGTTTTATTATCTTTAATATTTTATCTGCATTGTGGGATGAATCTGGGTATTCCATGACCCTTATTGTTCTTGAGCGAGGCCACGTTAGAAGTCATAGCCTGTTTGGGGAAATTCAGTTGGGGGTGCTGAAATGCATATGAATTGGACCATTTTTTTAACTTCCATGTTTAGAATGATTATTGAATATTTTGAGTTAAACTGCTAAGTATAATTGTTAGATTAAGAATGAGTTAGGTTTTGGTATGAGACATCACAAGTTAGTGTAATTTAATTGTTTAGTAATTGCATGTTTCAAGTGATTCTTTGATTATTGTTATCCAATCAGTGATATTTCTTGTGTTGAACTGCTTGTTGTTTTGGATGTGGCCCAGATATATATAGTTGAGTGATGGGAATAACAGGTTGGGGATTTTTCTTGGTTTACTTAGGGTGGTTGCTACCACGGGATTGGTTGTCATGGACGTCGGATGAGGCGGTTGGACTATCGGGTTGGGCTAGGCCCTGGTTACTTTGATGGAGAGACAATCAGACATGAGTGACAATTTCACAGGGACACGAGGTGTCAGAGGTGTTGTGGCTTTGGGACATATTGAAGTGATTACCGCTCACCAGGTATTTTTGAGTAGTGTGAACACAGATAGACATCGAGATGAGGTGGTAAGGAAACTCGCTGGGTAGAGGCCCCTGATATATGTGGTTAGGTGATATTGGTTTGGGGGTGCTTGCCAAAGGAATCCATGTTGAAGGTGAGGAGCCTTCTAGAGATAGCTTTGAGACGGTCAGGTTGGGGGCAGAGGCTCGCTGTGATTTGAGGGCAGACGTCATTGTCTCACTGATTACTATATGAGGACAGGTATCGCTATTCCTCCGGATGTTGTGCCATGGGCAGGTTGAGCTTTCCAGCTGGGTTACAATGGTTGGGCGTGCCTTCGGGACGTTGGTACTTGAGACACATGGTGTTAGGTGGCACGAGGTGCAGGGCTACAGATCAGACATTCCGGAACTAGCCGAAGTAGGTAACACTTCCTTGTGGCTGCTGAGCACCATTGGAGTTTGTGTTTACTTTTGGGAATTGTACTGTTTACTATTTTTCTTATATAAACAAGTCTTCCTAAACACTTATATTAGGTATGCACCTTTGGGTGGTATCCTACTAAGACTTGTTTTACACCCTACACGGGCCCTTCGGGACGCATGTAGACTTTATGAAATTGAGTGCAGGTATAGGGTTAGCCTCGGGAGCTGGACTTTAGTGCTGTTGGCATGGATACTTGTATGGAACATAAGTTCGTGCCTTGCAGGAGTTACTTGTTTAGTTTTCCCTTTTGAATCAGCTCGCTTACCTTCTTATGTAGCTACTGTTGGTTAGCAATTATTGCCATTGTATATTGAACTGTATGACTTGTCTTCGATGCATGCCTTGTTTGTTTACAGTAGTATTTGCTTTTATTCTTCAGCAGGTTTTTCTGTTTACATTCTGCTGCTGTTTTTTTCTATAATTATTCCGCTAGTTTATTGATATTTGATATGCTTCCACTATGCGGGTCTGGTTCGAGTTTGCTGAGTCATTTAATTCTACTGCATATTTAGTTTATTACTCGGACAAGTACCTTTATCATGATCCTCCGAGAAGGTATAGCCTCCCCACTATACCCATTCAGACCCTCGCTGCTAGTCAGCAACCTTTGGAATTCGGGGAGGTGCGCCTAAGGTAGTGAAACTCGACCCGTTTGGCACTGTTCGGGTGGCTGGCTGTGTCCAGGTCATTATAAAGTGGTATCAAAGGAGGCTTCTTGACAATATTTTAGCAGCATTTCTTTATTGCCTACTAATGAGTTTGAGACTTCTCTTTTTATTTCTGCTGGTGTTAATATTTGGGATATGGTATACTGGAGATATGTTGTTACTGGGACTAGGTTTCTAGCTTGTGATTGGGTGCCTGTAGCCCTAGGTACGAGAGATGGACCAAGTTTCCATGGGTGGGAATTGTTTTTTACTTTTTCTCAGATTAAAGTTTCTATGATTTCCACCTCGGTGGCTCACTTGTTGTGTGATGTTATTGATTATGATATGAAAACCTTGGCTGGTATGGAAAGGCTTGTTTTTTGGCTTTTGATAGGCACATTTTAGGGTATTTCAATATCATAACTGCACGTATGCTTTGTGAAGTGATAATACCATGTGAATATAATCAATTTCCAAGAATTGTGTGCTTATAAAACTTCAATAGGTGAGATTACTGATAGAATAGCCTTGTTAGTTTCATTGTGATATTCCATGCTTGTACATTTGAAGAATTGCATGTTGTAGGGTGTTTTGGTCTGGCTCTTATGAGAGAAGGCAGGTACTATGGGTGAGGCAGAGTAACTTTCAGGATTGGGCGACTCAGTCATCGGGTTTGAGGAAACGTTTGTTGTTAGGACGGGCATGGCCTGAGGTACTATTTATAATTAGCTCTGTTGAGGGCGGGTAAGGAGTCCGTGAGGTCGGGATGTCAAGGGAATGGGTTGCGATAGGGGAGAGTAAGGGTAGTTGTTATACACTGCCTCTTCACTGCTTTCCTTATCTATGTAGAATATATTGTTATATATATATGGGTTGTCTGAACATTTATGGTATTCAGTGGGTTACTCCTTCACGACTAGATGGAGCGTCAGGCAGGAGACGATGTAGTGCCGTAGGATCAGGTTCAGAATCTGGGGCATGCAGAGAATGAGCCGCAGGTATAGGCTCGGGGATAGTATCAGATTCAGGATCCAGTGCAGGTAGGGCAGCAGCCGGGAAAGGCAATGTTTAGATAGTGGCTTGACGAACAGCTCCGGACTAGCCTGGTACGTGTCCTATAGGGTATTGACAGAGGCGCACAGGGGAAGAGCCTTCTATGGAATATCTGACGCGGGAGTTCTAGTTGCAGCACTCGCCGCTTTTTCAGGGTGAGGGTGGTCCACATGAAGCTAAGAAATGTATAGAGAGTATGCAGATGATCTTCAAGCAGCTCAAGATGCCTCCAAGGAGGAGGGTCAAGCTAGCAACGTACATGCTGATAGGACCGGCGAAGTGTTGGTGGGACGTACAGGTAGAGGCTTGTAGGCACGAGGGACTGGCATTGAAGGACTTTGAGGACTCATTCTTCGATCACTTTTATCCGGAGACGCTGAGGGCAGAGAGAGCTCGGGAGATCCCAAGTCTTCAACAGGGAGATATGTCCATCATGGACTACGCAGATACCTTCACAGAGTTGTCCCATTTTTCACCTGGCATGGTGAGCGATGACACAGCTAGGGTGAGGCACATTGAGGATGGATTACGATAGGCTATTCGGGTTCAAGTGAACATTTTCAGGCTAGGATACTTCTCCGAGGCGGTGAACCAGGAAGGCCCCTGAAGGAGTGTCGGGTGTGTGGACAGGTCGGGCATCTGGAGAGGTTTTGTAGGCAGCCTTCTTAGACAGCTGGTAGGAAGGGACCAGGATAGATTATGGCATCAGGAGTTGGATCAAGTTTGGTACTAGGAGAGGGTAGCCGAGGTTCACCTGCACGCGGGGGAAGTGACAAGGATAGCGGGACCCATCTTAGGGGTCAGTGGCCAGTGACTGGAGCAGCATCGCAAGGAGGTCAGGCATCAGGGAGTCGTGCTTCAGGCTAGGTGCATGCTATGGAGCTGCCAGGGATCGAGCATGCTGGTGAGTTGACGATGGTGGAAGGTACACCGCGGGGGTGGCCGTGATTCTCCTTACATTCTTTTGGCATGGCCTCTTGAGGCATTTCCAGTTGAGTGCACAGGCTACATAGGATACTTGTGGACTGACTAGATTCTAGTTAGTGGGATTGGAATCATATAAAATGCGTTATATTTATTTATATGTTTGAGATGCGTAGCATCAGGAGAATCAAGGATGTGGGTTACTTGAGGTACATGGATCTAGGCTTGATTTGACCATCTATTAGATGCAAGACCTCTTAAGGGCAGACACCGGCGCGGTGAGGGATACATTTGGGTGTCGGAAACGACACAGAAGCACCTTGGAGGTGCAGGGATGACGATGCGTCATGGGAGGACCATGGGTCCGGGAAATAGGTCATTGGGCCTTGCTTTTATGTTTGATTTTCTTTGATCTTTGTTCAGGTTGAGACGAGTAGGCAATTCTTAAAGTGGGGAGCCCCTTTTTGTATTTTAGCCAGAACCTTGAGATCGGGGTAGTCTGGGTTGTTTAACCGGGATGGGTGTGTTTGGTGCCATCATCTGGTTTTGTTTGGCAGCTCGGGGACGAGCTACATTAATGTGGGGAGTTTTTAAGAACCTGGGTTTTTAGAAAAGGGTCAAATCTCGACCCTGTTTAAACTTTTTGACTGGTTTTTGAGAAGTCTGGGAAATCTGGGCAGTTTCTGGAAATTTCCAGACTACACGTCATGTATGTGTTAACCGAGTGACCAGCTGTGTGCTAACTGAGTACATGTTGTCTGGTGACCATGTAGAAGTTCCCTATGACACTGTGTGTATTTATTAGACACATCGTGTAACCCTTACCCATGCAAGGCCAAGTACATGACATGTGGTTCTCAGGTATAAATTTCAATTTAAACGGCATATAGCCTTTCTTGACACGCCGTGTACTTTTTTCCAATGTAGTGGCCGAGACCCTGGCTATGTGTTGACCGTGTACACGGTCCATGCCGTGTGATGGGCATCGCTTAAGTCAGAGTACGGAAACACATCTACACGGCGTGTACTTTGAGAATACATGCCGTGTACTTTTATTTTTATTTGATCGTCTGAGATGTCGTCGTGTCTTATTTTGGGAAAACCCTTCTTCTTCCCCTTTTGACAGACAGTTCATCTGAGAACCACCGAAAAAATCAAAATCTTTTAGAATCATCATAAATTATCTGTTCTTCGATCATTCAGTGGTAGTGGGACTGCATCAAAAAGGCTAACCCCGCACACCCTTCTTCGTCTTTGATCCCTCATATGTTCCTCCGCAGATTCCATCCTAATAGAATTTCCAGATTTGACAGAAACACAGATCCACCGCGATTCAGACTGATTTAGAGGATGAAATCAAAGGAGTGTCATCATACGAGTATGAGGTGGGTGGTGCATACCTTCTTTCGTGTTTTCATAGACTTTTGGGGGTTGCAACCTCCGGGCGCAACGTTGTGTATTGAGAGAAACCATAGTTTGATTATATTTAATAGTTTATCTGCATTGTGGGATGCCTCTGGGTATTCCTTGACCCTTATTATGCTTGAGCGAGGCCGGGTCAGAGGTCATTGATCGTTTGGGGAAAGTCGGCCGGGGGTGCCGAAATGCGTATGAATTGGACCATTATTTTAACTACCATGTTTATACTGCTTATTGTATATTTTGAGAAAAAATAATGAGTTTAATTGTTAAATTAAGAATGAGTTAGGTGCTGGTATGAGACATCACAATTTAGTGTAATTTAATTGTTTAGTAATTTCCTGTTTCAAGTGATGATTTGAGTATAGTTATGCAATGTGTGGTATTTCCTATGTTGAACTGCTTTTTGTGTTGGTCATGGCCCGGACATATATTGTTGAGTGATGGGAATCACAGGTTGGTGCTTTTTCTCGGTTTACATTGGGTGGTTTCTACCATGAGATTTGGTGTCATGGACGTCGGTTGAGGTTGTTGGACTGTCGGGTTGGGCTAGGCCCGGGTTACATGGATAGAGAGACCATCATACTTAAGCGACAGGTTCGTAGGGACACTAGGTGTCAGAGGTGTTTTGGCCTGGGGACATATTGAGGTGATTACCACTCACCAGGTACTTCTGAGTAGTGTGCTCATATATAGACTCTGAGATGAGGTGGTAAGGCCACTTGCTAGGTAGAGTCCCCCGATAGATGCAGTTAGGTGATATTGGTTTGGGGGTGCTTGCCGTAGTAAGCCACATGGAAGGTGAGGATCCTTCAAGAGATAGCTTTCAGGCGGTCATGTTGGTGGCAGAGGCTCACTGCGATTTGTGGGCAGACATCGTTGTCCATCCGGTTACTATTTGAGGACATGTATCGTTGTTCCTCCGGATGTTGTGGCATGGGCAGGTTGAGCTTTCGAAGTGGGTTACGACGGTTGGGTGTGCCTTCGGAACGTCGGTACATGAGACACATGGTGTCAGGTGGAACGAGGTGGCGGGCTATAGATCAGACATTCTGGCACTGGTCGAAGCAGGTAACACTTCCTAGTGGCTACTGAGCACCAGTGGAGTTTGTGTTTAATTTTGGGAATTGTACTGTTTACTGTTTTTCTTATATAAGTATGTCTTCCTAAACACTTATATTAAGTACGCACCCTTGGGTGGTATCCTACTGAGACTGGTCTCACACCCTACACGGGCCCTTTGGGACTCGTGTAGGCTTTATGAAATTGCGTTCAGGTAGAGGGTCAGCCTCAAGAGCTGGACTTTAGTGCTATTGGCATAGAGACCGGTATGGACCTTGAGGTCGTGCCTTTCTAGAGTTACTTTTTTAGTTTCCCCTTTTGAATTATCTAGCTTACCTTCTTATGTAGCTACTGTTTGTTAGCCATTGGCGCCATTGTATATTGAGTTGTATGACTTGTTTTCGATGCATGCCTTGTTTGATTATAGTAGTAGTTGCTTGTATTCTTCAGCAGGTTGTTCTGTTTACATTCTGCTGCTGTTGTTTCTATATTGCTTTCGCTGGTTTATTGATATTTGATATGATTCCACTATGAGGGTCTGGTTCGAGTCTGCTGAGTCACTTAATTCTGCTGCATATTTAGTTTATTACTCGGACCAGTACCTTTATCATGATCCTCTGAGAGGGTATAACCTCCCCATTATACCTATTCAGACCCTTGCTTCTAGTCGGCAGCTTTTTGGCATTCTGGGAGGTGCACCTAAGGTAGTAAAACCCGACCTGTTTGGCACTGTTCGGGCGGCTGGCCGGGTCCAAGTCGTTACAATTACCATATTTTTCACTAAATATCTTTATATGCCGTTATTTAAAATTTTTCTAGAGCAATTATTTTTTAAAATTTATTATTTAATCTTACATAAATAACCATGGATTATGAGTAAATATATTGAATCACCACATTTAACTTAAACACGTTATTTTTTCTAAATTTAATACTCACTTTCAAATATTCAAAAATGTTATAGATTTTTCTTTGTCCAGTGACACATCTAATCTAAATTCATCTTTTCTATGAATCCTAATAATTCCTTATTTTTACTATCCACTCCTAATGTAACATCCTTATTAATAGAGTACCATGAGATTCAAATATCAAGAAAAATTTCATTTTCCTCATTATTCATCAAATATTTTTTTCATTAATAATATACATTCTACCAAGGATTATTTTATTGTAAAACCTCATTATATGAATTTTGATTAAATTATCAATTATCTACAATAATGTTGTAATATTCTTTCAAATTGGTTGATAATAGATTCTTGAGCATCTTTCTAGTTTCATTTTTTTCTCACCAATATTAGCTTTTTATACATTATATACTATATTAATTTTTTTACATAATAATATGCATGGAATCCAACTATAATCATCTAAAATAGATAAAATTTTCATTCCCACTAATTCTAGTATATCATATGGTAAAAAACATTCTAATATTAATAAAGTAAGTAAACTTCCATGATATATTCATATTAAAATGTAGGTATTTTATTAATGATATTTTAATGATTATCCCTGTAGAATTAACCCAAAATTCAACAACACATCAAGAACACCTCCAAATCTCCAGAGGCTTCCATAATAATCAATATATAAATAGTTGATTAGTAGGGGATGATTTTCAATATAAATACAATGAATGTAAATGCATGAGTAAAACAACAATAATTCATGTTAGAATATATATAAAATCATGGATACAAATTAAGGAACCAATACAGAATAGATAATTAATTTGTATGTATATATCCTGGTATTATAAAAATCTAAAAAGAAACTAAAAGAGTGAGACTAGGAATAATTTTACATATTTCAAGTATGTAAGCCAACCTAGTCCAAGGGTAAAAAAGTGAGCCTCCATAAATAGCATATTCTAAGTAAAAATCTATATAAAACCTATATATATCCTCATTTATCAACTACCAAAAGGAATATAATATTCTCTAAGACTCTATAATCTAATTCAAACTATAGCTTATGCTTTATCACCTTAGAATTACATGGTATAAAAGGATATATATGCATCCTTAATTTTCTCATGTAGGGTGTAGGTAAATTAAATATAGTAGTAACTGACCAATTACACCTTGAACACCTATAATATGCTAAAATTTAGGAAGGAAAAAGAATATTATAAAAGAATATATAGTATAGTTTACAATATACATCAAAATTTCCCTTTAGTTTTCATATCAATGATATTAATAAACTCTCTATATCTAGAGGGTCTATATAGAACCAAGTTTCTCATGAATGGATAATATATATTTTAAGATGAATATTCATTACATTATAAAAACACATGATAATGAACCATAATATTTCAGTTGATTTTGAAACACTAAAAAACATCTAAATTTTATAACCTAGGGAAAGAAACCATAAGAAATAATGGGCATTGATTCTTAGTAAAGGTAAACAAGAGAGATATGTAAGCATAACATGTGAATAAGGGTTTGATAACATGATAATGAAATTTTATAACCATATCATACTTATCAACAATCATAATCATGAGTCATAGTATAATGATTAGAAGTTCATATGACATGAATCATAAGAAAATCAAGTGACATGATGCATAAGATAAAAACATTGGCATAATACATAGAATTGTGTCACCCACATCAACTTATAACAATCTGAACATGTATAAATAGAAAAATGATCACTCATTAGGACAAGGATATGGAATAAGTCCCTCACATAAACTTATGTACATGTAATAAGGTCAATTTTTGAAAAAATGGACATAAAATAGAGATCCATGCATAAAAAATTGAAAATGTAATCTGGATCATGCATAAAATTATGAACATGTAATAAGGTTCACTCATGACATTGTGAGCATGTAATTTGGATCATGCATATTATAATTACACATGAGTTATCCAAATGTATCCAATTCATTGGAGGGAGATATAGGTGTCACCAGTATTTGGATATAGTGTAACCATTATACTATGTTATAATGTAAACATCATCACATAAGGAAATATCCACATCCATGTGAATCTAGATCACAAAACATTTACCATATCAGAAACAATTAAAAGAAATGTGCTTCATAACAAAATCATCGTGTCCTAATCCATAAAAATATATTGTTTTTGTAAAATAATTCCTCATAGAATAACCTATGGGAATGAAATGGGTTACACAGACATATTTTAATAATAAACACAAACCATACATAAAAATAATAACAATGGTATCCTTGGGTCATGTCATCAGTAAACCATAAGTAACATCAATGTATTTCATCTTAGAATAAAAATTATTTTGAAATATCACTTGGAACAAGTTTTACAAAGATAGGCATTTCTCATTAAAAGAAAAATTTAAAAAATAATAAAACTTTTTGAAAATATATTTCCTTAAAAAACTTTAAATCATATATATTATACTTTTAGGGAATGATCGGTCATGGTGGGTGGAATTTTCATTCACATCATACACATTAAAATATAGATACCTTTCATGTTTTGTTAAAATCCAAATGAGAATTATTTGGAAAATTACATGATGATTTCCTTAAATAAATTTCATTAAAATCTTAATAGTTTTAAAAAATCCTTTTAAAAATCATATAACAAAAATAAAATGTATTTTAAAACATTTTTAGAAAATATGGTTTTGTATGAAAATGGATTCCAAACTGAAGATTAAAATAAAGTGTACTTTTCATAAAAAATCCATAATTATATAAATCACAAATGAGTAGAGAAAATAGTACCATTATATGATAATATCATTAATGAACATAAAATATCATTCATGGATTTTTTGATATATAAATAATAATATTTTATCATCGGAAACAAAATCATAAATATTACTAATAAACAATGAGATTAAGACAAAATCATTACATTGATAGTAACAAAGAATCATTATCCCCATGATGTAATAACATAAAATGTATTTTATAATATCATTAGCATAAATAGATTGATGATATTACATGTCAAATTGTTCATATATACACCTTGTGAAAGAGTATTGGTGCAAATCTTATTGTACATCTCAAAGAATAAAAATTGAGATAAAACCCCTACAACTTAACAAATATTTTGAATCATAACCCTGGTAACGAATAACATAAAATGAAAATTTAAATATAATTAAAATAATGGTATTCATGATATAACATTCCAAAGGTAAAATATAAAAAACAAAAAATAAAACGTGTGATGAATTTTCATATGTATTACATAAATAAAAGAGAGACTACAAATCCATTACCTCTAGGGTAATATTTTGAATCATAAAAAATAGTAAAAAGTTAAAACAAGTGAAAAAAATTATATCATTTAAAGAATATTATTCATGATATAACTTGTAAATGGTTAGTATATATAACATATAAAAGAAACAAATGGCAAATTTTCTTATGCCTCTTAAAAATAGAAGAGTGACTAGAAATCCACGACCTTATGTATTTACATACATAATACAAATTAAAGACTCATTTATAATAAATATATGTTTATTATAAATATATTACAGAACCTTACATATATATATCATGATATGTGATTTACTTATGTCCTTTTATTACCTATATTATAACAATTCCATGTTAATGAAATTTTTGTGGAATAAATACGTTGTTCTTCATGTCACGAACATGTTTTTCTTTTACTATATTTTTTCTTTTTCTTTTTCATATATATTTTTTACCTAGGTTTCCTTTTTAATTTTTGAGAAACATACAGGTTTTGGGTGGGAAGACCCTGGCGCATGGTTGGTGCACTGTTAGTTTAAATTGTACACCCAACCTTTGCAACTGTGTGGTATATGGTTGAACCTACAGTAGGGTTGTGCACCTCAGCCTAGGTAACTTTGCGCTCTGGAAGAATGGTACACATGGTTTTTCATGGTTTATAAAAGCATGCGACCAAAATGTGTGCCAAACATAGACAATTAAAAATGTTTTTTATTCTATGTTTTCCCTTTTTATATTTAACCCCTCCTTCACCAATTTTCTTCCCCGCAAGAGATTTTCATCCATAAGAGGTCTCCAAGCTCCATCAATCACCCTTGGACACAAATTTTGAAGGGGATTTGATTTTGGAAACTCAGAGGTTCTTCAAGAATGTAATTCTCCTCTTTCTCTCTTCCTTCATGTTAGGGTTTATCCTCTCTTCCTTGGGGTTCCATTTTTTCATAAGCTAGGATTTTTCCCTATGGTTTAATATTGAGTATTTGGGTTTGATCTCTTGTATTATGGTTCATTGTTTCTTACTTGTAGTGTGGTTGATGTGAAGATGAATTTTATCACCAATTATTGGGAATTATGAGATCAAAGTTAGATGGTTCCAATAGTATGCAGTGTTTAGTTAATTTATTTTTCTTCCATGTTTAATTTAGCATGCTCATAGTCCATTTTTTCTGTGGAAGGGTTTTTCAAATGGATTAAGTGTACATTTAATTTTAATGTGTCACTTTTATATGAATTTGGGTTTTTCAGTGTGTAAACTCCTGTTGTGTCAGTTGAGATGATTTTATAAATTAATCAATTGGTTTACTATATTATGTAAGGGATGAAAATAATATTTTGTTATGGAATTTATGAGTGGTTGGTATTGAAATAATACTTTGGGTGAATTTAGTGGTGGAAAAGCATTTTGGTGTTCCTAAAAACTATTTTTATAAAATTTTTAAATAGTTTAAAGAATTGTATAAGTGGTGTAAACTGTGTTAGGGAAAATTATTTTTGATTGTATAACATAAAAATAGAATTTGGATGTGAATGTGGTGTTATGTTATATATGAATCATGTTTGATCAAAAAATAGAAGACCAAGTATCTAGGTGGGTGGACTAGGACTAGTACACTAGTGATTAAGAAGTGGTTGCGGGCCGGTTTCACTTAGAGGTGTTGATGATGAAAACATTAGCTATATATGGAAAATGATTTCATACCACTATAACTTTGTATATTATTCCACTAATGTGGCACGTGCCCGATAAAGTTTTTGGGCGTGGTTCCTATACCACATTTCATAGAGATACGAGGTACCTAGGGTGACAGTCCCAGCTTGTTTCATGGGGTAGTTATTGTTATTAGTGTTCATTAGATATATTTCACTTACTGTCATCATACGATAGTGTTTGGTTGTAAATTTTCATGAAAAATTGTGTTCTGTTAAAAAAATCCTTTAAAAATATCTTTTGTTCAAAGATGTTTTACATTAAATTGTTTCTAGTATTTCCTTTATATAAAATCTTGGAAATTATTTAGATTATAATTTTTTGTGCATGGAATCTTTTCTTGGGTGGCATACTACTAGGATTAGGTTCACACCCTACCTATACATTTGTGTGGATGTGGACTTGTTCATGTTTGAAACAGGTAAGGGAAATGATTTTGGAGATGGTGGTTCAGGTTGATGACTATATTTCTTGGTGCAGGGTTTTGGAGGTTTCTTGATCGCGGTGCCCCCATCCAATGTGGTGGCTTTTTAGTTAAACTTTCTTCACCTTTTTGTTTTGTTCTTTTTGGATATTGTTTTAAAACCTTGTAATTCAATTTTAAAAATTGTTTATGTCTTGTTTGGTTGAATTTTCGGATTCGGATAATTAAACATTTCATGTTTTTTTATGATTATAAAATCATGTAAAACATTCCCAAGACCTGTTTATGATACACGGGAACTTATGACAGCCCATGGGGATTGATAATTCCTTATCAATCCATGCCAATGACTTTGTCAGGCATCAGTTCAGATGGTAATCCGGCTTAGTTCATGAATAAATGGTATATGGGCCAGGTTAGATCATTGATTCATTTTATATGGGATGAGTCGTGTTTTAAAGAATCTAGGAGTATCAGGGATCTATGTTCTGGCTATGAGTATGGTGACTAGATAGAACACCTCGTGACATACCTCCACTTTCTATGGGATGTTGGGACTTTTGTTTGACTTCGCTTCCATGTGAGATGTGCGGGTTGTAGACTGCACATGGACATTGGGTGGGGGTGAAATGGTGTGTTCATTTTACTATTGTGGAAAGATTAATTTATTTAAATTTGATAACTTTGATGAAATTTTCTGAACTATTTTACTGTTTCTTCTCTTTTTAATGATCATTTTTATAGAATCATGCCTCCCTTGGGAGTCCCCTTATCGAATGAAGAATCCGGATAGAGTTCTCTCGCACTACTTGATCAAAGGTTTGTGGAAGATGTGGTCCATGCTCTTCAAGCTCTGGGATAGGGAGAGACACATGCTCCCACACCAGTTAGAGAGGGTGAATCTAGTCATATGAAGGAAAAATCTAATAAGTTTCTAAAGAACAAGACTCATACTTTTCAGGTAAATGTTAAGCAATAAGAAGAAAAATAGTGGCATGAGATGATCAAGATGATTTTTGAGTTTCTTGACTCCCTTAATAAACCCAGGGTGAAATGTGATTTTTTCTTGCTAGAGGGTCCTAGCTGAAGGTGGTTGGAATCAGTGCATTGGGCTGGGAAGTATTAGCAGATGAACTAGTTGGATTTCAAGACCGCCTTGAACAAGTAGTATTGTCTTGAGGTCATGGAATATACCAAATCTTGGGTGTTCATGGATCTTTCTTAGGGATATTAGTTATTGATGGAATATGGTAACTAATTTGATGGCCTATTGTTGTACAAACATAATATTGTTTACAATGATTATATGAAATCTCGGAAGTTTGGGATGGGGATGCGACTAGAGATTTACTCTTAGGTCATCTTGTTCAAGATGGGACACTATGATGAGGTAGTTTATCATTCTTGCATGGTCGAGATTGATCTTAAAGAAAAGTAAGGGTTTTATATAGTGGAGTTAGTTTTGGTATGTGGATGATCCTTAGAGAAATAGAGGAAGAAATATAATAAAGGGTGGGAGGTAGGTGGTAGTGCAGGTCCTCCTTCCAGGCAGTTTTATTCCGTAGCTTCTGATGTGATATCTGCTATGTTCCATCATTGTGGGAGGGAAGCGAACAATCGAACTAATTTTCCATCTCTTCTTAGGCCTTTCCTTCCTTGTGTAATTATTGGTCACATACATCATTTCTATAGAGAGATGCACCCATACAAGTATAGGGAATGATCTATGGCTTCCAAGGAAGTGTTTATTCAGTTAGAGACAACCCATACAGTGGGGTCTTGGTTTGGTCGTCATGGTTGTGGGACCAGATCTTCTTCAAGAAATACCATGTTTAGGTAAGATCCTCATTCGAGCGGTTATTCTCAAGTAGAGACCAAACATCATCATGTTGTGAATCAGGAACCAGTGGGACAGGATGCAGGGCCCTTAATAGTTTGAGGTACCATTCTAATTTCATCTTCTATAACATATATTTTATTTGATACTAGTGCATCATTTTTTTATCTCTAACCTTATTTTTGATCTATTGGAATTTCTGACCCAGCTTATGACTTTTTCAATGCAGTTAGTAATTTCATTGGGTAAAAATAAGTAGCGGGGTTATAGTTTTCCTTCTTTTGTGCTCTCCATGTCAGGGGTTAAGATGGAGTAGGATTTCTTAGACATGGACATGGACCTATTTGGTGTGATACTTGGAATGTTTTGGCTGCTGCACTTCTAAGTACATATTGATTTTTATATGTGGCAGATGAGTTTCATGGAACCTAATGGGATTCCTCAAGTATTTCTTGGGAATTGGGATCCTCATTTTGGTTGTGTAGGACCTCTACTCCCAGAATTAAGAAATATTATCATTCAATAATCGTTGATCTCACTATAAGATGATGGTGGTGCTCCTGAGGGTGGAGTACTATGAGTTGTTGATAAGTTCCCTGAGGTATTTCTATGTGACTTTTCAGTCCTACCCTAATAGAGGGAGGTGGATTTATCAATTGATTTGGCCCTAGGAACATATATGATATCTGTTCCTCCATATCTCATGGCCCCCACCTAGCTGAGAAAATTAAAGATTCTATTGGATGATTTAGAATCCAAAGGGTTCATTCACCCTAGCATCACTCCTTCGGACGCTCCTGTTTTATTCACTAAGAAGGTTGAAATATCCCTCTTGTTGTGTATTGATTACCAAAAGATGAATAAGGTAACTATTAATAAAGAATAACATTTTCCCCAATTCGATGACTTTTTTGATCAATTGAAGGTGAAAATGTGATTTTACAAGATAGATATGTGATCGAGTTGTCAGTGAGTAAGGGTCCAAGAGGAAGACATACTGAAGACGGCTTTCAGAAGTAGTCATGACCACATTGAGTAATTGGTCATGCCTTTTTTCTTGACTAATTCTCCATATGATATTATGGAACTCATTAATATGGTGTTCTACTAGTTTCTTAAATCATTCATCGTGGTATTTTTGGAAGATATCCCAGTTTCTTCCAGATCTGACGAGGAGCATGAGCATCACCTATATATCATTTTGGTCACTCTATGAGATCACTGCCTATATGAAATGTTTTGAAATTAACCATCTGTATCAGGGAGGTAATTTTACTAGTTCATGTGATTTTAGAGTAGTGGGTTTCGGTGGACCCTGAGAAGATCAAAAATTTTATGTCATGAGAGGAGCTGACGAATGTGTTTGAGTTCTAGAGTTTTCTCATCTTATTATGTTATTATAGACAATTTTTTTAGGGTTTCTCTCATCTTGCATCATACATTACCACACTCACCTAGAAATGGGTGATGTTAGAGTGGATACCAAAGTGCCATGTATCATTTGAGGAGATGAAGCAACAGTTGACTAATACACTTGGTTTGATATTTCTAGATTCTGAGTAGGGTTCTGTGGTTTATTGGGATGCTTCAGGTATGGTTCTCTGGTGTGTGCTTATGCGGGTAGATCATGTGGTGGCGTATGGATCCTGGTAACTTGGACCACATGAAATGAATTACCCAAACCATGACATTGAATTAGTAGGGGTTATGCATTCCATGAATACTTAGTGCCATTATCTTTTTGGGGATTTTTTTTCTACTTTGACCATAAATGTTGAATCCACATTTTCTCCAAGAAAGACACAAACTCAAGGTAGTATTGTTGGATCAATTATTTATAGGGATTGGATTTTGATATTATGTATTCCCCGAGAAATGGTAATGTGGTAGTTGGTGCCTTTACTATAAAAATTATAGTGGAATATTTGAGGAAGTCCAGTGATGAGTGGAATCTAATGGGACAATTTTCCTAGATGTATTTGGAGACTATGGATAACAGTACTGGTGCATTCTTGGAAGGCATTCAGTTGACTCCTTCCCTTCTGGAGATGATTTGGAAGCAACAACACAGTGATGATCGATGCCAGCGGTATATATATATTCTTCATGGTAGGGATAAATATTCTGATTGGTCTTAATCCCTAGAGGGAGTCTTCTGTTTTAAGTTCTGTTCAGTGGTGTTGTAGTCCTTGAGGAAGGAGATTATGCAAGATAGTCTCAAATCTCAGTGGGTCGTTCATCATGGGGAGACCAAGATATTATATGATGTTCCTTGGAAGATTTGGTGGTTAGGCATGAGGCGGGACATAGGTAATTTCATATCGAGATGTAATACATGTCAATAGGTAAAAGAAGATCATCAAATGCCCTCTTTTTTGTATCAACCATTACCCATTCCTACCGATAAGTAGGAGGAGGCTTCCATCGTTATCATTGTTGGAATGAATCGTACACCTCGAGGAAGGAACATTATTTGGGTGGTGATTGACTGTCTGACCAAATCGGCCCTCTTTTTGTCAATCAAAGATATAGCTAAAGTGGATGAGTTGGACTGATTTTACATTCATGAGGCGGTAAGGCTATATGGGGCTAGCAGTTGTTTTCGAAAAAGACCCACCACCCCATTATACATATTGATCCTGGGATGGAATTCAAATGGAATTTCGGTCCTAGATTAAGATTATTATGACATACCATCCTCAAAATGATGGTCAGATAGAGTAGAAAAATTAGATTTTGTAGGACATACATTGCACATGTGTCCTGGATTTTAGAGGATCATGGGATGGCCATTTGGGATTTATTGAGTTTTCTTATAATAATAGTTACCAATATTTGAATTAAATGGCTCATTTTGAAACACTTTATGGTTGTCCTTGTTGGTCCCCTCAATGTTGGGACAAGTTGGGTGAGACCACACTTTTGTGACCAAGCCTTGTGTAAGAGACGTCTGAGAATTGAAATTTTAATAACTAGTAGTTATTGACATATCAGAGTCACAAAATATCTTATGTTGATCAGAGGTGTCGAGACCTTAAGTTATCTATGGGTGATCGGGTATTCTTGATGGTGTCTCCTCTCTTGGGTCATTTCCAGTTGGGGAAGAAGAGAAATCCAACGCTGTGGTATGACAACCCTTTTGAAATCACCAAAAATATTTGCAAGGTGGAATACATATTAGTTTTTTCTTATCAGTTGACATCTATCCATGAAGTGTTTCATGTATCCCAATTCATGAAGTATAACCCAGACCCACCCTATCCGATGAATTGGTAAGAGATGGAGATAGAACTTGAGTTATCAATGTTTGAACGACGGATACAGATATTGGATTCTGAAGAGGAGGTGCTTCGTGGGAAGTCTATTCCACTTTTTTTGTGTCCTTTGGCATCATGAGAGTGATGTGCATGACACATGGGAGTAGAAGTCATGGGTTAAGAAAGATTATCCGTTATTATTTTCTGATCAAGCATTAAGTTGACTTTCTGATGGTGGAATGTTTTTATAGTTAGAGAATTGTCCCATCAGGGGATTTCTTTTTGGGTATTTTCACTTTATATTTTTTTTATCTATCTCTTTCCCCTAAAATTACTTTTGAATGTTGGAGAGAAATTGAGTTTTTTGGGTTGATAGACCCAAGTGCACGGTTGACGCATGGATAGTGTAATTCATACACCCAACTGATGAAGCTGTCCGGTATAAGGAAGAACCTACTGCATGGATACCACATGACTATGATCCTCATCCAAGGTAACCGTACACTCGGGACAGAGGGTTTGCATAGTTGCAACATAGTTTATTAAACTGTGTGTCCAAACTATGTGACAAACCCAAAAATTAAAGATATTTAAATTCTAACTTTTCTAAATTCAAATATAACCCCTCCTCCACTGATTTTCTTACCCAATCAGGATTTTAAACTATATGAGATCTTCAGGCTCCCTTAAGAACCCTTGGACACCCATTTTGAATGGGATTTGGTGGGGGAAACTCAATGGTTCTTCAAGAAAGTAATTCTCCCCCTTCTTTCTTCCTTTTTTCTAGGGATTCTCCACTCTTTTTTAGGGTTCCATATTTTAAAAAACTAGGGTTTATTCTCAAGGGTTTAATATTGGGTTATTGGGTTTCATATCATTAATTAGGGTTCATTCTTGCTTTCTTATGGAGCGGATGACGTGAGGGTGAAGTTTTGCACTAATTTTTGGGCTTTGTGACATCCAAGGTAGGTGGATCCATGTGCATTCCTTATTTTGTGAATTTATTTTTCTTTCATGTTTAATTTAGCATGTTCATTGTCCATTGAGTGTGGTGAGAAAGTGTTTTTCAAATGTATTAGGTGTGCGTTTGATTTTAAAGTGGATTTTACATGAAATCGAGTGTTTTACATGTCCAAACTCTTGTTTTGTCACATGGCATGATTTTATAAATTATGAAACTGGGGTAAAATATTATTTAATGGATGAAAATCATATTTTTTAGGGACTTTATGTGTGGTTTATTTTGAAAGAGGACTTTGGGTGCATTTATGGGTGGAAAAATCTTATGGTGTTCTAACAAATTATTTTTATAATCACTCCAAATGGTTTATTGAATTATATATGCAGTGAAAACAATAGTTTTAAAAATGAATTGGTGTGTGTATGATTTTAAAATTGAATTTTGATGTTAAATTTTAGTCATCTTATATATGAAATTTGTTTGATTATAAAATGGAAGCTCGGTTATATAGGTGGGAAGACTAGGACTATAATGATAGTGATTTAAAAGTGGATAAAATCATACACACACCAATCAAATTGGTTTGTGTATGATTTTCCATTGCTATATAGTTCTTAAGGGATGTTACAGTGAATAGACATCATTGGATATATTTCACTTAACAATGTCATATATTAGTGTTTGGTTGTAAATTTTCATAATCAAGTGTGTTCTCTTAAAAAAAATTAAAATTTCATTTCATATTATACTATTTTTTCTAAAATTGTTTCCAAAATTTCATTTTTATAAAAAAATTCATGTTATTTACCTTATAATGTTCAGTTAATAGAATATCATCTTGGGTGGAATCCTACTAGGCATATTCTCACACTCTACTAACACTTTTTCATGTAAGTAGACATGGTAATGTTTCACCTAGGCAAGGTAAAGTCTTTTAGTGGTGGAGGTTTGGGTTGATAGCTATATTTCATGGTGAGGTGTTGTGGTCTTGGATTGAGGGAGGTTTCCCATTTCCTTGTGGAGGTTTTTTAGTTATACTTGGTATACATTTTCTTTGTTTCATTTTTTTGGATGTTGGTTTGAAACCTTGTAATTCAATTTTGAAAAATTGTTTAAGGGTTGTTTGGTTGATTTTTCATATTTTGTTTATTAAATTTTTCTATTGGTTTTATTATTATAAATTCATGTAATTGATTAAAAAAAAATTTTAATGATACGCGTAAACTTTTTCCATACTATGGGGCTCAGGAATTCCCTTCAGGACATGCCACGGATTTGGTCAGGCACCGTTTCAGATGGTGACCCTTCTTGGTTCATGACTCTCCTTGTTTATTTTGATTGGATGTTTTTTCTCAACTTACATTGATCATGGATTCATCATATCTATAATATTATCCATTATATAAATAACATATATATTCTATATATAATAAATTATAGTAATATAATAAATTTTCTACTAGAAAATTAATCTTCCATTCATTGACATGGTAGGTCATATGTATGCAAGAAAATTGTTTCCTTTTTCTTATCAGAATTATAGAGAGAAATATAAATAATGTATTCTCATCATAGAATATTTTTTAGGTCATATATACCACATATTTTTATTAAAACCATCCTTATTACAATTCATTAAAATCATTAATAAATCACATTGCTTGAGGAGGTGGTAGTTCGATGTACAAATGAGTGACAATGTCATACTGACGTAAAATGGAATGAATGAATTTTGGAGTGATATTATAATTCCATAAGTACAAAAATATAAAAATATCATATATAATCAACAAATACTTCATTATAACCATACTTGAGATGAGGTAATGGAATAAAAAATTACACCAATTCGTGGGGTCGTAGTGTTTTGTACACGTGAATGATGATTTCATAACATACTTCATTAAAGTGGATATGGTGGTAGGTAATTAAAATTAAATAAAAGAACTTCATTATGTTTATGATAATATTTTTATTATATAAAAATAATATAATAATAATTTATTTAGGTTGATGAATAAATAAAACATAAATGATTGTTGATGAACGTTGCCTCTTCTTCAGGTATCCTCATCTGGTATGCAATAAAATCCATTATATAATGAATTTATGTTCAAAATAAGACTGAAATTATTATATTATTCAATTTTTGAATTTTTTTTGGGTGTGTATTCACCAATATAAATAGATATATAGGTGAAAATTATTGATGGAAGTCAGTTCCCTTTAAAATTTAGGAGTGGCATTTTTTTATTTACCAAAATGTATTCACAATTGGAAGGTCACTCTTACCTAATGATCCACCAAAATTGACACATGATATATTTTAGGGATGATGTGGTCTATATAAATTTCCAAAACACAAAAATAATTACTTTTGTATCATGTTATCCAATAGTTTTTAGGTTTACTAAATTTTACCCTTTTAGTTTTTTTATCGCAGTAACTTGTATCTTTTTATTTACCTTGGTAATATATCCATTAAGACTAAAATTAAAATGATATTTATTAGATAAATTAAAAACTATGATTTTTAATATTAAAACAAATTTATTAAATAAAAATACTATGTGAATGGAAAAAATTAATATTAACACAAACGCAATAACGTGAAGACCCGCGTTTTAACATCAATCATGGTAATTAATTTTAAATATTTTCACTAATAATTATGGAATAAAATATAGTTAAACAATTAGATTATAAAAATTATGATTATTAAAAATGTTAAATTCCTTTTAATGAATTAAATTCATATAAGTGTAAATTTTTTATTTAATTTTAATTTTGCAAAGGCGGTGAGAAAGCCGGTTTTTAAATATAAAATGTTAAAACATTTACAAGGTTTTTATATTCAATTTTAATATTATATTTATTCAAATTAACTATATTAGATAAATTTACATATTATTTAATCAATTATAATTTAAAATCTATAGAAAATATAATTTTATTTAAAAAAAAGAATGAAACAAAAAGGTTTTTTCAATTAAAATTTACTATTTTTTACAATTCATCAAAAAATGAATCATTTCATAATAATTAATTATAATGGACTGAAGATAATATTAACATGATGATTTCAAAAATGAAATTTTTTTTATCAAATTAATTTTTTAAAACTTTAAAAAGGTAACTTTATTATTGTTCACATAAGACATGAAAATCATTTTTTGAGAAAATAGTTTTTTTGAAACATATAAAGACATTACTGAAAATTATGTAAAATATTTTAAATATGTTTCCCTTTTGTAAAACCTTTATAATTAATATTTAAAAATATTTATTACTATTCACATATTTATGTCTAATTTATAGGCTATAATGGTCTCATTTAAATAACTATATTAATAATATGTTATATTTTTATTAAAACTCAGTGTCGTGTATAATGCAAGACAACTTAGTGTTCCATGAACCACAGGCTTAACATAGTGTTGAGTAAAACACAAGATATCTCAGAAATTTAATTTTTTATAAAAAATCATTCATTAATACAAAGGGTGATACATCATGGACCCAATAAAATTAATTTCACCCTTTTAAATCATCACTTTTATATAAATAAAATAAAGATACATCTACCAAATAATATTCTAAAGATCTCATATACCATCCATTAACTTGTGGTTTCAGCCAAAAAATGTTACCATGTTAGTGTTCTTATTTAGAATAACATTCTCTTTTTGATATAGTAGTTTTTTCTCATAAGAAATATCATTCTCTAGCAGTAAAAACTCTTTATTCACTTCATTTTATGGGTGTGGTTGGTACTTACTCAGGATTAATACATTAAATAAATCATGAACTTGAGGTAGGTTCATTCAAAGATCCAAATTATAATATACTATCTTCATATGGTCAAGTATTGTAATTGGAAAAATATATCTAAGGATTGTTTTCCCTTATTTCTTCTATAGAGATGTTTTTAGAAAGACATTTTTTCCAACATTATTTTATAGTGTGCATTGATGATTATTAGTATAAAATTTCAACAAAAGTTTTAGAGTTATTACATATTAATGAATTTCACTAACCATCTATTCTATAACATCATCTTCCTTAATTCCCTTCAACTTTCTATCAGGATCCATATTCACTACCACAAAACGGGGCAAGGCCAACACCACACCTTTATCAGTGCTAAAGAAAAAGCGCTGATAAAGGGGGGAACCCCTTTATCAGCGCTTTTTTTACCACTGATAATGGTACACCCTTTAACAACGCTTTTTTAGCACTGTTAAAGGTACCCCCCCCCCCTTTATCAGCGCTTTTTTGTTAGCGCTGATAAAGGGGGGTCTTTATCAGTCTTTTTTTTAAAACAGCTGATAAAGGGTCTACTTCCAAAAAAATCATTAGAAAATTAAATTAATATTTAAATATATAAATATAGTTATATTGATATAAATATAATATATATTTTTAAAATATAATTTTAAATATATTTTAGATAGGTATAAATATATAGTTACACTTAATATAAAAGATATTTAGTGAAAATGGCTTATAAAAAAATTAAAAAAATATATTTAATTAATAATTTTCTAATTATTATGGATTAATAGTCATTTAATAACAATTTGAAAACTAAAAAAATTAAAAAAAATTACAAAAAGATCCAAAATATGTTGAAAACACAACTCGAACTTTAAACGGCCATAACTTTTGATCCCAGTGTCCGTTTGAGCTCTACCACATATCAAATCGAACCCTGCGATGAGCTCGATGTCTCTGTTACATGGGGGACTTAGGTAAAGGTTATTTTTAGGCCAAAAAAGTCCCAGAATGCCTCAAAAACTGAGTTTTTAGTCGGGGTACCCTGATGTTTTTAAACATTTTGTGGATTTTCAGCCTCTTTTAAGGGGGTATTATTGGCTTTTTTTGGTGGGGACTAAATTTATTCCAAGGAATTACATTCCTATTGATATTATGTCTTTAAAATTTTATCGTTTTTTATAATTCACTACTATTTATAATCAAATATATAACAATATATACATATTTTTTATATATTCACACATAAAAATTTAATTTTAAATATAAATAATAAAATATATTTACATTTAAAATATATTAGCTTTATCTAAATAATAATTAATATCCATTTTATTTAAAATAAAAATGTATGAATATTTATATACCTATATACTAATCTAACTATATATATATATTAATCTAACTATATATATATTTTATAATATAACTAAATATATTTATTAATATTACTATATATATTTATATTTATATCACTATAAATATATATATTAATATCACTATAAATATATATATTTATATAAATATATATATATAATAATATAACTATATATATTAATATAAATATATTTTACTATACGAACAAATATAACTAAATATATATATAAATAGATATATATATTAATATAACTATATATATTGATATTAATATATATTACTATACGAATAAATATAACCAAATATATATATATAGATATATATATATATCATGAAATTGAAAACAAATCAAAATATTGGAGTGGTAAGGGCATTGGCACGCAGGGGGGTCTCGAGTTCATAACCTGGTGGAGGCAGGGGCGCGTGCGTATGAGGGAATATGGGAGCTAGCACTGATAAAGGGAAGAGGGGGTGTGTGGTGGGGCTGTAGGGGGGCAGAAAAGCACTATAAAATGGGGGCTCAAGAGCTATAAAACCCCCCAGGGTTTGGCATGATTTTTTTTAATTTTTTTAATTTTTTAATTTTTTTAATTTTTATAATTTTTTTCACTTTTATCGCTGCTTTTAAAAAAAACTAATAAAAGGGGTCCTTTATCAGTGATAAAAATAATACGCTGATAAAGGAAGCACTGATAAAGGACCCATTTATGAGGGCTAAAACAAAGCGCTGATAAAAGACCCGTTTATCATAGCTTTGTTTTAGCGCTGATAAAAGGGTCCTTTATCAGCGCTTTTTTTAGCGCTGATAAAAGGTGTCTTTATCAGCGTGTTTTGGTTCACTAATAAAGGGGACCCCCTTATCTTTTCTAGCTTTAAAAGCGCTTTTTTAGTGCTGATAAAAGGGGTTTTCAGTACTGATAAAAGGGGTATTTGTAGTTGTGATTGGTGTATATGGGAGTTCTACACATCTTTCCATAATGGTATTCATAAGGAACCTTCTAAATGCTCAATTGAAATGTATTATTTTGAAAAATCAACTTGTGGAAGGTATTTATGAAATGAAACATTGAAATGCATATAAAAAGATAATAGAAAATCCTCATGGGTTTGAATTATTCTCTCAATCTCACTATATGTTTGATGGTGATACATAGTGATGAAACAATAATCCATATAAATATCTTCATGATTAATTCAAAAAAAACATCATGGAAAACTCTAGATTTCATGAAAATAATTTTCAATTTGTTAATACATGAATCCTTACACCTTACAAAACAATTATTCATGAAATTGGATCCAAATAGAAATTTTCTTTGATATCAATGAAATGTGCTGACTTTTTAAGGTGATCAACTATAACCAATAATTATATAAACAGAAAAGAGAAGTTAAACTTGAAAGTTTAACTATACCTTTAATTATATGTCCACAAAGTGAAATGGAATTACCCCTTAAATAACATTGTTACTATATAAAATGAAAATGTGATTCATTTTAAAAAATTTACCTTAAAAACCCTTAATCATTATAAAATTCCATACAATAAAACCTAAAAAAGGGGGTTTAATGATTATAATATTATGATAAATATTATACACATAACCCCATTGATAATATCCATATATCTTACTTTAGTCTTACCAGGAGAGATAATTGCTTTAAAAAGATAATTATCCCTTTATTACTTAAAAAATATTTTATCTTAATAAAACTATTTTAAGCATGGATTCAACCTTGTACGTATAGATTATAAATTGTAATTAGTTAGTATATAATTTATGCAAACGAAAATAATCACATGTAATTTTATTAAATGATGATACATAAGATTTTAACAGGGATCATTCATACGAAATCAAAAATGAAATTCTCAATTAAGGATGGGAGGAGTAGTGTGCCCTAATTATCAAGTTTCACTTCAACCATAATTAATTCCTAAGACATCCCTTTTTCCCTTGTCATCAGAGGTTTTTTGGGTTTATCATCCACATTATCCATTATATTCAGTCGTTGATTTTCATAATTTAAAGATTCCATGAACATGAGAAACTAGGTTCTGGGTGGTGTATAGTTTTGGTATCTCTCTACATTCATTTAATTATATTCACTCTTTACAGTACGTTTCCCTTTTTTTGGTTGATGTCTTGGATTCAAACACTTAAAATGCCTTATATTACTTTTGGGTACACACTTAAGTGATCCTTCCCTTAATTTTTTCAAGTAAGTGTTTTAATATTTTTCTTCACCCCATGTCACATATCTTTGGAATTTACATGGAACCCCATATTCCTTTTCTAATCCACAGAACCAGGTGGAATTCTATTTTATATTTCCACTATTAGTGGACATAAATTGATTTATCTATATCATCCAATGTTCATTATGGATAGCACCATTCTAGGATTTGGTTTTAAGACACTGAATAATCCATCAAGCTTATTTTTAAGCAGAATGATAGTACCTGGAGAGTACCAGACATGTTTGTTAAAAGTTTCACTTTATTAAACAATTGATTCATCATCAATATATTTAAGATGAATGAATTTCCTCTTTAACATTTTATAAAGTTTTTGAGGAATTTAATTTCTGAAAAATATGTATTTAATATCATCCAACTTCATGGAGTAAATCTCTTATCATTACCACATATTCATAATAAGGATCCACCATTTTTCCTCCTCACCTTCAAGATGGTGGGATACCATGATGATTTTTGTTATGGCATGAGCACTAGAAATAAAAAAAATATCATTTTATTTATAGTAATCGATTTAGTAGGGACCAATGGGTCAATAGAGCCATTATAATAATATGAAAGTTTCCCCACAAATAACTCACCAGAACATTTTTCCTAACTTTTCTCATTTATATGTTCACCATGATTCATATCTTGAAAAAGTTGTGTTATCCTAGACATAAGGTTTTAAAAATTTTCTCTCATAACATTCATATTCTCAAGAGAAAAATAATTTGATTTTGCCTTTAATTTTTCATTAACACATTTCCTTCGAGCTTCATCCAGTGACTAAAACCATAAACATTGTGTGAGTAACACAAATCCCCATAGAAAACCATATAATCATGAAAAATAACTTTTAGGGTGTAAAAATAATAACACCATATTTTCTTTCAAATAATATTTCAGCTTAATCAAATTCATTCATTTTCATTATATATTTAAATCCTTCTTGGTAGTTCATAAAGGGTTTCTTAACATCCTAATAATATCCTTCAGGAGTGTCAAAACTGGTCTACTACAGTGCCCATTGTCATGTACTTAATGACAATTGAGTCAAGCTCAATTCACCCTTCTTAGATTCATTACCTCTAAGTACTTTTCATTTAGAAAAACATCGAGTTCTAGTATCCAGATAGGGATGAAATTTCATGGATGTCACTTACTCTATCCTTTACGAAAATTCCATGTATTTTTTTCTATACATTGACTCATTCTTATAATTATACTCAGAGACATCCCAAGACCTATTCTAGGAAATATCTCCAAGAATATCACTAATTTTTCTTTTTATCATTTGCAAAGGATAAATAAACCTTTCCTTTGATGCCAACTATAGAGACCCGGGCATCTCATATATATATATTACATCTTTTTAGATGAATATTAATTTTATTAGACAAAACAAATTCCTAAGGTCCATAATAGTTTAGTTCCATTGGAAGCATAGATCCCAATCAACTTAATTCATGAGATATCTTAAATATCTTCCATTAATATTTTCCACTTTAATAATCCAACTTGAAAAACATTATTTATACCCAAGGGAAAGGAAACACAACAAATAGTGATCTCAAATACAAAATAATGTTACATGTTGAAGATACATAATAATAACATGAGGATAAGTGTAAGAGATCGTGACCATAACAATTAAAAAATACCCTAAATATCAATTATCATTATCTTGGGACATTTAATAAATATTTTAAGATCATAAGACAAGAATTTTAAGGAAATAAACGAAAAACGATCCTAGAGAGAATATCATTGGAATAAGAAATATAATTGTGGCATAAAAATTATATTATAACATTGTAAACATGTATAAATAGAATTAGGTTCACTCATTGAGTTAACAACATGAACTCATGCCCTCACATGAAATTACAGACATGAAACCAGGTCCACGCATTACATTATGGACCTGAAATATAGGTTTATACATAACAATGTGAACAAGTGAACATGTTAATACATAATATTGTGAAAATTTAATTACGGTCATGCATATTATTTTGAATATGTAATCAGGTTAGTGGATAAAATTGTAAAAATGTAATTAGGTTCACACATAATGTATTTACTCATTAGTAATCCATCATCGCCCAATGCATTTGAAAGAGATTTAGGTCCCACCCATTTTTTTTTATAATGTATCCACCATCCTTTGGTGTAATTTAACCATAATCACATGATGAAAAATATAAATTAGTGTGACACATGATCATAAAACATGCATTATATTAGATTCAATGAAATTAAATGGGATCCACAGGATATTCATTATGTAGGAACCAATGAAAAGAAATGGTTTTCATAAAACATTTCATAATAGCATAACTCATTGTTAATAAATGGGTATAATAAAAATCAATTCATCATTAACATAAACCATCCAATAAATATAAATAATGTAATCCTTGGATAATTTTTCAAATAAATCATATGTAAAATTATACGATTTCATATTTGATATAAAATAATTATGAATGATCACTGGGAACATTTTTTAGGAAAATTTACATTTCAAATTGAAAAAAATCCAAAATATTATAAAAATCGTTTTATTTTATAATAATCATTAAAATAATAAAGGATTATTAAATGAAAATATTGGTCATAATAGTGGGAAGTTCCATTCATTCCCTTCATATTAAAACAATGACTCATTTCACATTTTCAGTAAAATAAAAACATCCATTTTTTGGAAAATGTCCTGAGTATTTAAATCAAAAAATCATTAAAAAGTAAAATCATGGTAAAATGTATATAAAAATTCATATAATAATAAAACGTTTTTCAAACCATTTTTAGAAAACATGGTTTTGGAAGAAGAAAGATTCCCAACCAAAGAGATAAATAAAGACGTGTTTTCATAAAAATGTTTTCTCAATTATATTAAGTACCAAAGAGTGCAAAAAATTACACTATTAATTGAAAATCTAAAAAATTAACAAAGTATAAAAAAAATTATCTTCCTGAGCTATGGATCTTATGAATTTATCATCATAAACATAATCATAAATAGTCCCCATAAATGATTTGATTGTATAATAAAATCATTATAACATTGATATTATAGAATGATAATACCTGTGAGGGAATAACATAAAATGGACCATAGAATATAATTATGATAATTAAATTAATTATAGTAAATTTAAATGGGAATTTAAATACACCTCTTGAAAGAATATTTGTTCATAACATAATTTACATCTCAAAGAAAGAATATTGAAACCAAAATACCTTACCTCTAGTAATTTTTTTATCATAATCCTCAGAGAAGAATAACCTCAAATGAGACATTAAAAATAATTGAAATAATTCTATTAATGATATTACATGTTAGTTTCAAATTATATATAGAACACAAAAGAAATATGAAGTGATCTTTCACATGTCTCCCAGAAATACAAAAGAGAATATAAATCCCTTATGGATTTAGTAATATTTTAAATTATAATCCTCAATAAATGATAACATAAAATAAAACAATAAATATAATGATATACATGTATTAAATATATTACATTTCAAAGGTAAAATATATACTCCACAAAATATAATAATGTGGTGATTTTTTATATGTATCCTAGAAAAAATAGAGTGACTAAAAATCTCTTACTCTAAGCCTTGACTTTGGTCAAACATGTTCAAACTGCATATATAATAAATATTAGCTTTTAAAAATTGATCAAATAACCATAATATTATATATCACAGCATATATTATTTACTTATGACCATGTAGGAACCATTTATTAAAAATCCCATATTAAGGTAATGTTCTAGGTAATAACTGATTTGTTATTTTTGAATGTTTTGATTCATTTTTTGGTACTATTCCTTTGACCATTGTTCAATAATCTAAAAAATATTAAAAATGATATAATTATAATATATATTCAGTATATATTTATTTATATTTACCCATAAAATTTAGTAATATAAAATGAATGCATCGTTTAAGGATGTGGTAGACCAATCGTACACATGAATGTTATCATCATTTTCCTATCGAATTGAATGAAAGGAAGATAAATGATATATTATCATAAAATAATAATTTTAATGTCATATTATCACAAAATTTTATTAAACCCATTTCATTACCTTCCATGTAAAGTATGAATGGATCACATCTCTTCGCAAGGTGGTAGTCCGACGTAAACACGAGCGACATTATCATATTCCTATAAAATGGAATGAATGAATTTATGTGTGATATAATTATTAAATTATATTAATAATAATATAATAAATATCATATAAAATCAATAAATAAATCATTATAACCATCCTTTAGGTATTTTAAATGAAAAACAAATGACATCAATTTGTGAGGAGGAATTTTTTCATACTCACAAATAATGATTTTATAATCCATTTGATAGAAGTGGAGAAGAATTTCGGACTTAAAATTAACATAAAAAAATATAATTATATGTAATATACTGAGTTTATTATATAAAAGTGGTAAAATATTAATTGGATGAGATTTAGGAAGAAATAAAACCAAAAACAATGTTGATAAACGTTACTTCTTCGTATATGCTTCATAGGTTGAAAACAAAATCCAAACTATAATGGATTTATAACCAAAATAATTCTTATAGTGTGACAAAAGGGTTTTTGGAATGTGATTTGGGTATGTATTGGCTAAACTAAATGGATTTAGTTGTGTGAATATGTTCGGGGTGTGAGTTCCCTTTTATAAGAGAGGAGTGGTATTTTTGTAAATATCCAAAAAACCACTATTGGGAGGTTACTAATAACTCATGTCCCTCTAAAATTGATATATAATGGAGTGGAGGGATATTATGGTAAATAATAACCACCACAACAAAAATTAGACACATTTGTATAATTTAATTCCTTAGACATTATGTTTACTCAACTTTACCCTTTAGTTTTTTACCATGGTAACTTCTAACTTTTTATTTTCCTAGGTAATCTATGGATTCAGAAAAAAATTAAAATGAGAATTATTAAATAATTTATACCTACTTATTATAAATCATAAATCGAAATTATTTTTTAAAAGTCATATATTTATGTAAAATATAATTTTAATAGAAGAACATGTAATGCACAAAACCCTGTTTTTACATCAATCACAATAATTAATTTTTACTATTTTCATTAATCATTATGGTAAAATTTCAAGAATAAATCATTAAATAATATAAATTATTCTTATTAAAAATATTAATAACATTTTTCAAAATTCCATTTATATAAGTGGATAATTTTAATTGAAATTAATTTCGCCAATGTGATTAGAAATTAGGGTTTCAAATAGAAAATATTCAAAAGTTTACAAAGTTTTTATATCCAATTTCAATATGAAATTGATTTAATGACAATTATTAAATTAATGGATATATTTTCGAACAAATTTTACTTTAAATCATATTTAATATATAATTTAAATTTAAAAATAAATAAATAAAAATTTACTTTTAAATTAAAATTTATTTTTCACTATTCATCAAAAAATGATGTTTTTAGAAAAATTTAGAAATTCACCATACGATTATTCTAAAAAATAATTTAAAAAAATAATTTTATTTAAGAAAAATTATATTAGTTTTAATATTTAATTTTATCATTCTTCACAAAATAAATGAAAATATTTTTTATAAAATAGTATTTTGGAACAATATGAATAATTTACTGAAAATATGTTTTATATTATCAGTATGTTTTATTTATAAAAACTAATTATTATTATAATTTTAAAATTTATTATTATTATTTATATAACTATGTTTAAGGGCCAAGTTATAATTTTTTCTTTTAAATAGCTATATTAATAAAATATCATGGATTTTTTAAAACATTGTTCTATGTGTAATGCATTCCAACCCAGTGTTGCATGTAGTACAAGAATTTTTATAAAGGGGGGTTGTCTCAATCAAGGGCCGAGACATAATTTATTAAAGCAATTAGGGGGGTATTATATGATTTTGAAGTATGGGATTTTTTTACAATCCCTTTCATAAAGAGGAAAGAGCTCAACAGGTAGATCCTCCTTCTAAGTAATGTCCTGACTGATACCCCTGTTAGCAAGATGGTCAGCAGCCTTGTTCGCCTCACGAAATGTGTGTGTGGCAATGTAGTTGATCTCCATGAGTGAAGTCAGGCATCTCATCTAGAGAGTAGTGACAGGCCAGGCTAGATGTAATTCTCTATTCCATATAGCATGAACAATGATGGATGAGTCACTCTCAATCCCGATGTTGCTTCAACACTTTTTCATGATGATATCCACAGTGTGAATCACACCCATCATTTCCAACTATAAGGACGAGTCCGTACCATAGCTACCAAAAAATCATCCATGGAATCGCCCATTAGAATCACTGAAAATCGCACCATAAGCAGCAGGTCCTGGACTGACTTTTGAATATCCATCAACATTAACTTTAATCTATCCTGGAAGCGGGTTTTTCCAAAAAAAAACATCAAAGGTGCGCTTCGGCTGCCTATAGATACCATCAACTCTGAGGAGATGAAGGATCTCAAAATCACCAATATAGTTATCACAATAGGATTTTTGAATTGAAGCTACATCCTAGATGGATATTCTAATTTGCGTATGACCTACATTAAGATTAAATGTGTACTTTTTGTGAATAAAGGCATTTCGATCATAACAGATCATGTGTAAAGCTCCGCCACCACTGCTAAGAATATTTTTTTGATTTTTTGTGAAGATTTTATGTTCACACAGTAATTTATTTGAGCACTAATTGAGTTCAAAAATAACCATCTGCAGCCAAACAAGTTAGTAATATAATTCCAAACTGTTGAAGCTGTAGCACAAGAAAAAAATAGATGGTTATCATCTTCCATGTGCTAATGGAAAAAATGGCACTTAGAACAATGTTTTTTTCTGAAATATTTAAAACAAACCTCAGCGAGAACACGATTGTGGACAATACGCCAGACAAGATTCAGTATTGATGGCTTAATCCAGATATTATTAAAGTATTTTATCCAAACAAATATAAGATCTTGATTATTAAGGTTATGATTGTAAAAAAAATTGAGTCAAGGATCCCATTTTGAGGAGGCTCCCATATAAGATATTCATCATTAGCATAGGGATAATTGTCGATAATATGGTGGATGTTATCTGGATGGTTGAATCAACCAGAAATCATGATATCTTTTATAGTACAATTAATATTCAAAGGAATGGAGTTTGAGGGTAACTTATAGATAAGAGGGGCACCAATCCAGTTATCCAAAAAAATGATGGAAGAATCTACACTAACCATCCATCCAGAGTTGGCTATAATGTGTGCATAGGATTGTCTAATGGAGGGAAAGATGGATGATTTGATATAGTTCAAATTTCCATTCCTAAGTTTTTCAGTGAATCTATTTCTATAAAAAGAAATGGAATTAGAGCTATTATTAATCAATATCCAAGTGAGTCTACCTTGAATAGCATCGTTAAAGTGCCGAAGGTTTTCAATACCAATACCAACGTTATCTAACAGTTTGCAAAAAGTAGCCCATGGGATGGTTACAAGTTTTTTTTTCAAGAATGCTACCAGTCAAAATAAAATTATTGATGTAAACATTAATTTTTTTGAGAGGACCGATAGCCCATTTATAAATCATCAGTGAGTAGACCAAATTTGACACAATAGTAGATTTCACCAAATAGATCCTTCCCGCCATAGCGAGGGATTTACCCTTATAGGAGGAAATCTTGTTGACCACTTGATCAATAATTGCGAAAAAGAAAATGGATTTTGGCCTTTTCCAAATTATAGGAACACCAAGTTTGATGAAGGTGAAGGATCCTTCCTTGATATTGAGACAATTGACAATGTCATTTTTTCTATAACGAGCAATGTTTTACCCGAATATGGAAAAATATTTTCCCCAGTTGATTGATTGAACAGAGAGATCTTCATAATGGGCCATGGAATTTTTAAGATTTGGAATATTTTTTTCATCGCCTTGTAAGAAAATAATGATGTCATTGGCATAAAAAAGATGCATATACACACTTAAATTTCTAGCCACCTGAGTGGGTTAATGATTGTTTTGAGTAACCAGGTTGGTGAGAAGCCTACTAAGGTAATCTTAGGCTATGGAAAAAAAGTGCAGATAAAGGATCATCTTGCCTGAAACCCTTGGTATATTTGAAATAGACCTTAGGAGATCCATTCGCAAGAATAGAAATAGAGGCAGAATTAAAAAAGTAATTGATTCTACTAATGAAGATATCACTGAATCCAAAGGATTCCAAAACATTTAAGATAAAGCTCTAGTCAATGGTGTCAAAGGCTTTCTTAATATCATGTTTAATGGTGACATTACCTCCTCTATTAGCTTTGTTCATAATGTTGGTGCATTATGAGGCAACGCAAATGCAATCTTGTATGTTTCTTCCCTTTATAAAACAAAATTTATTCCATGAAATATATTTTTTACATAGAGAAGAAATTTTTTTGCAAAGCAGTTTGGTGATTATTTAATTGAGAGAGTTAATAAGAGCAATGGGCCGAAAAGATGTATTTCAGAAGCATTGTTAATTTTGGGGATTAAAGTAAGGAATTGAGCATTAAGACCATGAGAGAGAACCCCCTTAGAGATGAATAATTTCACAAGTTTGCAGACATCCATGTTAATGACCTCCTAATTTGCTGAAAAAAACACATTATTAAAACCATTGGGGCCCAGGGCAATATCAGTATTAAGGTTGAAGAGAATGTCTTTGACTTCTTGGCCACGAGGGATTCGTAGAAGAGAGAGGTTATATTTTTCATTCACCAAAATAGGAATGATCTCCAGACGAAGGTCTTTATTAATATTTGTGTCATTGAAAATGTTATCAAAGTAGTTGACCACATGAGTAGTAACGACCTCTTCTATTTCAAGGAGGGTGTCATTGTCTCTAAGGACTGCAAGAGGACTACAAACTTTCCTCATTATTTGAATAGAGTAATAAGACTTAGTATTTATATCACAATCCAAAAGCCATTTTTCTTTAAAAATTTGCTCACTATCATTTTCTATTAAAACAAGAAGAGAATTCAATATTAGAGTAGTGTTGAATTCATCTTGAGGGTCAGTAGAAAAATCCGAGCGAGTCGAGTTGTACTAAATTTGGGAGAGTTATTTTTCAAGGATAGATATGTTGTTGTCCATTTTCTTGTATTTTTCATTGCACCACCCCTTAAGGTATTGTTTAAGGTGATTTAATTTAGTAATGAAGGCAAAAGGATATTTGTGATGATTCATAGACTACTAAAAAAATTTAATGATGCTAGAGAATTCTATGTTAGAAGATCAAGCATTTTTAAATCTAAAAGGGCGAATGGTTTTCATCTTATTAGAGATGAGGCTGACAAGGATAAGATTTTGATCAGAATTAAGCTTGGGTACGGTGATTCTGAAGATGGTATCCCAATAGTTTAGAGCTTGAGAGTTATTGAGAGCCCTATCCAGATTTCTTGCAACTACCCTATTGTACTGTCTTCTTTACAATGTGTACATGGAACTAGTGAGATTAATTTCTAAGAGATTTCAATTTTCAATATCACTTCTAAAATCTCCCGATGAAATGGAGGAGTAGTGACTAATTTTCTCACTAGATGAAAGAATATAATTCAAATCACCTAACACAATCCAGGGGTCTTGAGTGTTTCGGGATAAATAAAAAAGAACATTCCAAAGGGACCTACGGTCTTGATATCTATTTTTGTCATAGATCGTCATTCAAAGGTTAGACTTTCCATCTAGAGAAAATTTACAAATTAACATTAGTTTCATGGAAAATAAAGCACTAAAATTTTGTAAAGAGTCATGATAAAACATCCAAAGGGATTCAATAGATGACCCAGTTTTGCAAGGACCTGGATAATTATAACCATAAGCACAAAGATGTCTAAACATTAAAGAGAAATTGGTTTTTGGCTTAGATATAGCGAAGTGTTTATGTTTTTTCATCAAAATAAATCTTTTATGAGTAGAAAAAGTGGAAGGGCTCACAATGCCCTGACATTTCCAAAAGAGTCAATCCATTAAGACTTGTTCCTGGGGCTAGAGGCCCCTTTTTTATTTTTCGATCCACCCGAGCCCCTCTTCCTTTGTGATCTTCTGACATTTTGGGATGGAGGCTGACTAGATTGTTTAACCTGTTCATTCATATGCGAAACAGAATTTTTCTTAACAAAACCTGTAATAGGAATAGTCTTATTTTTTAGGTGTTTACAAGGATTTAGGTGGACTACTATGTTTAACTTTTGATGCCAGGGAGGTATTATCCTCATGGATAATAGGTTCCTATCGAGAGGGATGCGAGCCCTCTCCTTCTGGTTTTTGTTTTTAGTGATCATTACTTGATACAGGTATCTTATTGGGAGAAATCTGTGAGTGCAGTGTTATAGTAGGGTCACTAATTAGGGGGAGGACCTTTTGATGGGAACCACCTAAATTTTTATCTAGTGGATCCAAAACGGTGGTAGTATCCTTACTTTTTGGAGTTGTAGCGCCCAAATTATGTTCATTATCTATAGCAGAATTTGAAAACTTGATATTAGAGGTACCTGATTTTTTGTCCAGCATTCCCGAAATAGCAGCATCTATAGGAGTACTTCCAGCTTCAGCTTGGTGTACCATTTCTAGAAGCACGCACCAGCCATACTCTTATGTCTCACATACCAGCGCATTACCATCCAAATGTTCAGTGCCCTTCGGAGCTTCAACAAACTCTTGTTGCCAATTCGATACATCATTCTTATCCAGAGTGTCTCCTTTGAGAACACCATTGGGGAAATTCGAGACGTCAATACGAGCAGAGGTAACTTGGACTAAAGGATCTATTTGAGTTTGAATACAAGCATCCAAAAAATTTTGTTCAATCTCTTCTATAATCTGTATATCAGCCTACAATTTCTCTTCAGCTTCTACCATATCTTCCAAACTCTAACCTATATTTTCAACCGGAAAGGTGGGCTTCTTCACCCAAACTTATAATTTTTTCTTGGAGGCTTCTTGAGAGTCCTCAACCATTTTATATTTGTGCTTACGGACTTCTATCCAACCATCATCATTCAGCTGAGAGACTTTCTTCTTGACAATCCTAAATTTGGGCAATGAGTGTCCAACAATCTAACATAGATTACAATAAGGGGGAATATGTTCAAAGTATGTTTAGACCTCAGTTTGAAAATCCATTTTCATTAAATAAAATAGTCTTAGGGATATTTTCTGTAATATCTACCTCCCCCATGACACTAGCATATAATCCAATTTCAGCATAGAGGGTTCCTTGATCAATTTTCAAAGTATTTCATATGCATGAAGCAATTTCATTCAATATCGGGGGATGCCAGAAATACCAGTTAAGTCTATGAAGCCTAACCCATATTTACACCATTGTGTTCCGAGCATTGTTGGGGTTGAACATGTAATCCCATTCAAAAATGTGAAACTCCTTGTTTGAGTAGATGATTTCCAATTTTCTAGGCACAATCATGATATTCTTGCGATTTTATTAACATATGGAAATAACCTTTCCAATTAGAACAATTTTACCATCTGCAAATCCATATACGTGTGCAATTCTAGCCTTTAAATCAGTATTCGACCAGGGTTTATCTCCTTTTATATATGAAATGTGACCCATCAGCAAAAACTTACGGAGTTTCATGGATTTATGAAGTGAATCTGGATCGGCCTCTACCGCATATCTTCCATCTTCTAGTCTCTTGCACAGAGGAATCCTCATCGAGGTAACATTACATGAATTTGATCCTTTGAGAACATCTAAGAGGGAGAAAACTTATTCCTCTCGGTTGGAAGGGTTTCATCTGAAATCATTTTGATGGTCAGGCCTTTAAGAACATTTTCTCATTTGGGAACAAAACTCGCCATTAGTCGACGGGGCTGGAGAATTAATAGAAAACTTTATACGCAACGAAGCAGAACCACAGACGTTGTTTCGGGGTCAAGAGCTCCATCATTCTCCTCACCGTAGCACACATATAAAATGTTTTTGAATTTAACTAAATATATAAAAAAAAATATTTATTCAACAATAATATTCATAAAAACTGGGGGTGTTGTAATATCTATAATTTCATACCAACTTTGTTCCTCTCTTTAGGATTTGAGATTCATGCATACAATAATTCCAGGAATCAAAGGAAATATCAGGGAAAAATGATAGAAACTAATAAATTTGGACATCTTTTCTACCCATCACAGCTAAAATTAATGGCGACAATAAGTAATGTTATCATTTTGATTAATTATAAGGAAGAGAATTTTGTGTAATAAGTCGGAAAGTGTTATTATATATCTCTTAGAGAAAAAGAGTGAAGGGTATAATAATTTATTATTTTTAATCCCATACAATGAATTCAAAAATTCAATAGAGAATTAGTTCACATGAGTTCCCACTTATACAAGAATGGAACACGAATTCCAAAAAATCAATCATTGTTTTATGTGAAGAACCATAACTATATAAAAAGGTATGAAATATTAAACATAAAATGCTTATTTAAATAATTGAAATTGTCTTTTAATGTTATAAAATAACCAATAGAATGATCATGATTATAATTTGAATCATATCTACTAAATACAAATAGTAGGAATATTTATCAATAATCAATAGTGATTCATGGAAAACATATATCGATCAGGGAATACCAACATGTAACATGAGTCACATATAAATTTCCCACAATAAATTTTTATAAAATAAATTAAATAAATATTTATTAATGAAAACTACATAGTTATATTAAAATAAACCTAGACCTATACTTTTTCTAGACCAAATATTTATGTATATTAGAGATTGAAGGGGTCAACCAACCATGAAATTTCCATAAATTTTTTTATACCCCAGGGATAGATTATATTTACACATGATTTTTTAAATAAATATAATATTAGGATGAATTCATGGGTTTTCAACCACAAAGGTGGTATATGTAATATAGGATGTAAAAATTCATCAAATAGATTATACATTTGAAAGTCTAAAAAACAACTATAATGAAATAAAGATGAAGAAGTTGTTGGGTTTTAAAATACCAAAATTTAATGAAAGATGGATTATACAAACTGATAAAAAGAAATTAGAATATTTGGGAAAATATAAGATATTGCACTCTTATCTCCCCATATATGTAATCCCATAGAAAATTGATTTCTTACCAACCATGGATTTATAGAGGTATTCTTAACGATAAGTGATAGGAGAAGGATAGATCTATTAGGTTGTATGAAGATGAAATTGAGGGTAAATACCAAGAAATGTAAATTCTAAATATATAATTATAAGTCAAAAAATACAAAAAACACTATCTTAATTATGAAAAAAAATTGTATTACTGCTGAGTACCGATTCCAGGTCCATTGGGTACCCAATAGTGTTGATAGTGGTGTTGAAACTCTACTACTAGTATTAGGTACCCATTAACAACCCATCAATTATGTATTTATATATAAGTCATTGGGTAACATTTGATAACTTTTCCCAAAAGCCACTGGACTCATTAAATTCTTTCTAAAGATAAAATATTACATGAAAATGTACTAAAATATAGATGTTTTTTGGAAATTATAACGCATTATGGTCATGGTAATTACATCCTCATGGAAATTAGGATTCTCATACCAAGTATGATTTAAATTAATTCTAAATGTATCATGTATGATTACTACTTTATTTTGGGTTTCCTTCACTTATGATTCATTATGGAGCATCCCAAGATACTTGATGGACTAAGAAAGAGGAATTATTTTTCCATTTAACATATTCTCATAGTGATTGATGATATAATATGGATGCTCTATGTAAAATGATTTTGAATTTGGAATTATTTCTTCATATTGGATTATATATATAGGGTTTGTTTTGAACTTCCACAACTATGATTCATGGAAGGTGTTATTCATGAAACTAATATTTTGAGGTAAAGTAAGTTTATAAGTTGTTTCTATTACATTTAAAAAAATCAAGAGGAATGGAAAATAAATGGGTTAACTACCCCTAAATTCCCACTCATTGTTTAACTTATCTCAACAAATCCTTCAAAAATACATTATCACCCTCTTTTAGTTTCAGTGGTCACCTTTAATGATCAAAAAATGAATTCTATCAATGTTTAGGTATTTATTATCCACACATAAATTCATTTTACATGCACCATTATTTCATCGATGATATCAGGCCCAATAATAAGGGATTATCCTATTATAGCTTAATAGATACGTGAATGGATTATTCACTCAAAAATAGATACTAATAGAGAATGATTAAATTTTGATTGATAAAGGTTATTTTAATATAATTATACCAATTAATGATGACCCTACCAAGAGACAAAATAATAAACAATACAATCCTAGAGTATATTCATCAAAATAAAAATGAATCACTTCCATTGGAAATAAAACTTTGGGTAAAAAGTGGTATTAATTACAACCCTATAAACAAATTCTCATTCAATTCATTTACATAACCAAAAAATTAACCATATAACTCTAATACCCCATTTATTTATACATATTTTACTGAAATAAATTTTAATTATTCAGTAGCTTTTTTTACATAGAACCTCGAATCAAAATTAACCATGATATATATTGGCCATTGCAACATAGACACGACATTTGTGGGTATGAATATTATTAATTACATTATGATATATATATGTTTTATTTATTTAAATTATTTTTATTAATGAAAAATAAAAAATTTAAAAAATTATTATAAATTCATTTCATGATAAAAATTCTTATTTTTATGAAATCATGCATTTTGTGTTATAAATTTTAATATGAATATAATATCATAATCACTATTAAAATTCATTTTTAATGAAATTTATTGGTAATTTATGGAAAATTAAACATACATTACATTTCTAATGGTTTTGAATGATGATTAAATCATTTGTAGGTAAAGAGTGTTATATTTCTGAAAAATGTTTTTATGTACATAATGTGTTATCTTATTAGTAAATAAAACTAATAAATATATAAATATGAATTATTTTAGTTATATTTATATCATTAATTTTCAATATAATATTTTAACATTCATCTAAAATTTATTATGTGAAACAAAAAAAATTTAAATCCAATTTTTTATTAAATGTGTATCTTGAAAAAATTGTTTTTGTTCTGATTTGCAGATTATTTTATATTAATTTTCATCCAATTATAGAAATTTAATTTCATAAAATAGATTCAATATTTTAAATAATCATGTTAAAATTTATAAATGAGGTAAAATTAATTTTTTATCCCTAATTAATAGAAAAAATATGATAAATATTTTACAATAGTTAAAGTTAAAAGGTTTTACAATGAGGTTAAACATAAATATATAGAAAAAAATCCCATGGATATTTTCTCAATATTTTTGTTATAAGATATATTAATATTTTTCTACCATAGGATATAGGTCTTGGACATTTTTTACATTTAAATTAATGATAGTTTGTATTATTTAAATCTTTAATGTACATTAAAGTGTGTATGTCCACTCACGTATAAATGAGAACCCATTCCCACCAATTATTCAGAAAAATAAATCCATCAATCATGGTATACACCAAAGAAAAAATCATTGTATCTTCATTCTATTCATTTATTAGATTCTATTCTTTTCTCTATATGTTCATGTGAAGGAATAATGTGTAAACCAATGTGTGTCTCTCAAAGAAGATAAAACCATCTTACCTGACTATATTAAGGTTTAATTTTTCTTCTATATCATGGAAATATTCTACATCCATCCGATAATAATAAATCCATTATAAAAAATATATAGATATTTTATTATGATTATGGGACAACCATGTTTTCCCTATATTCTCATAAATGTGAAAGGAAAGTATCGTTCATGTGTACATGTGGATGACCGCCTCCACAAAGAAATATGATTCATTTTCCCTCAACATCTCAAATATAGGTATAAAATGAGGAATTTAGTAAATATATATTATATAATTATTATTATATATTGATAAAATATTTTTTATTTTTCTTTCATTATTTTAATTATAAAATTAACACAGTGTTCATGAATACCTAAAGACCATCATCCTCATGAACAATACAAATAATTTTTCAGACACTAACTTTTATAAATAGTGGTAAATATTAATATATTAAATTTAAATGGTATTTATATCATAATTATCATTATTCATATTATGTATCCATGGCAAAGAGAAAAGGAAAATGATTTTCAAATTAAATTATACATTAAAATAGAAGTAAACACCTAAAATGATGATAATAATGAAATTGGGTTGACGAACAACTAAAATATATATTATAAGTAAACCACTAATAGAGTTGAAATTATGAATATAGTCATATTATGTAATTATAATAAATTAAAATTATTTGTATAAGAAGTTATAATGATTATGAATAATTTTTGACATGATTTAATGGTTTTATGTAACAATAACACTTTTTATCATAATTTTATATGATTAAATTTACAAACATGAAGTTATATTATCTATCACTAAAAAATAATATATCTTATTTTCAACTAGTTATTTATATAGATTTTAATTTGTATCATTATTTTCCTCTATCATTATACTCGAATTTACAAAATAATTTTTTTAATTAAAATATAATTTCGTTCCCTAATCCTTATGGAATCCTTTTCATCAATGCCTATATTTTGATTAAAATATTTTTTTACAACATAATTTACTATTCTAAAATTATTTATTAATTAAATTTTTACTAATTTTCATAATTTTATAAAAAAATTATATAGAATCATCTTGTCATTTTCTCAATGAGGTGCTTTCTAATAATAATGTGGAAATAATATTTTTTAACATTAAACACAAGAATATATTTTACATCCAATTTAACTATTCATTTAATTGATGATTCAATTAATATTTTCCATGGTTATTTTCAATAAAAATTAACTTTATTATATTTTCAAAAAAGTAGATTCTATATAATTGTTTTTAAATGAAATGGTTATTTTCCACATGAAAAGTTCTTGTGGGCTTTTAAATATATTTTTCTATATAGAAATAGGCATTGATATTACTTATTATTTACTTTGTATATGATTCAATGATTCTATATTTATTCATTATAAATATAGATTATTATTATTATGATGATATATTAATGAAACTCATTTTTGTTTACATAGGTTTATCTATTAAAAATGAAAAATTTTTTAATGTTCATTCGTGAAATGTATGAATATAATAGAATTTTAGGGAAAATTGGTTTGTTAAATCCCTCCAATGGATTAGGTAATTATTCATGTTTTATGAGATCAAAAGTTACATAGGTGGTTATCTTAAGACTAAAAGCGGGTACATTAGTTGTTAATCAGATCCCAAATCAGGTAAATGGTTGATCATCCAAAGACTATCATGAGACGAATATCCTGGTGGGTAGCCTTGAAATAATGATAATTATTTTTCTACACATTTAAGACCACTCTGTATGAAATATTTTAATTCATATGATATGATCAACTGGATCATATTCATTGATTATTCTATGATCCATGTATTTTAAACTATCAAACACATATACTAAGATTACGATATATAAATTATTAGGTATGATTTGAAAATGTTAAGTATATGTTATACTACACTTATGATCATAATATGCCTATATATTATCATCGATTATTATATCCCATGTGTAAACCTAATGAGGATATGATCTCACCCTTTAATATGTTTCAACTTCCGCTAGATATGAATAATTTTTTTTGGTATGTCTAAGAAGGTTTTATTTTGTAAATAACATAATGAGAGATAATTTTTATGTAATATTTTCTTATTTATCAATATTTCCAAATTCATTAAATATTTACACTAAATATGTGTTCATTATTGTGAAATGTATTTAATTTTCATCTATAATTATGAAATGGTTATGTATGTTATTCTCAAGACCCAATAGTATTTTTCAATGTAGATATTTGTTTTTTTAGATTACAATTAGAGTGAATTTTTTATAACCAGGGGGATAAAATAATATATACGAAAAAATCCATAATATTTGAAAAAGAATAGATTATATGTGTTTCTAAGAAAATAAATTACATTTTAGATAATATAATGTTGATTCATATGTGACATATATTCACCTTGGTCTAACAACTCAGAAAATGGATGATTGGGTAATTACTTGAAAATCACTATTCCTTGATGATTTTGCCTAATAATACACACCTATCTAGACACTCATAGAAAATATACATAAAATAATTCATATTTTAATTGTTATCAAATATAAAATAATTTATTAAATGGTAACCATGTATAACCTTGGTTAATTATAAGTTTTCATAGATTGAGTAGAAGGTGTGATCATTTAGACTCACTATGAATTATTTTCCATGATATTTTGATTTCTAAAGATGATTATTGATTCTTAGACTATGATTTTAGGTATATATAAATGGATAGGGCTATGAGTAATCATAATAATATAATATAAAGTTAAATTATTATCCTATTGGGAAACCAAATGATATGGAAATTAGTTTCATTATATAAAAAAATTTAAAGATAAGAATTATTTTGTGATTTAAAATATGAAAAGGGGGAACAAGTAATGGGACACACCCTCTTGATCTATTATGTTTCCAAATATTGATGTTCGAGGAATACTGGGGACCATCGGTGACTGATTGAGAAGATTCCAAAATTTCAGGTTGGATAAATTGTGGCACTTATGGGCCGTCAGTGGCACCGATCCGTGTCGGTGCTAGGGCGACGGTGACTCTCCCATCAGTGAGTCATTTCAAGCACCTCCTAGACATTTCTATTTTCTCTATAATAACATATCTTCTGATGAAGAATTGTTATAGATGAATCTTTTAATGTGTTTTATATGTCATTTTTAAATCCTTGGAGTCTTCTTGATCATCGGGTGTGTCGGCTGTTGTTTCGGCCTAGGTGTCTTCGGGTGTGGTGGTGGTTGTTGTGGCCTAGGTGTTTCTAAGTGTGGTTATGTGTGGTTGTGGTGGCTCGGGAGTATTTGGGTAGGATGTGGGTTGTGGTGGCCCATAAGGTTACTGTTGGGGAAGTAGTGGGGCTGTAGTAGAACTTGTGGGGGAGGTCTAATGTGTAGGATGTCCTAAATAACCAGTGGTAAAGTAGTGTGGGGTACCAAAATATCGATCTGTTATTAATATTACATTACCTGACTTTTTTTATTTGGGGAGGGTGACTTGGTGAGGCTGGGTGGATAGTTTCCTTACTATGTGTTTTGGTTACATATTTTCTCACGGGGAATTAAAATGCCTCCCAACATGGGTAGGAGAACTTTCGGTTTTTCCCTACCGAGTATACATGTATACTCACCATATGTATATAAAAATACTTTCAGGTTTCTAGGAGGACATTAAGGATTGTGAGGGACCTTACTAGCTCGGCATCAAGACACTTTTTATTGCTGTTTTTATTTCCATTGGTATTTCCTCCATAGTTTTCTTGTACTTTGTATCAATTTATTTTGAACACACATATGAGAATGGATTTTGGGCTTTAATTTTATTTCAGTCTTTAGAGTTATTTGGGATTTACCATCTTATCTAAGTGGTTTATTAAATAAAAAGGGTAGTGCCTTCCATTTTATATGAGATCATATAACCTTGGAGTTAGTCTCCCCTTTATGGTCTATTGAAGGCAATACTTGGGGTCATTATCTCCCATTCCACTTGATGAAGGAAGGGTCTGGTAGTTGTTGTCCCTTCCCTCATCATGGAGAAGGCGAGTCATAACAGAACATCATACTATTTATTACTTTATGAGGATGCCTCAACCATCATTTAGAGGTCCCAATAGTCTACTCACTTCTAATTAGAGGATCAATAAAAAAATTCTATTTAGTAATATCTAGTACATAGTGAATAAAAATATAATTTTTCTTTTTTGTCATTTGGATGGTGATTAAAATCAATTGTGGACACTTAAGAAGATCATAATGAAATGAGAATAAATTTTTTCTATAAAGTGGAATGAATTTACGAGGTTATTTTTTAATAAGTATATTCCACATATTCATCATAAGAAAGTGAAGATGGAAATATATGTTCTTAATTAGTGGTATGATGAAACAATTAATATATATGAGGAAACATTTATAATATTTTTGATGGACGCTTGTGGTATTATCATCCAACATCAAGGAATGATTGATTTATTTTTCAATAGATTAAAATAAAGTCTCAAAGGGGAGTTATCTATAAGATACCTATGCATATATAATTAAAACATTTTATATGTTGACAATGAAAAAAATTATATTAGAGTGACACATATGTTGCACAGTTTTAATATGAAAAAACATTGAAATTTAAAAGAAATTATAACAAAAAAGAATATGTTTATTACTCTATGAAAGAATTATAGAAATAAACATGGAATAAATTATGTTATGGGGGATTGAAAAATATTTATTTAAAAGAAAATTTATCAAGTAACAAAATATTGATGTGAGGTAATAAGGTTGGTTATTGATTCATGTAGAGTGAATGCTCTGTTAAATGAACCTCTCATACTCTATTTATTCAAAACAAAGGAGTATGGGGATTATAGTAACCGGAGCTTAAATATAAGGTTAAATAATGATGATCACTAAATGTTTCATCTTAAGCCCAGTGATATAGGTAAATCCCAAGAACTTACTATTATCATTATGCTTCAGAGAAAGAAAAGGTAAAGGTACACAAAACATCATCTCAAGAACTTTTAATATCTTATTTTATTATTTTTATTCCCAAAAATTTATATCTGAATGGTTTTAAAATGTTATCATATTACTACCTCAATGATTATATATTGGATTATCCATGAAAAATACTAATGGAATAATTATTTCATACCAAGTATATGATTATTCTCTGATTGAAATTTATAGGAATTTGTTTCCTAGAAATCATTTTATTCTACATATAGTTAAAGATTATTTTATTTTCCAAATTTATTTGGTATATTTATATATATAACATATATATTCCAAAGAAAATGTAGTCATATTTCATATTTTTGGTGAACCTATTTTATTTTTTCAGTTAAATGGTAAATATGAGATTCTAATGGAAATTACTTAAATTTTATGGTTCTCTTTCCCTATTTATAAGTAGTATTTATATTTTATGGTTATGATAAACTATAACATCACTAAACCCACCACGAGGGATGTTGTTATAGAAATATTTCCCTTATATTTATGGATTGATAAAAATATATTTAAAAAATTATATAATAAAAGGAAATTCCAGATCACATACATAACAAAATACATTAGATTTAGATTATTTGATAATTAGCAAAAAAACTTTTATAAATAATACATATTACTTCAAGAGAATAATTTTCCCATTGTTACCAACATTTCATATTACAGAATACAACTCCAAAATCTCCAAAAATATTTTTCACAATCTAAACTATTCTTTTAAAAAATAACATAACATCATTATTCATAAACTAGGGAATAGGAAACCGTTGAACGTTGAGGTCAAAAAATTAGTAAAGGTAAAAATAAGTTTTATAAAAAAGAATCTCATTAGTGAGAAAAATATGAGCATAAGTGTATGATGACATAATCAAATTGTATGATGATAACATGAGACAAACCATACCCATCAATACATAGATCATCAACCAGGAAATATTGTATTAATACTTTACAAAGAAAAGATTTATAATAATCGATAATCAAGAGTCAGGTGTTGTCAATCTTGATAAAAGGATTCATTAAATCCACATAGAAAACATAAATAATATGTGGTGGTATCTTGGAACATAATATTCATATAATCCTTAAAAGATCACATAGATATCCATTATAAATTGAATAACCATATAGTCGACATCCATACACAATGGATTGGAGTTCTATATTGGGGGTCACTTTTCAAATCATGAGATATAATGGGGATAGACCGGTCATATATTGAGTTATTATAGGGTTAAAACCATCATATCATAATATATAATTGGGCTCAACCCATCGTATAATATTTATCAATATCACCCATGACCTGTAATAGGAATGACCCCTTTATAATCAATGTACACGAACCATAACATAAATAAAGTTAATAGATCTTACATCTCATCAAAAACAATCATTGAAACATCAATTATTCTATTTATAACATGATTAAAAATGGAAATGGACCATGTTCCATGATGAAATCTTGGGATAAATTATAATATTTCCATTGAATGAATGATAAAGGCATAATAAAGAAAAATATTCTCAGTGGATAATATTTAAAATTATGGTTTGTTGATGTTAAATATTCAAAATACCATTTAATGTTCATTGAAAGCATTCATAAGAAATACATCTTTTTATATTTTAAAAATAAATTCCAAAATCTAAAAATTCCAAAAATATTATTAATATATATTTCGTTGAAAATATTATGGGAAAATTAAAAAAGTAAGGTTTAGTTTAAATATTATTCAAGATTTTCAGAAACTCCATTCATTTCATAAAATTTAAAATTAAGCAATATTTTCAAATATTTTGTCAGAGTAAAAAGAGAGATATCTGAAAAACATTAAGAAGATTTATTTTAATAAAAATTAAAATATGGTCTAAAATCATATAAAATAACATTAAGAAATAATTTAGGTTTTTAATTTAAGATATTTTATGATATTTTATAAAACATGTATATGGGAGAGAATGATACATGATCTAAAATAATATAAATGTTCAGTGTCAGTTACAGAAAACATTCTTGATGTTTCATTAATAAAAATGGTGGAAATGGAAATTAAAAATCTAATCCAAATTCATAAATATAGTGTAATAAAATATATGTGGTTCATGAAAATAATAAAAAATTATTTCACCCAAATTAACCATTAACATAAAAAATCCCAAATATGAAAGATATTATAACATAAAGAACTTTAGTCACTGTAAAATTTTCATTCATTAACCTCATTAAAGGATAACATGAAATGAAACATTAAATATTATGAACATAAGGGGATTCATTATACATATTTAAAAGGGGATGATTATAAACCTCATAAAATAATATAGGTTCGTATCATATAGGATTGTCCCAATGAAAGTGAATTTGAGATGAATAACCCTTAACAATCTCATATAATTGAATTGAGTGTTAATAAATGGAGAGATTATACATATCAAATTTAAATACCAAAAAAATTAATAATTAATAACAAAATTGTAATAAATTTCACAGATAATGATGTCATAATAGATTTAATGGGTAGAGTTGTAACCCAATAAAAGGAAACCTAGTTAAGAAACAATTTACAATTTGGTAAATTTCTATTCAAAAAAAGATGGATGAAATAATTTATGTTTAAGCATAAAATACAATTATTTGAGAATGATTATTGATATATCATAAAAATGGTGAACTATAAATATACATCATAAATGAATTTAATCGCATAATAATAAAATACTCAATAATAAATAAAAATTAGATGAGATCACATACAACTTTGGTAATATCTAGATAAACACATCAGGAAAGGTAGAAACTAATATGGATTATTAAATCATAATAATTTTCCAAAAAATAATCATAAAATAAATTAATGGTTATTATAAAGACTATATAATAAAAATAAGTGGAGAATATGAAATATGCCTCATAGAAATAAAATTATGACAGGAAAACCTTACAATTTTTGAAACATCTAAATCATAAGACCCATTTATGAATATTATAAAAAGAAACATTTCAGTTCATGAAAATAAGGATTTAAATGATATTACCTTTATAAGGGATAGTATATAAACAAAAATAATGGGTAAATGTCTCCCAAAAATAAAATAGTGACTATGAATCTCTTACCTCGAGTCCAAACACTCTTTGAATATGTATCAAATCCATTATAATAAGATTATATATTTTTTTATTTCATATGAAAATTTTAAATTTTTATTTAATATTCCTCAAACCATTTATTTCAATTATTTTATTGAAATATTTACTTACATAATTAGTTGAGTCCACATCATGTGTTTTGAGGACGTTTTGTTAGTTATTTCAAAATTATTTCAGCATGTTAACCAAGGAAGAAGGGGTAATTATTCCATAAAATCCAATATAATAATAATGGAATATTTATTATTATATTAAATTAATTATACTTTTGAAATAATCAATGATTAATGTTTTTAAAAGTGAACTATGTTATGATCATGTGAGTGGTATGTCGTACGAATGCATGATTAATGTATCCATTTTAATGATCAATATAGAAGTAGGTAAGTATTTTTGTGTAAATATATAATTATAATAATTTCATAAATACTATATCATTTATATTATAAACATATATATGTTATTTTTGTGATTTGGTTATGAATAAAGAATTACATTGCTTCGTGGAGGTAGTAGTCCACACACAAGCATGAACGACGCTATCATCTCTTAGTGAATGGAAAGGAAAAAATTAAATTATATATTATCATTTTAAAGTTACAAATATTTCATAAAAATATTAATATTTTCATATGGATAAAATATGTTCATTAACTTTATCTTTTTTACCTTCAATGAAAATTGTTAGTGAAAAACAAATCACCTCACTTCGTGAGGCAGTAGTCTGTCAAACATAGGGGCAACGTTATTGTATCCCCAAAGAATGGAAATAAAGTAGGTATATATGGTATAATAATTTAAGAATCATAATTACTCCTAAAATATTATATATATACTTCAAATCCATTATTATAAAAATTTGTGATAGGTAATGGTGAAAAATGAATTACATCAGTTTGTGATGTGGTAGGTCATCACACACATAAATGATGGTTTTGTTCCCAGTTTTTAGAAGAGGATATTTATTTAGGTTATCAAATTATATTAATAAAATCTCAATATATATTAGAAACTTTTTTAATAATATCATAATAATTTATTATTATTGTTAAGAGGTGGAAGAATAAATAAAATAAAAACTCTCAGTTAAGAATAATTACTCCTCTTCGGACAACCAGCTTAAGTTAGAACCAAAATCAAACATAGGATATATTTAAAATAATATCAAGGATTATAATTCAATTTTTAGGAATTAAAAATGGCATTATTTTCAGGAAATGGATGATAAAGTTGGGATGAAGAGGGGAGAGAGTATCCGTTTAAAACATGGGGAGAGGAGAGAAGTGGTATTTTTGAAAAATAAATGTTATAACCATGTTTATCACACTATAGATGGATAAAAAAGGACCATAATAAATAATTAGATGATATATTATATAAATATTTCCATAAAATAAGATTTAGAAAAAATTTGATATCAGTTTTTTCAATATCATTTTAGATTGAGACCAACATAAACTCGTTTTTACGCTAACCATTGTGTATGATATTTATTATTTTAACTGTACATTATGAAGAAATATTAGTTTTAGTTTATTATATAATAAATAAATTATTGTTAAAAATATTGAACCCATTTTACCAAATTCATTTAATATAAGTGGAATAAATTAATTTAATGTAAAACCAACATACGTGATGAAAATTAGGGTTTTCAAGAAATTTATTTTTCATGCATTATATGATTATGTATGAACTCTATGACTAGTAATAATAAGTTCAATAGTTTGTATAAAATTTATAAATATATAATATATAAATTTAATTCAAATTATTACTCAATAATGGTACTATAATTAACTAAAATGGAGAAACAATATGAACATTAAACTAGGTTTCAATATATGTTTATAAAACATAAAAAACAAATACTAAGATCCAATAAAAAATAATTAAAATGTAAATTATTAGATTCAATATTAGTAAATAATAATTTTTTTACTTGAAATAATATTCAAAAAGTAATGGTAATTTAAATTATTATTTTATTGAAAAAGAAATGATGGTTTTATAGGAACGATATTTTTAACTATTAACTAAAAATCCATATTTTCTAAATAATACAATATTTTCACGCAAAATTAATTTTGATATTATAATTTCAAAACTGAGTTTATTTTAATAAAATAAATTTTATAAATGTTATATAAATTAATTATCAAATTTTTTCACAAAAACAAATAAAAATAATTTTTTTAAGGAAACATATTTTTGATAAATAAAATATCTTCACAAAACAATAAGTGGTTGTTTATTAAAAATTGTCTAAAATAATATATTTTATACTATATATATATATATATTTCATAAAATACTTAATCTTATTCATAACATCCAATTTAATGGATAGTCTATAACGGTTAGATAATTGTTTCTTTGTTTAATCTCGGTGTTTCATGTCATATCTGTTATGAAACATTATATTCTTCTTTCAAAATATCATCGTGTTTAATTCTCCACCCTTTAATAAAAAACGTCCTCATAATGTGAGTATTAACTCAAAAAAACAAGGTTTTCAAATTTTAATATACAATTTTTTAAATCCCACAAATTTAAAGGGGTTATTAAAACATCTACTTGAATAGAGAGAGAGAGAGAGAACTGTAGGACCCCGGGACACCCTGAGAGGGGAGGGGTGAATCAGGGTGGCAAATTTTTCTTCTTTTAGTTGTGGATCATGTTCCCACATTGGTAGGAACTACTTAAACCTGTATGATGGATATGATCAGCAATTAAACATTCACATGCAGAGAGATGACACAACTATTTTTACTTGGTTCACCACTAAGGGCTACATCCAAGGAGCATACGCCGACAGGTTGTCGGTCGTACCTAAATCCACTATGCTTCACTAGCTGCAGATTACAAATGTTCGGGTACAGACACTCTGTCCCAGGCTCACTGCCTTTACAATTGTTCAGGGATAGCTCACTGCGTCCCTCGGGTCACTGTCGTTGACTCCCCCTGGCTCACTTCCGTTGGTGAAGTCTCATTCAGTTTATAGATGTGAAGGTCTCTTCAATAGGTGTGCATTGATGTTCTTCGTCTCCTATTCATCATGAGACATTGCTTGCATCAGGGTTCAGATTTGATGCTCCTTTTAGTTCAATCCTTCTTCTTTAGTGCAATGAATGAATGCACTAGATCCCCTTGTCTTCGTTTGCCTGAATCACAATCACTGATATGATTGCTTACTTAATGAAGCTCAGCTTACTCGGCGTTGTCAGAATCATTTATCCAAGTATTCATGAGATCATGCATGTATCATTTAGATTTCTTCTTCAATCTCACTTTGCACCAGAAGTATCAGGCAATATTTCAGCTCTTGTGTAGCTCTAGAACGGTGGGCATGCTTTAACAATATCTTTCTCTTCTTTTCAAGCCCGGCACGCAAGTCTCCCCCGGCGCGCAAGTCTTAGGCACGCAAGTATAAACTGGCACGCAAGTGTCACAAAATCACCTGCGCGACTCTGCCTTCTTGAACTTCAAACCTGCGCGACTCACTTCCTTCCTTGCCCAAATCACCAGGGGAGCTCAACCATCAGTCGGCGCGCAACCTCTACTTGCGCGACCCAAATACCACTTGCGCGGTTCAACCACATGCGCGACGAGAGCTCAAACAATCTCAAAGTCTTGAGCTCCACCAGGAATGAGGAGGGGTGGTCCAGTATTTATAGGCAAACTGGACCCCCTGCGCGGCGGCGCTCAAGTCATCCATCGGCGCGTAAGTCTCGGCCCCTACTAGGCACTTGCGCGATCAACATCCAAACTTGCGCGAACATCTTGCGTTTGCTAAATTTGGATCTTCTGATCTCGAAAAACCATAGGCGCACAAGTTATAATTCATTCAAGGCGTCGGCGCTCAAGTCTCTTCCCGGCACAAAATTCACCTGTGCGACCTCACCAAAACTTGCGCGACCATTATCCCTTTGCCATATTTTGATGCTCTGATCTTCAAAAACATATGGCGCACAAGTTTCCTATCCTCCAAGAGTATGGTGCGCAAGTCCCTTTACCAAAATCACTCTTCTTCATTTGTTTATTTTGAGGCCCTAAAATTTGGAAAACACTGGAAAACGGCGCCACCTTGTATCTGCTCTTTTTGTACCGCCTCCAGATCATCCATTCCTCTGTCGATGTTCTTGAATCAAACATAGATCGTTGACCACAACTCTTGAACTCGACATGTCACCATGGAATCTCCTTTGTCAACAAATTTGTATGTCATTTGTTTTCTTTGTCGACAAGCACGATCACCTCAACAACACTTCTTCTTGGTGATCTGTATCCTTCCGCAACTCTTTTTCTTTTATCACAAACTCCACTATTAGGATATGTATTCTTTGAAGGAGCAGCTTTAGTACCATCATCTTCTATGACAATGTGATGTGCATGTCCATTTCATAAGTCACCTCAATGGCACATTGCCCCCTTCATCAACCGTCATGATCAACTTCATGAAAACCATGTGATTCAATCCGTCAAGAAGTCTCTATCATGGTTCTCATGCAATCATGAGTAATTTGCATGGTCTTCATCAAAACCCATTGTTCTCATGAAATAATGAGGAATTGCATGGTCTTCATCAAATCCCATGGTTCTTATGCAATAAGGAAGAATTTCATGGTCTTCATCAAAAAACAACATCCTCAGATGGATTACTCCTCACATTCTTCATTGTTGTAAACAATGTATCACCTTTGACACATGTTCTTTGAACTTACGATCATCACAACAATCGTCTGAATCACTACTCCTCTACTTCATCGGAGTACTTCATTATCTCCTTCATGTGAGCTTCCATTCCTCCATTTTATTGGAGTACTTATTGATCTCTTTCATTTTGATATTCCATTGACAACTATTGACAACGAATACAAACCTATACACAAAGTGGTTCCAACAATCTCCCCCTTTGTATTTTGTTGTCAATACCTTATACATCTTCTGAAATGAATTTGTCAATGTCAAAATGAGAATCTTCTATTCAATCAACTTTTATTTTCAAACGTTCATTTCACTTTCTCTCCCCCTTATTGACAAGAAATACAAAGCACATGGTAGGGAGGGTATCAATCCACACTTAAGCAATGTTTCATTAATCATTTCACTCTAAGTCTACTTGATCAATGCTCTATGTAGAAAACAAGAGGATTTGATTAAGTCAAAAAGGCTATCCATTATCCACATATCATGATACCAACATGACATGATAACTCATGTATCTTGTCTTCCAGGGTTTACCACTTTAATTCCAGGTAGAAGAAGATCAACTATGATAGGGAATAATCAACCTGAAACTCCTGCACTCACATCAGCAAATAGATCAAAAACATTCAAGTGCAATCGGCAGGATAAGTGACCTTGGGGCACTTCCATTCTCTTTATGTCACTGATCAATTCAGTTACTCCCCCTTTGTAAAATAATCTTTGATCTGAGTAACCAAGGGATAGTGATTGAGAAATGAAATACATTCTCCATTGGCATGTTCTTCAGGAAATTCACAGAGTAACTGCTTTTGAGTTCAGCTGGAGTTGATATTGATTGAAACAGTGATTATGGAAGCTTCTTCATTCTTCTCCCCCGCAAGGGAAACACTCCTCATCATCTTCATCAAGAGTGATCCTTCATCATTATAATCTTTGAATATCAGTTGTAGAATCTACTAAGGATGGAAACTTCTTCAGCTTGGCTATCAAGAGTTGAAAGCATTCAATACTTCTCAGGTTCTCCCCCTGATAGCATGCTTCACCTTCAATTTCCTGCATTATTAGCACAAATACAATACACAAATGATTATGGGAATAAGGTGGTTCCTTCTTGCTTCATCAAGACGACTTGCTTGGTTGATGATCTTTTCTCAACCAAGTTCCTCTGTTCACTCCAGTCTTCATGCCTACACATTTGAACATATGCTCTGACATCTGTCGGTGTGGCAAGGCTCTGTTCACATTCTATTCTGCTTTGTGTGGAGAATTGTTCTGCTTAGCAGCCATCATTAATGATACATTCTTACTCCTCATATGAACTTCTTCTTGCTCTGGTATTAATGTTAGGAAACCTTTTGCAATGTGACCAGATTTCTTGCATCTCTTACCCAGAACTTTTTTGACACGTGTGTTTCTCTTTGTTTTCAATCTCTCCTGCACTGTGTCTTCATCATGTGAAAGTTTTCCTTTTCCTTTGTCACCAGCCTTGGCCTTCTCATCTTCAAGTTTCCTTATTCTTTTCAAATCTTCTAGCCAGATGACCAATATGTCATTTGGATCTTTTGCATCTGGTTTAGGTCTTCCACATGGGTCCATCCGAGATTCATCCCACAAAGTGTTTCTTTTGGATGAATGACCCTTCAATTTCATGGATCTAAAATCCTGGGTCTTCTCAGCTTCACTACTTGAGATCTTCTTTGGGAAATGTGTGTTCACAACATTCTTCTGATTTCTCCCCAAGGTAGTTGCTTCATTCTTTGATGGCATCAGAGGTCTTCTTTTCTTTTCAACAGTGAAATCATGTTGATATGGACATGTGCCTGCATTGTGACCGCTGCCGTTGCATACATCACAGATGTTATCAAGAATTCCAAATCTGTTTGCAGTAAACAGATGCTTCTGGACCTGCTGATGTTGCTTCTTTTTCTCTGGCTTCCTTCTCTTTGATATAGGCATTCTATGTGCTTTTCCATATAAGGGATTATAAAGACAATCCAGTGCACAGTGCCCAAATCTGTTGCAGCACCAACATTGACCCACAAATCTTTTCTTCTTTGTGTCTTCTATATTAAGTTGTTGGGCCATCAGCTTAATATTTTATGCTCTATCTGAGGAACCCACTTTCTCCTTTTTCTTCCCATCTACCCTAGCCATGGTGGTACGTTTCTTCTTCTCACCTTTCCTCATCCATACTTGTTTAGAACTTTTCTTCCCTTCTGCACTGATTGTAGGAGTGTATTTAGAAATATGAGTACAAGATAGTTTGGACGGTACCTTCACTTTCTCAGTTGCTTGTGATAGATCAAAGAGTGAAGCCATGAGATTCTTATCACATGTTGGAGGTCTTTTGACAATAGAATCCTCCAGTGAGCATTGAGTACCAGCAACAACTGATTCTTGATGTCAATAATCAAGAGTTGTCATAATCTTCTTATCACATGTTGGAGGCATTTCATCTTTAGACTCCTCCAACGAACATTGAGTGCAAGCATCACTAATTTCGTTCTTTTGTGAAGTCTCAATATGTGTGTTCTCAATCTTGGTCAACTGAGCTTCCAATCTTTGACCCACAATATTGAGGATGATCTTCTGATCTTCAATCGTGATAATCTTCTCTTCACAAGTCTTCTTCAACCTTTCAACCTCATCTTCATGCATCTTAACTTTGTTTTGTAACAAAGAGTCAAGTTCCCTGAATTTAATGGATGTTTCTTCAAAAAAAAAATTTCTTGACTTCATTGCTCTTCTTAACCTCAGCTTCAAGTGCATGGATCCTTTCTTTTACAGTCTTATTGACTTCCTCTTCTTCTTCAAAGACTTTCACCCGTTTGATGAGCTTCATACTTTCCATAACTTTTCTTTCCATCCCCTTTTCCATATTGTCAGCTTCCCTTTCTAATCGATTGATCTCAACCTGCATAGATTGTAATAGGCTACAAATAATAGCAACCCTTTATTCTGGAATATCATGCTGATATGTTCTGAGTTTTTCCTGAAATCTTGAATTAGGGGTATCATCCTTTCCTCTGGATGAGTTCTGAGCCACCTGCTTGATACTTTCCAAGCCTAATGTTTCTTCATTATTGGAATGTCATGGAGAACAAGAAACTGCATCTTCTTTGGATGTGGGGGACTTCTTCATCATCTTCTTCTCTTTATTTTTCCTATTTTTCAATGTCTTGGTTGATATAGATTTCTGCTCAGAAATGACTACGTCATTATCAAGACTGCTCTTCATTGTTGAATCTAGGGAAAAAAACTCAAATTCTCTTCTCAATAGAATTATTGGAGAATATCCAACATACGTTAACCTCCCTTTGATACCACTTGTAGGACCCCGGGACACCCTGAGAGGGGAGGGGTGAATCAGGGTGGCAACTTTTTCTTCTTTTAGTTGTGGATCTTGTTCCCACGTTGGTAGGAACTACTTAAACCTGTATGATGGATATGATCAGCAATTAAACATTCACATGCAGAGAGATGACACAACTATTTTTACTTGGTTCACCACTAAGGGCTACGTCCAAGGAGCATACGCCGACAGGTTGTCGGTCGTACCTAAATCCACTATGCTTCACTAGCTCTAGATTACAAATGTTCGGGTACAGACACTCTGTCCCAGGCTCACTGCCTTTACAATTGTTCAGGGATAGCTCACTGCGTCCCTCGGGTCACTCCCATTGAATCCCCCTGGCTCAGTGCCGTTGGTGAAGTCTCATTCAGTTTATAGACATGAAGGTCTCTTCAATAGGTGTGCATTGAAGTTCTTCGTCTCCTGTTCAGCATGAGACATTGCTTGCATCAGGGTTCAGATTTGATGCTCCTTTTAGTTCAATCCTTCTTCTTTAGTGCAATTAATGAATGCACTAGATCCCCTTGTCTTCGTTTGCCTGAATCAAAATCACTGATATGATTGCTTACTTAATGAAGCTCAGCTTACTCGGCGTTTTCAAAATCAGTTCTCCATGTATGCATGAGATCATGAATGTATCATTGAGATTTCTTCTTCAATCTCACTTTGCACCAGAAGTATCAGGAAATATTTCAGCTCTTGTGTAGCTCTAGAAAGGCGGGCATGCTTTAACAATATCTGGCTCTTTTTTTCAATCCCGGCGCGCAAGTCTCCCCCGGCGCACAAGTCTTAGGCGCGCAAGTATAAACTGGCGCGCAAGTGTCACAAAAGCACCTGCGCGACTCTGGCTTCTTGAACTTCAAACCTGCGCGACTCACTTCCTTCCTTGCCCAAATCACCAGGGGCGCTCAACCATCAATCAGCGCGCAACCTCTACTTGAACGACCTAAATACCACTTGCCTGGTTCAACCACCTGCGCAACAAGAGCTCAAACAATATAAAAGTCTTTAGCTCCTCCAGGAATGAGGAGGCGTGGTGCAGTATTTATAGGCAAACTGGACCCCCTGCGCGGCGGCGCGCAAGTCATCCATCGGCGCGTAAGTCTCGGCCCCTACTAGGCACTTGCGCGATCAACATCCAAACTTGCGCGAACATCTTGCGTTTGCTAAATTTGGATCTTCTGATTTCGAGAAACCATAGGCGCACAAGTTATAATGCATTCAAGGCGTCGGTGCTCAAGTCTCTTCCCGGCACATAATTCACCTGTGCGACCTCACGAAAACTTGCGCGACCCTTATCCCTTTGCCATATTTTGATGCTCTGATCTTCAAAAACATATGGCGTGCAAGTTTCCTATCCTCCAAGAGTATGGTGCGCAAGTCCCTTTTCCAAAATCACTCTTCTTCATTTGTTGATTTTGAGGCCCTGAAATTTGGAAAACACTGGAAAACGGCGCCACCTTGTATCTTCTCTTTTTGTACCACCTCCAGATCATCCATTCCTCTGTCGATGTTCTTGAATCAAACATAGATCGTTAACCACAACTCTTGAACTCAACATGTCACCATGGAATCTCCTTTGTCAACAAATTTGTATGTCATTTGTTTGCTTTGTCGACAAGCACGATCACCTCAACAACACTTCTTCTTGGTGATCTGTATCCTTCCGCAACTCTTTTTCTTTTATCACAAACTCCACTATTGTGATATGTATTCTTTGAAGGAGCAGCTTTAGTACCATCATCTTCTATGACAATGTGATGTGCATATCCATTTCATAAGTCAACTCATTGGCACATTGTCCCCTTCATCAACCGTCATGATCAACTTCATGCAAACCATGTGATCCAATCTGTCAAGAAGTCTCTAGCATGGTTCTCATGCAATCATGAGTAATTTGCATGGTCTTCATCAAAACCGATTGTTCTCATGAAATAATGAATAATTGCATGGTCTTCATAAAAGCCCATGGTTCTTATGCAATAAGGAGGAATTTCATGATCTTCATCAAAAAACACCATCCTCAGATGGATTACTCCTCAAATTCTTCATTGTTGTAAACAATGTATCACCATTGACACATGTTCTTTGAACTTACGATCAGCACAACAATCGTCTGAATCACTACTCCTCTACTTCATCAGAGTACTTCATTATCTCCTTCATTGTGAGCTTCCATTCCTCCATTTTATTGGAGTACTTCTTGATCTCTTTCATTTTGATATTCCATTGACAACTATTGACAACGAATACAAACCTATACACAAAGTGGTTCCAACAAGAACTACGGTGGTCATCTAGAAGAAAACATAAGATTGTTTCCAAGTGGGAAACAATTACTATAAAGTTATGATATATACATTGACGAAAATAATAATTCCAAAATAATGATAGGGTGTATTAGATATCATTAATAAAAATAAATTTAATGATAATGACTTTGACAACATATAAAAAACATCAATAAAAGAGGTGTGAAATGGCTAATGATTTCATAACAAAATCATGGAAATAGTAAAAAAAATGGATTCATGTTTCATTTCCTATATTTTAGGATTTAAATTATAGTCTATAATAATAACCTGAAAATAATATACTTATTTGACATTTAAAATTTCATCCTTTAATCTATTTTCACCACATTGTCACATTCTTATCCTAATAATGAGTATTTAAGAGGTATTTTCATGCTTGAAGAACGAACATTGACATCCAAAGGATCACATAATCTTCAAAAAGGATAACAAGATATTCTACCTATCATTATACATTAACCAAAAAGAAATTTATCATATGATAAGTCGTTTCCCAAACTAAATTAACCATCGTATTATGAAATAATAAATTAATATCCTAAATTCAATCGTAATACCCACAATTCAAACAAAATCATTACATAAATGAATAACCCTAGGTCCTAAATAATCCCCAATTAAATCAACATTATATATTTTTTCCCCTTCAATGGTTATCTCATATTTTTCAACTTACCAGCCTAAAAAATATATCCATATTATTAAGAAAAAAAATTAATCACCTAATTAACATATAAATTTTCAATCAAATGGTCATATATATGCTAATTGTTTTTTCAAAAATAATCTTAATTAGTGTATTTCAATCTATTTTTGAAATGATTTAATGATAACCAAGATATCACATAGGTTAGTGATGGGATTTTCTCCCTTGGATTATAATGTTATTAATATTTTCATGAATTATTATATACTCCCTTTAATGATTTTATATTAAATGTGCATAATTTGTGTGAAATATTAATGTTTTAATACTAAGTATAATTTTTGAGCATTTTTAGAATTAGTCCAATTGAGTAAGTTTACTATTTTATTTATAACTATGACCCTACTAATACAAATTGTGTGATTATTATTATTTAGGATTCTGTCTTTAATTTACAACATATCATAAGAATATATCCATGGCCAATTCTTCAATTTTAAGTGTCATATGTTTCTCACAAGATAACCCAAATAATTTGTGAAGAAACTAGACCATCCATGACGATTGAGTTATTGGTCTAAATCCCGAAGCAGAAATTTTATGAAACTCCACCATATGTTCTTGATTATCCAAAAAAATCTTGGATAAAATTTCTAGGGCACAACTCTAAGAAAAATTTTCCCAATTGAAGCTTTGAAATCCAGCCCACCATTCTGGCTGAGAATTAAAATTCATACATTATTCATGACATATCTCATGATTTAATCATCCAATAAAGCTGATATTTTTTATTGTGAAATAGAATATATAGGTGGAATAAATTTTTGAATAAATCATTCATATTTTAAGGCACCTTCCAAATCAAAAACCTATTCCCATTTTGGCCTTTAGAAGGTTTGTATTGAAATGGACAGATTAAAATTGTTTAGCCCAACTACCATAACATTGGATCATTAAGTCCAATGGCCGCCATGTTTTCATAGTATATGGAAGATATATTTATATACAGCTTTTAATAATGTCATATCTTCTGATTTTTCCATCTAATTTATCAATGTGGTGATTCAATTGGAGTGACAGATTGGGAATGGAAATAGTCCACTTCCTTGGTCTATAAATGCATCACCATCCTCTCCTTAAAAGGGGTTTGTTTTTCAGAAGAGGGGAGCACATATTGGCATGAACAAATCCTATCCAAGGTTTTGGGAGGAACTACCATACTATTGTTTTCACTTGAGATACCCTTCCTCTTCTCTTTGATTCCTTTTACTTTTGTGTTCTTCATTATTGTAATCTTGTAAGTCTTTGTATTGTAATTCTGTTTTAATGAAAGTTTCTTCTTTAATATCTCTTATTCATTTCCGTATTCTATAGTTTAATATTGATGTTCTTAAAATATTTTAAATATAGTTAAATACCCATCCCTTATTTTTCATTTTCATTCAATCTAAAGTTCATTTTTAATTATCATCATTGTTTTTGTGTGTGTTCGACGCACCAATATTTTCTTATACCTTTCTTTTTATTTTCTTCTTAATTTATCATCATAATCATTATAACCAGATTACTAATAATTTCAGTGGCCGAGTAAATCTCTCATTATGATGAATTATAATTTAGGGATGTTCAGTGATTGAGAGTATTTTCTCGATGAATATTCTTTAAATTAATATGGTCTATGTTAGACTTAACATGTCATGGATTAATGACTTCTTTTGTTTAATGTGTGGTTTCTATAGATTATTGGAACCATAAATACACTACCATCAACAAGATATTATTTTTATTATAACCCTATGTTATGTTAAGGCTTTGATTATAGCCCTAAGACTTAGGAATTCTAATCAATGTTAACTTGTGAAGTGGGTGTTAATTTAAATTCAATACAAAGAAAAGCTCAAGGGTATCAGAAGCTTAACTCCCTAAAAATGACCTCACCCAAACATTTATCAAATTGGTAAATAAAACACCAATCATTTTTCACTTCATTTATTCCCTACAAACAACCCCCCCCCCCAATAAAAATACAATCAACTAAAACCAATCAGCTATTAAAATGTGTTATCACCGAGGATTCGACCCGAGTGCTGCTATACACACTAGCAGAGCACCAGAGCCTTGATCGGTAGATAGGCAACAATCATCCACTCATTCAAATACCATTGTTTCGAGGGATGGATCTCTATGTAGTCGTTAGTTTTTGGTTATTATTAATAAACAAAAAAAAATATAAGAAAAATTTAAAAAAACAAAGAAAAACCCACTTTCCACATTCTTCCAAAATAAACCTGAATGCCCCGTAGCCTCCCAAACAATCTCTCTGATTTGTTTGACCCTGAAATTGAGCGTAAACTTCACCATGTTAGGAGGAACATAAGAAATAATAAAATAATTAATAACATGTCCTTGTCCAACCAATTTAATTAGATATGGTTAATCCTAGGGAACAAACACTTAAAGAAGTTGATGAACCTGATATGAATTACCAACCTCTTGGTATTCAATATCCAAACATAGAAGCTACCTTCGAACTCAAATTGAGTTTGATTCATATTCTCCCTTATTTCCAGGGGAAATTTGGTGAGGATCCACATCTCCACCTTAAAGAGTTCCATGTTGTGTGCTCTACCATGAAGCCTCAAGGGGTTTTTGAGGAACAAATAAAACATCAAGCATTCCCTTTCCCCCTAGCTGACACTACTAAGTCATGGCTCTATTACCTTACTCCTAGTTCCATAACCACATGGAATGACATGAAGCGACTCTTCTTAGATAAATTCTTCCCTGCTTCTCATATTGCCTCGATCTGAAAGAAAATAAGTGGGATCCATCAGTTCCCAAATGAATCACTCCATGAATACTAGGAGAGGTTCAAAAAAATTGTTGCAACCTGCCCACACCACCAAATACCTAACCAAATCTTGATCCAATACATCTATGAGGTGTTATTGGCTATGTAGAGAACTCTAATTGATGCTGCAAGTGGTAGTGCTCTTGTTGATAAAACTCCTGCAGCTGCAAGAGATATCATAAGAAACATGACTGCGAACACACAAAAATTCCATATTCCAGCACATGATCATGTCAAAAAAGCCCAAGATAGTCAATCTATAGAGCCAAAAAAGATGACAGAGTGGATGAGTGAACTTACCAGACTTGTGCGAAAAGTAGTTATGGCTACCAAATCCCCAACCTCATCTTCTCCACAATCTATGTTCCCTATACCTATCAAGAACTGGGGAATCTATAACTCCCCATCTCATCCAACTAACACATATCCAAAACTTCAAGAGGGTCCCTGCGATTCACCTAGACCAATGGAGCTCAACTCATCCTATGCTCAGCAGGACACCAACCCTCAACTATCTGGTCAGTTGGTTAGAATATTTAATGAACCTCACTCTAAGCCTTTCTCTTCTTCCTATAACCAAGGCCCGAGGCATGGTAATCCCATCTTTGATCCCCCTCAATTCCATCCTAAAACCCAAACTAATTTCAATTTGGTCAAGGTGTTGGTAACTTCCAACAACCTTACCCTTTTGTTACTCAACAACAAAAGAGAAATCCACCTCATGCTCCTCCAGGCTTCCACTATCTTAATGAGCCTTCCCAATTCCCAAACCAAAACAATCGCTTTCCCAAGAACCAAAATCAAGGTAATCCCAATCCAGGAAAAGCCTCTGCTTCCATGCAACCATGGGAAAGTGCAGTGGAAGATCTTGTTTCCATCACCCATTCCAGCCTCAAAAATATTGATATATAAATTGGTAAAATTTCATCCCACCTGAGCCAGAAAAAACAATCAAATTATTCCTAACGCCCAGATCAACTTTTACCGAACTCCAAGGGTACTGTAAGTGCAATTGCACTTAGATCAGGAAAGAAAATTGATATACATCAAGATAAGTCCTCCAAACCCCTTTTGAATGTTTACTTTCAAAACGAAAAGAAAAAGAAACTTTAAAAGGAATCAGAACCCATTCCCTCGCGTCATTCCATTCCACTTATGATCCCAATTCATTTTCCTTAAGACAGTTCTAATCCAAATAAGTCCTTTGAACCCGATTCTAAAATGATTGACATGTTTAGACATGTCGAAGTCAACATTCCCCATATAGATGCCATAAAACAAATCCCCAAGTATGCAATATATCTTAAATAATTGTGCACCCACAAGAGGAAACTTAGGACCTTCGAAAATGATTCCACCCAACAGTCTATTCCCATAAAGTGTAAAGATATAGGGACCTTTACAGTTCTCTACCGAATTGGATGTTCTAACTTTGATGATGCATTCATGGACCTAGGAGACTCAATTAATGTCATGCCCATATTAATATTCTCTAACCTTGTCCTTGGTCCCTTGCACCCAATGGGTGTTTTCATTCAGTTAGCCAATCGAAGCACAACCATTCTTGAGGGAATAATTGTGGATGTCCTTGTTTGAGTTAATGATTTTATCTTCCTAGGAAATTTCTATGTCCTTGACATGGAAGGTGAGACGAACTCTTCTAGATATCCCCTATTTCTAGGAAGTCCATTCCTCATGACTACTATAACCAAGATTTATGTCCATTCATGCATATTATCCATGGAATTTGGTGACCAATTGGTCATGTTCAACATTTTCCAAGACATGTGATACCCATATGAGGATCACTCTGCATTCTCAATCCATTCTTATGAGGAAACTTGTAAGAGTCAATTGAACCCCAATCCATCATGTTATTCATGTTCTAATGAAATCAGGTCTTGTGAAATCTACCCCATAATTAACCATGTTATAAATGGTGAAGTTGATGTTGACCTCTCATTCATAGACTCCATCAATCTAGAGGATCTTAAAAACTCTCTTGAATCCCATGTAAACTTTGATCTCTACTGCTCCACCCTGAACAATATTATGGAAAATGAATCTAAAGCAACTGAAGTCCCTTCCTCCATTCCTGAGTTTTCTAACCCAAAAATGAATGATGAGACTGATCTAAAACCTCTTCTTTAACACCTTAAATATGCCTTCCTTTTCCATGATCACACTTATCTTGTCATTATCTTTGCTTCAATGACCAAAACTGAGGAGTCCGAAGTTGTTCAAGTGTTTGTGGAAAACAAAAAGGCCTTAGGTTGTACCCTATATGACATACTGGGAATCAACCCTGGTCTTTGAATGCCTCACATCCATATTGAGGAATCATCTAAACCGATTAGACAACCACAAATAAGACTCAATCCACTCATACTTGAGGTAGTTAGGGAAGAGATCACTATTCTTCTTTAAGCTGGTATTATCTACCCAATTTCTTATAGTGAATGGGTTAGTCCAATTCAAGTTAAACCTAATAAGGGTGGGATACCTGTTGTCACAAATGAACATGGGGAGGTAGTCACAACTTGAGTGAAGAACAAATGGTTTGTGTGAATTGATTACCGAAAATTGAATGTTAAAACAAGAAAAGATCACTACCCTCTTCCATTCCTTGATCAAATGCTAGAACGATTAGATAGAAAGTCACACTATTGCTTGCTTGATGGATACACCGGCTACTAAAAAATCCCAATTGCACCTTAGGACCAAGAAAAGACTACTTTCACAATCCCCTTTGGAACATACACATATAAGAGAATTCCTTTTGTCCATTGAGATTCTCTTGTAACATTCCATAGGTGTATAATGAGTATCTTTTCAGAATTCATTAAACACTGTATGGAAGTATTCATGGATGAATTTACCATTTATGGAGAGTCATTTGAATTGTGCTAGCATTTTCTCTCTCTATTCCTTCAAAAGTGTGTCAAGTGTAACCGTGTGTTAAATATTGAAAAATGTCACTTTATGGTAGCAAATGGGATTGTAATAGGGCACATAGTTTCAAAAAATGGTATTGAATTTGATCCTACAAAAATTGAAGTGATCCAGTCACTTCCTGAACCCACTTCTATCCGAGACATCCATTCATTTCTTAGTCATGTTGGTTTCTATCATCGATTCATCAATAAAATCAGTCGGATTTCCCTCCCACTTACTCGACATCTCCAAATTGATGTCACTTTCCATTTCGATGATGTTTTCAAGAGATCCTTTGTTGAACTCAAGATTTGTCTTATATCTTCCCTGATAATACAATCCCCATATTGGTCCTTACACATTGAGTTGATGTGTGATGCTTCTGATAGGGCCATTGGGGTCGTTCATGGTCAAAGAAGAAAACAATTTCTCATGTCATCTGTTATACCTCAAAAAAATTGGATGAAACATAAATCTCACTACACTGTACCTAAAAATGAACTTTTCGCAGTTTTTTTTGCCATAAATAAATAACAACCCTATCTCTTATGTGCCAAAATCATCATCTTCACAGACCATTCTGGTATAAAGTTCATACACAAGAAAATTGATTCCAATCTGAGGCTAATAAAATGTATCCTAATGCTCTAAGAGTTTAACCTTGAAATCAATGATAGAACAAGAAAAGAAAACATTGTGTCTGATCACTTGAGTATAATTTGTAATTATTATCATTTTGAAATAATTGATCCAGAATTTCCAACTGAGCACATTTCATCTCGGACTCAAAAAATACCATCGTATGCCCCAATTTTAAATTACATGGTTTCTGGTGTTTTTTCCTAATTTTTTTTCAAAAGAACAAAAAATGAAGTTCAAAATTGATTCAGAATACTATTTTTGGGAATAAAATAAACTTTGGAAAACTATGGTAGACTTGGTATTTAAGATATGTGTTGATGAAAATGAACATTTTTCCATCTTAGAATTCTGTCACGAAATGCCTAGTGGTGGACATTTTGAACACAAAGGACCTTCCATAAGGTCCTAGACTTTGGATTCATCTGGACTTCACTCTTCAAGGACACACATGAGTTCTTTCAATCATTTCCCACTTTCTAATAGTTTTCACAATTTCCAAAATAAATGAAATGCCCCAAATCCATTAATTTTCTATAAGTACTTCGATGTTTGAGGCCTCGATTTCATTGGACCATTTCCCCCTTCCAATAGATTCTCATACATCCTTCTTGTGGTCGATTATGTTTCTAGATGGGTTGAGGAAATCCCATTAGAAAGGATGATTCATATACTATTAGTAAGTTCCTAAAGACACACATCTTCCACCGGTTTGGCACACCATGTGCATTGATAAGTGACTTAGGAACCCATTTTAGTAATAGAACCATGGAATCTCTTTTGAAAAAGAATGATGTTTATCATAAAACATCAACTCCATATCTCCTCCAAACAAATGGTGTGGCTTAACTTTCAAATAGATAAGTGAAAAGAATGCTTCAGAGATTTATAAAACCCACGAGAAAAGACTGGCCTAAAAGACTTGGTGAAACACTATGGGATTATCGAACTTACTATAAAACACCCATTAGGATGTCTCCTTTTAGGATATTTTTTGGTAAATAATGTCATTTTCTAGTTGAAATCCAACATAATTCATTTTGGGATGTGAAAAATTTTAATTTTGATCATGAATAATCTGGTAAAGAAAGATTGATTCAATTGGCTGAATTGGAGAAGAATCGACTTGATGCTTACGAGAATTCTAATCTATACCAAGAAAAACCCAAGGAAATCCATGATATACACATCTTGAGAAAGGTATTTCATGAATGTAAAAATTTAATGCTCTTTAATTCTTGATTTCGGCTTCACCCAGTGCAAGTCCAAGACACATCTTCCAAAATGACATTCACGGTTAATGGACATAGAATAAAGCATCACCATGAGAGGACACAAAATCCTAGACCCACATCGACTTCCATCGAATCCCCAAATGCTATAGTTGACCCACCATAGGATGGAGATGGCAACCCGCCCAATCCAAACCAGGGGCACCTCTTTCCCTTTAACTCTCTCTCTCTCTCTCCATTCCTCTCTCTACCTCTTTATTCTTCTTCCTTTCTCTTTCATTTTTACCACTTTCTTCATCAAACCCTTTATTTTTCTCTATCTATATTTTGTGGGTGTGTAGTTTAAAAAAACACAAAAAAATAATAAATAAATGTAAAAAAACCAAAAGATTCATGATTACTCACCTTCAACTTTTGAAATTTTTTCTAACCATTTTGGGGAGTCAAAATACATGGTTTTATCTCAATAATTTTTTGGTTTCATCATCACTTTAGATAAAGAATTTTTGTCAAAACCAAGAAATTTTGAATGCTCAATTTTTTGATTTGGAAGATGATTTTCCCCACCCATGATGAACACCATTTTATTTCATGACATGGCCACCTATGGCCATCTTTTCAAAATTTGTGTTTTTCAACCCCAATGGTGAGTCTAGAGTTTGTGGACCTTCGAGCTGAATTTCCAACATTAGTGTTTAGGGGGAATGTATTTCATTTTGGGTACCCTTTGTTGATTTCACCATGTTATCATATGCTTGATGGAAAGAATCAATTTCAGTGTGGGGGAGAGGTTTTCTTCTTGTGTGTTTTGGGGAATGTAATGTACTTTCATTTATGTAATTTTGTAAATTTTATTGAAAAGTGTCCAAAAAATCATAAAAATAAAATAAAAAAATGAACAAAAAACAAGGGTTGTGTCTTGGGTAAGCCAGAAATCACTCTTTCTCAACCTTTGAACTTGTTATAACTATTACAATTAGTGTCTTGAGAAGATCAATCATGGGTTGGGAGATCAGTGTGAGATCTATTTCAACTTTAAATTTCGAAAAAATCAAAACAAATGAACACTTATGTGATTGGGAGAAGTTTTGTGTTTTTTAAATATTTCATCTTCACATCCCCTTAAAATTTTCTTCCTCTCTTGTGTCTTTCTTCACACAGTCATTCCCATTTAAATATGTGTTTTCATTTCCTTCCATGATTTATTTCAAAAAAAATGTTCATTGCTTTTTATATGTTGGTGTTTTACCCGCTTATTCATATATTTTGAATATCATCTTCCTACTATCCCATAGCCACAGAAAAACCACAAAAAATATGTATTGATTTTTGTGACCTTTAGGATAGGTAGTCGAAGCTGAGAACTCTTATAAACTCTATGATTTTCACTTTTGGTTCGTGAAAGAGTGAAGCTCCATAAATTAATTATATCATCTTGAGAGGAGTAAGTTTTTTATGCCACCATTTGTCATTTATAAATTCAAGAATGAAAAAATGAATTATTTTTGGAACATTGTTTCTTTAAAAACATGTGGTGGAATTCAACATGGATTAGTGATATTGTCTAAACCTTCGCTGATTAGGGAAAACAAAATTTTAATATTTTTTGGTGAGTGGAAATGATTTTGTCAGGTTTTTATGTTTGTTGCACAGGAGAACACGCACACGACTAACTATGGGGGAGTTAATGATATTAATATTTTCATGACTTATTATATACAACCATTACTGATTTTATTTGAAATGTGCATAATTTTTCTTAAATATTAATGTCTAAATACTATGTTTAATTTTTGATCATTTTTAGAAGTAGTACAGTTGAGTCAGTTAACTATTTTATTTATAACTATCATAATTCTAATCCATATTGTTTTATTATTGTTTTTTATTATTCATTATTTAATTTAAAATATATCAATAGAAGGAATCAGTGACCAATTCGTTCATTTTAAGGGTCATATGTTCCTCACAAGATGTCCCAAAGAATTTGTGAAGAAACAAGACCGGCCATGATGATTAAGTTACTGGTCTAAATTCCGGCACCCAAATTTTATGAAACTCCACAATATGTTATTTATTATCCAAAAAAATAATGGATAAAAATATCAGGGCTAAACTCTAATAAAAATGGTCTCAAATTAAGCTTTGCTATCCGGCCCACAATTCTAGCCTGGAATTAAAATTGGGATATTATGAATGTCATATCTCATTATTTAACCATCAAATAAAGATGATATTTTGCATTATGAGAGAGGAAATATAATAATCTGACTTTTTGGAAGAAATAATTTGGATTTGAAAACATCTTCCTATTAAAAAATCCATTCACATTTTGGTCTTCAAAAATTTTGTATTCAAATGGACTGATTATAATTGTCTAATCCAACAGACATAAAAGTGGATCCTTAAGTCCAATGGGATCCAAATACTCAGAGTAGATATAGAATATATTTATCTACAACTTTTAAGAAGATCATATCTCGATATTCATCTGTTTAATATATCAAAGTGGTGATGCAATTGGAGGGACGGATTGGGAATGCAAACAGTCCGCTTCCTTGGGCTATAAATATACCCCTCCTCTCTTTCAAAGGGGTTGGAATTTAAGAAGATGGGGCCAGATATTAGAATAACCAAATAATTTCCAAGGGATTTGGAGGACCATTCATACACATGTTTTCACATGAGATACCCTTCCTTCTCTCTTTGTTTCCTTTTACTTCTGTTTTCTTCATTATTGTAATCTTGTAAGTCGTTTTTTTTGTAATTCTGTTTTAATGAATGTTTCTTCATAAATATCTCTTATTCTCTTCCACCTTCTGTATTTTAATATTGATGTTCTTAAAATGGATGAAATATAGTTTAATCCCATTCCCTTTGTTTTCTTTATGATTCAATCTAATGTTTGTTTTTAATTATCATCATCGTTTGTGTGTGTGTTCGACACACCACTCTTTTTTATCCCTTTCTTTTTATTATATTCTTAATTTATCATCATAATCATTATAACCAAATTAATAATCATTTCAATGTCTGAGTAAATATCTCATTGGGGTGATTATTTATTTAGGGATGCTAAGTTATTGAGAGTATTTTCTTGATGAATATTTTTCAAATTAACATTGTGTATGTTAGACTTAACATGTCATGGATTAATGATTTGTTTTGTTTAACGTGTGGTTTCCATGGATCATTAAAACCATAAATACACTACCATAAACATGATATGATTGATATTAGAACCCTAACTTATGTTAAGTCTGGGATTAAAGCCTTAAAACTTTGGAATTACAACAATTTTATCTTATGAAGTGGGTGTTAATTTAAATGCAATATAAAGCCAAGCTCAAGGATATCACAAGATTAACTCCCTAAAAATGAACTCACACTAATATTTATCAAATTTTTTAATCAAACACCAATCATTAATCACATCATTTAAGCTCTACATACAAAGCCCCCAATGAAAATACAATCAACTAAAAACAATGGGCTATTAAAAATTATCATCACTGAGGATTCGACCCGAGTGCTGCTACACACATTAGTAGAGCACCAAAACATTGACCGGTTGATAGGGGACAATCTCTTGTGAATTCAGCTACCCTAATTTTTGGGTCCAAGACTCTTGTCCCTTATGAATGTGATGGGTTTTCTACCAGCCTTTAGGTTTTACATTTTTCCTAAATTATATGTATATAACATTCCAAAAAATGTGATGAAAATCCTTAAAAATAAAATTAATAATAAAAGGTCATTTTAATCCTAATGGTTCTCAATAACAATAATTATAAGATAAAACATAAACTCCAGATCCAATGATAGTATTCATAAAAATTATGATTATATCAAATGAAAACATCATGAACACCAATGTTATCTGAACCTTCTCTTCGATACGAACTACAATAGATCTATATCTACACACCTAGATTTGGTTATAAAAACATTTTATTCATATTCTTACTTCTTACCGATAAAAATGGATAATTTTTTTCCCAAACATATAAAAAAAGAAATACAAGATCAATTTCAGTGACAATGACCTTCTTGGTTTATAGTTTTAGATAACAAGGGCAAACTCTTAAATAAACAATACCCATGAATTTAAGATAGTACTCTTCCCCTGTACCCAGATTTTAACATTCCATATTATGACTCCATAAAATCCCAAAAAACTATTCACATTAGAAACATATATAGTCACAAATAATTTAACATAATTATATATAATCTAGGGAATAATAAACATAATAATTGTGATTAAATATTTTTAGTAAGGGTAAAAATAATTATAAACATCTCAACTTCAACAATGAGAAAAATATGGGCATAAAGAAATGATTACACAATCAATGTTTATACGAATAACATAAGATAAATCATTTCCATCAATACATTATTCATAAAAAAATGAAATGTGGAATAACTATTTAAAAAATTAAATATTAATTAGATTCATTAGTCATGACCCATGTGATTTCAATATTGATCAAAGTAATCATTGAAAGATACATCGTAAACATAATGAAAACCCATTGGTATCTTAGAAAAATATCTCCGTATAACCCTTACAATAACCTTTCAAATAGAATTAATATATTTCCAAATTATATATAAAATGCATATGATAGCTATAGTGGGAATCACCTATAATATCATGATTTATAATAGGTTTGAACCCATTATATCGTCAACCATAATAGGCCCAAACCTTTAAATCTTAATATATAATGGGACTAAAAACATCGTATAAGTTGTATCATACTCACCTATGAAGAATAATGGTATTTGTACATTTGAAAAAAATTCCCATGAAACATAAAAAATATAATGTACAAAAATATTTCATCTCATTATAAAACTCATAGAAACATCCATTATTTCTTTCATAACATGATTAACCCATGGAAACAGAATGGGTTCTTTGAAAATATCTTTCAAAAAATCACAATATATCCATGGAAAGAATGAGGATTGTATCATTACAAAATATGTCCAGTGGATCATAAGTAAAAACATGGTTTGTTGACATTGATTAATTAAAAAACCATTAAAAATCATTAAAAAAATGTTAAGGAAAATACAATTTTTACATTGAATTTTTTTTAATAATGAGAAAATACAAACATATTTTCGAAATTAATTTCTTTGAGAATATAATTATAATATAAAAAATTATGTTTCAAAAAATATAATGGGCATTTCAATATGAAAATTCATTCATTTCATAAATGTTAAAATATAATATTTATTCCAAATAATTTATAAAAGTAGTAAAATATGATTCATTAGAAAACATCAGGTAATATCATTTTTAAAACCATTTAAATACATTATTATATAGTTTTACATAGACTTGATAAATAATATAGGTTTATAATAGAATTTTTTTTAAAATATTTTAAAATAAATTGGAAATGGGAGAGAAAAAATTCAAATTTATTAGAAGATACAATATTGGTATCAGTTACAAACATCTTTATTGATGTTTCATTAATAAATAACGGAGGAAATAAAAAGTAATCATGTAAACCACATTCTAAACCATAGGAAAATAATATATATATTGTTCGTGAAAATAATTTCATATGATTTCCTCAAATTGAACCTTGATTATAAATAATCCCAAAAATAAAAGAGATTGTAACATAAAGATTTTTCCACATTGGCGAAATTTCAATCATAAGGCTCATGAATGAATAACATCAAATAAAACATTAAATATCCTAAATATAAATATATTCATGATATATATATATATAATAGGTGTAGTATATACACAAGATAAATGAATATAGGTTCATATCATAGATGTATGTCCCAAGGAATGGAAATTTTCAACAAATAACCCTTGTAAAGATCATATCATTGAATTAAAATTTAATTAATTTGAAAATTAAGTTTAACAATTTTAAATCTACGCAAAAAATATTTAATACAAAATAATATAATTTAGAAACCATTTTCCACATAGTCATTTCATAAAATACTCAATAAATATGTGATATAACCTAGTGAAAGGAAATTGAGTTAGGAAACCTATTTCTACTTAGTAACATTCAATTATAATCTGAATAAATAAAATAATTCAAGTTGAAACAAAAAATAACATTTAACATGAGGGATTATTAAAATAAAAATAAAAAGGATAAGAATATATTCACAAAATAAAATAAATTATCTCCAAAACAATAAAATATGCGTCAATAAATAAATGTTGAGGTGAGATCCCATAATCCCATATATCTCTCAATGAAAATCCCATGAAATAAAGAACATCATTTGGATCTATAAATCACAAAAAACTATTTAATTTAATCATAAAATATATTCATTGGAAAAATTTACACCACAAAATAGATATAAGTTGTGAATATTCAAAATGTCTCGCAGAAATAAAACAAATATGAGAAACCCTTACAAATTTGGAATCATTGGAATCAAAATTACCATTTAAAAATAAAATGATAAATTAAATATCATGAAAAAAAGGATAATCGTGATATTAAATTATAAATTGGTATTATATATTCTAAAAAAAATATTGGTGAATATTGATTATGTCTCCCAGAAATAAATGATATAATAAAAATCCTATATATTGAGTCCAGACATTCCATGTTTATCCTATAACTCATATATAAAAATAATCTATCAATTAGTTTATTTCATAATAATTTTTTTTTGGTTTATTAAATTATCCTTAATCTATTTATTTAATTTATTTTAGTGAAATATTTGGTTAATTAAATAGTTAAATCCATGTCGTGTGTTTTTAGGACGTTCGGTTCAATGTTTGAACATGGATTTGTTGTGTTGAATGAGATAAAAGTGGTAATTATTGGATTATATAAACTATAATAATCATGCAATAGTTATCATTTTATAAATAAATAATACTTATAAATAAATAAATGAAAAATGGTTATGAAAAATTAACTACATTTGGACTATGGAGATTGTAGGTTATATGTACCCTTGAGTAACGTTTGCATTTTTTCAATGATCATTATGAAAAGATGGTAAGTAAAATTTTATCATTAAATAATGATAAAAAACCATAAATAATATATCATTTATTTAAATACACTTATTAATATCATACATGTGATGTGGTGGTCAAAAAATATTCATATCGCTTCACGGAGGCGTAGTCCACAATTATATCTGAAAGACATTATCATTTATTAGTTAATGGAAATTAAGAACTAAATGATATATTATATTTTCATAATTATTAATATTCCACTAATATCATAATAAATTTTAATATATCACATATATTAATTTAATTTATTTTTATTACTATCCATGAAGAGCATTTAAGAAAAGTGAATCACATCGATTCATGGGAAGGTAGTTCATTGTACAAACTAGTGACGTTATCATATCCCCTAAATAATGTAAAGTAATACGTCAGTTGTGATATAATAATTCAAAAATTATAATTATGTTTCATTTATAATATATAAAACTAAAATATATACTTATAAAAGTCCTTTACTTGTGATGATGAAAAATGAATCAAGTCGGTTTGTTGGGATGTAGTACACCGTACACATGAATGATCAGTTTGATTCTCATTTGACGGAATAGGATATGTATTTATGTAATTACATTAGAAAAAATCTCAGAATATTTTATATACTTTTGTTTATATGTTATCATAATGGTAAAATATTTTAAGTATGTGGAAGAAGAAATAATATAAAAACACTAGGTTGGGAATGATATATCTTCTTGAGAAAACCTCCTTAGTTTGACAGCAAAAGACATCCTATGATGACATTTTGATCCAAATAAAAGCTATAGGTCATAGTTATGCAAGTAATAATGGTATTTTTGTCGGTAATATCATATTAAAATTTATTTTATGTTTTGAAGAGGAGAGGGGAGTGGGTGGAATTTTATAGGTGGGGGAGAGGACACAATTGGAATTTTTGAAAATAAAAAGGTGTACCAACATATTTCACCTAATAAATGGATTAAAAATGGAAAAATATAAATAATTATATTATATATGGTCTAAATATGGCCATAAAATAAAATTTATGTCATTTTATCAATTATTATATCAGTTTAACCATCAGAAAACATGTTTTTACCCTAACTGTTGTAAAATATTTTACCTATTTTCACTATTTGTTATGACCAATTAATAAGTTGTACTTTTTATATAATAAAAAATTATATTCATAAAAATATTTAACCCGTATTAACAAATAAAATTATTAGAATTTTCAGAATTTAATTTAATAGAAAACTCGGAAAACTGATGAATTTGTTTTTCTGAGATTTGAATTTTTTAAGAATAAGATGATTTTATATAAAAATAATGACCAGTAGTAACCATATTATGTATTTAAATTTATATATTTATTTATTTATTTATTTATTTAATTTATATAATTAAACATTTTTTGGTTATGTATATTAATTAAAATTGAGAAATATTATGCACTTTTAAACAGTTATCCATAAAAATTTGTTTTAACCCAAAATAAAAACTTATACTAAAATCAAATAAGAATATGATAAAAATTTAAATAATTGGATTTAATAGAAAAAATGTTAATTATTTTAATTTAAATAAATTTAAATTAACAATTTAACTTTTTAATTACTTAATTTTTTGAAAATGAAAATATAATTTAACAAAAAATATATATTTTTACTATTCACTAAAGAATCAACTATTTCTGAAAAATCTCGAAACTTTAACCCGATGTTAATTTTTATATTATTATTAGAAAATTATTTCATTTTTATGAAATAAAATTTCAGAAATTTTTAGAAATTAATTATCATATTTTCTCACAAAAATACATAATTTTTAATTTTTAGGAAACTTAATTTTTATGATTAAAATGCATTTAATAAAAATCGAGTGATCACAAAAAAAAATATTTAATTTTTATTTTGTATTAAATATATATATATATATATATATAAATTATTACTCCAATTCATAAAATTTAATTTAACGGCTAGGTTATAATAGTCATATATTTCATTGGTTATTTACGGTAGATATATATATATATATATTATAAAATAATTACTCCAATTCATAAATTTTAATTTAACGACTATGTTATAAAAGTCATATATTTCATGGGACATTTATGATTTATCTTTTATGAAATATAATCTATTGATCCTAATTTTATTCTTCAAAAATTTCATCATGTTACATTCTCCCCCAATTTAATAAATTGAATCCTCATAATTATAACTATAACTTATTAATAATTTTTTTGAGATTAAAAAAACCCTTATTAAAATCCCACATCGAAGAAATATCAAATAAAACATCCACTTGAAATTATAGAGAGGGAAGTACAAAGGTCATCTAGAATAACACATAACTAAGATTCTATGTAGGAAAATTTATTGTAAAGTGAAGATAAGCACATTGATGAAAAGAATAATTTCCAAATAATGATGGATAGTGACAAAGATCATTGTTCCTAATAAATTTAATGACAATGATAATGTTAACATCCACAAAAACATAAAACTTAGATGTGTGAAAAAAGGACATTGATTTCAATTGAAATTATTGTAATAAGACAACATTTTGGTTTCATGATTCTTTTCATATATTTTATGTATTCCTTTAACATATAGACTAACAACATGACTATAATAAACAAACAAAATCTATAATTTCATTGTTTAATTAATTTCCATAAAAATATAATATTTTTCTCAAAATGATGAGCATTCAAGATGAATTTTAATTCATGAATCACTAAAATGAAATTTCAATAAATCACATAATCCCAATAAGGATAAAATGTTATTCGTCATATCTTATGTTAATTAACACAACAAAAATTATTATCATTTTTTAAGATGTTTCCCAAAATGAATAAAACATAATATGACGAAATAATACATTAATCTCAAAATTTTAATAGAAACACAGAATGTTCAAACTAAATAAATCAATATTTTAATAAACCTATATCCCAAATTATCCTCAATAACCATAACATTAAATATTTTTTTAAAATTAAAATTTCGTCTCATAAACTTTAAATTACAAACCCAAAAAGATACTGATATTTTTAGAAATTACATTAATATCCTAATCATCAAATAACTTTTTCATCAAATTCTATTCTAATCGAAAAGAAAACATATGCTATAAAACTCAAAATATTAATTATCAGTAAAATAATTTAATAAAATAATGTCATACTAACAAGAACATCACATAGTCTAGTGGTATGACTTTCACTCTTGTGTTACTTCAGTTGTGTATTCAATACCTTAGGCCTTAATGAATTCAATGGGTTATCACCTAGCCTTTGGAATTCCCATTTTTACTAATATAATATCATTATAAACTTTCCATAAGTATGATGAATAAACATTAAAAGAACCATAATCCTCAAAGATCATAATAACCACAAATTTGTTCAATAAATATAAGCTTATGATCAACCTTAATCTCATTAACCTATGATGGTTTCCATTCAACATAGGATAAACTAACAAGAAAACAATATAATCTCAAATTTTCTAAAAACATTTCTCTAATAACTATTGTAACAGTATTGAATTTACAATTCTAGGTTCTAAAAACATTATCTTTACACTTCTGGATAGATGTTGATAAGTGTGGTCCAATTTTTTCCATTCTGAAAATATAATGGAAAAACAAAATAGTTGATCACTTATATTCTAAATGACAATTTGTGTATAGAATTTTATAGATTTCAAAAAATATTAAATAGACAATACCCAAAAATTTAATTGATATTATTCCCACTAAACCCATCATTTCATATTCGATATTTAATTCTTAAATACCACCGACAAAATTTGTAATATTAGATACCTTTCAAGTAAAATATTATTTAAAATCAACCTTCATAAATTGGGTAATAGGAATCATTATATCGGTGAACTCAAATTATTAGTATGGGTAATTATAATAATAAATAATTTAATTTCATCAGTGAGAAAAATATGAGCATCTGGTTATGATGTCATAATCAAAGTGTGTGATCATAACATAATAAAAAACACACCCATGAATACCTAGATCACATTGAAGGAAAAATTATCTTGAAAAAAGAGTCATATTAATTAATATTCATGACCCCTGTGATGTAAATCGTGACCATTGTAATCACTAAAACCCCCTACGAATAAAAAATAAAACACTTTGGTATCATTGAACATAATCTACATATAAACCTTACAAGAAACCTTATAGAACCATTATAAATGGAATAACCATACAGTTTAATTCCATAGATATTTCATTACAGATCTATAATGGGGCTCACCCATCATATAATGATCTATAAAGTGGATTACCCTATCATATCATGTGCTATAATGGGTGATAATCCATCATATGATGAGCTATAATAGTGGTAAAATTGTTTTTTAAGTTGTATCGGGCTCATCAATGAGAAAAAATGGAACGTGAAACTTCAAAAAAAAATCCCGTAAACCATAACATAAAAAAGTAAATATATATTTCATCTCATCGTAAAACTCATTAAATTATCCATTATTCATTTTATAACTTTATTAACCTATGGAAAAGGCATGGGATCCATGACTATATATTTGAGTAAAAAAATATAGAGAAATATTGGTGATGGTATCATTAAAATATATCCCTAGTGTAGTATAAGGTACATCATGGGGTTTTGATTTTGATGAATAAAAATACCATTAAACCACCATTACATAAATTTTTGAGAAAAAACATTTTTACTTTGAAAATCAGTTTTAAAAATTTAAAATTCAAAAAATATTATCAAATTTATGTTTTTTGGAAAATAAATTAAAATTTATAATGGAAACTAAAAGAAAATAATGGTCCTCATATAGGAAAAATATATTCCTGTCATAAATGTTAAAGATAATCATTTTTTCAATACATTTTTCAAAGAAGTAAAAAGTGACTCATTTAGAAAATGATAAGAGATTTAATTTTTAAAAATGTTTAAAAGAAGGATATTGATCATGTAAAATATATTTAAAAAATTAGTTTTTTTATAGAAGATCATTTTTTATATTTTTTATAAAATGTGGATATGTGAGAGAAAGATAATTGATTTAATATTAGATAAAATATCATTATCACATTAAAATGTATTTTATGGTGTTTCATAATTAAATATGAGAGGATATGTAAATTAAATATTTAAACCACATTAATAAGAAGTGGATAATAAAATATATATTTTTTAGTGATATCAGAGCATAATATTTCCTCTAAAGTAACCTCAAACATAAATGATTCCAAAAAACGTGATAGTAACATAATTTATTATCCACATTAAAAAAATTTCAATCATAAGACTCATGAAACAATAAAATCAAATGAAACTTTAAATATCATGAAAATAAGTATATTAATAATATACATGTGAAAGGGGTAGTATAATCCACCTTATAAAAAAGATATGTGTGTAACATAGATATATTTCCTAATGAAAAGGAATATGAGAGAAATAACCCTAATAAATAACATTTAATTGAATTGAGATTTAATAAATAAAGAGAATATGTGTTACAAATTTAAAACTAGAAATAATAAATACAAAATAAATCAATTTAAAGATCAATTAACTCATAATAAGGTTATAATATTATCAATGGAGAAGAGTGATAACCAAATGAAAGAAAATTCTGTTGAGAAATCATCTACCACTTTGTTATATACAATTGAAATTCGATTGAGGAAAAAAATCAAGTTTAAATATAAAATACCTTTAAATATTAAGGATTCTTAATCTAACATACAAACCTTTTAGTATATATAGACATCATAAAATAATTTAGGTTCATACTAATAACATATTCCTCAATATGAGATCCCATACTTCTTTGGTAATATCAATATCAAAACCTCATGGGAGGGATAACCTCATATAGATTTCTAAATCCTATTATTTTTATTAATTTATGATAAAAATAAATTAATAGTTTATATATGGACCAGCCAATAAAAATAAGTCGTTAATATGGCATATTTCTCATAGAAATAAATAAGAGATCAGAAACCCTTACAATAATGGAAACATTTGAGACATAATCCCCATTTAAGAATAACATAGAATAAGAAATAAAATATCATAGACATAATGATAATTATTACATAAAATTTCAATGGGGAATTATACACACCACAAAAAATAATGGTGTGGCGAAATGACATATGACTCCAAGAAATAAAAGAGGGACTAGAAACCCATTACTTTGAGTCTAAACATTCCATGTATGTCCTTTAAATACTATATGATAAGATTATATCAATTAACTAATTTCATAATAAAATTTTATATGTTCAATACCTTATCCTTAAACCATTTAATTCATTTATTTTAGTGTAATATTTAATTACTTAATCTGTTAATCCTAAATATTGTGTTTTGAGGACATGCAGATCATTATTTCTAAATGGGTTTGTTATGTTGAATAAGGTCAAAGAGGTCATTATTCCAATATCCATGTAATTATAGTCATGAAATAATTATAATTTTTATAATTAAATTATATTTTTGAAACCATTGAATAATAATGGTTATAAAAAATGAACTATGTTGCGGTCATGGTAATGGTAGGTCGTATGCATACACGAGTAACATTTATATTTTTCAATGATCATTATAGAAATAAGGTAAGTGTTAAATTATCGTTATATATTCATAAAAATATAATATATATTATATAATTTATTTATATACACTTATATATATCATTCATTTCATTTAGTGATTAAACCTGAATCACATCGCTTTGTGGAGGCGGTAGTCCACACTTACACATGAACAATGTTATAATTTCTCAATACATTGAAAGGTAAAAATTAAATGATATATATTCAACTAAAAAAATATAATTATGACATGAATTTAAAATATGTATCATATATATCACATATATTAAATAATATTATCCTAATTATCATCCTTGAAAAATATTAGTGAAAAATGAGTCACAATGCTTCGACAGGCGGTGATCCACCGTACACACGAGTGATGTTATTATATCCCTCAAAGAATGGAATTGAAGAATATATTTTTGATATAATAAACCCAGGTGTATAATTATTTTTAAAAAATTATATATATAATTTAAATCCATAATTATTATAATCCATCATATGTGATGATGAATCATGAATTACATCAACTCATGAGAAGTAATTTTCCAAACACATTGATTAAGGTTTCATTTCCATTTATATAGATTACGGAATAGATATAATTTATTCTAACAACATAATAAGATATCAGTATATTAGATATACTAGTTTTAATATATCATTATAATTGAATAAGATTTGATCTTTTTGGACAATAAATAAAATCAAAACACTCAGTTATGCACGATACCACTTATTTAGACCACCGCCCTGGGATAGAACCAATATCCTTAATTGGATGGTTTTATGATAAAATCAGGGTATTTTGTTAATTGGTAGGAAATTAAGAAATTAAATTTTTTAGGTATTTTCCAAGGCAAAGAGCATTGAAGGTTTGAATAGTAGAGGAAAGTGGGTGGCCCTTTATAAGTGGGGGAGGACACCCTTGGGAATTTTTAAATAAAAATGGTGTTCCAAATTCATCACATTCTAGAAGGACCCAAAATATAAATTTATAAGGAAATAAATGATATTTGGTAAACATATTTCAATAATGATTAATTTATACAAGTTTATATGCCATTCTAACCATTATCATTTTAGGTTTACCCCTGGTAAAATTGTTTTTACCCAAACCGTGATTTTTTTTTATTTTCACGATAAATTATGACAAAAAATTATGTTAAAAAATATTATATAATATAAATTATTCTAATTCCAATTATTTATTTAATTTTACAAATTTTAATTAATAATATATTTATGATTTAGATTAAAATAAATCCTATTGATGTGACCAAAACCGGGGTTTCCATAAAATGTATTTTTGATCACCATTTATTGTATATAAACTCTAGGTCTAGTAATAATAATTAAATAAATTTAAATAATTTTTCATTTGGGTTATTTATATTAATTAAAATCGATACACATTATGAACTTTAAATAGATGTTCAGAAAAATTATGTTTTTAATCACAATATATATATATATACTAAAATAAAAATTTATGATGATTAAAATGTAAATAATTGGATTAAATATAACTAATGAATAATTATATTACTTTAAATAAAATTCATTTCCCAATTTTATTTTTCAATTAAATATTTTATTGAAAAAGAAAATTAGGATTTACAAAAATTTACATTTCCACTATTCACTAAAAAATATACATTTTAAAAAATATATATTTTCACCCTAAGAAAATTTTTATATTAAAATTTAAAAAATAAATTTATTTTTAATAAAAAAATTAAAAATTACAAAAAAAATATTCATATTTTCTCACAAAAAGTAATGTTAATTATTTTTTATAAAAAAAAATTTATAGATGAATAGAAGGTAATTGGTAATAATTGAGTGATTATTTAAAAAACATTTATAAAAAAATTTATATTGAGTTAAATATATATATATATATATCATAATGTAGTTGATCAGATTTATAACATCTAATTTAACAGTATGGTTTTAATGGTCATATATTTCATGAGACATTTAATCTTAATGTTATGTGCAGTATACGCTATCAAACATAATATTCATTTTTTTAGTCTAAGATTGTTAAAAAAACTCAAAATTGAATAGGTTCCTATTATACTTGAATTTTTGACATCTTATTTCCATATTTTGCAACTTTTCATTTGAATTGTGATGTTGATATTTTAATAGAACTCAAACCTTGTGCTACACCAATTTCAATGACTCACTTTTTAAGGGAATTGATTGAGTTTTAGAAGTTGAATAAGAAACTCTTGTAGAATATAAATATATGATTTTTCATTCTTAGTGGATCATCAAGTGGTGATCCTTTTTTATAAGTAAGGATAGACCACTGTAACTGTGGATTGATTATCGGGAACCTAACAAAGTTATTATCAATAATAATCATCAATTACCACATTTTGTACTTTTAGATCAATTGAGTGATACTAAATACACTTCCAAAATTTACCTTCATTATGGATACTATTGATTTGGGATCAAATGTAAATTCATAACTCAGAGAAACTTTGTTATGTGGTATAGATAATAAGAATAAATACTTATACAACATTGACTTATAAATTCCTCCTCTATCTTCATGGATTTAATGAATTCAAATTAGAGATTAAATTTCTAAATATGTTGTAGTCCGTATATATTTTTTATAACAAATTATTAAGGATGATCATAATGATTCCTATAGAATTTTTTAAGGTCCCCAATAAATAAGAAACTATATTCCAAATTTAGTATTTTTGTATTCTTATTGCATAATGTATCGTTATTACTACATATAATTAAATGAAATGGTTTATTGGTAGATCCTTATTAGAATGATTTCATTAGAAACTGTCATAGACCATTTTATGTGATAGAGATCCATACGTTTCATAGATTCATTGACTATTAGTGATGAATTGTGTTGAAATTTTCTCGGAAATGTAATCCGAAATCATGGTTAACATAGAAGGTAGTCATGGTACTTGGGATAGAGGAATGCGAAAAAAATTCAAAGGAGCTAATGGAATGGTTGGTCAGTGAACTTATACTCACACTACACTATAGTGGAGAAGGGTTTGTGTTTGGTAGTGATGAATATATGAATGGAATATGATGTGTTATTATATAAAATGACATATTTATAGCATATGCCTCTCTCTAATTAAATGTTAATTAGAATAATTACGTGTCCCATGAATTAGTGTTGACTATAGAAAACATAAAATTATTGATATGGAGAAATTATCTTTACAATGAAAGGTGTTATATATATATACATATTGATTAAATATATTCGAATATATATTAAAATAGATTAATTTTAATTTGTGAAAGAGAAGATGATTAGAGTTGATTAAAGATTAAGATTTCTTAATAAATTAAAACTATGTAAAAGTGAACAATGTGACTGATTCGTTGAGTTGTAAGAATCGTGATGAATTTTCAATAATTTGGATCACAAAAGATACAATATTTATCAATATAAAAAGGGTAACACCTGAAATCTTGAAGAAGGGGATAAATATTATCTTTCTAAAATGAGTAATCAACAACATATAAATATGAATATTAATGAGGATTAAAACAAAGATGTAGAACATAATACGATGGTGATATGTATTTGTAGAATCCCAACCTAGGAGGCCAATACCTATGCCCCAATCTAGTTTCATACATGACCAAAAGTGCTCCTCCTTGTATGATAAATTTTTTCGACTAGAAGTGAGGGTTTTTAATGATCATAGTTAGAATATACCCTCTTTATAAAAGTGTGACCATTGTGTTAAAAAAATTATCAATAACCAAGATAATTAAATAAACAGTAAATCTTAAAAATCACATAATAAATCCCAAAATAGGTAAAAATGACACTAATATATAGAAGTCTCTTTGTCATGCCATATATTTTTCAAGTGTCAAATGAAATCACAAAATAAATAAACATTTAAAACTCCCAAGAGGTAATGAAAACATTCCAAGTTCCCTCATTTATAATTTATCTATAAATCCCAACTCATCTATCTAATATAGGGCTATGACCCTTATCCTATCTTGAAAACATGATGTTTTTTCGGGAACCATGTAGTGGCCCAAGTACGGTGTGAGTATAACTCAGTAGGCCACCACTAACATTTTCCAAAGCAATATCCTGTATAAAATAAAATATTTAGTTGTATAAAGAATACATTTCAAATGATAAATTTAAATAGTTTTTTTCATTTATTATAGAATATGCTTCCACAACGGCCTCACATTCATAGTGACTCCCATGAAAATCATACATTCATCATCCCTTTCCAGATTCTGACCATACACCATAGGTATTTTACAATATAATATTTTTATGGTGTTTCATTATTAAATTAATTCCATTTTTATTTAGGTACTTGGAAAATCAGTCTAGATATCATTATTCTTGATACATGGAGCATACTTCAACATCATTATGCAGGGTACATGGATCATCATTCCAGATGAAATATCATAGCTACATAGAGGATCGGTATAGAAAAAAATCTAGTATACTTGGATAATCATTACATTACCGATTCACATGAATGCATCAGGGGCCAGGAGAATCAATATGGAACCCCACGAGAATTTGTAGGATGAGTCCATCACCTAGAACACATTTTTCACACACACACACACACACATATATATATATATATCTATATATATATATCAAGGTTCAATATATCTTACCTTAATCCAAATCATTAACTATATGACAAAATTTAATTTACAACATTTCCATTTAACCCTATTTTCATACATTATATCATATCTCATTAACATATCCTTGTGAAGATAAAATTACATTTATAATAAGTAATAATATAAAAATATTAATAATTGGTTTTATTTTACAAACCCTCTAATTCACATTTCCATTCCATAATTATCATTTCAAGGAATCTTGACACACCCCATGGGTTTCCATAATTCTTGGTCTCACATTATTCGACAGAACCAAACATGATTTGAGAATGGTCTCACAATTTCATGGGAATTAAATACTATATTGTAATTTAAAATCATTTTATCAATAAGGAAATCCAATAATATAAACACTAATTGAAATAATTACCATAAATATAGTAATTATCATCTAGACCTATTACCATATTATCATTGATGAACTCTCTCCCAAACATAGCCATTATTTTGATGTAAAATGTTCAAAACCACAATGAAAAATATATTCTGGGATCAAAACATGGGATCAAGATTCAAAAAATAAGGATCCATTAAAAGCTAGATATACACCATCAATACTGGAATAATTCATTCCGCTTTAGGGGATATAAAGACCAAATATATAGAAAGATAAATAAGGAAAAAAATACTTATCAAATAGGATTATGTCTTCTTCCATCAGATCTTCTATTCACAATGTAAGGAGTTTGAGAGGCCATGAAATTAACAAGAGATTGAACAATATATTGTGAAAGTTAATTGAGATATTTGAGGTGATTATGTATATAAACTCATTGATAGGGAATTTATATTTACAATTTTGGGGTTTCAATGTCCTCACACACTGTTTCATGGATGGAAGGCATGTTTTTATCTAACTTTGTGCCTTAACCATGTGCTCTTCAAAAAGAATCAATTTAGGTGCATATTTTAGACACAAAATTACTATAAACATGTGGAATCTGTGTGTCACACCTCTTCCCAAAGGTATCGTTGTGCATTACTTTCACTATTTGTTGCTAATGTTTGAAAACATGTGCCATAATAGTGAAAATACCCTCAATCCAAGGGGGATAGGGTGCACGGTTTGTTAGGGAATACTTCATGGCTCTCCCTTACCATTTTCCAATCAAGCACTGAAACATGACCATATGAGAATAAAAAATTCATCTACAAAGACCCCAAACTAGGACCCATCCAATGTATGATCAAAACATAGGTAAAATAATACATAAAATGAGTGTAAAGAATCTCAAGAGATTTCGAGATCATGCAATCTCCCCATCTTATAATAGCTCATCCTCATGATGTACTCCCTAGAACCATTTTGTCTTCATTGTGAATAGGTCTGGCCATTGGGCTCACATATCTGCCTCCATATCTCATATTTCATCTAAAAGATCACTATAATTCGAAAACACTTGGACTAATGATATATTATTTCCCTACAAAACTATCCCACTATTGTGCACAAACACAAATCAGATGATTTTCAAAGGATGAATCATCCTTAATCTCTACAAAATCAGAATCAATAACATGATATGTGTTGAGGTGATACATTCAATAAAATAGAAATTTTCAGACATTATGTATTTCACTATACCTATATGGAATATTTAATAGATATTGTAATGGTGTGACACTCTCTACAGTGTTAAACAGTCCAACAATCCTAGGTTCTAACTTTCCCAACATCTGAATCTGATGGTGACGCTATTTCAGTGACACTCAAAGGAAAACATGATCAACCAATGTAAACTCAAGTGGTCGATAACATCGATCAAAATGATGTATAATATGAGTTTTATCCATACATTTCATAATCCACTCTTTCGAAATACATGGTCTCAATAATATAGACTCATCCACCTCCATCCTGCAAATTGGTGATCTACAGAGTCTACCATAAATATCCTCATATGGTGCCATTGCAATAGTCAATTGAAAATGTTTTTGTATGTGAACTCAACCAGAACTAAGGAATTCTAATAAGGCCTACCAAAGTCTATTATTCATGACCGTTGCAAGACCTTCAACACCTAAATAGTACTTTCTGATTTCCCATATGTCTGTCAGTGAAAATTTGTACTCGAAGAAACTTGAGTACCAAGGTCCTTCTATATTCCTTTCTATATGTGGGAAGTACAACATGCAACATGATACACAACAATTCTTCATGAAACCCCGTGAAACTATAGTATCTACTGCACATAATTTTTACTTATCTACTAAACTGTGAAAGTCCCTCTAACTGGTATGAATGGGGATATTTTCATCAATTGATCCCAAATCCCCAAAATCACATCATTATTCTATGGTTTCCTAAAAAACCTCCCCAAATTCCATAGTAATGTTGAGCCACTTCTACTATGGAATAGGAAATAGTTGTAAGAATCCCCTAGGTCATTGTGCATAAACATCGCCTACTAACCAGTGTGTCAACATGTCAGGAAACCTAAAATATCTATTCTTATTCTTGGAATACAATATTATATTTTAAAATAGTTTTAAATCATGATCAAATAATGTTTCACTTCTGACTTTAATCTATTAAAAACACAGATCAAATCCTTTTTCATACACATAGGTACTACAACCCAGCCTAGATATATTTGATCACTTCATCGGTGAAAATCCAATCAGATGCTGACTCCCAACCATCAAGGATTCTTCTCAAGGAAAAACACTCTAGATCCTTATACTACCTCCTGAAGATATGGTTCATAAGTTTTGACTCCACTAATAAGGGAATGAGTTTCATATTCTCTTAGACCTTCTAAACATATATGCGCATATTAGTAAAAACAACCAGCATCATCCAATTTAAACTAGAGTCCTGGAATTCCTAAGTCTATGTCCTTTATCTAAAAACATCTACAAAATTGTTTTTTTATGACTGTATATGATAGCCCAAAGTCAAATGACTACATATACTTAGACTATCAACACTTTTGAATATTTAAATTTCATTGTTAAAATATATACTTTAACAGTTTTTAGTAAGTATACATAATAAAAATATCACTCAATGGTAATGAAAAAAACCCATTATTATGTAAACCACTATGGGAAACTTTATATTGTTCATAATTTAATTACATTTAGGTGGACTCAGCTATAATTTCCCATATTATATAAATAAATCTCCATTAATAAATACTTATCCAAGTATGATACAATAAGAATCCAAAAAACAAGGTATACAACTCACTTGGATCAAGTAGGATCAAAATTTATTTTGTAGTTAAATGCATATTTATCTCCTAGAAGAAATTTCCACATGGTCCCGAACATTTGAACATGATAACCATCTCGGTAATTCTTGAATGTGGTGACTCAATGAGAGAAACTTATTAGATGAATCTCTGAAAATATCCCTATTATCCCAGAAAGATTAAGATTTCATGAAAATTCTTAGGCTTCCCCCTAGAAACATGTATCTGATCTTTCTCTGGATTCACTGACGCACCTTTATATGAAATTATGTGACCCATGAAATTTAACTTATCATTCCAAAAATTGAGACATAGATGCCTTTATTTGTATCATATTATCTCTCAGTGTTCTCATAAGGATTTCAAGATGTTTTTAATGATCATCATGAGATTGGGATTTACCGAAGATTTCATCGAAGAAGAAAACCACAAACTAATCCAAGTATAGGTGGAATATTATGTTCATTATGTTCATTAACCTATCATGAGTGTTTGTTAATCTAAAAGGCTTTAAAATCCCAGATATTCCATATCTACTCCGGATAGTAGTACATGGTATATTAGATGTTATCACTTTCATCTGATGATACGCTGACCTCAAATGTATCTTGGAGAACACCCAATGACCTTTAAACTAGTCAAAAAGGTCCTTCATATGTGGAAGACAATACAAGTTCATAACCATCATCTGATTTATCTACCTCAAATTGAGGATAATTCATAAAATACAATCATCCTTCTTAGAAAAAAACATAGATCCTCATGGTGACATACTCGGATAGATAAATCCATTTTCCATTAATTCTTAATGCTGAGTATTAAGTTCATGAATCTCTTATGGAATAATTTTTCATTGTTTAATGAAAACTGGTATGCTCTAGGAAATAGCTCAATTGTGAACTTAATATCCATCTCTGGTGGAATCCCTAATAATCCCCTAAGAAAAATATCTTGAAATCGATCCAAAATAGGTGGAAAGAAATTTTTTCACGTCAGTATCATCCAAAAAAACACTCACAACATCAGTAGTGATCTCCCCTAGTTGTTGATGAACTAGACCTGTACGGCCTACCCTATATATCCAATTATCCAAGATGAATATTTTTTTCAACCTTAGTTTATGTGAATCTTGCTCTATTATTGTAAAAATTAACGTGTGAAAAATATTATACCATCCAATAAAAACATCAATATCTAGTCAAACATGACATCATAAGTATATACATATCATAAACGAAATTATACTCACCAATGTCAAGGTATAATCCATTAAATAGAAATATTTTACTTCATTTTTACACCTAGCAGGGTATTGATCATTATAACCCCACAAAAGAAATCTACTTATAGAGTCATAACCTTCACAGTTATAGAATATATTATTTAATGTGAGGATACTATATCAAATAACGTTCTATAAAATGTAAAATCAAAAATAATTGAACATCAAATTATCAATGTTCCATGATCACTATCAAAATGTTCAGGAAAAACTACATGTCACTGGAATGTCCCTTTGTCTAATTCTCTGGTATGAGTGTCCTGTAAGGAACTACCTAACACATAATGGCACTATTTCCTGGAATTACAACATCAAATAACCCAGTCAACACATCTAGTATAGATCCAACTTCTTAACCAGTATAGTGCAAGAGACCCCCATCCAATACACTTGTTCAGCGTTTCTCCTCCATCACTACTCATCAATTATGGGATTCTGCAATACCATTGTATGATTTCTATCAATAAAAAAGCTCTTAAACCCATTGTTGGTCCCATACAATGACTAAAAATGTGACTCCGACTACCACACTAATGGAAAAACACTGGATTACTTCCTTGACTAACCAATGCTCCCCCTAGAAATTTTTTTTCACTACTTTGTTGAAAGTCCACCTAATGAAACATCCTAACCTCATAATAGGTAACTCTAATTCGTCATTCAAAAAAAATGTACTCTACTAGAATAATCCTTCATGATACACCAAAAATGAGATCCCAATTCACAAACATTGCAAAATTCATTAATTGGATGATATTATCTAGCGTGATAATCTCACATTTAAGTATTTCAAGGAAACACTTCATCACAACTACCTCATATCCCACCAGAACTAGAAAAAAATACATTTCTGTGAAGTTTCCATCATAGTGAATCACTAAAATGACACCTTGGGTAAAGTACATAGCCTTTTTTGATCACTCCTCCCACAATTTTGTTTTGTAACTGTGACCCAGGAAGTTCAACTTGAATTATTTTTGTACCATGACTTCTAATTACATGCCTAGAGGATAAATAAGTCACCTTCTCTTCTATTTTCCACATAACATATAAGAATCCAACATGAATCTCTTATCTATAAAAGTCTCTACAAGGTCATGTATTTTCTAGACAAAATCAATCTTGAACCCAGCTTCAACATGCCCACCCACTATGGTGAATGTTGTAGGGTATTGAAACTAGATCTATTTATTCAATTCTGAAATATTTTGAATAGCCTGCCTTGGAAAACAATCCATTAGTGACAATGAAAAAAAATCTCTCATGGAATAGTGAATTTTCCCCTACACACTAAACCATTAGGAACTCATGTCCCGCTGTTTGTGGCACATTTCTAATGATTTACACCGATCACCCTACCAAAAAAAAAGTTTCAATGTGGAATGTATCTAAAAATCCAAATACACATCGTAGAAAATATAAATCACTTATAAAAAAATATTTAAATAAATCTGTTACAAGTCATCCAAAATACAGTAGACCATGTTCAAAACTTTTTTACATTCACTACACTAAACAATCTATAACTTTAGCCATTTAAAACAACTTTTAAAAATTTCATAAATACAAGTTTCCCATTAGACATACATTTTAACCATTTAAAATTAAAACACTTAACAAATATTATTGAAAATTATTGAATCTTTAGAAACAATTTCTTATAAATTGAAAAAATATGAAAAAACCTTTTCCACTCCCAAAAAACACTCATAAATGTTTTTCTGTGTGTTTCTAATATGATACATGTCACATAAACTCTAGATTTATTTAAATGAACAATGTATAAACAATAGTCACCCCATTTTGTGCCATGAGAAAAATATTGTAAAATAATAAAAACACACAATAAGTGAATCTACCAATTTGAATTAAGATTCAACTGTGATAATTAACATAAATAACAACAATCCCACCACAGGAATTGGGTTTTTGCCCACACATGTGCTAGATACTCCCACATGTGAGCTTATGACCAAGGAAAAACACATCACACTCTCATGTAAACCTTTCCTAAATAGTATGAAAATGGAAAACAAATGAAAATACACATGATGCCTCTTTTTAGCATCTAAACCCGGGTTTCACATATAGTTTCCCTAAGAAGGTTCAATACATGACCTCAAGCGCACATACCCATACACCAGATGTTATTGACTAGTAGAGAGGGACTATTAGGGATCATGGGGAGACTATAACCTATTTTTAAATGTTTCAACACAATATTAAACAACATAATAAATAAAAAATATAGTTACATAGTCAATAAATATGATGCATCGCATGATGAATAAAAAATGGTGGAATTTTTTAAAGGTTGGGGTCGAAGCCTCAATTTATTATTTAATGCAAAGACGTCTTTAAGACTAGGTAGAGGGAGACCCATTAGTTAACCTGAAGTCCCAAGTCCAAGTGGCCTGAATACAAGGCTTGAAAGCCCATTTTTTGGCCTAATACAGCCCTCAGTGAACAGTGCTACTATAGTGCCTGCGCTGCTACAGTACCCTGCTACAACACTGCCCCCACTATAGTGCCTGCTACAGCACCTCCACCGCTATAGTGTCATCACTACTATAGATCGCTCTACTACAGTACTATTATAGTGCCCTTCTATAGTACAACTACAGTACCCCAAAAAATTCATCCCATCCCAGATTTGTCCTTGGGTCTTTTGGATGCCAAGCCAGAGCCTATACCACTTGGGTAAATGCTCGTTGGAAAAAAATGGGGGAAAATTACCATAAAATAAATAAGTGAATATGTTATTCAATTAATGTTAGAAAAGTCATATTAACACTCAAAATAAATACATACTAATAATTCCTAATCAGTCCCATCATCATTCCCATATCCCTCAACTATGCATCATCCTGGAATCCCAAATCATAAATCTAGTACAGGTATCTTTCAATTTTTCTATCTTGAAAACATGAAGTATATTTGGGTACAAATTAATCTCCCAAGTATGTTGTGAGTACAGATCAATAGGCCACCACTAAGTATGTATATATCAATATATAGTATATTATAGTGTACGTATTTGTATAAATAATAAAATTATCGTGATAAAATTAAATAGTTTTTAAAATTGTTATCATTTTGGAAACCACATTGGGCATGGGTTCATGGGGACACCCATGAAAATCATATTTTCTTTAGACCATGATGGAGTTTGAAACATAAACATTATGTATTTTAAAATTTATTCATTTGATTCCTTTCATTATTCAATTAATTCCATTTTCATATCAATGCTTTAGATCATCATTCATGCTACCAATATCCTTGATACATGGAGAGGTGGCCTAGAATCATTATCTTGAGTAAATAGAGCATCAAACTATAACCAATATCATTAGAACACAGAGAAATTATTCTAGAAATAAATCATAAGTAGCTAGAGTATAGGTCCTTTACCAATTGGAAATCATGCATCATGGGTCTAGTGCATTAGTCTGGCACCCTAGGGGCACTTAGAGCATCGGTCCAGAACCGACACCACGTAGTTTAAATTTGAATAAAACACACACACACACACACACATATATATATATATTAGGGTTCAAAGTTAGTGACATTTTTATCAATTATTAAAAAATTATAAATTCTGTTTCCAACATTTCAATTTAACACAATTACCCTCAATCATCTCACATTTCATTAACCCATCCATGTCACACCAAATAATAAAGTATAATAAGTTATTGTACCAAAACATTCACAATTGTTTTTATTTAATTAACCCTTTAATTCCCCTTTTCATTATATTATTTTAAATTCAAGGAAACCTGAAACACCCCATTAGTTTCCAACATGACCGATCTCACAATCTCCTATTTATATGACATGTTCCAAGAAGGGTCTCAAAATTTCATGGGAATTTAATTCAATTTACTTATTTGAAATAAATTTCACATCATGGAAACATGATTATAAAACAAAAAATTCCATTAATTGTCAAAAAAACATTTATGTATCATGTAGAACACATACATTAGGATCATCTAGGAGTGATCATCCAACATTAGAACTTAATTCGATGTAGAATTACTGATTCCAAAATGGAGAATATATTTTAAAATCAAAACCTTGGATCAAGATCCAATAAAAAAATATATATTAAAACCTATATATGTACCATTAACAATTGAATAATTCAAACTCCTCCAAAGGGAGAGAAAGTTAAAAGAGATAGGAACCAAAACAATGAAAAAATAACATACTATATTGTTGGTGATATTCATCCATGGTATTTTTTATTCACAAATGAAGGAATCTGAGAGGCCAAGAAAAACTCTAAAGCACCTATGATATCAAAGAGAAATGTATTAGTCTGAGTGGGTGTGATTATAGATATTAACCAGGGGTTTATAATTTTTAATTTAAAATTCATATAGTTAAATGCTGGCATTCATGCATTCCTTGACAAGACACATGGTTGGAATTTACCATGTTCTTTAACTATTCTTTCTAAAAAAATTATTTTGTTTTTGGAGCACAGTTACATTAACCATGTGCCAAATGTTCATAACCCCTCAATCCAAATTTTATGGGGGAAGATTTTATCTTTGTGGATCCATAGTATGAAAATTTGTGTTCCTATTAAGTGAACACCCTCTATACAAGGGTTAGGGGGTGCACAGTTTTCTTGGAAAAAATGAACAATTTTCCCTAACCATGCCCCATCCTTGCACAATCCCATTAGACACCAAAATTATCCAAATTCATCCAAGGAGTACCTGAATTAAGTCAACCAATGTATGATAAAAAATAGGTAAAATAACTATTCAATTTTTTTACTACATGTCTCAAGAATGGTCAAGATCTTCTAATGTTACTAATTTAAACTTTTACTGAGATGATATGATAATGTTAATGAAAAAAGTATATTCTATAGTTATATTTTAATTTAAGAGTGATATATTTTTTGAATCTCATAACTCTTAATAATATATTCATACAGGAAGTATAAATATGTTTATATACCTTAAGATGAATTTCTGGTGGAATAAAATGAATAGATATATTGAAATATAGGTATCTTAGTGCATAGTATGACAAAATTTTAAAGTTGAGTGGTAGAATTCAGAGGGGATATTACAATGAATACCAATACATGTATGGAAATGAGAAAATGTTTCCACGGATTTTACCATAGGACCCCCAAGACATATAAAGTAAATGATATAATTTGGGTTGAATATAATCAATATAAAATGTCGGCACATTTTACTTACATCAGATAAGATTTACCCCTTAATCATATATCCCAGAAATAAATTAATAAATTAAAAAGGATTTAGTTTATACTATATTCTATTATATATTATTGAGATATGACGTTTATCTTATTGTGTTTGAAAAGTTTTTAGAAAGATCTAGTTTCAAATATTCTTATAATTAATTCCTAACATACCTTGAAATATTATCTCAATAAGATAACCTTAAAAACTTAGAGGATGTTATATAAAACTAATTTACAGATTAGAATGGTTTTGGTATAAAAACCTTCCTCTAGTTTAATTATATTATAACAATGGAATGTACCAGATAATTCATAAGGATATTTATGAATCCTTCTATTGAGAAAAGTGTATAAATTTGACATGCTTGGATGATTTTTTAGAACAGAATCTATTATGGCTATCGATAGATGAGGAACTAGAAGAGAATCACATATCCATTCAGTAGAACGTCAATTTATATTATGGTAGAAAAAATATTTATGCCAATAATCATCGATTATATAAGAAATAAACATTCAATGGGAACGTATTCCAATAATTTTTTCTATGATGTAAGGATTATAGATTTGAAAATAAGTAAAAGTTATTCATTTGGTAAATTGTCCCCTTATAGATTCTTGATATAGTAGGGATGATATCTTATCAAAAGGAAATTCTACAAAGCCTCTCTCAATTTTTTGATTTATTTCATATATCTCCTTACATGAAGGTCATACATGTTTCATTACATGTACTGAATTAGGATCTTGTAATTATGGAGAATGAACTACGTTATTGAGAATAATTGGTAGAATTCTTGGACCATATAGATAATTTTATTTATAATAATATTAATCACCTAGTCAATGTTCTCCCAAAAATGAGGAATATAAATGGAATCCCAATGATGGGATAAAGTTGAAGTTTCCTTATTTTTTCAATTGGAATGATGAAATTTTGAGAGGAAATTTTATTTCAATTGGGGTAGAATATATCAACAAAATATTTTATATGTATTTATTTGAAATAAATATTAATTATTAAAAACCATTCATTACATACAACCCTATTTCCCAGTGAACCATAATTTATTATGGACTTCATTACATATCCTCTAAATTAGACAGTATAAATTGGATAATCAATATTATGAAAAATATATTTAAATTTCATCATTAATTCAAATGTATTGATTATTTTCTAATAAATAATCATTAAATAGTTATTTTATCATTTTATTATTAAATGACATATTAATCTAATGAAATATAATTTTCTATATATTCTGAATTTAAATATAAAAAACATATTGATCACTATTAACAACTTATAATAAAAAAATTATTGGAAATTTATTACTAACAATTCATTCAATAGTAATCCAATGGTTAGGAATTAAGATAAAATAATTTGGAGGAAAAAATAATTTATTTCTAAGAAATATTTTTTTAGGTGCATAATTCTTTTTTATCATAATTTATAAAAATAATAACTATATGTAAAACACCAGGTTTTTATGATAAATTTTATTTTATGTATATTTAATCTCTTTGATAGATTTCGATACCGACAGCTCAAAGTCTAAATTAACCATAATATATTATATTGTTACAAAACAGCCATAAAATAGTTGGATATGAATATGAATAACTAAATTATGAAATTATATGGTTTAAAAATGAATAAAATTAATTTACTAGTTAATAATTGAATATAAATGAAACTAAAAATAATTTATGTAAAAGAAATATTTTTATAAGAAAAAATATTTTTATCTGGGCATTGTGTTTTTGAATCATAAATTAAATTAAACAATATTTAATTATTTATTTTAATGAGATTAATATATTATATATTTAATAAAAAAATTTATCAGTTATAATTTATTCTCTTTTAAGGTATAATAATAGATACAAATTTATGTTTAAAAACATTGCTTTTTAGAAAAAATGTTTCACTGAATTTTGTGGAGTTCCTTTAAAATTCATTTGTGAAAAGTTTATAAAATATATTTTAAAAAATTGTATTCATTTTTTATGTAAACATTTTAAAATTATTTTGGAGTGATGTTTTTATAATTCTCATTAATTATTAATTTTTCTGATGAACATTCAAATGTTAATTTTTTTCAAAAATTATTACTCCATTTAAAGAGTTTATAAGGTTCCATTTTTTAATAATATGGTATTAAATGTCAAATTAGTGTAATTATATTACTATTAAATCAATTTATTTCATTATAATCAATTTTACGTTAAATTTTTTATAAAAAATACATTTTCTTATGAAAATTTTTTCTTTAGAAAACCACATTACATCATAGATATGGGTTAAATTTTAAATTAAAGACTACATTGAATTTTAAAGAAATTATCCATATTTGGAATCAAAATATTTAATATTATTTAATAAGTATAATGTAATTTTATTTAATAATGAATATTAAAAACTATAAAAACTAATTTGCATGGTACTTTTTAAAATGGTGTTGTGCACAATACATTAACTTGTTGTGAAATAAATTTTAATTAATTATAGGATCTTTTTTAAAATAACATCATATTTATAATCATTTAATTAGAATTATATAATAAATCTTATTGTTTTGAATAGTAGAAATGATAAATTAACAATGTATAAAAAACAAGTAACCATGGTGAAAACAAAAATGGGAAAAGATAGTAACTATTTATTTAAACACAATAACATGCTTAAAACATGATTTTCATATTGGTGGAGCGATGGTTTGACATTATAATCCCTAAAATACATTTTATAAATGTTATTGATTCACTTCTTTTAGTGACATCCCATTATTCAATAGTTTTGGACATTTACAAAAATTACACTTCTTCTCACTTATTAAACGAAACCACCTATCCAATTTTATTTAGACATAAAATGAATTTTACCTCATAAAATCCCATACCAAAAAACCTCCTTAATTTCATACCCCCAATACTATTTTACATTGATTGATTATAAAACTTTACATGGAATTTATATGGAGTAAATTTATAGAGGTTGACCAAAGAAGCAATATCATACTTAACAAAGACTTTTTTGTTTTATTTCATCTTCCACCTAATTAAAAAAATATTCAATTATGATGAAATAGAAAAAAGTATCATTTATTTATTATGTTGTTATTGTGAAAATGGAATAACCTATATCTCTCTCCTCTTTTTTCAAGTGGGGAATGAAACCGTCAAACATTTTTCGATAGAGTATTGCAACATGACCTGATGTAATTATTTTTCTATCATCGTCACTCATGTGTAGATATAAGGTTGTATTTAATTAATATATATATATATATATATAATATTATTAAAATAAATATAGTTTTATAATTATAATATAACATATACCTTTTAATATTCTAAGTTATTATAAAATGAAAATGTTGCCCATACATACATGTAGATTATCGACTCCACGAAGTAATGTGAATATTTTTTCATTAAATTTTAACATGGATGGTGAGAAGTATATATTTAGAGAATATATATGAAATATATCATATAATATTTATTATATACTGTGGAATTAAAATTTACCATTATTTGATTCCATCCGTTGAAAAATGAAAACACTATTCACGCATATGTATGGCCTATCGTCTCTTTAAATGGTGTAATTCATTGTTCTGTATATAAATTATATGTATTAATATAAAAAATATAAAAAATATATATTATATTTATATCATAATTAAAAATATTAATATTATGGAACCATGATCAATTTATAATGACCAAAAATACATAACCAAAACATACATGGAAAAAAGAAGCATTTATTACCTAGAATAGTGATTTTACCAATGAATTGTTAATAAAATGGTTATCAAAGACTGTAATATCTGAGTATTTTTTTGTAATATATTATTAATATATTTATATTTGTTACTATTTATTTTCACACACATAATAAGTTTTCCAATCGAGAGGTAATAGTTTAGTTTACAATATCATCATTATTTACGATTGTCTAAGCTTATGTCTTCACTATATAAATTATATTATAATTATATAACAAATTTAATATATTTTCATCTTAAGTGGTTATTTCTATATGGTAAATTTTTTCTATTTAAATATTTTTATTTATGCACTCATGATACTGAAATAATGTAATTAAGGAAAACCGACATTGATTTTCCACTCAGTTGAGAATCTTTCTCTCTAGGTAAAAGTTTAAATTAAATGTCTAGAATTTAATTTTTATAATTATTCATTGATTTATTAAAAAAATTATAACCAGTTTTTAAAATTAGAAAATGGATTTAAAATAATCCACTTGTCAATTTAAGATTGATAGTTTTTTTGACCATCTCTCAACAGTGTGAATAAAATGTTATTTTAACTTATACAGAATAATCAAAATTACCTAACATCATGAAGACACATTTAAGTGATTCTTACATTAGAGATTTATATGATTCCATTCATAGAAAATTCCTTCCATAATATTTGGAAATATTTATAGTATTAAAATATATTATTTCAATTTTAAATGATTATTTTCCCCTAACCAATTATCTAGTAATCTTTTTAAAGTAGTTTTACTTATGTAAATATCCATTATTGAATAATATGTTGAGGATATACTTTAAAATAACATGCAACTTATTTTTATGGATGATTTATTTTTTGGTTTCACAATGGAATGTATTGATATTCCTTATGTCAGTTCATTAAATACAATATGTTATTGATTTTTAAGGCATGATGATTAAGTTGAATTTATTATTCATATGTTGATTTCATTGGACATATTAAATAATGAGTGTGGTCTAGAATTACATATCTCATTGGTGAATTGTTACATCTCATGAGAAAAAAAAAATATTTCGTATTTAGTCAAGTCCTTACCCATTTATGTAATATATCTTGGCATGATGAATTGATAGTATGTTTCAAATGACATGTATAATGAATTACATCATTATATATTTAGTTATTGATGTCCACGTAATTGTTTTATTTGTTTTGATATTTATGTATACTTTTATAGATAATGTGATTATTTATATAGAATTATTTTATCATCAATTTTTCTTTCCAAATTATTCATGCCTTATTAGCTTACATTATAGTCACACCATTACTGAGCATCTATGAACACCCCATTATTGTGTTTTCTATTCAAAATATTTCATGAAGTGTATTATAATTTATATAAAAGAATATGAAAAGGGGAATAAAATTTTACTCAAATAGTATATTATGTTTGTCACGACACCCTCCAACCAAATAGGCCCTTCTTGAGTTGGCAATGGTGATAGGGATATAATGACCCCCGATTCCCGCCTCCAGTAGGCCCCCGAGTAGCGACTAGCACCAAGGGTATGAGTTTTCACAAATATGGGAGGCATTACCCTTTTTTATTATTTAAGATTGGGAAATAGGAAAAGTCAACCACCAAAAAGGAAAAGAACAAATGTATAGAAATAAACCCAAAGCAAAACCACATACATGTTTAAAAAATTCTGAAACAGAGTACAAGTACAAGAAAGCTCAAAAGTACAATACCAAAAGAAACAAGAGTACTGCATCTGCAACAACTCCAACTGTCCTGACTAGTAGGATCCCGCATGGCCCTGGTAGTCCTCCTAAAAACCTGAAATTAAACTTAGGGTGATCATACAAGTATACTCAGTAGGGAAACCTAAATCTCTCGTGCACAGGTGGGGAGACATCTTAATGTCCCGTGAGAACAACAGAAGTAACCAAACCTAACAAGGAAATATATCCACCCATCCTCACCAGAAACGCTCACCAAAAAACATAACAACAGGTAGTAGTATATAAGAACAATAGTATTGGGTACCCCAGACCATTTCCCACTAGTTAGCTGCTCTTCCTAACGGCGAACGTCCTGACGCTACCACACTCTTCCTGCCCGCACACACCTGGGCCTCATGAACCACATATCCCCCCACACATACCTGGGCCTCACAACCACATATCCCGCCCGCACACACCTAGGCATCACAACCACACATCCCTCCTGCACACACCTAGGCCTCACCAAGCACGATCACATCCCTGCCCGAACAAACCTGGGCCTCTTCCCGAAGATTCCTGGGAACAGTAAACCTTCCCAAAGAGTCTTAAGATTAAACCACCCCAATTGAAACCTACCCGAAGATTCTTGGGTGTAAGGTTGCCTCAAGCCATCACAGCCTATGGAAGAAGGAGCCAGAAGGAGCTAGTAAATAAGGGGAAAACACCCTCTCCTGTGAAATGGTAGTGTTCGGCACTAAGAGCTCAACACGGGTGGGGTGCGACAAAACACAAAGATACATATATATATATATATATGTATACCAAACACACAGCCCAACCTATGGCTTCTAAAAAATGAAACTGAGCACGTTCCTCGACACTGCTACTACAAATCCCGCATACAAAAAACAACCCCAACCTCATTTAGGTTTTCAAGTTTCATCAATAATAGTTTATTAGTTCCTTAACTACTGGGCAACTATCAAACCAGATCAAGCGTTTCATAGAACAAAATATCTGCCAACCACAAATCAAGTTAGATAAGAACACCAGCAACACAAAACCAACCTTTTTATCATCAACCAATCCCAATTGATTGTTCCCGCGTTTAATTCATTATCTTTCCCTACAGTTCATTTATCATCTTTCCACTTTCTTTTGAAAGCACAACCCATTACTAGAGCCATGTTGCCACTATAACTAAATCTCTACAATGGTAACACAGAAAAGGCTTGTTCCACTTCATCGCCCATTTAACACCATTTACCGCAGCCCCACTACCCATTCTATCTATAACAACCCAGGGTTCACCCCCCCCCCCCCTTCACACACCACGTAACCAAACCAACACCCACGTGTTCATTATTCCATTTGTTCAACCGGGGTGATCACACAAGGGTTCCGGATTTTAATCAGCCATGTTTATGTGATTAACCAAATTCCACAAAGTTTCCATCCACAAAACGGTCTAGAAAGATAGGGAAACATTTAATTACGCAAGAAAACGCCCCCATCGACCGTGATTTTCAGTAGTCTTAAGCCTATTCAATTCACAACATAACAATAGGATAACAAAGATAAACACAAAAACTTCCCCATATCCATTCTTTAACCATTTATTATCTTTATTTATTGGTTCAACCATATATCATAAAAACAAGAGGATACCCACCCTGCATGATGCACAAAAGAGAGAGATGAAGGTAAGATCCCTACCTCAACAGGTTCTGATCACACCGCTCCCCCAGATTATCTTTAGAAGACGTCCATTGGCATCCGTCGCTTTTGTAAAAACCTGGAAAAACCTCCTCAGGTGGAAGTTGGGAAGGAAAGGCCAAAGGGAAAGAAACATATTCATGCTCAGAAGTTCCACAACATCGTTATGATCCCGTGGCCGCTGACAGATCATAAATCAGAGCTCGTACGAAGATGTTATGGAGGAAAATAGCTTTGGAGTCTCTCGAGAGATCTCTACTCAAATGAGAGGGGAGGAGAGGAGTGGTTTGAAAAGGAAGAGAGGACCCCTCCTTTTATAGGTGAGAAAAACGAAAGTACACGACGTGTACTTTTTAGTACACGGCGTGTACTCGGCCATTTCACACGGTCTCCATGCGGCTTCCAACATGGAATTCGATGCGGCACACGATCGTTGACAGGTCAACACATGGTTTGATGGTAACGCGTATGCGGGGAGGAACTACATGGTGTGTAGTATGGGATACATGGTGTGTACTCATTTATTTCACGCGGCAAGGACACGACCTCAACACGGCACATGGCTATTGACTGGTCAACACACGGTTTGAGGGTAACACGCACGCGGGGAGGAACTACACGGCATGTAGTATGGGCTACACGGCGTGTACTCATTTATTTCAGGCGGCAAGGACACGCCTTCAACACGGGGTGTACCCAGCAAGGTGGTACACGGCGTGTACTCACACTACACGGTGTGTAGTTACAAAATTCAGAAAAGTGTGGAAAAAGTCTATTCTACCCTCCATAACACTTCATGACCCTCTTTTCGACAAAGGAATGGGCCGGAGGGGTCTGGGCCATTACATCAGATAACTCATAAAACATTCTCATCCTAGAGAATTCAAAAACCAACCCAGAGGAACCCAAAAAGATACCTCTTAGGGCTCTCGTTATAACAAGAACCCAACAAACAACCCTAATCATATGTGTCAGTAATTCCTTCTCCTATGTCGAGATATTATCCGCTTTAGGCGGCACTGACTTGCATGCACAGGTTTAATCGTATCCACATTAATGTGTCTCGATTAAGAATTGGGTATTCCCACCTCCACATATTAGTATTTTTTTCATCTTACACTACCCCCAACACCATACAACCAACACACTGTCCGAACACGTGGCTTGGGGAAATTCCTTCTCCCATGTCGAGATATTATCCGCTTTAGGCGGCACTGACTCGCTCGCACAGGTTCAATAGCATCCACATTAATGTGTCTCGATTAATGATCAAGTTTTTCCCTTTCCCCACATCTCCAGACACATTACACACTTCCAGAAAACAATAAAACAAAACGTCTCACAACCAACAAGCAAAGCATTCCATATAAAAAAGGTACAGAGCATAACATCAAAACAATGCTCAGAAGAACAAGGAAAAACACAAGTCAAAACAACTCTGGGTACTGAGCGTACATCTGAGCCTCCCGCTCCCAAGTGCTTTCCTCGAGGCCGCCATGCCTCCACAACACACGAACCAAGGTGATGGTTCGTCCACAGAGCACATTCTCATTACGATCCTTGATTCTGACTGGTCGTTACTTGAAGGTCACGTCGTCTCCCATATCTAACTCTCCCTAGTCGATAACGTGAGAGTCGTTATGTAAGTACCGACAAAGATGGGAGACGTAGAAGACGTCATGGACCTTCTCCAACTGAGGTGGCAGGGCCATCTGATATGCCACCTCGCTAACTCGCCTTAGCACCTCGAAAGGTCCAATTAACCTAGGAGAGAGATCAATCCTCTTCCCAAACCTCCGCTTCCCCCGTCGAGGGGAAACCTTCAAGAACCCATGATCTCCCACCTCGAAATCCAAGGGCCTCCTTTGATGATCAGCATAAGACTTCTGTTAGTCTTGAGCTGCTTTCATCCTCTCACTCAGAAGATGGACTTTCACTGTGGTGCTCTATACTACCTTTGGCCCAAGAGCACCTGTCTCTCCAACCTCTGCCCAGCAAATGGGTAAACGACATGGCCTTCCATACAAAGCCTCAAACGGTGCCATGCCAATAGTAGAGTAGAAGATTTTGTTGTAGGAAAATTCTACTAAAGGCAGGTGTCGCACCGATGATCCTCTGAAATCCAGAACGCATGCCCGCAACATGTCCTCCAACGTCTGGATAGTCCACTCTGTATGCCCATCGGTCTGGGGTGGAAAGCAGTGATAATTCGTAGTTGGGTGTCAAAAGCATTTTATAACCCCTTCCATACTCGTTAGGTGAACCGAGTATCCCGATCTGATACGATAGTCTTCGTAACTCCAGGAAAATGCACCACCTCGTCTACGTACCTCTGTGCTAAGGTACTCACCGGGCCTGACTCCTTAATTGCTAAGAAGTGAGCTGATTTCGTCAGTCGATCCACCACTACCCAGATAGCATCATAACCACCCTGAGTTCTGGGTAGTCCTGCGACGAAGACCATTGATATGTCATCCCATTTCCACTCGGGGATATCCAAGGGATGCAACAAACCACTGGAAACACGGTGTTCAGCCTTTACTTGCTGACACACTAGGAACTTATCCATGAACTCTTCCGCTGCCCATTTCACCACGGGCCACCAAAACTGTTCCCTCAGGCCTCTGTACATTTTTGAAACTTCTGGATACACCTCCAAGGGTGATCTATGGAACTCACGGAGAACTCCCTCACGCATCCCCTCCGGAACAAACAACATTCTATGAAAGAGCATCTGATGTCAGCTATCCTCTGACCATCCTTCTGGAGCGTTCCCCTGATCGATATGATCCCACATTACTTCCTCCTCGGAGTCTCCCCACTGAGACTCTTCCACCTACTGCAGCAAGGAGGATTGCACCGTCATCTGAAACAAACAGCATCTGACACCTTCAACCCTTGCATCCAAGTGCAAGGCATCCAACTCTCCCATCGCTTTCCAAGCATCAGCGGATTCCCGAACCACTTCCTTATGTGACTTCCTGATCAGGTCATCACCCACAATGTTTACCTTACCTTCAGTTTAAGAGATCTCAAAGTCATAGTCTTGGATAAACTCAACCCATCTCCGCTGTCATAACTTTAGGTAATGCTGGGAGAAGATATAACGTAATCTTTTGTGATTTTAGAAGACCACAAAGCACTCCCCAAAGAGTTAATGTCGCCATAACCTCAGTACAAACACTACTACTGCATGCTCTATTTCATGGGTGGCGTAGTCATGCTCGTGAGGGAGCAACTTCTTAGACCAATAATAGATCACACCCTTCCTCCGCATCATTACGCACCCCGAACCAAGGCCATAAGCATCACAAAACACCTCATACAACAACCCTTCCTCTAGAAACCTGAGTACTGGAGCACTGACCAACTACTCCTTCGGGTAGTCAAAAGCTTCCTGGCACTGCTCTCTCCATTGGAAGACCTAGTTCTTCCTAGTCAAAGCTGTTAATGGAGCAGAAACTCGAGGGAAGTCTGAAACGAACCTCGGATAATACACTCCCAACCACCGGAAACTACGAACATCTGCCACACTCTTGGGTTCTACCCAAGAAACCACTACCTCCACCTTTGACTGGTCCATTGACACTCCATTCAGAGACACCAAGTGCCCGAGTAAGTGTACTTCTTGCGTCAAGAACATACACTTCAACAATTTCCCATAAAGCTGGTGGCATTGAAGGACTTCCAAGACTGCCCTGAGATACTCAATGTGCTCTTCCTATGATCTTGAGTAGATCAGGATGTCATCGAAAAACACAATGACGAACCGGTCCAGAAACTCTCAGAAGACAAAGTTCATAAGACCCATGAACACAGCTGGTGCATTCATAACTCCAAATGACATCACTACAAACCCAAAGTGCCCATACCTACACCCGAAAGCCGTCTTCGAGATGTCATTGTTTTTACCCTCAGATGATGATATCAAGATCGCAGATCAATCTTAGAAAACCAACCTTCTCCCCTCAGTTGGTCGAAGTGATCATCTATCCTTGGAAGGGGGTAACGGTTCTGGATCGTTCCCTGATTCAACCTTCGGTAGTATATGCATAGCTTGAGACCACCATATGCCTTCTTCACGAACAAAACTGGAGCACCCCATGGTGACACGCTGGGTCAAACAAAACCCTTCTCCATCAGATCATCAATCTGAATCCACAACTCTCACAACTCTGAAGGTTCCATCCGATAAGGGGCCATCGAAATTGGACAGGCACCAGGCTACAAGTCTATACCAAACTCAACATCACGTCGGGGGGGGGGGGGGTGGTTGAGTCAAAACCTCCTCAAGAATGACATCGAGGAAATCCCCAACAACCTATGGAACATCCATCATCTCTATATCAGTTGGAACCACTGATAACCTTCCTAATAAGAAAAGGAGAGGATTCACATGTCAGTTTCCCACCTGATAGCTCCTCTTGCCAACAAAAGCTACACGTTTCCCGTCCATGTCGGAGAACACGACTCTTATTCGGAAGCAGTTGATAACATCACTAACAGAAAACAGCCAGTCGATGACTAGGATGACATCGTATGGCTACATCTGCAGCAAAAGAAGATCCCCACTAGATTGATGTGGTCCCAACGTCAGCCCACATCCCCAGAAAACACAAGATATGCTGGTCTGACCTCCAATTGGTGTACTCAGCACCAGGGGTACGGAAAGTTTCTCTATGTCTAGAACCAAAGCATGGGCTAGACCAGGTGCAACAAAGGAGTGCGAAGCTCTCGAATTGAACAAAGTAGAAACAAGAGTGATGAACAAACAAATTGTACCTCACACCACCTCTAGTCCTGCCAGAGCTACCAACTCTGCTGTGTGCAACTGTCCAAGCCCAGCTCCTCTGCCTCTCTGATATCGACCACCTCCCTGACCACGCCCTGGTCGAGGTCCCTGAGGAGCACCTTGAGGTCAGCCTCCTCCCGCAAAGTCTACCCTCAGAGGATCAGGGTCATCCTGCTGCTGGAAGGGCCTCGCCGGCAACTGGTGCTGCTTAGGCGGGCACCGAACCTACCCACCTCCACCGTACTGAGCTCGGGTCGGGCACCTACTCTGGATGTTCCCGAAACCTCCACAAGAGAAACACTTCGGTCTTAGGCTCTTGAAAAAGGGATGAGGACCCGAAGATCTGAACTGGAACTGTTGGGTCCTTCTCCCCACTGGCCTGAATCTGGAAGGTCCCGTCGCAAGAGACCTGCTGCTGGCTGCCTTTCCCTTTGATGAACCCGGCTAGATCCCCTATCACGGTGCACCTACCCACGAGTGCCTCCTCTCTACAACCTCTTCCTTCTTCTGTACTCCCAAGTACGTCAGAAGGGTGTAGTGGGTGACAACAAACTAGAGCGAATGACGAAGCGCCTCCTCCAAACATCTCGCTCGAGACTCATCATCCGGAAAGAGATCTCGACCAAAGCATAGGAGTTCCTTGAACTTGATTCCTAACTCTCATAATGACATACTTCCATAATGGAGGGAGAGTAACTCCTACCGCTTCTCCGCCTTGATCAGGGAGGAAATGAATTCCTCTCAGAACTCCTTCTCAAAGTCAGCCCACAGAACCTCTGCCTCTGTCCTCTCCCAAAGGTAGAGCGTCCACCACTGGCGCACCGCACCTCTCATCTGACTGACTGCTAGGGGAACCCAGTACTCCCTCAGTGCACTGATCAAAGTAAAAGAGATCCCTAGCTCCTCATGCCACCCCTCCGTCTCCATATCCGAAGTACAACCCTCGTACTTCTTGAGGGTTTGTCGCTGGAAAGCATAGAGAGTCTTCTGCCACTGGATATCTTCCTCCTCTCGGTCAATCCTCAACTGATCGACCACCTGAATCTACTCGGCCTCAGCTGTCTAAGTCACTCGGGGATGATGTCTAGGTGCCATAGTTGTACAGTAATGAAAGATTTCATGAGACCTTGTAGAAATAAAATTTCTCAAGGTTTCATTTTATCTGTTTATTTCTTTCCCAGAACACCCAAATCAAGTAAAACACAATCATGATGATGCATGAACCTTACATAGGGTCTCTAACCTACAATCAATGTAGTCTTAATTGGTTGTTCGGTGGTCTCAGAGTCCTTTCATCGCATCACGGGGGGCCCTAAAATCCTGTGTCCTAGTCGGTCTTCCCTGGCCTATGTCACACACAAAGATCTGCCAACACTGTCGCCCTACCATCTCATGTAATCCTCATTTGGCCTAACTCTAGACTCCATCCTATCTCTCAACCATCACCTCTGATACTATTCTGTCACGACCCCCTACCACCAAAGATGCCCCTCCAGAGCGGGAAATGGTGAAAGGGAGATAATGACCCCCGAGTCCCGCCTCTAGTAGGCCCCGGAGTGGCGACTATCACCAAGGGTATGAGTTTTCACAAATATGGGAGGCATTACCCTTTTGTATTATTTATGATCAAGAAATAGGACAAGTCAACTACCAAAAAGGAAAACAAAAAGTGTATATAAATAAACCCAAACCAAACCCACATGCATGTTTAAACAATTCTGAAACAGAGTACAATTACAAGAAAGCTCAAAAGTACAATACCAAAAGAAACAAGAGTACAACAACTGCAACAACTCCAACTGTCCCGACTAGTAGGGTCCCACACGATCATGGCAGTCCTCCCGGAAACCTGAAAGTAAACGTAGGGTGAGCATACAAGTATACTCAGTAGGGAAACCTAAAGCTCTCGTGCACAGGTGGGGAAACATCCTAATGTCCCGTGAGAACAATAGAAGGAACCAAACCTAACAAGGAAATCTATACACCCTTCCTCACCAGCCACCCTCACCAAAACACATAACAATAGGTAGTAGTATATAAGAACCAGAGTATTGGGTACCCCACACCATTTCTAACTAGTTAGCTGCTCTTCCTAACGGTGAATGTCCTGACGCTACCACACTATTTCCGCCCCGCACACACCTAGGCCTCAAAAACCACATATCCCACCCTCAAACACCTCGGCCTCACAACCATGTATCCCTCCCGCACACACCTAGGCCTCACAACCACACATCCCGCCCGCACACACCTGGCCCTCATCTCTAAGATTCTTGGGAATAGTAAACCTGCCCGAAGAGTCTTGGGCTAAAACCACCCCAATTGAAACCAACCCGAAGTTTCTTGCGTGTATAGTCGCCTCAATCCATCACAACATATGGAAGAAAGATCAGGAAGGAGCTAGTAACTAAGGGTAAAACACCCTCTCCCATGAAATGGGAATGTTCGGAACTAAGTGCTCAACATGGGTGGGGTGCGACAAAACACAAAGATAAAGATATATATATATATATATATATATATATATATACCAAACACACCGCCCATTGATTTTTCCCGTGTTTAATTCATTATCTTTCCCCACAGTTCATTTATCATCTTTCCACTTTCTTTTAACAACACAACCCATTACTGCAGCCCTGCTTCCACTATAACCATATCTCTACAACTGTAACACAAATAAGGATCGTGCCACATCATCTCCCCTTTAACACCATTTACCGTAGCCCCTCTTCCCATTATATCTGTAACAACCCAGGATTCACCCCCCCCACCCCCATTCACACACCATGTAACCAAGCCAACACCGACATTTTCATTATTCCATTTGTTCAACAGGGGTGATCACACAAGGGTTCCGGATATTAATCAGCCAACTTTACGTCATTAACCAAATTACACAAAGTTTCCATCCACCAAAAGGTCTAGAAAGATAGGGCAACATTTAATTGCACAAGAAAAGGCCCCCAACGACCGTGATTTTCAGTAGGCATAATCCTATTCAATTCACAACATAACAATAGGATAACAAAGATAAACATAACAATTTCCCCATCCCCGTTATTTAACCAGTTATTATCTTTATTTATTGGTTCAACTGTACATCATGAAAACAAGAGGATACCCATCCCGCATGATGCACAAAAGAGAGAGACGAAGGTAAGATCCCTACGTCAACAGGTTCTGATCACAACACTCCCTCGGACCAGCTTTAGAAGGCGTCCGTCGGCGTCCGTCGCTTCTGTCAAAACCCGCCAAAACCTCCTCAGGTGGAAGCTGGGAAGGAAAGGCTGAAGGTAAAGCAACATATCCAAGCTAAGAGGTTCTGCCTCGTCGTTACGATCCCGTGGCCACTGACGGTTCGTAAATCGAAGCTCAGACAAAGAAGTTATGGAGGAAAAGAGCTTTGGAGTCTCTCGCGAGAGCACTGCTCGAAGGATAGGGGAGGAGAGGAGTGATTTGAAAAGGAGGAGAGGCCCCCTCCTTTTATAGGTGAGAAAAACTAAAGTACATGGTGTGTACTTTTTAGTACACGGTGTTTACTCGACCATTTCACACTGTCTCCATGCGGCTTCCAACACGGCATTCAACACGGCACACGGTCGTTGGCTGGTCAACACACGGTTTGAGCGTAACGCGTATGCGGGGAGGAACTAAACAGTGTGTAGTATGGTCTACATGGCATGTACTCATTTATTTCACATGGCAAGGACACGACCTCAACACGGCACATGGTCGTTGACTGGTCAACACACGGTTTGAGGGTAACGCGTATGCGGGGATGAACTACACGACATGTAATATGGGCTACACGGCGTGTACTTATTTATTTCACGCGGCAAGGACACGCCTTCAACACGGGGTGCACCCGGAAAATGATTTTTAACCATAATTATAGTGCATAATGATTGTTCCCATATAACTAATGATTTTTAACACAGCCTGAGAATATTTTTAGGCTAATTAAAATTTTATTTTTTAACCATTATTATAGATTTTAATAGATAATTACCATGAATGAATTAGGTTAAACTGTAGGTTTCCAAAGTTGAAAATAAGGTATCATGATTTTAAAATCTCATGAAATATTGATCACCTTGATCAAATATTTCAGATAGTCATATTGGACATTTTTTCACTAAGGGATTGAGGATAAAAAATGACGTTGGGGTGTTGATAGCTATTCTCACGCATTTTAGTGTCTTATTTGATATTAGTTATAGAAATCCCATTATATCATTAAAATTATCTAGTAATCTTTGTTACTGTCATCAATTCCTATATAATGAGTTCATGGGGAAAATCCAAATAGTAGGAAGAATACATCTCAAGTCTGTAACTCTACTTTAATAGATGATTGTGTGATGGATTATTGTGATAATATTGTATTCTACCTTTAGTTAAATTTGATGAAATTTTGGGCTTGTGTTGTCTCTATTTTTATAAATCCCATATAAAATTTTGGTGTAGGTAATTTACATTTGGTATTCCAAATCAACCTTCACACATCTATTTGTGTGAGGATAATCATGAAAACACAATGGAAATTAATTACATAATATTAGTTTTTCAAAAAATTCGTGATGGATATTTATATCATTTTGTTGGGGATAAACTCAACATTGAAAAATGCACATATTTTTTTTGGGAAAATACTGATATATTTCCTGATGACATAGATAGTCCTCCCTGAAACATTGCAGTTGAGTTTAAAACAAATCTCATACAGGGTGGTGCAACTTTTTTAAATAATCTATATATAATTTTAGTGAAATAGTGGTTGGAATTAAATAATGAACTGGTAGAGAATCTTGATAAGTGATTCATTCAAAATAATGATTCACCATAGCATGCACTTATTAGTTTTGATAGGAATAATTATGGATTAATGAGTATTAAAATTGATTTTTTGGAAAATAATTATATCACTATTAAAAAAAGTTTTTTAAAACCTATAACAATTATATTTTTATCAATTATGAAGAGATCTAAATTTTTAGACTATTTATCTTAGATCTTTGTAACATCATATAAGGATCGGGATGGAATATATACCCAATATTTCCTTCCATATGAGGTTTTTTTCATTATTAATTAATTGTAATGTCATTTGGCCTTACCAATGATACTTCTATCTTCTTGGATTTAATGAATAGTGACATCAGATATATCCATGTTTAGTTTTTGTTAGTATTTATTGATGATATTCTTGTATATTCAATGATAACAGAAGAGTATGATGAAAATATGATAATTGTGGTGAATACCTAGATGAATGAGAATTTTTATTCTATATTTATAAAATTTTAATTTTGGATTCGTAGAGCTTCATTCATGGGTCATATAATATTTAATGAGGGTATATCAATGGATATTTCAATGATATAAGTTATTGAAAAATGTATTGGAATAAAAACACCAATAGAAATTCATATATTTATTGGGATGGATAAATACAGCTGACACTTCTGAGAGATTTCTCACAACTCTCTAATCCAATATCCATGTATACACGAAATGGGGTAATGTTCTTAAGGATAGATGAATGTGAAGAAGGTTTCAAAGAACTAAATATAATTTTACTTATCGGCCTTGTACTGGCACTACCCTCTAGTAGAAAAAGATTTGTGATCTATATTGATGTGTCAAATAATGGATTCATATTTTTCCTCGTATATAATAACATGGTGATAACATATGCATCACATAAATAAAAAATTCAATAAAAAATTTACCAAACCCATGATTTTGTAGTTAGAGGTATCAGGTTCAACATTAAATATATTGGTGAATTATATTTATAGTTAATGGTATGACATAAATAGAGATAATGAAATTATGATGTATATAGTTATCCATAAGGACTTGAATATGAACTAAAGAATATGATTGGAGTTGATGAATGATTATAAATTATACATCCATGATCAGCATAGGAATTTGAACTGGGTGGTTGTTTCTCTATTTTGGGAATTCCATGAAATATTATCTATGATGTGAGTAACAAAATATATAATATTATTATATTATCAATATATGGATCTTCACATCATTAATTAAAGGGAGATTTTTTTCTTCCTAAAATTATTATTAAACTATCAATCCATGTGAGTATTAAAGAGTTGAAGAAGGATACTGAGGAGATAGAGAAGAAGGTGATAAATGTTCCAACGTTAAAAATTAATTTTTATAAAATGATAAGGTTTAAAAACCATATATTTATTCCTTTAATACCATATTTAATGAAGAAGTTGTTGGAGGTGATCATAGGTCATCATTCTTTATTCATCCTATAATTACAAAGATGTATAGTTATCTAAAAGATTGTTTTAGTTAAGACAATATATAGATCGGTATTTATTAATACATATCATGATACCTCATATATCTATTATTTAAGGCTATAATAATAAAATATTAGAAGATGTTACATCCATTAACCATAACAGAATGGAAATGGTATAATATCACCATGGATTTTGTCATCATACTTCAAAAAATGTCAAAAGGACATAATTCTATATGGGTTTTTGTAGAACACATTGCCTAGGAAAAAAACTTCATTTATATCAAATTGGATCTCTCTCTTGATAATCTAACTAAAATATAAATTATGAAATACATATGGTTTCATGAATTATCACATTCTTTTATCTATGGTTAGGATCAGAGGCCTACCATAATGTGATAGAAAAACATTCAGTATGATCTAGATAAATAATTATGTTTTCATACTATGAATCATCCTCAGATAAATTTTCATTCTAAGATAACAATTTAAACCCTATATGTTATTTTTTTGAAATTTTAATTTATATTTCATATGTTTTGTGATCAATTATATAATCTAGTCATGTTTTCTTAGAAGAATATCATTAACTCAAGCATTCAGATGGATACTTATGAATTACTCTATGGAAATATTTTTATAAATCTAACATATTGGGATAAAGTTGGACAAAAAATATTGGTGACCAAGCAAACAAAAGAAATATTACAGAATGTTGGAACCATTGAACATCTCATCATGTTATTATATAGTCCAAAAAAATATGAATATAACCATAGATGAGATCTATAGGTTGAAGTTGGTGAGAATTTTTTTCTGATAATTTCACCATTGAATAGGTTTATTAAATTTCAAAATAACATAAATATGATCCCAATTTATATTTCCCCCTTTGATATTCTTGTTCGAGTAGGGATTGTAGTTTATCACTTAATGCTTCCACTAAACCTCTCTAAAGATAAAAATGGGATCTATGTATATCTATTGAAGAATTAAATACATAAAACCTCACATTTACTAATATATAAGGTCATATTACTGCAGTATGATAATTCCTTAAAAAACAATATAAATAATTGATCATTGAGACAAATTTCCCTGAAACAAGGTTACTTGTCAGGTTAAAGTTCTCTAATGGAATCAAAAATCCAAAAAATATATGTTGGCCCCAGAGGATGTGATGAGGAAGATGTGCCATCATTTTATTTATCATAGTTGAAAAATTGTGATGTAAAATGTAATTTTATGTGGGTATAATATAACACACTGATATTTTATGATATATTTATATTTAAATAAGTTTATTTCCTTTGATATCTTACAATACACACAACCCCGACTTTAAATGAGCCATAATATAGTATACCATTATAACATAGAAATTAAATCATCAGATATGAATAGAACTAAATAAATTATGAAATATATATTTTAGACATGTACAAAATAAATTAATTGGTTATCTATGGATTGTAAATGAGAGTCAAAATCATTTGGAAGTAAAAGAAATGTTTATAGAAAAATAGTTTTTATGTTTGGAGTGTTTTTTATTACTAAATGAAATTAATCACTTTTGGTGAATTATTTTAATTAAATTTTTATATTATATAGTCAATGGAATATTTTATCATTCATATAATATTTTTCACAGGGATAAGAAAACAGTAACTGATGTTTTTGGTCAAAACTGTATTTTTATAAGAATTGGTTTGGTCATGTTCTTAAAAATATTATTTCAATTTAATTTTTTCCAATTTTAGAAAAAAAATGATAAATATAATTTGTTTTATAAGTCAACATGTCAAAATTATCACATAGTTATTTTTTGAGAATTTTCAACAAATAATAAATTTTTGATGAATAGTGATGAAATAATGATTTTTAAAAATTTAGTACAACTGCATGGGCCCTTTGAGATACGTGTATACTTTCAGAATTTACGTACAGGTAAAGGATCTTCATCAGAATATGGATCTTAGATCTCTTTGGCATGGAGATTACATGGACCATGAGGTCATTCCTAGTTTTAGTTCAACTTTTTTTTAGTTTACTTTTCAGTTTCAGCATGCTTATATATATAGCTATTATGGTTGATCATAGAAAGAAACTTGGATATTGTATTTTATGAATGGATGTAGAATACATGCTTGCTTGTTTTATTTTGAGTGGCTACAATTGATTTGATGGTATGTTATTCTGATTACTCTTTCATTGTTGTAGTTGTTTATTTATCACTTCTTCAATTTATTTATATTGATTGTGCTTCTGCACCGTGGGTTTGGTTTGAGTCTGTTGAGTCATTTATTTCTTCTATATGTCATCTTATTTTTATTGGACCAGTATATTATCAATTACCAGAGGGTATAGCCTTCGAAAAATACCTATTTACAACCTCACTTCTAGTCAAAATACTTTGGAATTTGGGGTGGTAGGCATAAGGCTAGTGGCACACATCTCGTATGCACATTTCATGTGGTTGTTTAGGTCGGGGATACTACACATGAATCATCTAAATAATGGATAACTGTACTCCAAGGGGTATATAAAATGCATTCCACTAGAAAATATCTCTATCCAAGTCCATGAATCATGTCCATTTTTAATCTAGGGTTAATCATGACTAGATCCCATGGAGAATAATCCAAGGTGTCACACATTTTTAAACATCACATTGAATCTATGGAGTGAATCCAATAAATTGATGTATCTAGAAAATGATTCACCTAAATCCTTAATAAAACACTAATAATTTCAAGTAATCAGATGGAGAATGAGTTCCAATGTAGGTATCTCCATTGACTACAAGATCAATGAATTAGAATCACATCCCCTGAGTTCTCAAGGCATTCCCCCAAGAATATAAGGAAGGATCAAGTATAACCATTAATATATAAATGAAATGGTTCATATCAAATTGGAACCATATACAAAATTTATATATATTTAGAATTCATCATATTCCATGTAATTCTCATTCCATTTACCATTTATTATATTCATACCATTATATTTCATCCTAAGTGACAATGTTAATAAGGACATGCAACCAAATTTCAATTCAATTACAATTTATCCAGTCTAATTAATACCTTTATTTATATACTTTTTTTAAATTATTTGTAATTATTTTAATTAAATGATGTAATTACCATAAAAATGTCCAATTCAATCACAACAAAATGGTGTTTTGGGTAGGCACAATGGTTTTCACTAAAGGAATAACAAGGGAAACACCTTAATTGGGTGGTCATAATTGAGCTCCAACCTCCAACAATAATAAGAATGGTCTCTATAGGGCCTTTTTTCCAATTTTGATGATTGAATTTATGAAATATGAATTTAGGAAGAAACACCAGGTAAAACTGTAGTGATAAGAACAAAAAAATTTATAAATGGTGATACTTTGAGGGATAATACATAGACAACCAACCTTAATCATGTAGAGGAATAATCTCATCCCTTGTTTTGGCCTAGATCAAATGAAAATGGAATAATAAAAAACCCCATGAAAATTAGGAATATGATCTTCCACAAAAATATCACTGAATAGATCTTGAAAAATGAAAGAAATTTGAAATTAGAAAAAAGCACCTGTAGAGAGGGATCAAAAGAGATGAATAGTGGAATGATCGAATATTAAAGGGAGAATATCCATCAAATCCGATCTTGAATGGAGGAGGTAGATTCGAATGATATGAGGATAGGGGAGCCTATGGTTCCTAGGAGAGAAAAGAAAGGGAGGGTTATTTATAAAGAGAGAGGGTAAAAATAATCTTTTCACCCAAATATTAGAGGGTTGAAAATATAATAATATTTATTTCTAGAAAAAGAAGTAACTAGTAAATTCATGTTTAGTTGTACCAATGTCACTTTGACCAGACTATGTCAATGTAAAACAACCTATCCTACCTCTATCTAGTATAGTGTAGATCATAATGACCTACCATATAAGTTCTTATAAGAAACCATTTGTATATTACCCTGGTAACTATTATTGTAGGACAACTCAGTAATTTCTATATGATTTTTCGATAAACCTTTTAAATCCTATACCCTTTCATAGATAATATCCTCTAAAACCTTTATTGTCTATTATAACATAACATTGGTCATAGGGTACTAATCTATACTCAAAATAACATTTTTAACTAGTGATTTCAGCAGATCCTTCAAGAAACCTCAACATTAAATGATTATACCTATCAGAAATGATATTACAAGGGACCATTTTTTGGCCTAAAATATCACATACATACAGCCTCCTATTCTCAACAACAAAAAAGGTCTCTATAATTTTATTGAAATGAAAACACTTTCTGATCATATTGAATATCACCCATACCGCTTCATTTTCTCAAGGGGGTATCATAAATTAGTCATAAAATCGATTATGACATTATCCCATTTCCATTCTGATAATGTCAAAAGACGTAATAAGCTAATAGGCCACTGGTTCTCTTTCTTCACCTTCTAAAAGGCAGAACGCCTAATGATAAAACTTACAATATAGTGTTTCATCCCAGGCCACTAATACTAGCATCATTTGTCCCAATATAATTTTTAAATACTAGGGTGAACATCCCATTAAATTTTATGGTATTTTCATATCAATACATATATGATGTTATTAGGCACCCAAATACACCCATGCATAAGCATTATGTCATCTCAATCAGCTGACCAACCCAAGAGTGGGTTTATACATGAAATACACTCCCTCGTTGCCAATATGTTAGGATCTATTAACTAAATCACATTCAATCTTTTGAGGATTGATGAGGTTGCTAGAATGGATATAATAAAAGACCCTTGCATCTCTATTGAAACTCTACATTCATCTCCTATGGAATATCCATTAATATCCATTCATCACTAGCTACCTAAATGAATTGTGTATGATTCTTCTAACTCAGATTATCTATAAGTAAATTTCCCTTTGCATATAAATAGGAAAGATAAAATTGAAGGAATGAAGGTATTTTACCAATCTCTACTGTTTCATGTTCAATTCAAACAACATAATGATATATATGAGTCTTTTTTGGTCTGCATACACCATGAAGTTCTCTCCAAAAATATAATTTCTTTTGAAATATTTGTCATGGACTATTACTGCTAACTCAAGATTGTATATCTAGTATTTATTTACATGCTACCTCAACTGCCAAGATCTATATTCAACAACTAGTTCTTCATATATAAAAAAATCCTAGAATGATTTCATAGGCATAACAGAACACTATATAGCCTCTTACATGATCAGGTATAATCAAGATTAGGGCTAAAGTAAGTCTTCCCTTAAACTATTGAAATTATTTCTAATATTCTTCAGACATAATAAACTTCATTCCCTTCTTGGTAAAGCCTTTATGCGGTGATTCCATATAGGATATGTCTTGTATAAAAATTAGGTAATATCTATATAGATACAATAAAATATATACAAAAAACTAATTCCATGGATTCTCCTAAGAAACTATGGCCCTCACATTCTCTAGGTCAGTAGATACTCCTGATTTTAATATAATATGACCCATTAGGTGAACCTTTTTGGTCCATAAGTGTACTTTAATGTTTTTTCCATAAAACATATTCTATGTTCGTGTACCAAGAACAATATAAATGTGTGAATAAGGATTTTAAACATTCTGTGAGTACACCAAGATGCCATCCATGAACACCACAATGAAGGAATCCTTGTATGGGTGGAAAACATGATTTTTCAAGGCCATGAAAATAGTGAACACATTCGTAAGACCTTACGGAATAACCAAATACTTATAAATACCATACCTTCTATGAAACACTATATAAGGTATATCAGAAGGTGTAACATGTACATGATGGTAGCCTAACCTCAGATCTATCTTTGGGGATACTCTAGAACCTTGGAGATGGTTGAAAAGATAATCTTTTTGAGGCCATGGATGTCAGATCCTAACTATAAACCATTTCAACCATTCTTAAATGATTCATAGCCTAAGGGTCTGATCCACCTTCCTAGAAAACATTATGGTCAATCCTCAAGATGAGTTATTAGGTTTGATAAAACCTCCAGTTTCCAAGTCCTCTATATTCCTATTAAACTCCTCGAATATAGAAGTAGACATCCCATAATGATGAATGGATACTGATTCTACTCCATAAAATAGCTCAATAGAGAACTCCAACTCTCACTTGGGAGTAAACCTACAAAATTCATCCCAAACATAATCCTTGAAATGATCTAATACATGAGGGAAAATAGCATGATATAAACCCTGATAAAGTGTAAAAGTCTCGAATATTTTGTTATATCTCCACCTATCCCATGATTCTCTAGTCCATCATTATTTTACTATAGATCACACTCACCCATTTGTTGATAACTATCACCATATGCTGAGGTAAATGATAACCTGTGGTGATAGCAGTCTACATAGGTATGGTAGAGGATCAACCAGTCTATCATGCGAATGAAATCAAATCCCATCATCTCAAGAAAAAAAGGTGACAAATATGATATTATAACTACCTTCCTCAAGGGGAATTATTCAAATTGGCATACACTGTCTAATAGAATTCCCAATGGAGTATCAAATGTCATCATTCCATAGAAGTACCAATTTTCGTTCCGAATTATTTCCATGATTGATATAATAATAATGGAATGTTAGGAACTTATATAAAACAAATAAGATATGGTGGTAGGTGTTACTATAATTTTACATCAAAACCTAGAAGGTATGATTCTCTTTCCATATGTATAGGCTATAATAAATGAAACTTCCATGATCTCTGGCCCTATAATATAGTTGGACTACCCTATGTAAGCTCACTATACTGGAAATGATTAAAAACATATGGATACCATGACAACATCCACCTCCTTGACCTGATCAGATGGGGCTACGTCACCTACCTACCTGACATGGATCTAATGATCGTACTATTGGAGGTGGATCAGTCACAGATCTTATCCCACTAAAAATAGATGGGATGGTTTGGAAGAACTTCTAAATATGGCCCAAATGACTATAGGATCAACACTAGACAAGATTCCTATCACATTGATGCTTCATGTGGCCCTACCTCCCATACTAATAGCACACCACTTAACTATCTGTGACAAAAATATTGCTTCCACTTCGCTATTGGGATCTCTCATGATGAAGTTTCTGGCCACTATAGGGACCACTACTTTGTCTTTTTAGTAGACCATTGTCTCCTTTTATTTAGGATTCATTCAAATTGAATTCATTGATAATATATTAATTTATAATCTATAAGATGGTATCTAGACTGAGGGAATTAACATGAGATCATATGTTGTACTTAATCTCATCTTAAAAGTTACTTGTACTAGATAACTCATAAATAGTTGTGTTAGTGTAAAAAGTTGACACGTAGAACAGAGAGATGAGTAGTCTAGAACGGACATGGTTCCCTGCTCAAGGTGTTTAGAATATATATCCCTATTATCTCTCAACAAATTCAGCTAGAATAATTAATAGAAAATGTATGAGAAATTTTCCCATCCCATACCTTGGTGTTGATTAGCCTTATTGTGAACATCACACAAAAATTTTGCTGAATCAAAAATAAATTAAGTAGTTATCTTCATTATCCTCTAGAGAGGTGTCTCAAGTTGCTCGAAAATTGATAGCATATCATCCCTACAAGAATCCATAGCTTTAGGGCATATATCCCAAGAAAACATGGGTGGATGGTACTTCTAAAACTCTTGGGTCAACGTTTACATATAAGAGGGAGGTCATAGAGCTCTCAATATTGTCTACCACAGAATCATAAATCCCTCTTGAACCTGGGAATTGTTTAATATATCACGATTCGCATGTTTCACTAAAGGTGGAACTATTAAAGGCTACTAAAGTGGATTAGGGGACACCACCTCTAGAGCATGGTCATCACCACCCTACTGGTGCTTGAATTGGGGACATCGTGGTAGAATAACTTTATAATTTCAAAGAACATGACTCGGTTAGAAACATTATTATGATTAATATCATAAATACAACAATAGGATAGGTATAAGAATTCCTATATAGGAGTTTTACTACTATTTCTAGTCCTAAATATAGCTATGGGTGATATAAATGATTATAAAGAACATAATATTCATAGCTTACTTCCAAATACTAATTTTGGGTTTGAGTCAAGATATTTGTTTACTAAAAGGGTCCTGGTATATAGTGTTTCAACTAGTGGTTATAGAGTAAAAAACCCTTTAATTTCAAATTGTAATTCTCATTTAACAGTGAACATGTATAAATTAATGACTAATTTTTTCCATTTACATAATATACCAGTTAACAGAAATATCATTCCCAATTTATATAAGTATATGCTTTATAAATTATAATTTTTAGTCCATTTAACTTCATACAAAACATTAAATTTGAAAGAAGAATATAACTAATAGTATAAGATTATATGAATATATTAATTATCATTCCCAATATATAAAGGTACACTAACTATTTAAATCACAAATGACATTCATATATTCAAAATTAACTAATATTTTAGTCTTTATATCCTTAGTGACATAACACAAACCTTTGATAATTTGTTTGTTAAGGTGTCTTTATCAAAATATATAGAATAAAACCATTTAGGTTGATGTAAACACTTTAATAGCCAATTATTTAACTAGTTTTTCAGTATAATCGTTAGTTTCATAGTTGATATATCACTCAAGGAATATACAACAAGTATCATGTTATTAGGTAATGAACCATACATGGAATGGGAAAATAAATGACATTATAATCTTTTAAGGTTCCTAAAATGATGCATGATCAATGTTTCCTTATCATACCGAGATAATGAAAGAATTTAATAAAATATCATAAAAATAATAACATCACATATCTAGTGCATCACCCAATAGTGAAATCAAATCAAATATAACTGGTATTATCTATAACACTATATCACATACCAATAAATTTTTATTTTCTACCATTCATGGGATAGAGAATCCTAGGTAGAGGCTCATTACCAAATTATGACAAGCCCTAGTCTTACGTCTATGTTCCCAAAATTGTAAGGAAAAGAAAGTAAATCTCTTAAACCACTTTATGACATCTTGTACTTGCTCAAATTGTAAAAATAACTGAATTGGTTTTCCAAATGGTCTCAAGAGGGCCTTCACAAATGCTAGAGGCTATCAACTAGTAGTGAGGGTCCATGGTCTTATAGTGGGTATACTACATCCTAATGCTCAGATTGGGAAATTATGATATGAAATATATAAATATATAAACATAAGCAATAATAATGAATAAATAATAACAATAAGCATAAAAATTAGAGCCCTAAATCATCTCACATGTTAAAATTGAACCACATACAATAATGATGTCATGTATCTACAAAAAGAATATGCATACAAGGAAGAAAGTATATAAACAAGAAGGAAAAAGGACAAACAAATCCAATCATCTTGATCATTATCCTAGTCATATGTACCATTCTCTCATCCTAATATAAGACATCATGAATCCATAATTGGTCACTTACCTTCATCCACACCAACAATCACATAAGCTTCCTATGTATAATAGGCATCCTAGATAGGGTGTGAGATTATAACAACCCATTCTTGAAGTACATGGAAATTACAGCAATTTTTTAGAATACAAAATACAAGACCCAAACAAATGTCCAAAGACCATATCAGATTAGTGCCTTTGGAAACTAGAAAACATAAACAACGGGTTCATAAAATAGCTACATCCTCTCATGCATTATCCTTCGTGACTAGAACCCATTTTTGATAGATCATACTTAATACCCTTCTTCAAATCCTGGGGAAAATGAATCATGAAAATAGGTGATCTCAAATGCTCGGTAACGGTAATCTTAGAAAATATCTTACCAAAAATAATCATAATAATGTAAAAGCATGAAAATAACTTTTCAAAAAATATACCAAAATCTTGAGTCATGAAATTAATCTTCGTAGTGCGTATGGAATAGATTATAAAGGAATATTAACCATGATAAAATAAAATTGTCATAAAATATGGAATTTTTCCAAAACAAATAAACACATAATATGATATGCATAGTATCTTCGACATTGATTTCAATACCATATTAGTGGAAAAATCCTATTACAGAATTGTGTTTACATGACATTCTATCCATGTATTACTAAACGAGATTTATATGTTGTTCCTACCCTGTATTACAAAACCAAATTTACTTTCTGTTCCAGTCCATTATATCTCATGAGATATAAATCTTTACTCAATGCTTTGGAGGGAGGTATAGGTCCCACCCATCTCATAATGAAAACATTATTACATGTTCCACAAATATATAAATCAATCATTATTGCATAACCCATGAAATAAAATGGGTTTCATAAAATTCATTCCATTAAAAAATAATCCATGTAAAATATCCTTATTTCATTAACATAATAAAATCATTGTAATAATAGGGATATAAGCATAACCTAATTTAAGAGCTTCATTTTATATGGAAAATAATTTTGATATAACACATGAACTTAATTCTTGAGTAAAATATCATTTATTCTCAAAAATAGTTTTATTTTTTAAAATTTCATACCATTTTAAAAGAAAAAATATTAATTAAAAATAAACATCAAATAGTGTAGAAGAAGATTAATTGAAATATGGTTTCATGGAACCCTAAAACAATCCATTCGTGTCGTATAAGTTAAAAAAACTTTTTTCTTGTACTCTTTTTGGAAAAGTCAAAAAGTACATCCTATGGTAAAAAAATTATTCCTTACATACCATGTATTTAATGTAAAAAATGTGTAAAAATGACTTCAAAAATATATAGAATAATATTAAACATTCTATGAAAACTTTTTATGAAAACAAGGACATAGATGAGAAATATATCCCTAGTAAATTCTTACGTATAAACAATCTCAGATAAAAATGAGATTGCAAAATTATCCCTTATCTTTTGTTTAATTGTTTCCATATGTGTCTGAAACTCCTCTTTAGTTGGTTTAAACATATTATTAATAGGTAAAAAAACCATAATAATATCTATTATATCATATATGTTTCACTTATGACTTTACATTACCCATTTATTTATCAATTCTATATTAAAGCAATGTTTTTGGTAATAATCGTTTTATTTATTGTACATGTTTTGACTTTTTATTCGTGATCTAATTACATAGATCCTGATTTACTTACATAAAGAAAATAAAACATGATTTATATATCATATATATTCATTACATATATATATATATATAATAGATAGATAAAGTAAATGGAATACACCGTTCGTGGAGATGGTAGGTTGTACGTACGCATGAAATTTGATTCTATTTCATTATTGAATTGGATATAAGAAAGTAATATATATATATATATATACGTAAATCCAATATATTTATTATGTTATATATTTAATTCTAATTTATTATATATACTTTATAATCATTCTTTAATGGTTAGCGTGGACAATGAATCTCATCGCATCGTGGAGATGGTAAGCCGTACATACGCACGAATGAAGATATCATTCAATTAATGGTTAGATGGTTTTGAATTTCATGGTGTATTAATTATATAGAATAATTATCATGTTATATTCATTATTCAAATCCATTATAATCATCATTATACTCATCCCAATTATGTACAGTTGAATAAAAAATTACACCACGGGGGGGAGACGGTAAGTCGTACGTATGCATGCATTGTGATATTGTTATTCATAGGATAGATAAAATGAGGTATAAGGTTGTATGATAATTATAATAACATATCAGAATTTATGATATACTGTATTTTTTACTTTATTATGGAAACAACATAAAATGATAATGTAGAAGAAGATTTTTGTTTGGAATAAGTGATAAAAAATTATCTCTTTTTCTAGTATGTCCTTCTGATTTCCACAAAAGGTCTCCATAGGATGACATTATGCCCAAATTGTGGCCTCTCAGAGGAATGGGGTTATTTTTGGAGCTTATTTGAGAAGTTTTTGGATGATACAAAGGGCATGAATAGTGTGAGTAAGTGGGTAGAGGTGGTGGCCTTTTATAAGAGGGTGGAGGGTCACTTTAGGAATGTCTTGAAATATAAATTTATTATAAATTTATTTTTGGTTTATAATTCTCCCATTCTCATTTATTTAAAGGGTAAGATAATTATGGGTCTAAATACTACCAAAAAATAAAATTTATATATGTTTGAATTTTATTTTATACCTTATCATTTGGATTTATTCTCATTTATTCTATTTAATTTTATTTGTGGTAATAATATTCTAAATATTAAATGGTTATTAATATTTAATTATGGGTTATAAATTTCCAATAATTGTTTTCTATATGACATTTTAGACCATATAATTTTCACTTTGTAATTTTTAAATACTTTTGTGATTTTTAAATAATTTAATCATATGTTATTTTTACAAAATATCAATAGTGTTAATTTTGATACTATTCATTCATTTGACATTAAATACAATATATAGATAAATAAAATTGGAAAACAAATTAATATAGTCCAAACATGTCACAATCACTTATAAAACTTTTGGATCTCATTAATTAGTTCATAAGATATTTATTTTAATATTTTTAAAGCCATTTATTGGAGATTTCTATCAATAAAATAATTTCTATATCATTATTGTGTCATCATTAGTGGTAATTATTTAATCTCTAAAAATTATGAATAAATTCACATGATTTGGTTAATTTCATTAGATTTATAGAAACCATTTATGTTTCAATTTTTATTAAGTTTATCACTATATTAAAATTATTATACATATAAGTTATATGAGAGTGATATGTTGTCACTTTCTTTTGTTTTAATAATAATTACATCCCTTTCATGGAAAAAGACCATTAAATGAATTAATTATGACCCATAGATGATATTTTTTTGACTTTAAATCATCCAATAGAATTTTGGAAAATGTTAGGGTAATTTTATTATCATTATAATATTGTTTGTTACCCATATTTACCATATTTTTTTTAACAATGGTAATTAAAAATTATTGTAGTTATTATTCATAATATCCAAAAAAGTAACCTATTAACATATTTTGGACCCATTTATTCCAAATTTGGAATCTATTTTTTAATATTCAATACCAAAAATTTTCATTAATTAATTTAAAATAAATTCCTATTGTCAAAACTAGAAAGATGGTTTTTATGACATAAAAACTATCAAATGATTGACATGTGTTTATGTCCAGTTTAAATGTTAAATTACATGCAATGATCAAAATTTTATTCAATGTTAAAAAATTAATCCAATTACACATTAAAACCAACTAAAAATATAATCTATCTATATAAATAAATTAGATGAAAAGGATGTTTTGAGTTAAAATGTTGTATTTTTTCACTATTCATTAAAATATGAATTTTATCAGAAAAATAAACAAAATTCAACCAAAGTAAATATTGATGTTCCAATTTGAAATAAGGTTCTTATTTTGTCAAATAGAATATATAAACGTTTTAAAACTAGATTTAAAATTGGCATACCATTAAAAGGTGGAAAAACTACATTTTTTTAAAATACTTATTTTATCTAAAAAAATGGAATTGTTATTATATCATGTTCTGGAAAATACATAATGTGAATTTTAATGTTATATAAAATAAAAATGTGGTTAATAATATTCAAAACATCTAGTTTATATCCCATTTAATAATAATATTTTAAAAATATATCATTGTTTTTTGAATCTTGATATTGCATATAATGAAAACTATCGAGGAAGGTCGCTCTTACATGTAACACAATCCAAGTTAGTGTAGAGTATACTACAAGATAATATAGTGTTTCATATAGAACCAGATAATCTTGGTGTAGTGTACAATACACGACATCAAATAAATTAAAAATAATTTATCTCATAAAATCTTAGGCTGTTACATTAAACCCCTACCTTAAAATGAATTTCTCCCACAAAATTCGTCAGGTTTATAAAAGGTTTACTACTTGAAAGTTTCTTTCATAGAAACTGACATAGTAAAAAGGAATACTAAAACTTCATTTTAAAAAGGAATTTTATAAACATAACAGTTACCCAAAGTAACTCAACACTGGGTTTCCATATAAGAGAACATAGGTGGGAAGTGAAAACAAGGATAACGAAAAAAAATCTAAACATCATGTTCTGATGCATAGTGATGGAGTAAAATGTTTAGAGAATGTTAATAACTAGAAAGCATTAATTCTGTGATGATTTAAGGGACCATCTGATTCATTAGATAAGAAGGTACTAAGATAACATATTTGGGTTTCAAGATCCTCTCCATAAAGTTGTGGAACATGAGAAGAAATACTTACTTGATTTCATTACAATCTCAATATCATTTATTCCTTGAATAATTTTCACATCAACTCTTATTTGAAGAAATGAAGTTGAATTTTTGCTGATAGAATGATAATCCATTCCATCTTTCTCAACAAAAGGATATCAAAAGTTTTCAAACATTCATAAGTCCACATATAGTGAGATAATACATTAATCTAACAATCTTCAATTGAAAAATAACTTATACCATCCATAAATGGATAACATTACAATCCTTACAAAAAATGAAAATATAAAACTTTATAAAGTGGTGAACTAAATCAACTTATCATTTATCTCCCATATCTCATTAGGTAGTTCATGGTTGTCACATTCCAAACATGTTAATACCTTAATCACATATTCTATTGAAACCTGATAATAACAGGAATTACTATAAAACCATTGTGAAAACATGTATGATTTCAAAATTAACTCTTTCTATACACCAAAAGTACAAAAAAATCACTTTGTCATTATGTTATTTATAAGTTCATTAATACTATCTAACATCTCATTATCTCTTTATCCCTTCAATATGCTCAAATGACATGATTTACAAAAAATATTTCAATCACTTTTCATGGTTACTGGTACCATATACTTATGTATAACCACAGTGAACCAAAACATATATAATCTAATATTTTATAACACTATAAAATAAATTCTAAAATACTATTTTAGAATCACATTATTTAAACACATAATCATTCAGCCACTTCTATGTAATAATCAACATCAACAATAGTGATTTCATGTGATTTTCCTTTGTCTTTGGTTTTAATAGGCTATTAACATCAATAATAATAAATAACCCTTGGATTACGACAATGGTTAGCATATTTCCCCATTTCCATACACTTGTTGCATTGAAGTTTGGGTGGTGTATTCTTTATAGTATTTTCCCTATTCACATCATTAGCAACCATTTTCCCATTAATTTAGCACTAATATTTCTGATGACCTTTGTTTCCACATAGAAAAAATTTTCTAGTCCCTTTAAGATAATCTCTACCAAGATTATTTCCACACATTGATCATAAAGAAACATTCATCTTTATTTCAACATTGTTTTGAGATTTTCCCTCGAACTCCATCATTCGTTTCTTATCAAAACCATGATATTGAGATGCAACACCAACATCCATTTATATCTTGATTGCACAACACACAATCTCTTCATAACTACTAAAGTCTCTTATATTTAATTCCATTCAAAGATAATGTTTTAATCCATTGATGAAATAGATCAACTTTACTTTCAGGTTGGATGATAAAACAAGAAGCATACTTTGAATGTCTTATAAAATTTTCCTCATATATACAAATTTATTCATCATCCATTTTCTTCAGCTCAAGTAACCCCTTTTCCATATTTATTGGAAGAATTTGAGGGAAGTTCTTACTGAAAAATAAGTTCTCGAACTCATCTATTCCATCGATTCAATTTCATCTTACTATCATGTATTCTAGATTAGAGTCCACAATTATTCTTCATTTCCTTATAAATGATAAATAGCCAAAATAACTTTTTCATGTTTAGAACGGTGATGGATTAAATATATATTTTCAATAGTACTGATCCATTATTCAGTTACAAGTGGATCAAAAAACCACTGAAAGAAGGTGGAAGTTTCCTCATGAAGGACTCAATAAAATGTTTTTCCCTTCTCTACTCATTAGGATATCCAAAATGACTCATATCTTATGTAAGTATAGTAATAAGATTTTTCATTTAATCTCCCATAACATTTTGTTTATCGGGAGGAAAATAATTGCATTTCCTAGTGCATTGAGCATTATCATGGTTTCTTTCTGTTCCTGCCGTTGTATAAAACCCAAAAAGAATAGTTTGAGAGGAAAATATCATACATAGAAAACAGAATAATCAATGGGTGGTACATTCAATATCTAAAATATTAGGTTTAATTATAGGTTATTCCTTATCATTACCATAATTCTAGTATTTGAACCTATTGTTAGACTTACCCTTAAGTGCATTCTAATAAATACCATAAAAATATCTCTTGGGATCTCACTAATGTTTTCACATCCTAGTTTCCAAAGGTTATCTAGTCCTTTACTCTGATACTAACTCTAATGACCCATTCTTAATATACATGTTCATTACTTAAATTTCACAGAATACATAGTACATGACAAAAATAGATGCCAAATACCATATTAGTTTAGTTCCATTGGAAACAAAAAAACATAAAAAATTGGTTCATAAAACATCTACATCATCTCTTGATTTATCCTTCATTACTAGACCTCCTTTCTGACACATCTTATATAATACCCTTCTTCAAAACCTAGGGAAAATGAAACATGAAAAGGTGTAAGCTCAAATAATCAATAAAGGTAAGCATGGAATATATCTAACAAAACATAAACATAAAAATGTAAAAACATGAACATAACTTTTGAAAAAAAACATACTAAAATCTTGAGTCATGAAATAAATTTTTAGTACATAAGGAAAATATTATAAAATAAAATTAACAATGATAAAATAGAATTGGCATAAAACATGAAATTTTTTAAAATAAATAATCACATAAAAAGATTTGCCTCGTAGCCAAGGCATTGTTTCCAAGACCATCAGAGAGGAAAAAGTCCATTACTAAACTGAGATTGCATGTTGTTCCAGTCATGTATTACTAAACTTGATTTATATGTTGTTCCTGCCCTATATTATTGAACTATATTTACTTATCTATCAAATATTTTCTATATCATGAGATATAATTCATTACCCAATGCATTAGAGGGAGATATAGGTCCCACCCATCTCATAATGAAATAATTCTTACATGTGGCACAAAAATATAAATCATTCATCATAACATAACCCAAGAAATAAAATGTGTTTCTTAAACATCATTCCATTATAACATAATCCATATAAAAGGTCATTGCATCATTAATAAAACAAAGTAATAATATGGATACATATATAACCCTATTTAATAGAATCATCTCATATGGAAAATAATTTCAGTAAATCACTTGTATATAATTCCTGGGGAAAATATCCGTTCATCTTTAGAAACATTTTCATTTCTCAAAATTCCATGAAATTTTAAAAGAAATGAATTTAACTAAAAATAAAATTGAAATAGTGTAGATGAAATTTCATGGAAATAATAAATCATGAAACTGTAAAAGAATCTATTCATTTCGTATAAGTTAAAAATACATTCTCCCGAAACTTTTTTCAGAAAAGTCAAAAAGTACCATGTGTGGTAAAATATATAAATATTTCTTCCATACCCTGTATTAAAACTCAAAAATTGGTAATAATGACATTAAAAGTACATAGAATAATATTAAACATTTTATGAAACCATTTTTTGAAAAAATGGACTTGGATGATATATATATCCCCAGTAAATACATACATATTAAAAATCTCAGATAAAAATGATATTCCAAAAGTATCCCTTACCATAGCTCTGATTTCTTCCGTATGTTTCCAAAACTCTTGTATAGTGAGTTTAAACATATTATTAACATATTAAAGTACCATAATAATAACTATGATATCATATATGAATCACTTATGATTTATATTACCCATTTATTTATCAATTCAATATTAAATATATGTTTTGGGTAATAATCATTTTACTAATTGTACGTGTTTTGACTTCTTATTCTTGATATTATTACTTAGATCATGAATGAATAACTTCCATAATGTAAAACATGATTTATATATCATATATATTCTGTATATATATATATAATAGATAGATAAATGAAATGGAATCTACCCTTCTTGGAGACGGTAGGTCTTACATACGCATAAAAATTGTTTTTATTTCCTTATTGAATTGAATGGAAGAAATTAAATGACATATATATGTATATAAATAAATGTAGAAGAATTATTATGTCATATATTTCATTATTATTTATTATATACTATTTATAATAATTTTTAAATGGTTAACATGGATCATGAATCTTATCGTGTCGTAGAGACGGTAAGTCATACGTACGCATGAGCGATGATATCAATCAAGTATTGGTTCAATGGTGTGTAATTGGATGTTATATTAATTATAAAGAATTATTATCATGTTATATTAATTATTTAAAACCATTTTACTTATCATTATACCCATACAAATTATGTACTGTTGAATAAAAAATTTCACCATTGCGTGGAGACGGTAAGATGTACGTCGCATGGTGATATTGTTATTAATAGGTTGGATAAAAGAAGATATAAGGTTGTATAATAATTATAATAATATCTCATAATGTATAAGATATTGGATTTATTACTTAAGAATGGAAACTACATAATACTATGAATTAAAAGAACAAAAGAATTTTCAAAGTGGTGATAAAACAATTACCTCTTTTTCGAGTATCTTCTTTTGATATGCACAAAATTTCTTAATAGGATGGATTTCTGCCCAAATTGTGGCATATAGAGGGAATGTAGGGATGTTTGGAGATTATTTTAGGAGAAATTTGATGATCCAAATGGATTGAATGTTTTGAGTAAGTGGGTAGAGTTGGTGGCCTTTTATAAGATGGTGGAGGGGCACTTTAGAAAAGTATAGAAATATTAATTTATAATAAATTTATTTTGGTTTAAAATGCTCCAAAACTAATTTATTTAATGTTTAATATTATTATGGGTTTATATCCTCTCATCCTATAAAAGTTACATATGTTTTGATTTATTCTAAACCTTATCACTTTGATTTATCCTTATTTAATCCATTTATTTTTATTTCTGATAATAATATTCTAAAAATTAAATGGTTATAAATATGTATTTATGTGTTTTCAATGTTCTATAATTTTATAATTTAGGAAATTTTAGACCTTATATTTTCACTTTTTAATTTTAAAATATTTTTGTTATTTTAAAATAATTTAATCATATTTTATTTTTATAAAATATCAATAGAGTTAATTTTGACAGTATTCATTTATTTGACATTAAATAAAATCCCACCAGAAGATAAATTCTAAATAAAAATAATTAATACAATCCTAACATGTCATATTCACCTAGAAAATTTTTGGGGTCATTAATTAATTCACATGATATTTATTTTAATATTTTTAACAACATTTATTCGATATTTATATCAAAAAAATAATTTCGAAATCATTATTGTGTCTTCATTAATGATAATTATTCAATCTAAAAAAATATTGAATAAATTCAAAATATGTAGGTAATTTAATTAGATTTACAAAGAATATTTATGATCGATGTCTTATCAATTTTATCACTGTATTAAAATTATTATTCTAATAAGACATATGAGTGTGACATTTTGTCACATTCTTTTTCTAAAATTATAATTACATCACTTTCAGGGAAAAAAGTACATTAAGTAAATAAATTATAACCCGTGGGTGATATTGTTACATTTTATTAATCCAATAGAATTTTTTTATGTGTTAGGGTAATTTAATTATCTTTATCATATTTTTTGTTACCCAAATTTACCAGATTTACCTTTTACTAGGGTAAATAAAAATTATCGTTGATATTATTCATAGTATCCAAAAAATTAAAAGTAACCTATTAATATATTTTTATCCCATTTATACCAAATATGAAATCAATTTTTCAAAATTCAAAACCCATAAGTTGCATTAATTAATTTAAAACCAATTCCCATTGTAAAAACCTGAAAGCGGGTTTTTAAAAAGTAAAAACTGTCATAAGATTGGCATGTGTTTATGTACAATTTAAATATGAAATTACTTATAGTGACCAAAATTATATTTAATGATAAAAAATCCAATTAAAATTTAAAACCAATTAAAAAGATAATCTAACTATATAAATAAATTAGATGAAAAAGTAGTTTTGAATTAAAATGCAGTATTTTTCACTGTTAATTAAAATATGAAATTTATGAGAAAAATTCCAAAAAATTAAACCAGGGTATATTTTGATGTCCTAATTCAAAATAATAAATTAACTTTTTTCATATATTATATATAAAAGTGTTAAAAACTGGATTTAAAATTTGCTAGCCATCAAATGGTGGAAAAACTATTTTTTTTAATACTTCTTTTATCTGAAAAATGGTATTTGTTCTTAAATCATGTTCTAGAAAATACATAATTTGAATGTAAATGTTATATAAAATTAAAAATTTGGTTAATAATATTCATAATGGATGGTTTATGTCCCATTAAATAATAATATTTTAATAATATATCATTGTTTAATGAAACTCATTATTGCGTACAACACAAGCTGTGGGGGGAGGGTCACTCTTGTGTGTAATGTAAACCAAATCAGTTTTGTGTGTACTTAAAGCTAATAAGGTGTTGCATATAGTGTAGGGTAATCTGGGTGTGGCGTACAATACAAGAGATCAATGAAATTAATAATATTTTATTTCATAAAATCTCGGGGTGTTATAGAGATTAACCCATTAGGCTACCACCAATGGTGTCTATAAAAATATCTCCATTGAATATAAATTGTAATAGTTTTTAAGAATATCAAAGTTAAATATATAATAAATACAACCAAAGTTGAGATCGGGTTCTTCATGGGACACCTACCTAAACATACCTGATTCAGCCTATGTGGGATGTATTTTCAAATGTGTTCATATAATTATTTAGTCTATTTATTATAGAATATAGTACAAGTGACCATGGGAATAATAATAAAAAAATTACAAAAAAGGATCTATGTGAAATTAAGGTATCCATGACCATAGATATTATTTATAGATCATAGTATAAGACCATAAATACTAACATTATGGGATAAGTGTAATCCAATGGGTATAACAAAGTAATTCCATTAGAAAATATCTCTAACTGATTCCATGGTCCAAGTCCAATGTAAATCCTAGACTAACCATGACTAGAGCCCATAGATAATAATAATAGTCATCACCTGTCTTAATATATCATTTTAAATCCAAGGAAATCATCCAATGAATTATAATTTACAAAAAAAAATTAGAATTGAATAATCGATACAATGATTAGGCATTCACAAAATAAGACAAGGGCCAAGTTCAAAGGTGAGTATCTCCCATGGAATCCGTCAAACTGAATCTAAATGGCATCCTTTAAGTTCTTAAGGTATTGCCTCCGAAATCTTAGTCGATCAAATGTCTAACAATTATAATAAATATAAAAAGGACCATGTTTAATAATATTTATATAATTATTTTATATAAATTAATAATTCATAATATTAAATGTAATACTCATTCTATTTATCATTCATTTAGATTATCAAAATACCTTTTATCCCAAGTTACAAGGTCAATGAGTACAAGAAACTGACATCCAATTCAATAATAATTTTTCAAGGCCACATGATATCTTTATTAATATAATTTCCATTGAATTCATTATAATTAATTTAATTAAAAGTGAGTCTTATCATAATAATGGTCGTGTTAATCAAGCCCAAATGGTGTTTGGGAAGTCATAATATTGGAAATTAAAGGCATAAAATTGAACAAACCCTAATTTGGGGGTTGGTGTTTAGATATCAACATCCAAAATTAATAATAATAAGTTTTCTAGGATATTCATTTTCAATTTAGATTGATTTATTTAAGACAAAAATAATTTTGGGAGAAATAACTATTGAAAATAGTGTCTTCATAATGAAACAAATTATCAATGGCGAGACATTGAGGGTCAAGTCTTATTACACCTACCTTAATCTTGTATAGGAACGCTTGTCAAGTTCCAAACCATTATTTGGACAAAATTAGAATAAAAATGAATAATAGAAAAAAACATGAAAAAAGGTAATTTAAGAATTCCCAAAAATTGTTCCAAAGAAGAAGAGATGAATGAGATAATGAAGGAAGCTGACTGAAGCTCTTACAAAGAAGGATAAAATTAGACAAATGGTTGCATGAGAGGATGTCGGATGGAGGATATGCTTTAAATAATCTCTAGAGGGTGGAGGTAGATTTGTAATAGAGGATGATAGGGGAGAATGATATGTGTGGGAGAGAGAAAAATTCAAACCCCATAGGATATAAGGAGATCTTATTATATAAATTTCAATGGTGGGTGAGATCAACAGCTTCCTCCAGTCTATTTTTGTTAAAAAAATTATATTAAACTTGATTAGTAAAGTACATCCTTATTAATTCCACTATGGAATGATTTTTATTACAAAAATGAGTTGGGATGATGTATGAGAAGGAAAAAAATTTGGGACCTAAGGTAGCTATGAAGAGGAACAAGAAATTTAGAACCATTCTACATCAAATAAATGCAGCATTGGGTGGATTAAATGTATATGTTGATTATCATTGAAGAGAACAATAGTTTGAATTTGGGGTGATGGATTTTATATTAATTTCTACACTGAACAGGGTTATGATATCCTAAAATAATCAAATGTTGAACCTTAAGTATATTGGCCCCTAATAGATTCTAGGTTGAGGGGGGATGATAGTATATCACTTGGCACTTCCACTGAACCTCTATGATGGTCACAATTTGTTCCATGTATTTATCATGTGAAATAACATACTTGATACATCAAATGTAATAAATTCATAGGTCATACCACTAGGGAATGATATTTCCGATAATTAACAACTAGTAAATATAATGGATTATAATGATAAATTGATATAGAATAAGACTACTCAATAGGTTAATGATCCCTTGAAGAATTCCAAATTCAAAGAAACAACCTTGGAACTTAAGGGTGGGATGAGGAAGAATTATCCTCATTTTTATATATTTCATTAATGGATGTTTGAGGGATAAATTCATTTTATGTTAGGTATAATTTAATACCCATAAAGTTTATGAAATATTTATTTTTAAATAAATTTAATCTATTCAGTAGATTGGGAAACATCCATCCCCTAACCTAGGTGAATGATAATATAGTATGTCGGTTTTTCCTTTTCTCAAATCAGTGGGTATGAATAGAATAATCTAATTTAATAAAAATTTATATATTACACATGTATAAAATAAATTTTTTTGGGTATCAATTTATGGGAAATTAAAATAAAATCTTTTTAAAGTAAAAAAATGTTATTTTGAAAAATAGTTCTAATGCGTGAAATGTGTGTTTTTATAAAAAAAAATTAATCACTATTTTTTAATTAATTTAATGGAATTTTTAATTCATATGAACAACAAAATGTTTTATAATTCATATAATATTTTTTTCCAATTTTTTAATAATATTAAATACATTTTTATACTAAACATAATATTTTAATAAAAGTAGGTACATCATGTTTTCCCCTCTTATTTTAATGTTAATTTTTGTCAAATTTTAGAAATTTTATTTGAAAAATAAAAAAAATTAAATTAACACGTAAACTATATCTTGTAGTGAATATTTTTTATGTTTATCAAAAGGATTATTTTTTGATTTTTACTGAAATATAATTATTTTAATTAAAAATTACCATTATAATTAAATAATTTATGAAGTTTCATTTTGTTATAAAATGTAAATAGAAGTAAAATAGATCAATTATATTATGAATAATGTAATATTTTTAATTCATATCAATTTTATGTTGAATTTTGATATATTTATTTTATACTATAAAAAACTTATTCTTTAGAAAAAAATCAACGCCTTTGTGAGTTTAATTTAATATTAAATTATAAAAAATTTGAGAATTGAATTTAATAAAATGGATTCCATATTTTGAAAAAAAATAATTAACAACATTAAATTATTTAAACATAATTCTTTTTCATAATGAAAAGTGGAAACAGTAAAATAAAATTACCAATACTAATGTAAAACAAGGGTTTTACATGTTACATGTTCTTGTTTTAAAATTTATTTTCTATAGGGATATGAAATTTATTTGACAAATTAGATTTTATATTTATAATTAATTTGTAAAAACTATCTAATATTTTCCATTTTATTTCTATTCTTGAAGGATAATTTAACTAGGTGAAAATATAGTTAAGATGGTGAAAAATAAAATAGTAAAAGTTCGTAACCTTAGAGGTAAATGGGATAAAATGGTTATGTAATTATTATATTTTATTTTTAGATGTATTTATTGACCTTAATTTAACTAAAATATATTATTTATCAATTTTATAGGAACATGGTTTTGAAGTGACATCTAATTATTAATTAGTTTTGGGTATTCAACACTACAGAAAAACAACACATTAGATGGGGTTATTTAGAGGGGGTTATGCACAAACCCCTCTAAATTCAACTTATGTATAATTTGACGGGGTTTTAAATAACCCACTATAAATTTACTTTCTATAAAAATTAGTGGGGGTGATGTAAAACTCTTATTAATCATCAAATTTAAAGGGGATTATAGACCACTCTAATTTCTTAAATTATAGTCAGTTTTGAACCCCCTCGAAATTTTTAATCATTGTTTTTTAAATATATGGTTGGATTTTAGAGGGGGTTCTAAACCCCCTATAATGTCCTAAGTTAGAGGTGGTTGAAAACCCCCCTTCAATGGCATAAATTAGAGTTGGTTATGGACCCCCTCTAATGTATTTACATTAGAGGGGGTTCAAAACCCCCCTTTAATATCTTTACATTAGAAGGGGTTAAAACTCCCCTCTAAAGTATTTACTTTAGAGGGGGTTCAAAACACCCTCTAATTTCATAGATTAAAGGGAGTCGTTAACACCAGTTATTTTTTTAAAAAAGAAACTTCCATATATATATATATATATAAATACATTATATGAACATGTTATATAAAATATTTATATGATTTTATATATTTGTCTTTATTTTTATATATAAATATAATTATGTATTATTGTTATGTACACTAATATATATTTATTCATATAAATTTTATTTTATATAATATTAATTATTAATAATATAAAGGAACAGTCATATTATAATAATATATACATAAATATAATTTATTTAAAAAATAAATCACATAGTTTTTTATTATTTATACTATTATAAAAATAAATATATTTTTAAATAAAATTTTTATAATTTTATATTATATATAATAAAAAATTATATTTTATAAAACATTATATAAATATTTGTATAAATCTTATTTCATATAATATTAATTATATATAATATAAAATTTTTGAAAATTGAATTTCATATAATAATAATTATATATAATATTATATAATTTTTACAAATAAATTTATATTAATGAAAATAATTATAGATATATGTATTGAAATACAATATGTAGATATATTTTTAAGGACATTATGTAAAAATATTAAGTAAATAATTATATATATAATTTTAATAAACATGTATACAATATATTAATATATATTTAAGTGTATAATTTTTTTAAAAAATATAAAATAAAAATGTATTTAATATAATATATGAATGATATAACTCATAAAATAAATATATAGTATTTATAAAACAAACATATATTTTTCTATAATTTTAAGAGGTGTAATAACAATAACAATAATTAATAATATAATTGTCATCACATAGACATAAGTTTAAAAAATTTAAATTAATTAATTAATTTTATTAATATAATATTTTTTTTATAAATACATAAACACACACACAAATATAAATATATTTACAAATATATATATTAATATATGTAAAAATATAGTTATTCAATTGTATGTTAATATAAATATAAATATATTTCTTATATAAATTTATATATTGGTTATATATTGAAATGTATATAAATTTACAATGTAAAAAATATTTATTTAATAGGTGACAAGATGTATAAAAATAGAATGAATCTATTTACAAATAACAAAAGATAAATCACCATCGTGGTAGGCATCTTTGGTTTGATGTGCGATAAATTGTATGCATTCTGGGTTAAAATCCCATCAACATCCATTTTATCATATATAAGAGAAATTGGGAATAGTTTTGGGGAGAGATGGGGAGCATTTTCAAGGCCAAGGGCTCCACGCATGTAGGGGAGCGAGCAGCGTTACGTGTGATGGGTGGAAATAATGGGTCAGAGTAGTGCCGTTTTGAGGCCTAGGTAGCATGGGGGAATTAGAGGGAGGACTATTCTACTGTAGAATAAAAGAGGGACATGAGAATTTGAGGGAGAGGGGCCAGGATAATTGGAGGTGGGAGCAGGGACTTGGAGAATTGGAGGGGGCTGGGGGGTGATGGGATAAAAAACATAAAGGGGAGGCTTTATGGGTGGTTGAGAAAACTTCCCCTAACTTAATCATGTATATGGGATGTTAAAACTACCCCTAAACCCTAAATTAGAGTCGTCTTTGGTTATGAACACCTCTAATATAATCTATTTTGATGGATTTCGTCCTATGTTAGAGGGGGCTTAAACCCCATCTAATGTAACCACCACTAATGTTATATTGACATTACTAGTGCTTCAATAAAACAACCTCTAACTATAGTAGTTAGGAACATTAGTGATGGTTACCCATAACTGATGCTACTATCTTTAGAAGGGTTTTACCCCCTTTTAATGTCAAAAATAACCCCCTCTAATGTGGTCATTTTTTGTTGTGTCAAAAAATCAAAACATTATCAATTAAAAATGAGCACTTCATTTCGTATTTTCCTCATAGTTAAAATTACTTATTTTTTAAAAAATACATAACAATATACCTTGCATAATTCCCTTCCCACATCCTAGGGTATATATTTTTATTAGGAAACACTCAAAGGAAGTCTCTCGATGTGAACCTAAATATTTTTTCTAATCAAAATGTATTATTCTTAACAGATTGTTTGTTTTGTTTTATTTCTTTCCAACCTCTTTAATATAATCTTAAATTATGATGAAATAGTAACAATAATAATTTCTATATTTTTGGAAGTTATTAAGTTAATGACAAGAATAATATTCACATAATCTTCCATCATGTGGGAAACAAAAATGTGTTTGGTAGACTACCTCCTCGCAAACTGATGTAATATTTTTTCCATTAATACCTCTCATAGTTGGATATATTGATTTATTATATATATATATATATATGTATCTCTCTATCGGTGTATGAAATTTATTAAATAATTATATATCTATTATAATTATATCACATATATATTTTTACATTTCAATCTATTGGTAAATGATAATGTCACTTGTGTGTATGTGTGGACTATCGCCTCCACAAAGTGATACGATTGTGGTTTAATCCTATTTTGGAATTGATGGCAATAAGGATAGATTTAAAGAATATATATGAATTATATGATATAATATTTATTCTGCAAAGGTGAATTACTATTTACCCATTTTCTATCTCCCAAAAAAGTAAAATATAGTTAACGTTTACATATATCCTTTTGTCTCCACGAATGGTGTAAATCTTATTTTTGTCTTCATATTATATGGATTACTCTAAATATAAATAAAATGGATATATATGATATTTATATCATTATTTTCATTCTGGATATATTGGAATAATGATCGATGTATAAGGACTAAAACTAAATAATCAAAGCAGACATGAAACATGTTGTAGTGATTATCCCAAAAATTGATTTTAATAAATAACTATTTATTAATGGGTGATGAAATATTATAATTAAATCATATGTGGTATTATATATAATATTTTTTTTATAATAGTTTTATAATAAATTAACATTTATTTACAGTAGGTTAAGGAACATACTAAGGAAATTGAAACTGAGGTAAGGGTTTTTGTAACAATCTCATCAGTTTTTGGGATTGTTTATGTTTGTATCTGTAATAGTGAAATAATTTTATCCTTATATTTTAATCCCAATAAATTTTATTTTACATTATTTATTTTAATAAAAAAAATATTTTCAATATACACTCTTTATGTAATCAATAAACCGAAGTAATATTTTTATGGAAATCGGCCTTGCTTTTCAAATGGTCAAGAATCATTCTTTTCCATGTTTATATTTCATTAAAATTTATAAAAAGATATTTTTAAAATTTTACAATTACTTATTAAAAAAAATTTACCCTTTTTTATTTCTTAAAAAAATGAAAGTAATATTTTTATAATTTCTAAAAGAAAGTAATTTTTTACATCTTTACAACAGTGTGAAATGAATGTTTTTCCACTTATACAACCTGAAATTAATTACCCTCCAACATGAAAATTAATTGATTTGAATCCTAATTAACATTTACAAATTTTTCCTTTCAAATAAAAAATTTTCCTTAATATTTGTGAAATATTATAGAATTTAAATTAGTTATTTCAAGTTGAAAGTTGTATTTTATCTTGAAATTTTATAATGATATTTTTAAAAGATTTTAAAATAAGTAAACATCTCTAATTGAATATTATGCTGATTATATACACTAATGATACTATCCATGTTATTTATCTATATAGTTTATGATCATATTGGAATGGGAATGTATTGATTTTCAATATTCTAGTTCTTCTAATATGTGATGTTATCAATTTTTAAGGCATATTTATTAAGATATTTTGATTATTCATATGATAAATGGATTATAATTTTTAAGTGATGGGTGGGGATCTAAATTTTATAAACCATCAATGAAATAGTGGTAATCATGAGAAAACTAGATTGGTATTTTTCTAACGCCATTTAATATTTTCTAAGATGCCTTTGAATGAGGCCTCGGTAGTAAGTTTCAGATGTTCGACATTATCTACTACATAACTATGATATCATTCAGTCATTTCGATGTGATTATTTGAATTTTATTATGATAATAATGGATTAGTCTCTATCACTTGGGATTATTTATAATACCAATTTTCATCATTATTTATTATTTTTATTTTTTTCATCCCCAATTAGCATATGTTGTATACATTACCTTTTTGGGAATTTGAGTTCACCCCATTTCTTTTGATTCCATTCCTTAAGTTGTATTTTAATGTTTAAAATTTAATGTTCAATTGTTGATTATATCCAGTTTTTAAAGACTTTTAAATTATTCAGCCTTTTGTTTGGTGGTTATCTATATATAGATAAAATTTAATATGTTAACCATCCACAAAATACTACTAGGGTCATGGTCATCACACTATTGATTAATGTATTTAATTAAAATTTTAGAATATATATTTTGTCGAATAATTTTAAAAACATTTATATTTACTATAAGGTAAGGAATGAATAAAACTTAGTTTCATGTTTAAAATTGAATTACTTTAAAAGGTTTTTGGTTAGTTTTTTTATGAATATTTAAAATTTAATTTCATAAACATATATAAACTGAACTTTTTGAAATAGAACCCATAATTAGAATCATAATTTACATATTAGTTTATGATCCCACTTTAATTTATTGTCATAATGAAATGTAAATGTATTAGAAATTTGATTCAAAGGTTACTGTTAAAATATTTTACTAGTGGAGGGGAGGTTAAATAATGTGATATCAGTAAAAAAATACACTAAATCTTTTCAAAATATTTTTATATGAATATATTTCTACCTTCTGTTATTCTAAATTAAAATTATTTAATATTTACTACCACTTTTAATAGAATATTTCATTATAATATTTAAATCAATTATGAAATTACATTTCTGTCCCTACCCTCACATATAAAAGAGAACAACGTATCCCCTTGTATTCAAAATTTTTGAGTATTTTGGATTTTCCAATAATTACTAAAAAACATTGCAATATTCTTTTACTTAATTATTGATATTATAATAAATTTCTTATGACCATCATGTGATGGATTAAGGTGGTATCCAAACAATGTCTCTCAACAAAGAGGTAATCGTCTTGTTGGACTCTTTTAGGGTTTATTTAATATTTTACATCCACAAAAACTATTGTATCTATCCTAGAATAATAACTAAGTATAATAAATATAATGAAATGTTATTATGATGATAGGATAATTATTTTCCACCTCTTTTCCATTAAATAGTAAATGAATTTATTTCTCATTTTTACAGTTATATTACAACCTCCATAAAGGATATGATTCGTATTACATCACCTACAAAAAATGATAGACATAATTCTATATTTAGTAATATATATGATATTTATTATAAAATTATAACAATGTAATGAAAAAATATTATTAACCTTTCTTTCCATGTTTTCATTAGAAAATGAAAATAGTGTTCGTATGTACGTATGGACTATCATATCGATGAATAGTGAAATACATTTTTCCGACACTTCCTTAAATGTATAGTTCTAGAAATATATTTACTGAATATATGCAATTATTTACATCCTAATTAAAATTAAGGAATTTTTTAAACATGATCAAGATGCATTTTCTATACCTACCAAATTGAGACATATTTGATAAAAAAAAGTATATAATAATTGAAATGATGATGATAATAAAATATCGGTAACAAACCGGTGATTTTATTTTATAAGTAAACCATGTATGGTATTATAAGTATGAATATATAATAGAATACTTAAAGATAATAATCAATTTTATTCCTTATTAGTATTTATTATTTATATTTTATATAGTTATATTCAAATTAATAATATTAAGTAGTTTTTCAATAAAAAACTAATGTCTTTATTCATATTAATTTCATTTCCTTATATAATATTGTTTTAAAAAAATATTAATTTATAAATTTGAAAATAATAATTTGAAAAAATAACATCATTTTTTAAATCAGTATATCAAAAATAGCTTTGCGTGAAATTTCAATGATTCACTAAACTATTAATTTTTACTAAATAGTGAAAAGTGTTAATTGTTTTAAAACTATCCTTTCATTTCATTAGATTATGAAATTTAAAACAATCACTATGATATGAATTTTATATCAAATTAATATAAATACAAATAATTTAGATAAAATCTAAATATTTAGATTTGAATCTTCTTCATATATGATTTTGGTATATGTAAATTATTCATTATAAAAATTCTTAAAAAACTATTTTCACTTTTTTTTAGTGACAAATATATTTTTGAAACTTCTAGAAAATTAATTCATGTAAAATTGTTAAATATTTAGTATTTGGATGTCAAATATTTTTAAACATTTCCCTTTTAAATTTAAACATTATGAATATTAAATTCCTTAAATTGTTGTCATCATGGTGAGGAAAAATAAATAATTGATGATAAAAAGATAGTGGCAAGGCCAAATAATCTCCTTAACACATTAATTTATTTGGTTTGACAAGTCTGTTTCAAACATGACCATACTATATTTTAAGATTTTCAACTTTCTTGAAAATTTCTCTTTGATTACTACATTTATTTTGTTTTAAGTAATTATAATTTCAAAACCTGACACTCTTTTTTTAATAACTATTATATTTTATTATGGTGAAAAAATAAAGTTATGTTCATCTATAAATTTACATTTGAAAGATAAATTATTGTTTATAATTTTATGTCATTTCAAATTATTATATAGTAAACAAGTTCATTAACTTCTTACATGATATCGACATAGTATTTATTAAATTAATAAAAGAATAAAATAATTGATTTTAAAAATATGAAAAGTAATATTATTTGAATGGATTGTTTTTTTCAATAGTTTATTTCATAAAGATATCATGTTATTGATGTTGTAAATGATTATATTATAATTTATTTACATTCATGTTTTTTTGAATGTAAAATTAAATGAATAGTTCCAAAAATAACATTAATAAGATTTTGTAACAAATAATGTTTTATTAAATGGTCTATAATTCATAAAAATCATGTAAATGTCAAAATGAATAGTAAATGGTATAAAATATCACCCTTGGTAAATATATAGGTTTGTATTTCATATTATAGAAACATTCCTGGCTCTTTTATTGTAAAATAATGTGACAAGTTGATAAATGTCCAACCAGTTGATAGGGGTTAAAACAAAGTAATAGGGGTGAAAAAAAATATAAAGATGTAAAAAATATTTAATAAGAGGTTTTATACCAATAATAATCTTATCAAATAATTTTATCATTTTGGATCCATTTTTAAATAAAATATTATTTATATTAATTTAATATTTAATGTAATTCCAAGAGTGACCCTTCACCCACTTATAAAATAAGAACCTCTTATCCACTATTCCTTATACATTTTTAGTACACTATGTCATCCAATCCCTTCCAAATTATCTCCCAAATTACACTTCTTATATTATAGTGGCCTTTTTTTTTTATTATAAAACCATCCAATTAAGGCTTTTTTATAAAGATAAAGAGGTTATCTGAGTACTATTTGTAGTTCTTGACTAATCGTTTTCGATTTATTTCTTCTCCAACCTCCAACAAATATTTTTAAACTATAATGATATAAAAAATGTATCTTCCATATAAAAAAATTTATTATATAAAATTAATAATCTATATCTATATCATTATCTATCATCTAGAAAAAAAACATAATTCATGCATATGTATAGACTACCACCTTCATGATGGGATGTGTTTCATTTACTATCACCACAAATCTTAGATATTAATAATAATTTATTCAATTAATATATAATAATTTTACTATATATTTATAATTATATAAAATTAATATATAGTACATATTGTAACATTTCTATTCATTTGAAAATGATAATATCGTTCAAGCGTACTTTTGGATGACCACCTTCTTGAAGTGATGTGACTAGTTTTTCATCACCGCCTCAGATGTTTGATATATATATATATATATATTTATTTAGAGAAATAATATTTTTTATATAATAATATTTAAATAATGATAAAATAATACTTACCATCATTACATCAAGATTGTTTGAAATGGAAATGTTACTCAGGCATACATATAACCTTTTGAATCCGAGATTGTAACATAGTTAAATTTTCATAATAATCATTAATAGTTGTTTTTAAAAGAAAAATTGATATATTAAAATTATATTTATTTCATTTTTGATATTCTATAGATAATGGTACAATTTCTTATTTTTCCACATTCAGTATTCCAATGTAAATTAAGACATATGAGGTGAATATCATCAAAACATCTGATGTGAATATAATTGATTGTGTAATTGTATATAAAATTTTATGAAATAAAATAATGGTAATAAAAAAATGAAAAATGTTCATAAGAATGTAAATATTAAACACATGCTTGTTATTTATGTACATTGAAAACATATGTGTTGATTCAGACTCGAGGTATGGGTTACTTTACCTTAAATACCACATTTTAAATGTTTTAAATATTTATTTCAAAAATAATTTTCATAAAAGTTCATAATCTTAAAAATAATTTTTTTAAATATTAATATTGAAATAAATTAATTATAAAGAAAATTTTATGTTATTTATAATTTCATTTAAAAGAATTATAAATGAAATATTTTCATCGAATGTTGTAAATAATTGCAAAGGGAATGTTTTATAGTAACATATAAGGCATCAACGGTTTTCTGTCCATGGTAGAAATAATTTTATGTTTCGCTTCTTTCATAAGACATATTGTTTTATTCAAATTTAAAACAATCAATCCAATTCCTTTTGGTATTTATGTTTCCAAAATAGGTTTTTAAATGAAATAGTATTTCAATATTTTAATGTATTTATAACACATGTATTAAAGAATTTATGAAGTGATTTATGTTGAGAATGTGAAATCAAAAAAAAATTGTTCATCGTATGATCCATTAGCATTATATATGATTAATGGGTTATCCCAATATGGCTGCTGTAATTGCAAATCCCAATATTTCATATAAATTGGGTAATCCCCATTATATCTCTCCAATTCATTGTGTAATGTTCTATGTATTTACAGTAAATAAATAGAGAGTTAAATAGGTAGGTTTCATCAAATGGATTTAACTAGGTTCCTATTATTTATGAAATGAGTTTAAAATGGATTATGAAATTTATTTTCTATGCCGATCTATTCTAATGTATTTTATTTTAAAGTGTTTCAATGTTTTTATTTATGAAAAAAAATTTATTTTTATATCGATATGAATTATTTCTTTGAATAAAATAATATTCTAATAAAGGTAAAGAATTTATGGGTTTTCATTTTTTTCAATGGACTAATGTGTTTCCTCTCTTTGTGTCCCATACTAATATTTTTTCATCCGACATTTTAAAATTATTTTATCTAGGTTTAATGATGGGTAGGGAAAAATAATAAGTCAAGTCGAATTTCATGAAGATTATTCAGGAAAAGAAAATATTTTTTATTTTAAATGTTTTATATAATCGGATAAGTGGATTCGGAGTAGAAGTGTATAGTTTTTAATTTTTGTGTGAGTTATTTAAGAGTAATGAATTTATTCTCTAAAAATATAATCTTTCATGATCCTCACGAATGAAATAATTTGAATTATTGACTAGAAAATCAATATTATGTAAGGTTTTAAAGGAGAGTCCTCATTGTTGGTATCAATTGAAACTTTTAGATAACATTATTTTCTCTGATAATGTTAAATAAAACCCTTGAATGATTCTACATTTTGGTTATTTTGAAATGATATAGAATTTTAAGATTACTATATTTCAACATATAATATATGTTTGATGAGAATTTATTTCCCTAGTGGAAATAGGGAAGATGATGTAGGAAAGTATCAACCAGAAAAATATCTGTCTAACTCAACATCTAAGAATAGTTGGAAGTGAAACTAAGAAATTGTTTCCACTAATAGATATATTTATGATGGGTATAAATTGTTGTTACATCTATTATAGAGATCAAGAAAATTTACCACCACAGAACCTGTTTTTAGTTGATAATTTAAAAAAAATCCTTCCATTAGTTAGTGTAACTTCATATCTAGTGTATGTTGAAGGATTTATTAATGATCTAAAGTGATATTAGAATTTTTGGTATGTTCAGAACGTCAAGAGGTAACTTTTTTCCTTTCAGTTTTTTAAAAGATAAGAATGTATATTTTGTTAATTAGTACATAATACCATAGAGAGAGAGGAGTTATTTATTCCTTGGAATGGGATACATCTATGAGTGCCTTTATTTATAAAAATTTCCCTATGATATTTTGACTCAAGATAGAGAATCAATTCATAGAATTGATTTAAAAAGATGATGATTTTATAGCTATGTATGATGAATATTTTACATGATTCACTGCATAAATACCAAATTTCATTCATGAACTTGATATAAAAATTAATATATTTTAATCAGGACTAAAACCATGTGTATGAAGAGATTTTTAATAATGATAATTTAAATGTTATGAGAATTTTTTTCATTGTGAAGGATTTTTCTGACACTTATGTGTCGTGTGATGACAAGAGAAAAAAGAGTTAACAATGGTAATAAATAAAGGATAATAGAACATTGAATTCTGTTTGTAAGTCCCCAATATGTCCCCTGGTCAATAAAAAAGTATTTCCTTGAATTTTTAATGGTATTTGGAAATTGTTACTGGTGTGGTATTTTTGGTCAGAGGGTTCGTGACAATAAATAAAAATTTCTCCAAAAATACATGAATTGGGTAATATATAACAAAAAACCTATGAGATTTTTTAATTTAAATTTGATGGAAAATAATGTTACATTGTGTCCAATGATTGTTACTCAGGTTAAAAATAATCATGATTAAAAGAAAAAAGTGTGTTAAAATCATTTTCTACTACTATATTTGATATTGGTCAATCTATTGAAGGGATGACATATATGTTTCTTGTTTATTTGAAATATGATAACACCCTATTTGACATTGGATATTCACATTCAATCATTTCTAATAAAGTATCATGTTAAATGGAAATACCCCCACACAAGAGGAATATATAACTATTGGTCAAAATGATTTGGGGAAAAATAAAAGCGAACAAGTTTTTTTATAATATTAATATTAGTATTTGTTGGATGGTCCTTCCGGTAAATCATATTGAACTTCCCATTGAAAATTTTGATATTATATTTGGTATGGATTGGATTTATTTTTAACATTCCACTATATATTATAGAGATATTGATGATTTATTCAATGAATTCATACATTCGATAAAATACAAGATGATGAGTGTTTTATTTGAGATGGTAATAAATGTTAATTAGCTTATGATATTGAAAAAAATAAATTTTCATCATTATTTATATACCAAGAGTGAATCAATTTATGGACATATTTATTTGATTATTTTCATTGTGTTATACCTAATTGTGAGGTAGATTTTACAGTTAACTATCTGGCTAGTGCTAAGGCTATTTCAAAACCCCATTATTGAATGGAATAAGTAGATATTTTAGAATTGAAAAATTTATTGAAAGTGTTTCTAGATTAATTATTCATTGAAATTATATGATTACCTTGGATTTCTTCTAATTATTTTTTTCAGAAATAAATATGGTTCAATGAGGCTATTCATTTTTTGTATAGCCTTCAATAACATCATTTTTAAGAATATGTATCTATTTCCTCATATCGATGATTTAATTTATTTGCTCCATGGAGTATTGTATTTTTTTTATATTGATATCATTCAAGAGTACAATATTTTAAGGTTTTGATGATATTTATTCTGAATTAGACAATTCATAGTTGATATGATACTTATGAGTTCATAGTTATACCCTTTGGGTATTATAATACTCCAATTTCACTCGTTAACCTTGTTAATAGAAATTTTCATCACCACTTATATAATTTCATGGGTGTATTAATGATGAGATATTATTTTTTTATAAAATTCACTAGTATCAAAAAATAAACATAAGTATTGTTTTGGAAACTATAAAATAAAATAAGTTGTATTAAAATTTTATTAAGTGTGAAATTTGGTTGCAAAAAATTTCCTTCCACATGAATATTATTTTTATCATTTGATGAAATTTTGACCATACAAAAAATCTAATTTCATAGTAATGGAAAATAAATAAAATGAAATAATTATTTATATTTTTTTGGATTAACATCTTACAACTATTGGTTTATCGAAAATATTTCCCAGTTCTTTATTCTACTAACTAGGCTTACTCTAATAATAGATAAATTCATTTCAACTAAATAGTGTGATGGATTTTTCTTACTACCAAATAATAATATTAATGAATAATTCAGTTATGGAATGGTCCTTTGGAAATTGAAGATTTTTCATCAACAACAATTCATCATTTAAGGTACTTGGTTTCATCATACTAAAGAATGATCATGTAATTTTTTATGCTTAACACCAACTAAAACTCCATTATTTAAATTAAAATACAATTTCTATATAATTATGTTTTTGTATTTTTTTCTTTAAAAATTTGGAATAATCATTTAAATATAATTAATAAATAATTATATGTATACAAATAATAAAATATTTAAATATATATTCGCACCTAAAGAGTTGAATAGAAGATAGAGAAGATGTGTGAAACTAATTTACTGTTATGATTTCTTAATTTACAAAATTATAAAAAGATAAAAATATAACTAATTATTTTAGTTCGAAAATAATGCTAAATTAACCATGGTAAATTAATAACATGACACATTGGTTAATGATTTGAATAATTTTTGTCTACAATTTTTTTTATATGAACATCCAATTTTTCTAATATTTTTTAGTACAATCATCTCTGTATGAATTAACTAAGAAAAATTAAAACAAGGATCATATTTTATAAAAAATGGTAGAATACATTAACAAGGGTAGGTATCTTGACATTAATGTTTATAAAAAAAGACATATGATTTTTTGGAAAACATTAAGCGTGGATTGAGTTTATTTTTTAAGTAAATAATTATTTAGTGAAGCTCATAGTTACCCATTTTCCATTAATCATGGTAAAACTAATATTTATTGACACTATGAAGATTATTATAAGAGGGGTTGAATTAAAAGTGATGTTGCAGACATTATAATTTAATGAATCCATTTTTATGAGGTTAAAAAAGAATGAAAATTACTAAAGGGGGTGATATAACATTTATAAATTCCAAAGTATAAATAAGAAAATATATACATGGATTTCATGGTTGGATTACCAATGATTTCTCGAGGTAATAATGAAGTTTGTGTTATTTTTTATTGAAAAACTAAATCCACATAATTACTTCCCATTTGGTATAATATGTTCCATGATTTTATTTCTCAATTATAACACAAGATTATAATTAAGTTTCATTGATCTTACATCACCATTGTATCTTATCGTGATACAATGTTTAATTATAATTTTTACAAATTGCTTTAGAATATTTTAGGTACTGAATTAGATTTCAGTACCATATTTCATCATCAATACAATAGAAAATATGAGAGAGTAATTCCGACAATGGAACACATGCTTCATTCCTATTGAATGGACTTCCAGATAAGTTGTGATCACCATATTTCCTTAGTTAATTTTTCTTGTAATAACAGTTTATATTAAAATATAGAGAATGAAGCTTTTGAGGAATTATCTGTAAATTGGTGGATGATATCTACTTTTTTAGATGAAGTAGGTGAAATGATGTTTATAGGACCATATTTGGTAGGATTAATGGTTGTGAATGTGAATATTATTATATAATATATGTGCATGTATCAATGTATGCATAATGTTATGTGGATAACCAAAATAATGACCCTTCATTCAAGGTAGGTGATCATGTTTTTATTATAGCATTTCTATGGAAATGTGTGGTGTATTTCAGTAAATATTTAATGTTAAGCCTATAGTTTATTTGACCTTCAGAAATTATGGATAATGTTGGATCAGTTACCTATCTGCTGTAATTACCTCCAATTTTCTCCTAGGTATATAACATATTTTATGATCCCATGCTAGTAAAAAGTTAGTTAGATTCATCTCATGTTTGAGGACTAATATACTTCTATTGCAAGAAAACAATTCTTTTTAGGAACGACCAATAATAATTCATAACGACAGTGGAATTTTATTATAGAATAATGTAATAATAACATATTATTTAGGTAAAACATATGGTTGAATAAACATCATAGGAATATGAAAATTTCATGATGGAAATATTTCCCCACATGTTTATGTAATTAATAAAATTGGGAGATAATAATATTAAAGGAGAGAAAATGTAACAATTCAAAAAAATTTAGTAATAAATTTCCTTCCCACTTAGTATTCAGGAATTAAATTATTTACTGTTATATTCATTATTATAATATTAGGTAATGTTTCGATAAAAAATTGAATTATTCATGTTAACCTCAATTTGTTATATTTGAATTATTTATTTAAAAATTTAATTTAAAATTTTATAAATTTAAAAAATTAAATAAAATTTTTAAATACACAAATATTTATTATTATATGGTGTAATTTTTCTTTTTTATAAAATGATTGATTTTTAGGGAATAGTGAAAAATACTAATTTTTTAATCAAACATTTTTTTTCATTTTTATAAGTAATTTAAAAATTTTAGAATGAATTTAATTTTATTTTGATATTTAAATAATTAATAATTAGTAATATATAATCTAATTAGATAAATTTTACTAATATTTAAACCTACTTTTGGTATAAGTGCATTTTTTTGCCTAAAAAGCATTTTGTTTTGAATAAAATGTTTTCATTCCCTTATTCATTTTATATTTTAATTAATTTTTTCAACTTAAATAAATTCAATCTTAAAAAATGGATTCAAAACTATGAATCATGAGGTCTAAATTTTTTAAATTGGTCCCTTTTATTTTTTTTTCAATGTGAATAGTAACTTTTTAAATAGTTGTCATCTTAGTAACAGTAAATCGGGTAATTATTGTTAAAGGTGATGTGATAATTCCTAAAAAAATCCCTGAAAATATAATTATTTTATTATTTAATATCTTTTAGACCATTAACATTATTTATTTGGATATTTGTAAATTTCTAGTCACTTTCCTTTGATTGTAACATTTATATTATTTTAAGTAAATATAATGTAAATAACATCACTATCATTCTTTTAATATCTATAAAAGTTTGTGAAATAGGTGAAAAAAATGGTTATAAATAATAATTTTAAATATAAATAATTTTTTAGTGTGGGAATTTATTTCTAATTTTTAGTGGAGAAAGAATTACCTAAAATGCATACGCAAAGTTGACCCAATCTTTAATCAATTAATATATAACAATAACTATTTTTAAATTATAAAAAGTAAAATAATTTGATTAAATATAAGGTTTTCATTGAAATTTTATATAAATTGAAAATATTAGAGACGTGTTTAAGGATTTTCTTTGAATTCCATGTCATTCATGTTTCATTTAAAGTCAAATTAAATGTTTTTTTTCAAAAATAAAATTATTGTTATTTTATAATAAATAATGTTTTATTAAACTAATTAAAATTCATATAACACTTATCATATACCATGTTAATGTTATAGGTTTTAAAATATCTACCTTGGTCTATATATGGGAATTTTTTCCTTTTATAGTAACTTTAATGAACTATTAACTGTAAAAAACCTTGATATAAAAGAATGTGTCAACAGAGTTAATGAGGCATTATCAAATATATATAAGGTTTAAAACGTAATAAAAATATGTATAATTTTTTTTGAATGATATCATTTCATCCCATTATCATTATAACCTATAATTACATTTTTTGTAGTGATTTCCCCATGAAGAATAATTAATATTAATTTAAAATTTTATGTAATTTCAAGAGTGTCCCTCACATCACTTATAAAGGGGGTCCACCACTCCCCTTTTTCTCACACATCTTCATATTCTTATTTAAGACACTACCTTCCCAATAATATTCCATAATTCACTCCCCATTACCTATATGACCTAGTATTATTATTAAAATATCCTAGGTAGGATATTTATGTAAACCTAAAGAGGTTTCCTTAAAAATATGAATGGTTCTTAACCAAGTGTTTTTGGATTATTTTTTTCTTATAACACATTCAAAACATATTCAAACATTATGAAATAATAACATAAATAACATCTATAAGCTAATATGTTATTTTTCTATTTTAAAAATCAATAATTCATCTCTTATTACAACAAATAAGGAATGAAAACATCATTCAAACTTATGTGTCGACTATGAAGACACGAAGTGATGTGCTTAGATTTCCATCGCCACCACTCACAGATTTATATAATAAAGGATTAAATACATATATATATATATGACATTAATAAAATATTAATCATTCTTTAATGTTAATATATCATATATTTTTTTACAATTCAATTCATTGAAAAACAATAATGTTGTTCGCGCGTACATGTGGAATACCACCTCTATGAAGTAATGAGATTTCTTTTTAATCACTAAATCAAATATATTGTAAATATATAAGACTATTTAAAGAAATAATTCACTTTTTTTAATAAATTTATCATTATATATATAAAAAATAATACTTTTCTCGTTTCCATCAGTATCTTTCAAAAACAGAAATGTTACTCATGTGTACATACATCCTACTATCTCTATGATTGTAATGTAGTTAATTTTCCATAACCATATTTCATGGTTCATTTTAAAATTATAATTCACGTCTAAAAAAATAAATATTCTATTATTATAATTTTGTAGATAATGGGGAAACTTCCTCATCGGCCACGGTCAATCTACAAGAGTTTTTTTGATATATGAGCCGAATATCTTCCAAACATCTAATGTCAACTTAATTTATTAAGTAAATATATATGACATGGTAATAAATAAATAAAATTCAATAATAAAGGTTAATTTTTATTTAATAAAGTAAATAATTTAAATACTGTTTTTTTCTAATAATATAAAGAATGTGTATGATGATATGTACTCATGGTAAGGGAAACTATACTTAAACCCCCCATTTTAAATGTTTTAAATAATTATTTTCATAATATTTTTATTCCATATCCATATTCTTAAAAATAATTTATAAATTTATTTATATTGATATTAATTATTTATAACCTAAATTTATTGTCACTTGTTCATTTCAAATTTTGTAAAAATGAAAAAAAAATTATAGAACGTTTAAACAAAAAAGGAAAATAGAATGTTTTATTTTGAAGTAAAAAATGTTAATAATTTTTTCAATAACATAAAAATTATTTTATTTTTGGATTAATTAAAAATAATTTAAGTATTATTTAAATTAAAAATTATCTTTCCTTTATTTGATAATTTATGTTTTGAAATGTTTTTAATGTAAAGTGTGTTTTTATGGCCGAAACTGCTTTTCATGTGGGTATGATAGAGTTTTTAAAGTATTTTATGATGAAACTATGGGTGAGTAAAATATTTTATTCAGGATATGAGAATTGATATTTGATTATGATTAATGGGTGATCTCAACATATCCTAAATTATATGTGATCCAAATATATATATATATATAGTTACATGTGAGCCCCACTAACACTCTTCAATGCTTTGGGTAATGTTCGTACTATTAAGAGTTGAGAATAATGGTGTTAATTGGGTTTGGTTATCAAATAGATTTAACTGGTTTCTAGTTATTTATAACATAATTTAATCACAAGTCATATATATGGTCCTACACTAAAATGTTTTTCATTTTCAATCTATGGTTTTTAATGGTTTTTAATGGTTTTATTTGAGTAAAAGTTTTTATTTTTCATGTTGATATGAATTATTTATTATACTCAATGATAATTGTGATAAATCTAAAAAAATATATATTTTAGTGTTTTTATAATGAATAATAGGTTTCCAATATTTATATCCATTACTTTTTTTTCATGATCATCCAAAATTTTATAATGTTTTTATAAATGTTTAAGGATGGGAAAGGAGAAATAATAGGTAAAGATGAATTTCGAGTAGATTTTCATAAAAATAAAATGTGTTTTCTTTCAAGTGTATTATACTATAGAATAAATGGATTCATATTATATGTATCCACTTTGTAATACATTAGTTGGTTCTGTAAATGTTATGACAAAATTTTAAAAAACAATAAACTATAAAATCCTCATGAATGAAAGGATGTGATTTCATGAATAAATACACATGATTATGAAATGTCTAAATGCTGGTACATTATGATTTATGATTATTACTTATTAGTATAATAATATAAAAATTAGTAAACGTGATTTTAGAGTGCTTATGAAGAAATTTGGACTTGGGGTAGGGTGTTATGTTACAATATCACTTTTTACTAGGACTATATATACTTAAATGTTTTATGATGAAATTATATAACCTATCTAAAAAAAATTAAAAAAAATCATATAATATGGTTATTTATAGATATTCTAAATTTTCATTTCATTTTTATCCCTTTATGTACTCAAATGGTAAAGAGAATATTTCAAATTAAAACAAACCATATTTCTCTATTCAACTTGGAATCTCATTGGTTTATGTCCTTAATATCATTTTAATATTATTAAGGATTATTTAAATATTCTAAATTGATTGGTTATTTTTTTTATCCATGATATAATTTAAATAAAATTTGTTAAAAGGAATTATAATTTCATTTTTTAAATGATGTACTTTTTTATTAAATGTGTTAACAACATAATTATTTTAGAATTTATATAATGAACAACATTTTTCATTACCATGAATATAAATTTACTTGAATAATCCATAACCATTTTAATGGTTCAATTCAAATGAAATGTTTTACAATTTTTTTGGATTTTTTAGACTTTATATAATATATTTCAGTATAAAAATTTTATTTTTCGTGATAAATGATCCAGTGATGTTTTGAATCTATTTTATATATGAGAACATATGTCGATGTTACTTTTTTTCACTAACGATGTGAAAAATGGGTATGATATTTATTCATTATCTGGATATAGTATGGTTTTGATGATGTAATATTGATGATACAAATTTTCATTTCCAAATGATATGTTATTACATATTGATAAATGTATTCGTAATATTATCTAATACATGTTATTGGATTATGATTTTGTGATAGGTTGATTAGTTATAGTTATATTATATATTTTGTAGTGATTTGTGTTTTTTGTTCTTAAAGGGTACAAATGTAGTTATCCCAAGCCCAAAAGAGGTTAAATAACAATTTACCCCAATCCTAGAGAGGGTAAATGGTTATTATCCCAATCCTAACATGTAAAGAATATATTTGTGGCTATCCTTGGTATAATATATCCATGATTATGATTATTTCCCACTTTTTATACCACTCTCTTTTATAATGTTCTTGTGATTATTATATCCTCACATGGCTCATGATCTATCATTCTTTTATGATTCATGTCTTATAAAAAGATAAATCCTTATACCATGATGATGATCTATTAATGGATAGGGATTATTTTGAGATGTTATTTCCACATTTTTATACCCATATTCTTGTTATGGGCATAAATATTTTCACTAATTTACATCTACCATGTTTTCCCTTATAGGTCATCTGATCTCACCCTAACTTATTTTTTATTTTCCCCTATATATGAAAAAGGGTTTTAAGTATGAAATTTATAAGAAATATTAAATCTATGATGAACCTTGTGGGTTATACAGTTTAATTTCTTGTTGTTTTTGTATCATGGTTAATAAATATATTAAACCATAAAATTCCTTGGTGTGGGTATTATTGTGAAATTTATTAAATATTCATTTAACATGATATAATATTTATGTATATTATGAACATTTTACTTAGGATACCTATCATACATGATGTTGGTTAGTTCCATATGAAGATTAGTTAACTTTTTAACATTATTCATTCAGAGTTACTTAACCAAATAGGCTTTATTAATAGGCATGAAGTGATCTATCTTGTTAAAATGATCCAAAATATTCCAATGTATATTATGGACTCTCATGGATTTAGGAAAAATGATCAATAATTACTTGCTCACCACATCCCACTTCTATACTTCCAGATAAAGTTGATGATGAGTTCTTATTAGATTGTTATGCTCAATCATTACCTGTTCAAGGTGATACTTCTAATTGAAAAAAATAATATCGTTATTTATACTAATCCACTAATAATAATGATTTAAACCATAATATATCTTTATAATTATATAAAAAATTTGACGATCGATAATACTGATACAAATTTATCATTTTCATGATTAGGTTTTGGCTTCTAATCATCCATGCGAATCTAATAAAGTAGCAGAATCTTGAAACCAACCATCAGGGAACAGTCAACGGTAATGTTTTTCTCAAATAATTATACAATTAGATTCATATATCTTGGAATCCTTGAGTGTTCAAAATTATATTAAATAACTTAAATATAGAATAAAGTTATCCCAATTTATTCCCTGATCATATCCAAGTGGAATTCAACAATATGAAATGTCAACCTTGGTTCATATTTTCCCTCTAACACCGATTAATGGATAACCATCATACCATATCATTAGAAGAAAAATTTACCTTCATAGGATAATTTTATATATTAAAATAAAATAATTGAATATATTCATCCTAGTGATATTACCTAAAATTAATATCTCTTTGATAAAATATGTATTTATGGATTTCATAGATAGTGGATGTGGTGAAGAATTCATTGTGCAAGAAATGAATCCAACACTATAAATCATGAACAACATTATCCCACTCTAAATCATAGGTTGGGTATATCATTTCATGAATAGGATGTTTCTTTGAAATAAAATACACATCTTAACGATACACCATGATAATGAAGTTGAGACTGATAATAAATGAATCAAAATACACGGAAAAAAATTATCTTTATTGACGTAATATATAGACAAGAGATAAATAAAACTTATTCATAAACCCTTAAATAGATTCTTCAAGTTGGTCAAACCAGATGAATTTAAAATAATTATTTTTCATAATTTTCATAAAAGAAACAACTATTTATAAGTCATCAAAACAATATTGATGGAATTGTATGAGTTTAATAATTTATAAATTTTAATGACATGTGAAGTAAAATTATGAGACATGACTAAATATATATTCTCTAGTTCCATAAAGGCATCAAAATTAAAAATTAATTCAACATGGAACATAACCTTCTAGATCTAAAATGATAATTTATATAACTATACATATAACCAGTGCTCTTGTAAACACCCTAATACAATGCGCATATACAGATCAGTCACATCCCAAGATTTGCAATAAAATAAAAAATAATCCATAGAGGCCTTGATAGAATATTCTATGAAACTATAAACAATATTATTCACCTAATGTAAAAATATTACTATAATATTGGTTAACCTAAAGGAAAAAATATCATTTTTTTAAATGGCCATATGGAAACCAAAATGCTATATTCAGAATAGCATCTTTTATAACTCATAGATGATGTTGAACTCTATATTAGAAAATTTTATAAAACAATTTGTACCCATTTAATTAGTGAAATTTATTTTTACCTATTATTAAATGTTAATGATCATTGATCATTAATTGATTTAAATTATTATAGTTTTCTTCGATACAGATACACCCAAATGAATTATTATTAAAAATAAAAAACTACCATAAGTAGATTATTATGACAAATAAAATCCATCACATAATGTTCCCCTAACTGAATCATTTTTATATCAATTCATTTTGTTCCATGTGATATGAATTAATCAATATAATCTCAGTTTAAAATAATTGGTTTATATTAAATTCTATTTCCCTCTTACATATAAATCCTAAAAATATTCAATGATGATATCGGGATATTGATTTATTATATGAGGTAAAACATGATACCCCTTAGAGTAAATTTCTCTAAGTAATATACTATCCATTTTAGCAGTGATATCTCTAATCAATAAAATATTAGGCTAAAATTAGTTATCCATATATTATTATCCCCCCCCATGGAGTGTATATTGAGATCCATCTTGAGATAAAAATCATACACTTCTACCCAAAATAATGATACATGCATAAAATGGAGTTAACTAATTCATTCACTGAACAGAATCAAATGACACACTATTCATAACCATAATTATTGAACCCAAACCCTTTTATGAAAAGTATTACATTATTTTTCAAAAAACAAATTGGCGAATATAACAAGATAATCAAAATTTCTAGTGACTTTGAATGAATTAGGGGAAACAAGAACATGTACCTAATAATAACCCAAGACTTTATTATCCAATGTAATTTTTTTCAATATACTAAGAACAATGTAAAACATAATTAGTCTTCAATATATAAAAAAATTTAAAAATATAATTTTATAGACATACCACATGAATTTCATTACTTCGTTCACAAGGGAAATAAAAGCATAAGAAGGCGTGACCTCAAACGCTCGTTAAGGGAAACCAAAATTGATATCAATAAAAGATCATAAGTGAGAATAATATGATCATATATGTATGAGAATGTAAACATGTAATATAAACATAAAATAATGAATTCATAAAACAATCATGGATCATAAGACATGAATATTAACCCAAGTCTTTATAATAATGAAAAATATATCAAAAGAACTTTGCATCATAATAATTTGACCATTACATAGTACTTATCATCTTTAACATATGCCAAGGTTCACCTACAAGTCCATAATCTCATAATATAAATATTCCAATAGTGTATTAGTTTTTCTCCCTAATCCCAAACAAAAATGTCTAATTAGATATAAATCTTTACCCAATTCATGGTAGGGATATGTAATACTAATCCTAGGATTCACACAATAGTGTTCTTGGACAAACATCCCTTGAAAAATAAATTGAATCTCGTGAGATAATAACATTAACCAATTAATTTAATGGATATATCATTTTAGTAACACCCATCACAACAAATTAATTACATGTATAAGTGTTCAATATCTAAAAACCTCAATGATTTCATCAATTATTTTTTAACCCAATAAATAAATCGGATTAATCATTAATACAAAAAAACATGATGATAGAATATCATGAGAGATAAATTTTTGAGGTTTTTTAAATAACCTATTCATATTTAAAAAACAAAAAATCGAAGGATATTGAAATAGATTTAAAAACAATCATCCAAAAAAATGCATCAAATGGTGCAAAATTAGATGCTATCATGAATTTTATTTTTTATAAACATGGGTTAAGTATACAAAGGGATAAATATATAATGTGGATAAATAATAAAAAACGAATCATAAAAAGTAAAATCCATCTAAAAAATAAAATGACATTTGAAGTTAAATAATTGATGTTTTTTAGGTATGGATTATAACATTGTTAGAAAATAAATTATTATGGGCCAACATTGAATATCATTTACCAAAGTTTGATGGTAATACATTAAAAAATTTAATTCTAAAATAATATCAATTAATGTATCATTGAAAAATAAATATATTCTTCTAAAGTAAAAGAGTTTTGAAATATAAAAAAACTTATCATGGATGTAAAAATCCTTTGATATTTTCTTAAATGTAATTTGGTTCAAACCCCACATTATTAAAAGGTTTAATAAAAATAATTATAAAAGGTTTTAAATGGAAATATGATATTTTATTGATTTATTACATGGGGTTTCAAAATATGAATGGATAATATTGGTTATAAGTGGATAACATGGACATGAGTGATAAACTACTATCTAAGAGTGTATACTATCACGACCCGTCCCTCAGGTCCCGTGTTGTGACTACCCCAAGCCCACCTTCCATAGGCTAGGGGCTGGCGACTAGCACCAAAGGCATAAATCCCAAAACTATGAAGGCATTGCCTTTAAAACATGAAAACACACACAACAGAGTATGAGATGGAAGCAAAACACTTAGTAAAATTGTATACAAAGCATGCAGAAAGTAGAGGGGATGAAATAAAACCCCAACAGGAAAAATACAAGTACAACTGAAAACAAGTACATCTGAAAAGGAAAAAATAGCTGAAAGGTGAAGAGTATCTATGGGATCATCCACCATGGATCCTACTTAAACGGTAGAAACATATAACCTCCTCATCACTCCACATCTGTCGGTCTCCTCCATGTACCGACACGTCATATGGTCCACCATTGGGTGTCTTCTAGTCCGGGTACTCTCAACCTCAGTCAGCACTATCCTTCATCTTCAACCAACACAACGAGGTATGGGAATAGCTTGTGTAGGGGTGTGTATAACAATACTCAGTAGGGACCCCGAGACCGTCAAGGTCTCACTAAATCCAACAAGGATAAAACAAAAAGTATGAAATCAACAGATAACCCCACTTTGTTATATTCCCATACATATAACTAAGTTATCAAGTAATCCAACTCAAGCATGAGGTAAATACACAAAGATACTTATTCAGCTCAACCAGGATTTTATTCTGGGGATAGTATCAATCTGAACTCTCAGCTGCTGGATAACTCCTCTCTTATCGATTACAATGGGCCTGCCGCGTCACACAAAGGTGCTTCCCACTAACCTTGGACTTTTTAGGTACTCCTCCGGCTGAGAATTGTGGGTCTTCTGCATTACATATAGGCTCTCCCCACTATGGGTCTACCGCGTCACACAGAGGTGCTCCCCCTCATAGCCTACTGAGGTACTCCTCTTGTCGAGTACCGTGGGTATATGTGTCACCAAGGAGCTCCCCACTGTGGGTCTACCACGACACTAAGGTGCTCCCCACAAGGCCAGTAGAGTCACTTTGAGTTAAACGGTTAGTAGTCGTCAGGTCTCAGCCAGCTAGTAGTTTCCCGCACAAATGAACGCTTGTCTCTAGAAGATCTGCTCCACAAGCTACCGGTATATGCTCCAACTGCCATGAAGTCCCACAAAGAAGTATCTCAATGGTCTTCCACGTCATAGATCTCTCAACTCAATAGATGGAACATCAATCGGATTCCTGGTCTATGAGTTATTAGCCTTTTAGTCCTAGGGGCCGGTTGGATTCGCTTACGATCCATCCTGACTGTATCTCAACCTTACCTCGAACTACAGTGGGGTATTCTCAAAGCGACTGTCACGCTCCATGAAAACTAACGCCGCTAATGGTTCATCAAATGGTCATCCGGTGCCAAAGATAAAGCCAAAGAATGTAAAGGGTCGGTAGTGGGCCCGGGTCCAGTCTGACTCGGTCGGACCAACACAACCCAACCTAGTCTAGGCCGACCCGGTCTGGGTCGACCCAGTCAAACATGTTGGTTCTGGCCCGTCCCACTAGGCGGGACAACCTGTTATGTTTAGCCCGGCCCACTGGGCCCCTCCCAGGGGGCCGCGATGGCGGTTCAGCCCAGAGCTTCGCGGGGGTGCGGCCCGGCTCAGCTCGACCCAGAGGGTGTGGCCAGGCTGGTTCGGCCAGGGCACCGCGAGGGGGGGGGGGCATGGGCCGGTTCGGGAGGTCGGGCAGTTGGGAGGATTCCTAGTAGGGCGTGGCCTTGCCGGCAGTTGGCCGGGCAGGGCGTGGCCAAGCCGGAATGCGACAAGAAGGTCGAGCCAGCGCGGTTCGGGCCAGTGCGGTTCGGCGTGGCTTGAGCTGGAGTGGGCCGGTGGCGTTCAGCGGGAGCACGCGGGAGGTCGGCGGTGGTTCGGCCCGCGGAGCCAGCTAGGTCGGGCCACCAGAACATCACGGGGGCGGCACGGTTCGCAGAGGATGTGGGAAGCGTGGCCTTTGCTCGTGCCTTCGTCGCCTTCAACCTCGCTTCATCACCATGCCAAGAAACAAACACAATCAAGAATGGCAGTGGGGTCGGGCCATGTTTGTTTGACCTGTACCCTCCGCATTTAAGGTGGAAACACTTGTCCCAAAAAAGAGTTAGAAATATGAACAATAATTGTCTTACAACCATGCAACGATTCTTTTCCAATCCTAAGAACAGAAAAAGAAAAGGAAAGTTATACAAAACAAACTTTCTAGCTTTGATTTTTGGTTGTCGACATTGAAGTCGCGGGTAGAAGACGAAGGAGTTTTTTGTTCTTCGCATCTGACACGCACTCCCAATCCTGAGCCACGTCGGCTCATTGACGACGATGCGGAGGGTAGGCAGATGAAGACGCCCCACCTCGGTAGGTTCTAAGGGAGGAAGTCGAAGAAGGTCAGTGTTCTTCGTCGGTGAAGAGTTCTTCATCGGCCGAGCGTTCTTTGTTGGAAGAACTTTTCTCCCAATCACTTCTATTCCCAATATCCACCAAATGAGAAATGCCAAGAAAAATAATAATACATTGAGATTTTCTATTATTTAGTTGCAGACACAAAAATCAAATTGTTGAATTAATAACCTATATTCCCTAATTAATTCATGAGTGTTTTTACAAATTAATTAGGGGAGTTGGCACCAATTAATTAAGGGGAGGTCAAGAGGCTCACCCTCATTGATGAGGGAGAGTTGAGAGGTTTTACAATCCTCCATCAATAGGGGGTTTAGCCTCGTGTGTTCCCCACGTCATAACCTCTCGCATGAGGTTAGGTTCGGGTGGGCCCCACTACCATAACCTCTCATGGGAGGTTAAGGTGTGGTGGTACTACCTCCAATTTCCATGAGGAGGATTTAACAACCAAACACACACATGATGGCTCAAAGAAAAATAAAGTGAAGCTCACTTTATTTTATTATTTCCCACGAAAACCCAAAAACAATATTTTAAACTCGACCCACTATCGTCGAAGTGAAAGTCTTATTAAGCGAATACCGGCACTGCGAGTTCAACGGTGCCCTAAGATTTCATATCCGAGAACCTGTTCAAAACTTCTAAAATCCTACTCGAATGTTTTCTGAACATACCCGAACAGAACTTCATAAATTGATTCCAGGCACACCGGGCCTCGGATTCATGCACCGTCTATTTTCACAGACTCATAAAATTCCCATACATTTAAGAAAAAAATATCCACATAAATCTCGGGTCTTTACATTCTCCCCAGCTCAGGGCTTTACGTCCCCGTAAGCAACAACTGGAACTAAGGGAACAAGTGGGGATACTGAGTGCGCATCTGATCCTCCCAATCCCATGTTCTCCCTTGGAGGTTCTCGTGCTGCTAGAGAATGCGCAACAGAGGTATCGACCATCCACGAAGGACCAGCTCCTATCGATCTCAATCTCCACTGGAACCTCCATAAAAGTCCCCCCATTGTCGATTCCCAACTCTCCACGGTCGATGATGTGAGAAGGGTCATGCACATATCTCCTCAGTTGGGATACGTGGAAGACGTCATGCACCCGGTGCAACTGAGGTGGAAGATCCAAGAGGTAAGCCACCTCGCCTACTCTGTTGAGGACCTAGAAAGATCTGATGAATCTCAGATATAACTTTATGCCTCGGCCAAATCATCGTAGTCCTCGTCGTGGTGAGACCCGTAGAAAGACGGGGTCGCCATCCTTGAACTCCAGAGGTCTCCATCTCTTGTCAGCATACAACTTCTGCCTTCTCTATGCAGTCTTCATCTGCTTCTAGATGATCTGCACCTTCTCTGCGGTAGCCCGTACCATCTATAGTCCCACTAGTTCTAACTCCCCAGGGTCAATCTAGTATAAAGGTGATCTTCATGTTCGTCCGTATAACACGTCGAAAGGTTCCATACCAATGGTGGAGTGATAGTTTTTGCTATAGGCAAACTCAACCAAAGGTAAGTGATCCCCCCAACTACGACCGAAGTCAAGGACACAAGCACGTAACATGTACTGGATGGTCTATATGGTCCACTCTTTCTAAACATCCGTCTGAGGTTTAAAGGCGGATCTCAAACTAAGCTACGTCCCGAAAGCCTCCTGAAACCCCTTCCATAGCCAGGTTATAAACCATGCATCAAGATCACAGACAATAGATGAAGGTACTCCATGTATCCTCACAATCTCTTCCACATATAGGAATCCCATGCTCTCTACTAAACCCTACTCTCTGATCGGTAGGAATTGGGCCGACTTGGTGATTCGGTCAATGATCACCCAAATCGATTCATGACCCCTGGATATATATGGAAGTCCTGTCACGAAGTCCATGTATATACCATCCCACTTCTACTCTGGGACATCTAAATTCTGATCTAAGCCTTCTAGTACCTTGTACTCTACCTTCACTTGCTAACAAGTGAGGCATCGAGAGAAAAACACTGCTACTACCTTCTTCATACCTGGCCACCAGTGCTGTTGTCGAAGGTCCTGGTACATCTTCACCACTCCTGGATGTACAGCTAAAGAGGATGTGTGGAACTCCCTCAACACTTCCTCCTCCAGTGACACTGGTACCATAGTATATCCTCTGAATAAGATAACATGCACCCCACCTTCAAAAATTCTATCAGGTGCGTGTTATGTGGATATCTGAGCACGTCGTGTCTCGCAGTCAGCGTCTGCACATTGTAACTCCCTGACTCACTAAAGAAGTGTGGAGGGACTATAAAAGACTATAGAAAGGATACACCATCTCTATCAACAAAGGATATATGTAAGGCAGCCAGCTGCTCTGCTGCCTTGCCTAGAAGTTGTATACCAGATCTCCGGCTGAGTGCATCTGCTTCAAAATTCCCCTTTCCAAGAGTATAGACTATCTCGAAATCACAGTCCTGAAGGAACTCAAGCCATCGTTGTTATCTCATGTTCAGGTCCTTATGAGGTAATATATACATGAGAATCTTGTGATCAGAGTACATGGTAAAACGTTCTCCCATCAGATAGTGTCGCCACATCTTCAAGCCGAAGACCACTACTTCAAACTCTATGTCATGGGTAGTGTAGTTCTTCTTGTGTTTCCTCAGCTTCAGAGAACCATACGTGATCACTACTTTCTCCTGTATCAGGACACACCCGAGTCTGGCCCCTAATGAATCGTAGTAGACTACGTACCCCACGCCTTCCTTAAGAATCCTCAAGATGGGGACACTATTCACCCTCTACCTCAGCTCATGAAAGCTCTGCTGGCATCTCTCCGACCACACAAAGGGTTGCCCCTTCTTCGTCAAGGCTGATAGTGGTGCTGCAACTTTGGAAAAATCTGGCACAAACCTTTGTTTGTAACCAACCAAACCCAGGAAACTTTATACCTCTGTCACACTCCAGGGTGGCTCCCAAGCATGTACTGCCTCAATCTTTGTTGGATACACTGCAACTCCATCCTCTGAGATGAAATGACCCAAAAATTGAACCTCTCAGATCCAAAACTAGCACATCGAGAGCTTACCATAAAGCTGGTGCTCTCGGAGTGTGTCCAGTACTACCTTCAAATGGTAGGCATGATCCTCCTCAGTAGTCGAGTAGATCAGAATGTCGTCGATGAAGACTGAGACAAAGCGATCAAGGTATGGCTGGTAAATCTTGTTCATGAGTCCCATGAACACTACTATAGCGTTGGTTATGCCTAAAGGCATAACCAAGAACTTGTACAAGTTGTAACGACATATGTAAGCCATCTTCTGCACATCCTCGTCTCGAACTCTAAGCTGGTGATAGCCTGATCTGAGGTTTATTTTCAAGAACCACCGTTCTCCATTCAACGAATCAAAGAGGTTCTCAATCCTCAAGAGTGTGTACTTTTTCTTCACTGTCACTTGGTTTAAGTGATGGTAGTCAACAAAAAGCCTCATGCTCCAATCCACATTCTTGGTAAACAGAATCGAGGCTGTCCAGGGAGAAACACTGGGCCAGATGAATCCTTTATCCTGCAAGTCCTCAATCCATACCCACAACTCACAAAGATCAGTGGGAGCCATCTGATATGAAGGTGTAGATATCGGTGTCGTCCTAGGGTACATGTCAATGTAAAATTCCACTTCTCTGTGAAGAGGTAGAACTGGAACATCATCAGGGAAAACATCTGTATACTAGTCTACCACTATAGGATAGCTCGGACTCTCCACATCAACTGCTCCGAGGGTAAGGCAAGCCAACTGGTGAGTGATTGGATACACCCTCCTCCAAATAAGTATTTCCTTTGCTGTAAATCCTCCCTTATTGCCGTTGGAGGTAAAACTGGTCTCATCCATGCGGATACACTTCATTTTGTGCCTAATACAATCGATCTGAACATGGACTGTAGATAACCAGTCCATACCCAAGATGACGTCATAAGGCCTCAATGCCACTACCAGGAGATCCCAGCCGAAGCTCTCGCCTCCGAGAGTAAGCTCACACTACTGGAACAAGTGTTCAATCCTAGAGTCTACTCTTGTAGGAGTCTCTAGATGTAAGTATCAAGTCAACAGCTCTGTGATAATCTCCGAACTCCGAACGAGGGTGGTGGAAATGAAAAAGTGACTGGAACCTGTGTCTATAAGAACTACAGCTATGGTGGAGTAGACAAATATCGTACCTCAAATAATATCTTGAGTGCAATGATCATAAGCCTCAGCTTCTTGGAGGTGATCTCTCCCATGTCCACCTGCTCCCCATGGTCTTGGTGGACCTTTTGGTGGTGGTGGTGGTAACACCTCGAAACGTCGCCCACCGCCAGCTGCCCGACCAGCTCCCCTGCCACGTCTGCCTGCTCCCTGCGGACCGCTTAGATCAAATCTTTTTCTCTGCATGGGAGGTCCTTGGACTATCTTCTGATCATCTGAATGGAAGGTCGGATAGTCACGAGCCATGTGACAATTCCTGTAGCATGAGTAACACTGCCCGCTCCTGGAATGTGTGTATTTGCCTCGAGTGTCGCGTACAACCGATCCTGATTCATTCGGTCATCCACCTGTGGGTCTGGTCCTCTTAGAACTTTGCAACATATGTCTTCTTCCATCTGCAGAAGACTCCGTTGCATGTAGACTAGTGGTGGGTCTCGCTGTTGGCGGCTGATTAGCAAGGAAACTCTCCACTAAGAGGGCTCTCTCTTACACCCCTTCCTACATTGGGATGCTGAGGGATATCAACGAAGCCCTATTCTCTCGCTTGAGCCCCTTCTCAAATGTTTGGGCCTTGAAGAATGGGTCTCACACCATATCTGTGGAGTAGCGTGAGAGGTCAGTGAACATCACTCAGTAATGTACCACTGTCATGATGCCCTACTAAAAATGAATTAGCTCCTCTATGCGCATGGTGAGAAGAGTCACTAGAACAAACTTTGATCGAAATAGGCTCTCAAAGTCTTCCCAGAGAAGCATCATCTCGTCGTGAACCTGGAGCATCAAGATCCACCATCCTCTTGCTGCTTCCTATAGAAGGTTGGCAGTAAGAACCACCATGATTTCGGCTGGTGTCCCTACCAGTCTGAAGACTCTCACCAAAGCCTCCATCCAATACTTAGCTACCAACGGGTCCGTCTCACCCGTGTTCCTAGGAATCCTCTAGCACATGAACTCAGGGAACGCGCTCAAGTGAGGTGCATCATCTTCTACATGGGCTTATGGCATCGGTGGCCCAATGGGGTTTGGTACCACCGGTGCCTCTACTGGAAAAGGGCCAAGCATTGATGCCTTGTCACTCGGTGGGCTATCCGCGTGTACGACTATCAAGGCTCTAGCAGGTCGTCCACATGGAGGAATCTTGAAAGAAATAGATGCAACACGGTCAAATATTATACCTGCTGAGCTGACCTATTTGAGTTGACTTAATGAAAACTTTTGAAAACACACATGCAATTAGTGTTTTCGTGCACTGAGTCAGAAATCAGAAGTCAGGGTCCTGGTGTATGGATACGTCGGACGCCGCACCAATACTAGACTCCCTGCACTAAATGTAACACCCCAGGTAAATAAAGAATATGTCATTTTTATATTTATCCATATTTTTGAATAAAATATTAATATAACTTTAAAGGGGACGCTATGCTCGATGGAGTACGCAACACGCAACAACGAGTTTCTTGGGAATCTTACGTTGCACTCTAATAATAAAATAATATTATTTTAAATGGTAGTTAACGCCTAGATGTTGTGATGGCGGGAATGAATAGAACTAACTACAAAATTATTATATATGTTTGTCAAATATTTTTACTTATTACAAAAAATGATAGAGGATTAAAAATGTGAATGAATCCAATTTTAAGCGTAGACAGTCTAATATTCTTTAAAAGGTCGATTAACTGCCTTTTGAAGGCGAACCTCATTTAAATCTACTTTTTGACAATTTTATGTGTTATATTTGACAAAATAAAATTCTTCTTTAGAATTGGGACATCAAAATTTACTTTGTTTAAATTTTTGGTATTTTTCGGAAAAAGTTCATTTTTTAATGAATAGTGAAAAATGTTGTATTTTAATTCAAAACCTGTTTTTAATCTAATTTAATTATATGATTATATTATATTTTAAATTGGTTTTAAAGTGTAAATAGAATATATTTTTACCATTTAATCCAATAGTGGTCATTGGAATCAATTTCACTTTGAAATTGAACTTAAACTAGTGTCAATCTTTTGATACTTATTGTTTCATAAAAAAACGCTATTTGCTCTGACTGCGGGAATTAATTATAAAATTAATTAACGCAACTTATATGTTATGAATTTGGTAAAATAGACACCTTTTTTTAATTCGGAATTTCAAATATAGCTTAGGGTGAATTTTTGGTATTTTTCTGAAAATCTCCAATTTTTTATGAATAGTGAAACCACAAAGTGGTGGTTACAAAATTCGATTTTTCGTTTAAATGGGACTTTACCACTTCTGTGATTTGAATTTCAAAAATCCAATTTAAATGTTTTTAATTGTTAAGTAAAATGTGGTTCAATGGGATGAAAATAATTTTTGATGAAAAGTAACTTTTAAGTTTTATTAATCGCGATTAAAGGTAATTAGTGTGATTTAAGGTAAAAATGATATTATAATAAAATGAAAATATATTGACACTTGTCGTAACCCTATTGGATGAGTTATGGCCGACCAAGACAACCCATGGGACGATTTTTGGTACCCCATGGAGCCACTTGGGTTTGATAATGACATTTATGCCTTTTATTTAAAGTTAAAATAAAAATGTCACAAACATGATTTGTTTTACTAAAACAATTTTAAAATGTGGTTATACAAGTTAGACTTTTGTCTATAAATATTCATTGGAAAGATAAATAGATTTCCTACATCATAGTATTTTTTTATAATTTTTATACATTAAATAAATTAAATTCTTTATGACATAATGATGATGCAGTGATGACCTCATTATTTAACGATTTAAATAATATGGAAAGATAATGAAAAATATAGGACCTACACATGTCAAAAACCTATTGTATGGGTGTATTTCGAACCCTTATAACCTTATCCTCTAAAAAAAACAATGTGGGACCATTAAAATCCGAAAACCATTTGAACATAAAGTAACATTTTATACTCTTCCAAGAGTGCCCCTCCTCTCATCTTATAAAAGGCCCCCACCTCTACCACCTTACCCACAGCTCTAAAACCATTGGATCGGCCAAGATCTGATCATTTTATCTCTCCACATCCCACTACTCATCCTAGAATCCTTAACTTAGGCAGGAAGCTCTTCAAGAAACCCTTTTGGTTCAAACCAAAGGGAGTTACCCAATTTTAAGGTAACGTCTTCACTTGTGCTCTTTTGTTTTATTTTGCTTCTCCAACCCCCTAAACTCTTTTTATTAATTTCTTTTGTAACAAATCCAGTATCATAAATATACTAGGATGTTGTTATAATAATTATTATAGCTACACTTACACACACCTTCATCTAATGGTTAAAGAACATACAGTTTCTGTGGATGGTGAATTTCTGCCTCACGAAACGATGATTGTTCAACACTCATATAACACCTTCAAAGGTGGCCATTAAGATATCACTATGTTTATATATGATATATAATATTTTTATGTTTTACATAAATCTTCTGTATTTTTTATTTTTGGCATACCTTTATGACTTCCATTATGGGTATACGCGATATCTTCATTTTAGGAGGTGCGGACTACCGCCCCCTCAAAGTGATTTGATTCGTTAATGCCATATTTGGGATGTATAATGGATGGATTTAAAGTTATTATATATTATGTTATACTGGAATTATAATATACATTTATATCATTATTGTTTTCCTTCCATTAATGTATGAGATAGAAATGAAAGTAGCGTTCATGCGTACATACGGCTTACCGTCTCCATGAACGGTGCATTTCATTTCTTATCCTCAAATGTAATGTACTATTATAAGTACATAGAATGGATATATATGATGTATGATACATCTAAAGGATTAATATAATTCTGGAATTAAAAATTCACACATCTCTCATTTAGCTTTAATTCCATTAATATGACATAGAAATGAAAGTAGCGTTCATGCGTACGTACGGCTTACCGTCTCCATGAATGGTGCATTTCATTTCTTACCTCTAAATGATTATGTAATATTATAAATACATGTATATGCTGGATATATATGACATATATGATATAAAAATCAGTAATGTCATTCTGGATATAAAGAACCATTGACCACACGAACAACATGTAATTGTAAGAAGTCCACTTTTGACTTAAGAACCAAATATCGACAAAACAAACATTATTAACTTAAATGATTACATAATGTTTATAACATTTCAATAATTGATATAAAAGGAATAATTAACTTGAAAATATTATTAAGAAGGTATAAATTATCTCAAGTTTATTATTCAAGACATTAAAGAACGATCGAGTCAAGTCGGACCCGAGGTAAGGGATCCTACTCCTCTTTTTCTCTTTAAGTATGCTCTTCTATGTCATTCCTTTTAAAGATCATCTTTATTGTTATTGGGATGTTATTTTATATTACTCTTACTGTAATTTTTATGTTCATTTTATGATAGACCCTATTCTCTCTCAACAATCAATTTTGTAAGTTTTGAGTGGCGCCGTTAGGCTGCCGAATTTTCGTAAGAGATCTAACCTCTCTCTTTGTTTTTAAGTACTCTCCTTTATGTCACTTCTTTTAAGATCCTCTTTGTTATGTTGGGGGATGTTATTTTATATTCCTCTTTCTATAAACTTTATGTTAATATTATGAGATGCCCTATTTGATATCATCAATCCATTTTTGTATGTTTTATGTGGCGTTGTTAGGCTGCCGAGTTTTCGTAAGGGATTTTTCATCTCACTTTTATTCCTGTGAGATTTATGCTACATTTGCCACAATTTCCTTTGATTGGTGTATGTACTGCCCACTATTTTACTCATTGTGTAATATAGTTTCATTTATGATTATTTAAATCAATGTTGTATTTTCCTTCTTTCACGGGGTGTATGTTTCGAAAGATACCCATGTCGGTAAGGGAACCTTTCACCCTCCTCTTTTTAAAAGAATTATTTTGTTATGTCTATTAATTCACATACTATTATGTGGGGATATTTTCTTCTATATCCTTATTGATTTAAATTTTATTTCCATGTGATGAGATAACCTATTTATCTCTCATCAACTCATTTTCTGAATTTTGTAGTGACGCCATTAGGCTGTCAAATTTTTTCAAGGGAACTTCTTAACGAAAACATTATTCTTTGGGATAAACTTATATTCCTTGAATATATCGTTCTATGAATATGTGTGAATAACCTATGATTGTTTTACACTTAATATTCACTTATATTTGGTGTATTCGTTTGTCACACATAATTATGTAATTGATTTATCCTTAAACCAAGGATATCGTCTTTGTAAGGGACTTCGTCCCAATCTCCTTTCATTGAGGCATATTTCGTTTTATACACAACATTCTTTTATACGGTGTATAAAACCCTTTGACTTTTACTTTTATACAAAAGGAATCTTTTTCTACGAAGCGTTTTACTAAACGACAAAAAGGAATGTTTCTTTTAACATACGCGGTGACAACGACCTTCTCCGCCGCTGTGAGTATTATTTGATCTTTGGATTCCTCAACAAGTCGTAATGGTTTTAAAATAAAATAAATATTATATACTCTTTTATGTATTTTGGTATTGAAAATGGCTTTGATAAAGAATTCTATTTTTTCAATATATTTAAATGATATATTGTGATTGAAATGTGGAAATGTTATCATTACTTTATATTGGTTTTATGTGTTATAATTTTATAATGGTACTTGGACATTTTACGGGTGGTTACGTGATAAAACATATGACGGGTGGGGTCGTGAATACCAGGACGGGTGGTTACGTTATAACCTCAAATGCATTGGGTATGGAAGTTAGCCGTATGGATATTCCATTAAGTATGTATGGAAGTTGGCCGAATGGCTATTCCATTAAGTGATATGTGTGGAAGTCAACCTTATGGTTATTCCACTTAAGTATGTTTATGTCCCAAGTTACCTTTATATGTTATGTGATCTTTATATGGGTTTTATGGTAATTGTTTGGTTACAGAAGGGTAAGTAATGAACTTTGATTCAGTGAAGATTTTTTACTACTTCGAAAAGGATAAAAGTATTACTTTGATAAAGTATACATGGTTTACTTGTTGTTTTGAAAAACTAATAGTTTTCATTCTTTGTGTATCCCTTACTGAGATTTTTATGCTCATCCCAAGTTTTTGGAATGTTTTTCACAGGACCTAATGTGGAATAGGGTCATGGATGGGATCAAGGGAAAGTCATGCAACCTAAAACATGGAACTGGACATGTTCTTTCTAAGAGTTTTTATTTTATGGAAACTTAGTAAAAGTTTCTACTTTGTAATCTTTTGAGATGTAATTGTTATGTCCTAATTCTCTAAAACTCTAAACCTGAAAATATCCTCAATGTGAATTATTCATTTAATTCAATATTAAGTAAGGTTTAAGGCCGGAGCCTTATAGTTGGTATCAAAGGTCGGTTTAGACAACTTTAGGGATTAGGAGTTTTTGTTAGACACATGATTAGTCCCTATATCTATTATTTCAGTTAAATCCTTGTTTTATAAATTTTTTCAGGACAAGTAAAGTCGGTTACGAATGGAAGGAGAAGGATCTCAAATGACATTCCTATCTCTTCCTGATGACATGCTTGCAATAATTATTGCAAAGTCATGTTCAGATGATTGTGAAACTTTTTCTAGCATACAACTCACTTGAAAACAGTTGTTTGATATATCAAACACCTCCACTATACCTCGTTATCATCGTGGATCATGGGTTGTTTTTAAAAAAAATACTATTTTCACAATATTCTCATCTTTTCAAGAAAGGTAAATACTATCAAGGTATTTTCAAATATTTTACCTTATCACAAGAATTTGAATCATATTATGATTTTAAAAATGGTGCTGAGGAAGGAGACCCTTGTACAACCTATTTATATTTGATTTTAAAATATATTCTCTCATCAGATACTTATGGTATTTTAAAAGGACTAATAATAGAAAGTTTCAACTCAAATTCGGTCCGACTATTTTATAGAAATCATGTTTTATTAGATATTTTGGAATTATATGTCATACATGATTATTTTCCAAAACTGTTTTTCTGTGAACATCCATATGACCCATGTTGTACAAGGTGTATTTGGATGGAGGAATCAAATGATTTTGAAGGATCTCTAAATAATTGTTGTAATGCATGGGACTTCTACCTACGTGAGCAAGATGACGATGAAACCGAGTGGACGCCATGATCAAGGTATGATGTTATTCATTTTGGGAATCGTTTTATTTTATGTTATGGTGGTGAAATAAGACTTCAAGAATTAAGATGTTGAGACCGTAACAAATTTGGATGAAAATGAGAGGTATAAGGAAACTATTAAGGTTAAAACATGTTAGGGTTATTTTTGGAGTTTTATAAAAAGGACAACACGTAGACCGTGTGACAACCCGTCACGTCGGACAAAGCTGCGGGAATCGATCCCACAACCAAAGTGCGACTGGTATTTATCGTCTACCACTGGACTACGTGAAGTCCCTAGTTAGTTTGAATTATTCTTTTTAGTTAGATGATTTTATGAATTAAGATTAAGTTGATTTTGGGTTATCTATGGAAATTTATTAACCTATCATGGAGGATATGTGATTAGGTTAATTACTTTTCAATACGAGACATTAAGAGCAATTGATGTTGTTTGGAGATAAATGTTATGATTTAACTTGGAAGACTATGTGACTAAATCCTTCAAATATTTGGGTTTCAATCTTAGTTAGGTTTACATTGAAGAATTTTATGGACAAACTGTTTATCGAATGGTCCTCGTTGAACTTTGGGTTTTGTTGGACAAATTTTGGAGATTAAGAATATATTTTCTTTTTATAAAGGGTTATCCTTTTCTGGATTATATGATCTTGTACTAACCTTTTTAGTTTTGGTTTTGGTTAAAGCTCAAAGACATGGGAAATATATAGTTATATTTTGTGGATTAGGTGGTTCTATATAAGTTGATTATATTACTCTTAATGTGAACAAGTCTTCCTAAATACTCATCTTTTGGAGAAAATATGAGTTTGATTAAGGAATCTAGTAAAATTTGGGAGTCTACGTGACAAGTAAGTACATTTCATTATGATTTAGTTAGGCTCAAAAATAAATTCCTCAATGAAGAGTAAATTAAAACAAAAATGTTGTCTGTTAACTTTTCCTACTGGGGAATCGAATACCGTTTAACCCATCACAAGTTTGTGATTTTCTTATGGTTAACTTTCTCCTAGACATGTTTAATATCACTCTCCATCAGAACATGACCCTTTGTTTTTTCCTCCATGTCCATATTTTCATACATGGAATCCTAGTATGGGTTAACTCGGGTGACCTCTATACTTATCTTTCTTTATTTTAAAGTTATTGTTTTACCGACTCTTGTTCCGATGTGGGACTTTCAAGGATATTTCCAAGCCCAATTTTAAAATTGTGAGGACGCAATTACCAAAAGGGGGGAAGGATGTAACACCCCAGGTAAATAAAGAATATGAAATTTTTATATTTATCCATATTTGTGAATAAAATATTAATATAACATTAAAGGGAACGCTATGCTCGATGTCGTACCCAACACGCAACAACGAGTTTCTTGGGAATCTTACGTTGCACTCTAATAATAAAATAATATTATTTTAAATGGTAGTTAATGCCTAGATGTTGTGATGGCGGGAATAAATAGAACTAACTACAAAATGATTATATATGTTTGTCAAATATTTTTACTCTTTACAATAAATGATAGAGGATTAAAAATATGAATGAATCCAATTTTAAGCATAGACAGTCTAATATTCTTTAAAAGGTCGATTAACCGCCTTTTGAAGGAGAACCTCTTTTAAATCTACTTTTTGACAATTTTATGTGTTATATTTGAAAAAATTAAATTTTTATTTAGAATTGGGACATCAAAATTTTCTTTGTTTAAATTTTTGGTATTTTTCCGAAAAAGTTCAATTTTTAATGAATAGTGAAATATGTTGTATTTTAATTCAAAACCTCTTTTTAATATAATTTATTTATATGATTATATTATCTTTTTAATTGGTTTTATAGTGTAAATAGAATATATTTTTACTATTTAATCCAATAGTGGTGATTTTAATTAATTTCACTTTGAAATTGGACTTAAACTAGTGTCAATCTTTTGATACTTATTGTTTCATAAAAACACGCTATTTGCTCTGACTACGGGAATTAATTATAAAATTAATTAATGAAACTTCTATTTTATGAATTTGGTAAAATAGACATCATTTTTGAATTCTTAATATCAAATATTGCTTAGGGTGAATTTTTGGTATTTTTCTGAAAATCTCCAATTTTTGATGAATAGTGAAACCACAAAGTGGTGGTTACAAAATTTGATTTTTTTTAAATGAGACTTCACCACTTATGTGATTTGAATTTAAAAAATCTAATTTAATTGTTTTTAATTGTTAAGTAAAATGTTGTTCAATGGGATGAAAATAATTTTTGATGAAAAGTAACTTTTAAGTTTTATTAATCGCGATTAAAGGTAATTAGTGTGATTTAAGGTAAAAATGATATTATAATAAAATGAAAATATATTGACACTTGTACTAACACTATTGGATGAGTTATGTCCGAAAAATACAACCCATGGTACTATTTTTGGTACCCCATGGAGCCACTTGGGTTTGATAATGACATTTATGCCTTTTATTTAAAGTTAAAATAAAAATGTCACAAACATGATTTGTTTTACTAAAACAATTTTTACATGTGGTTATACATGTCATAATTTTGACTATAAATAGTAATTGGAAAGCTAAAAAGATTTACTACATCATAGTATTTTTTTATATAATTTTTAGACATTAAATAAATTAAATTCTTTATGACATCATGATGATGCAACGATGACCTCATTATTTAACGATTTATATAAAATGGAAGGATAATGAAAACACTAGGACCTAAACATGTCAAAAACCTATTGGATGGGGGGATTTATAACCCTTATCACCTTATCCTCAAAACACATCAATTTTGGACCATTAAAATCCGAAAACCATTTGAAACTAAAATAACATTTTATACTTTTCCAAGAGTGCCCCTCCTCTCCTCTTATAAAAGGCCCCCACCTCTACCACCTTACCCAAACCTCTCAAACCTTTGGTTCGGACAAGCTATGATCATTTTGTCTCTCCACATACCTCTCCTCATCCTAGAAGCCTTAACGTAGGCAGGACGCTCTTCAAGAAACCCTTTTTGTTCAAACTAAAGGGAGTTACCCAATTTTAAGGTAACGTCTTCACTTGTGCTCTTTTGTTTTATTTTGCTTCTTGAACCCCCTAAACTCTTTTTATTCATTTCTTTTGTAAAAACTATAGTATCTTCAATATACTAGGATGTTGTTATAATAAGTGTTCGAGCTACACTTACATACACCTTCATCTAATGGTTAAAGAACATACAGTTTCTGTGGATGGCGAATTTCTGCCTTACGAAACGATGATTGTTCAACACTCATATAACACCTTCAAAGGTGGACATTAAGATATCACTATGTTTATATATGATATATAATATTTTTATGTTTTACTTAAAGCTTCTGTATTTTTCATTTGTGGCATACCTTTATGGCTTCCATTATGGGTATAGGCGATATCTTCATTTTAGGAAGTGCAGACTACCGCCCCCTCAAAGTGATTTGATTCGTTAATGCCATATGTGGGATGTATAAAGGATGGATTTAAAGTTATTATATATTATGTTATACTGGAATTATAATATACCTTTATATCATTATTGTTTTCTTTCCATTAAAGTATGAGATAGAAATGAAAGTAGCGTTCATGCGTACGTACGGCTTACCGTCTCCATAAACGGTGCATTTCATTTCTTATCCTCAAATGTAATGTGCTATTATAAGTACATATAATATATATATATATGATGTATGATACCTCTAAAGGATGAATATACTTATTTAATTAAAAATAAACAAATCTCTCATTTATTTTTAATTCCATTAATATGACATAGAAATGAAAGTAGCGTTCATGCGTACGTACGGCTTACCGTCTCCATGAACGGTGCATTTCATTTCTTACCTATAAATGATTATGTAATATTATAAATATATGTATATGCTGGATATATATCATATATATGATATCCAAATCAGGAATGTCATTCTGGATATAAAGAACCTTTGACCACACGAACAATATGTAATTGTAAGAAGTCCACTTTTGACTTAAGAACCAAATATCGACAAAACAAACATTATTAACTTAAATAATTACATAATGTTTATAACATGTCAATAATTTATATAAAAGGTATAATTAACATGAAAAAGGTTCTTAAGCAAGTATAAATTAATTCAAGTTTATTATTCAGGACGTTAAAGAACGATCGAGTCAAGTCAGACCCGAGGTAAGGATCCTACTCCTCTTTTCCTTTTTAAGTATGCTCTTTTATGTCATTCCTTTAAAAGATCATCTTTCTTGCTATTGAGATGTTATTTTATATTAATCTTACTGTAATTTTTATTTTCATATTATGAGAGACCCTATTCTCTCTCATCAATCAATTTTGGAAGTTTTGAGTGGCGCCGTTAGGCTGCTGAATTTTCGTAAGAGATCTAACCTCTCTCTTTCTTTTTAAGTACTCTCTTTTATGTCACTTCTTTTCAGCTCCTATTTGTTATGTTGAGGGATGTTATTTTATATTCCCCTTTCTTTAAACTTTATGTTAATATGATGAGATACCCTATTTGATCTCATCAATCCATTTTTGTAAGTTTTATGTGGCGATGTTAGGCTGCCGAGTATTTGTAAGGGATTTTTCATCTCACTTTTATTCCCGTGAGATTTATGTTACATTTGCCACAATTTCCTTTGAGTGGTGTATGTACTGCCCATTATTTTACACATTGTGTAATATACGTTCATTTATGAGTATTTACATCAATGTTGTATTGTCCTTCTTTCACGGGTTGTATGTTTCGAAAGATACCCATGTCGGTAAGGGAACCTTTCACCCTCCTCTTTTTAAAAGACTTCTTTTGTTATGTCTTTTAATTCACACACTATTACGTTGGGATATGTTCTTCTATATCCTTATTGATTTAAATTTTATTTCCATGTGATTAGATACCCTTTTTATCTCTCATCAACTCATTTTTTGAATTTTGTAGTGACGCCATTAGGCTGTCAAATTTTTGCAAGGGAACTTATTAACCCAAACATTATTCTTTGGGATAAACTTATACTCCTTGAATATGTTGTTCTATGAATATCTGTGAATAACCTCTGATTGTTTTACACTAAATATTCACTTATATTTTGTGTATTATTTTGTCACACATAAATATGTAATTGATTTATCCTTAAACCAAGGATACTGTCTTTGTAAGGGACTTCGTCTCAATCTCCTTTCATTGAGGCATATTTCGTTTTATACACAACATTCTTTTATACGGTGTATGAACCCCTTTGACTTTTACTTTTATACAAAAGGAATCTTTTTCTAAGAAGCGTTTTACTAAACGACAAAAAGGAATGTTTCTTTTAACATACGCTGTGAAAACGACCTTTTCCGCCGCCGCGAGTATTATTTGATATTTGGCTTCCTCAACAAGCCGTAATGTTTTTAAAATAAAATAAATACCATATACTCTTTTATGTATTTTGGTATTGAAAATGGTTTTGATAAAGGATTCTATTTTTCAATATATTTAAATGATATATTGTGATTGAAATGTGGAAATGTTATCATTCCTTTATATTGGTTTTATGTGTTATAATTTTATAATGGTACTTGGACATTTTACGGGTGGTTACGTGATAAACCATATGATGGGTGGTGTCGTGAATACCAGGATGGGTGGTTATGTTTTAACCTCCAATGCATTGGTTATGGAAGTTGGTCGTATGGCTGTTCCATTAAGTATGTATGGTAGTTGGCTGAATGACTATTCTATTAAGTGATATGTGTGGAAGTCGACCTTATGGTTATTACACTTAAGTATGTTTATGTCCCATGTTACCTTTATATGTTATGTGATCTTTATGTGGGGTTTATGGTAATCTTTTGGTTACAGAAGGGTAAGTAATGAACTTTTATTCAGTGAAGAGTTTTTACTACTTCGAAAAGGTGAAAAGTATTACTTTGATAAAGTATACATGGTTTACTTGTTGTTTTGAAAAACTAACAGTTTTCATTCTTTGTGTATCCCTTACTGAGATTTTTATGCTTATCCCATGTTTTTGAAATGTTTTTCACAGGACTTAACATGGAATAGGGTCAAGGATGGAATCAAGGGAAAGTCATGCAACCTAAAACATGGAACTGGACATGTTCTTTCTAAGTGTTTTTTTATGAAAACTTAGTAAAAGTTTCTACTTTGTAATCTTTTGAGATGTAATACTTATTTCCTAATTCTCTAAAACTCTAAACCTGAAAAGATCCTCAATGTGAATTATTCATTTAATTCAATATTAAGTAAGGTTTAAGGTCGGGGCCTTATACTAAATACCACACTTAGTACCCTTGACACTATTTCTCCATATAAAATAATGATCAGAGTTCAAAGTTCTATGGTAGAACTGACTCCTCTGATACCAATTTGTCACGACACGTTCCCCGGGGCCCACGCCATGACTAACCCAAGCCCACCTTCCATAGGCCAGGGGCGGGCGACTAGCACCAAAGGCGTAAATCCCTAAACTGGGAAGGCATTGCCTTTAAAATATGAAAACACAAACAATAGAGTATGATATGGAAGAAAAACACTAAGTAAAACTGTATACAAAGTGTGTTGAAAGTAGAGGGGATGGAATAAAAGCCCAACAGAAAAAATACATGTACAACTGAAAAAAAGTAAAAGTAAAAAGGAAAAAACAACTGAAAGGTGAAGAGTAGCTCCTGGATCATCCACCACGGATCCTACCTAAAGGGTAGATACAGATAGCCTCCTTAGCACTCCACGTCTTTCGGTATTCTCCACATGCTGACACGTCGTATGGTCCACCTCCGGGTACCATCCAGTCCTGGTACTCTCATCCTCAGTCATCACTTCTCGTAGTCAGTAACCAATAAAACGAGGTGCGAGCATAACCTGTGTAGGGGTGAATATATAAAACACAGTAGGGACCCTGAGACCCTCATGGTCTCACAAAATCCAACAAGGATAAACCACAAAGTATGAAATCAACAAATAACCCCACTTAGGTATATGCCCATACATATACCTAAGTTATCATGTAATCCAACTCAATCATGAGGTAAAAACAATAAGTTATTGACTTTGCTCAACCATGTTTTAATCTAGGGATAGTATCAATCTAAAACCTCAGTTGCTGGAGAACTCCTACTCTATTGAGTAAAGTGGGCCTGCCTTGTCACACAGAGGTGCTTCCCATTACCCTTGGACTGATGAGGTACTCCTCCTGTCGAGTACCATGGGTCTACCACGTCACACAGAGGCACTCCCCACTATGGGTCTACCGCGTCAAACAGAGCCGCTCCCCCTCATAGCCTACTGAGTTACTCATCCTATCGAGTACCATGGATCTGTTGCGTCACCAAGGTGCTCCCCACTGTGGGTCGGACACGACACCAAGGTGCTCCCCACTTGGCCAGTAGAGTCACTCCGAGTCAAACTGTCAGCAGTCGTCAAGTCCCAGCCAGCTACTACATTCCCACACAAATGCTCGCTCATTTCCAGAAGATCCTCTCCATAAGTTACTAGTCGATGCTCCAGCTTCCATGAAGTCCCATAAAGAAGTATCTAAATGTTCAGCCATGTCATAGAGGTCTTAATGAATTAGACGGTGCATCAATCGGACGCATGGTCTGTGAGTTATTAGCCTTTTAGTCCTGGGGGCCCTATTGGATTTATGTATGATCCAATCTGACCGTATCTCATCTTTACCCCGAACTCCAGTGGGGTATACTCAAAAGGTCCATTGCACTCCAAGAAATCCATTGTGGCTGACGGTTCATCAAACGGTCATCCAGTGCCAAAGAATGTAAAGGGTTAGTAGTGGGCCCAGGTCCAGTCCGACCTGGTCTGGGTCGACCTGGTCAAACCTATTGGGTCTGGCCCAGCCCATTTGCTGGGACATCCTGTTAGGTTCGGCCCAGCCCACTGGGCCTCACCCAGTAGTCCGCGAGGGTGGTTCAACCAGGGCTAGGGGTTGGTTTGGCCTGGAGCGTCACAAGGGTGTGGCCTAGCTCGGCTCGGCCCAGAGGGTGTGGTCGGGCTGTTTCTGCAAGGGCGCTGTGAGCGGGGGTGTGGGCCGGTTCGGCAGGTCCGATGGATGGAAATCGGTCGAGCAGGGCATGGCCAGGCGGGCACGTGGCTGGGAAAGGTTCCAGGAGGGCCTACGGGCGGTCGTGTAGGGCACGGCCTGCCGAGAGGCAGCCAGGCGTGGTGCTAGGTAGGCCCGCGGGGGGCCGGGCAGGGTGCGACCAAGACGGATGGTGGCCGGGTGGGGCGTCAGGTGGGCCGGTGGGTGGCCGGGCAGGGCACGAACAAGCCGGCAGGTAGCCGGGAGGCTGGGAGGTCGGCCTGGTGCAGTTCGGGCCTGTGTGGTTCGGCACTGCACGGGCCGGCGCGAGCAGGCGTGGTTCGGCCGGGGCGCGTGGGAGGTCGACGGCGGTTCGGCCCGTGGAGCTGGATCGGTCGGGGCACTAGAACGCCGCGGGGGCGGCGCGGTTCGTGGAGGCCATGGGAAGGGCGACCTTAGCCTATTCCTTCATCTCCTTTAATTCCACTTTGTCACCATGCCGAGAAACAACACAAACAAGAATGGCGGAGGGTTCTGTTCATGTTGGTTTGGCCCGAACCCTCCGCTTTTAGTGTGGTAACACTTGGCTCAACAAAGAGTAAGAAATATGAACCACAATTGTTTTACAACCACACAATGATGCCTTTCCAATCCAAAGAAGAGAAAAAGAAAAGGAATGTTACACCAAATAAACCTCCTACCTTTGATTGTCAGTCATCGACGTTGAAGTCACAGGAAGAAGGTGAAGGAGTTCGTTGTTCGTTGCATCTTCCATGCACTCCCAATCCTGAGCTGCGTAGGCTAGTTTATGGTGATGTGGAGGGTAGGTCGGTTGAAGACGCCGCACGTCAATAGTATCCGAGGGAGGAAGTTGAAGAAGGTCAGCATTCTTCTTCGGTGGAGCGTTCTTCGTCAGTGGAGCTTTTTTCGTTGGAAGAACTTTTCTCCCATGCTCTTCTCTTCCCAAGCACCACCAAATGAGAAATGCCAAGCAAAATAATAATATATTGAGTTTGTCTATTATTTAGTTACTGACACAAAAATAAAATTGGTGAATTAATAACATGGCTCCCCTAATTAATTCATGAGTGTTGGCACAAATTAATTAGTGGAGTTTGCACTAATTAATTAAAGGTAAGGTTAAGAGGATCTCCCTCATTAATGAGGGAGACTTGTGAGGTTTTACTCTCCTCCATCTATAGGGGGTCTAGCCCCATGTGGTTTTCACGTCGTAACCTCTCACGGGAGGTTAGGTTCGGGTGGGCCCCACCACCATAACCTCTCATGGGAGGTTAAGGTTGGGTGGACCCACCTCCAACATCCATGAGGAGTTTTTAACCACCAAACACCCTCATGGTGGCTCAAATAAAAATAAAGTGAATCTCACATTAATTTATTATTTTCTACAAAAACCCAAAAAACAATCTTTTAAACGTGAACCACTACCATAAAAGTGAATTTCTTCTTAATAAAATATTGGTGATGTGAGTTCAATGGTGCCCTCAGATTTCAATTCCAAGCACCGATTCAAAATTTATAAAAACCCGCTCGTATGTTTACTGAACGTACCCGAACAAAACTTCAAAATTTGATTCTGGGCACACCGGGCCTCGGAATCACGCACCGTCAGTTTTGGAAGACTTGTAAAATTATCATGAATTTAAGAAAAAAAAATACACTGAAATTCTGGGACTTTACATATACCGACTGAAATTATTGATGAACATCCTGGATAAACATTATATCACATGTTAGTGGACTGTGTTATGAAAACCCTCATATTTTAGGGTAGATATCAAACATAGCCCCAATAAAGGAAGAGAACGAATCTAAGTGTAGTCCACATGATCAAAAATAATTTATTATATTAGAATACAAGGGTAATATTTTACCCCATACAAAATAATATTAGTTCATAACAGAAAAACATCCCCCAATAGTGTGTGATCGTAATGAAATCCCATACATTGTATTCCAACTTAGTCAAACAAACTCTAACATCATTTATAAAAGAACATGATATATTAATGACAAATTTTAAACCAAAATTCATAACTATAACCATTTATATTCTTAATTTTTATTTATTCTCTATATTAATATTAGTTACATCTAATCTATTTTTACTATCAGGTGTAATTAAACTTGATATTTTTTACTAGTTTCACAATAAAAATTTGTTATTTATCATTATAAAAAATTTAATATTTATTAGACTATTAATGTTACTTAATTTATTAATTATATTAATTTAAAATTTTTAAAATTTCATTTAATCGGTTATTTAGTTATGATTCTTAAGTTGAAATTGGTTATAATTTTTTTTCTATGATTTTAAACAAATGATTAGTTGTATTCTAATTAATGGGTTGGATATAAGTTTTACCATTAAAAAAAATAAAAAAATTAGTTACATTATAAAATCATATATTTTCAATATTCAGGTTAGCATAGTCATATGTGATATTATTTTATATTATTTGTTATGTTGGTGGCCAAACTGACCCAAACAATAATGTACAATAATTTAATTAGTGGTTATGAAGTGGTTATGGTGTAATATAACTTTAACAAAATAATAATGTAATTAAATTGTTATTATTAGAATGATATATCATTGTTTGAAATAATTAAATGAAAAAATATTTCATAAGAAACCGCTACATATTAAGTATACTTTTTTTCTATTAAAAATATCATTTTATGAGGTTGGATGTCCAATGGTTTTTTAATTCTACAATTATTAATATGTTTCAAAAAAATTATAAACCAAACCTTAAAAAATTTAATAATATTATTATTTCTCTATTAAACCCATTCATTGAAATTTCCATCAAATGCAGTAATGAAAAATTGAATACATCACTTGATAGAGGTGGTAATCCATTCATACACACAGATGATAATTTCATTTTACATAGAATGTGAGAAAAGTGTGATAGTGTTTATTATTATTGAATATAAAAATTATTTCAAGTATAATAATTATTTATTAAATTCCACTTTTTACTGTCCTTTTTTGGTGGTGGTTGTAAAAAAACACATCTCCTCATCGAGACAGTAGACTGAATATATACACGATTGACGTTTTTGTTTCTCTATTAGGGAAATTTTGAAAGGTGGTTAATGGAAACTACATTAACATAATGAAATAAATGATACATACAATAATAATTTAATAATATTTGAATTTGAAAATTATAATTTAAAAATTATGATAGGTAGGGAGAATCTTTAGGTAAAATTAGAATTCACGTTGAGAACTATGATTTTTATAAGAAAGTTTCAATTGAAATAGAGGTAATATAATTAATATTTATGACCAAATTATTATATCAATGAATTTGGATTATAGGTTCAGTAAAAGTGTATTTATTAATGATGAAATATTAATTTTAGTGTGACTTGATGAGGTGTGGGAATTCCCCTTTTATAATTTTTGAGAATGATATATCTGTAAATATCATTTGCATTAGAATAATTTCATTATAATATTCATGGATAAATTATTAAAAAATTAAAAATAAGAGATAGTGGTATGGGATATGGGATATACTAACATATCCATCAATTAGAACAAGTGATTTAAATGTTTTTGATCTATTTTTTCTCAGTTGAACCCATGTAACCCTTATTTACCATTACCAGTTTAAATAAAACATTAGCCTCATAAATAATTTTAATTACCAAATTTTCAATTTTCCATATAAACTATTTCAATATGTGTATTTAAAAATATAATATAATTTTATTAAAAAAATATCGGTGTTTAAATATAATTTTGAAATTACCACATAAACACATAAAAACACATTTTTAATGAATGTTTTTTATGCATAAAAATTATTTTTAGGATAAAATTATCAATATTATTGATTTAAATGGCCTTCATTTTTTTATTAAAAAATAACATTATATTTACAATACTTGAAAAAGAATAAAAAATTGAATTATATATTGTCAATACATAATTATTTCAAAATAGAAAAAACAATTTATTAGAAAAAATAGTAGTTGGTTCCAAAATGATAAAATATTGGAAATTCAAAATACTATTTTAAACTGTAAAATTTAACTCATTACATGAATAATAGGTAATGAAAAAAAATTATAAATTTATAATACACATATTTGTTGTTTAAATGAAATAAATGATGCAGTATTCATAAAATAATGTTGTGTTCCATTCTCTTAAAATAAATATATTCATAATCATACCAACAAATATACTAAGATAAAATTATTATGAATAATATAAAAATAATTTTCAATTTTTTCAATTCAAGTTCCATAATTTTTAAGATAAACCTTTAAATGAGATCATAAAATCAGGTGGAAAATAACTTATATAGGGATATAAAATTTTAAAATAATAGAAATTCATTATCAAAATTATAATAAAACACTAATAAAATAGAATTAATAAATTATCACATGGAATAATATAATTAATTTTTTAATAAAAAGCTAAAAAAATAAATAGATATATTGATAAATGGAATATTTAATTAAGATATATATATATATGTATTTCAAAATTATGTTACTTTTATTCATATTATCTAATTTAATGACTAGTTTTATCAATCATATTTAATATTTATTAAATAATATCATATTTTTATTTTAGTTTTTATTGTGTGTGGAGAAATTTATCAAACACAATATTTCATTTATGAAAATATACATCAATATATGGTGTTGATAAATTCTCCCCCCCTAAATAAATTGTGTCCCATGAATTTCAAAACTCATATAATGGGATTAATTTTCATATGGTCCTCTTAATCATCATTGAACTGTTATTTGATCATAATTTAATATGACACCTCTGAAAAGAGTTATAAATAATTCATAATGGAATCATAATAAATGAATAAGGTATAAATTTGTAAGAAGTAACTAACGAGAATCCTTCATGAATATTCTTATGCAATGAATATTAAAACTACACCACAAAATTTTTTGATTTATAATTAAATATATAATTGGTTATAACATAGTTTATATAATAGATATGAAAATATAGAGTGATAAATAAATTTATTCTTCAATATAAAGAATATTATTTTCCTAATTACAATGGTATGTGTGGTTATTATTGAAAATATTCCTCTTTTCCCTTAGATTAAGGAATTAACTTGCATAATTTATATTTTATTTGTAATTGGCGAAATGGATTTTTATATCTTGTCCCATTATCTTAAAAATTTATGTATGGTGGACTTTATCACCAAAATTGTATCATATACCCATCCCATTAATGAAATTTCCCCCATGCTTCTTTTTAAATTTCTCACATGTAATAAATAATTCTTTATTTCTTTCGTTATCCTTGTCACATGAAAATCCAAGAGACTCCATCTTTTTCTTATTTTGTTATTTTGGTACATAGACAATGTTATCATTATAAATAATATTTAATGATAGATTATTTTTCATAATCACATGGTTTTTTCCCTATACCAAATTCAGATGGGCTATTAATTATGGTAAGCATCAGATTCTCCCTCACAGGGATGGTTTCTTCTAGTACAATCAATTATTAAAACATAACCTCTAGTTGTTTTTAGATAAATAAATTATAATATTATTATCATATATATAAATATGAAAACATAAATTCTAGATGAATTAATTTATTATAATATAACTTTTACATATATTTATTTTTATTAAAACCTATATCACTTATAGTTCCTCCTATATTATTCTAGATTCAACCAAGGTTAAAGAAAGATATATTTACCCACACATCATAATCTTATCCCTTTAAATAACTTGAAAATCAGTCCTTCAAAATGGTTCGTAAATATAAGATGATTAAATAATGAATAACCCCCTTGTACTATCAACTTCTGTGTGACGTTTGGTCACATTTTCATATAATAAGTACAAGTCTAGTGAATAAATCAATGTCCCTCCTCAGTGTTATTATGCCATGGTACATCAGTGCCATAAAATAAATCATTGTTTCAGTATCTAGACATGGATGTGATTGAAATAATTACCACACACACAATATATTACAAAAAATTAAAGTACATTATCCTATATATAGACTAATCTATAAGATTATATTCAATGTTGTCACATCCTAATAACCAAAATAAATTGACATTTCTTAGATACAAACTATAATGAGCCAAGCCTTTTACCCAAGATATTAAATTATTTTAAACATAAAATTAATTATAAAAAACAATCAAGAAATCAAAAGTCCTAGTATCTTTAGTATAACTATGAAAAAAATATACATTATGAATTAAACCAATGTATTCCTTATATAATGGAAATATTCCCTAAACTAAAAAATAGTTAAACAATAATTAGTTTTCAACATCATTCACTATTTTCTATATGGGATAATCTTCTAGACCTACCACATGTATTTAATTACTTCATTTCTTATAGATTTTGAAAACTAATAAGGGTCGACATCAAAAACAATAAAAGTGTATGCATATATAATGATAATCAAAGATATAATTTAATCCTAAGATATAAATATGGGTATAATAATTTTGACATTGAATATTAAAATAATATAAAGAATTCATGCCCAATAAAACATGTATCATTTTTCATAAATTATTGAATTTGGTTTTAGAAAAATGAAACCCATATCAAATAATAATTGAATAAAATGATTTTGACCATAACATAATACATAAAATCATTAAAATTAGTCAATGATCACTCACAATACCATTATCACAAATTTAAAAAAAATACGATAGTGGATTAGGTTCACTCCCTAATCTCAAAAATAATATATCATGAGATATAAATAATTATAATTTGTATTGGAGGGATATATAATTATGGTCCCATCCATCATATAAGAAATTCTCCCCATGGTAATATCCTCTATACCATATATGTCTTCTCATGATATGAAAACTAAGGTGATGAAAGAACAACATATAAATATATTATACTATTTAGGATTGATATTCAATAAAAAAAATAGAATTTTACGCTCCCAATAATTATAATGGTTTGGTGTATGTGGAAAAATATACACAAACATATTTTTTCAAAAATTATATGCAATATTATCCAAAAATACATTCTATCATATTACTCTTCTTTTATATAACTATAAAATCCCAACACAAACTTCTGATTCTGAGTCCGATGCTATATGAACTTTTACATTCATCCGCATTTGAAAGTGGTTTAGATCTTCCAATGAGGTTTTGAGTACATTAGTGGGGAGGCCATATACTCAATATTATGACATAGGGTAAATAAGAGACAATAAAAACTACAATAAATAATTACAGTAAACATGTACAAAATAAATAAATGGAAAAACTGTCATGTAAATAAAATGACTCCAAGTCGGGAAAGCCTATCTAGTGTAATAAAACCATTTAAATAAATAAATGAACTATGGGGTACTCTTTAGTATATGTTATTACAATACTTCATCTTTCCTCATCTTATGAACGTTCCCCATAATTTCATTTCCCTAAACTATATCTATCCTAAAATCTATAATCACATTGAAATTACCAAGTATGGTGTGACTAAAAGACATAGTAGAACACCCCCAATACATCCCTAACCAAATTTTATCAGTTATAAAAATTTAATTACATAATAATATTGAATTTTTAAATCAATAAACATAAAATATAAAATTGAGAAGTCGTAAAATAACTATACCATCACAAATCCTAGACTATGCATGATTCAGATTGATACCAAAATGATGATCGTGGTTCATCATAAAAAATAATAGCCTTGTGATAAGGATATCATTATACCGATCCTAATCCACTAGGAATCATTTGAGAATAATATCAAGCAACAAATCTGTTGGAATGACACTAAAATTTCAGAATGAATCATGTAAGAACACTTCATGGAATCTGTAAGCAATTGAGTAAGTGGGATACATAGAATAAAAAAGGCATTGAGTGTCGTTTTGTTTCTAGAAATCCAAAATGAACAGATTTATTTCTATCCCACAAGGTTACCATGGTCCAAATTTTTTTTCGGAGCACAACATGTTTACATACCTCAACTGGTAATCATACTATAAAGGTCACATATCACCTGTAGCAATCACCATACCTCTAAAGGGATAAAATACATAATAATGAATATAATAATAATATCAATAGAACACATCATGGTAAATATAATATAATCATATATCAAACATTTTATTCCATATCAAAAATAGAATACTTTTGTGTCAATAATTCTCATTATATCAATATCATATGGTATCACAAGAAACACACACACCCACATGCGATCACATGTCAATCATGGATATAAAATATTTCAAAAAATAATATAAGAATGGTAAACTTTGTAATGGGATCCAAATGAGGTACTTAACTTCTTATATCGTGGTTTTTGATGTCAATAACTTGTTTTATTAGTGGGGTTTTCACCAGTATGACTTTCACACACTAACTGAAACATGGTCACATGCCAATGACTTCAAAAACCATATCAAAATCATCGTGTCAATGGTTATCAAGTAAGGTGAGAATAAAACATTCAAAGGATGAATGAAACATACCCAATGTTGATCATCTGATAAAAAATATATTTTTTGGAAAATTGGGAGTCTCCATAGAATAATGAATAGGATATGATGTGGAGGTTCACTGGAGAGGAAATCCCTAACACAAGAAAATATGTTCTGACGTAGGGTAAAAACCTCCATGATTATAGGGAAATCCAACATGTTCCAATGGTTAACTATAAGAAAATTAATAATGTAGGGGAGACCAATATAGTGTAGTGTTACCAAGGGTTGACCCACTTGACATAATGAGAAAGTTATACAGTACGGAAGGACACTTGAAGTAAACCACAATGGTGTAGAAGAGGAACTTCTATGTAGAACCAAGTTGGGGTGTCCACCACTATAGTGTAAGAGGTAGTATCATGGTGAAACACTATACTAATGTGATCACTATTGTGTTGCAGGTTATATGTCTATAGAATAGTGTCTTCTCTTTAGCCCTTTAGAGATCTCAGACAATGACAAATTGTGATTATGAAAGGTTATTTGTAGGGGTCTACTATTACAACAAAACCCATCCTGCACGTCCCACTAATTCTTTTATTTAAAAACTAAATCATACCCCCAAATAGTTGAAAAAATTAATCATTTAGGCTAAAAAATCTGAATAAAAAATGAATGGGATATAATTTATAACTAACATAGAGAAAGTTATTATGGTATTGTTTATTCCACTACAACATAGCCTCCTCAATCCATCCCTACACCACCTAGGCTGCAATGAAATATCACCCAGACAACACCAAATATGATTATTCCCTTACTACATTAGTTTTTTCATCAAACCAAAACATTTCAATAGTACAAATGTAACACCACAATGCATCAAATTAATATACAGTGGGTCCCAATGTGCTATAGTGTATCCCCACTGGTTTTGGAAGAAATATTTTCAAAATCCTCATTTAAGACTCCATTACATTCTCATTTCCTATAAGGATCTTCCTAAACATGGTCTAACTCAATGTAAGGGGAAAATAATTTTATTAAAGGATAGTAATATAAGGGAACTATAATTATCCTACTAAAATACTTATTTTCCTCAAAAATTATCTCTTACGTTTCTACTTGAACATCTCAACACATAGAGCTCACACATCTGATGCTCAATTAAAATAACCCATTAGGATCCATCCATGTTGCAAAAAAATGAAAAATTGGTACCATCTTCCCTTGATGTAGTTTCCCTCTGTTGTCTTTATTCTACACCAAACACTCATCATATGATTCATTAGCCTCCAAATCAATACTATCATTGTTGTTAACATGTATAGGATCATCCATGTACCTCCAATGGTGTGAAACATGAATCACATAATTTATAACATGGTAGACAATTTAATGAACTATATTATATTCCACTGCCCCTACTACTCAATAATCTCAAAGAATCCCATGAAACAATTTTTCAACATTTCCTGCTTCCTCAAGCATTGATTCCCTAAACAATGGTTCACTCTCAATAAAACATGATTACCCATAGTGAAATACAATGGTTTCTTCCTACTATTGTAAAATGATATTTTTGTTTTTTGAGAAGTAATCAACTCTTCTATAAAATTCATACTCTCTTGGATTGATCAGGAACCATAGTATGACCAAAAACCTCTACCTCACCTACCTCATTCCAAGAGAGTGTCGAATGAAAAAACCACCCAAAAATATCCTTATAGGGTTCCATATGAATCAAATTACAACAAATATTTTTGTCAGAAAATACATCCAATGCTATATGGTATGACCATACTCCATCAACATCCATGACACAAGCTCTGATAATGTCATCCAATATGATTATAGTCCACTCAGATGATCCATCTATCAGTGGATGGTATGTTGTAATCAAACTCAACTATTTCCCAATGGTCTTCAAAAAGACCTTCCAAGACATCAATTTAAAGTTTTAATCTATGTATTTAAAATTATAATGGTAACTGCATGAATGCGGATGATCAAAGGGACATAGATATTTCACATCTTCTCTAATAAGTGAGTCTCTCTGATTTGTATGAATAGAGATTTCATCATTATCCAATTCATAATCACCCAAACTACATCATGAATCCTCGAGGTCATGGGTAACACCCTATCAATTATATCACGTGTCCTACCCCTTAAACATGGGTACATGGAGTGGTTGGATATTACCACATGGATATTAATTCTTGGAATTACCCCACTTTCAATTATGGCATCGGGAGAAAAAACATGTAATATCCATCTTCATCTGTGGACACTAGAAAATGAATATAAAGGCATGAAACATCATGGTTTCACCATGATATAAACAACATTAAGAGGTTTTGAAATCTCTTATTGCTCCTCTATGATGCAAGAAGGGACAACTACTCTCCTATTTACAATGATCACATCAATATCATTCATTGACTATCCAAGAATTGGATCACTAAAATCCTACTAATCTATCATCCCAACACACACTGAGTCTGAATCCTATATATTCATCACTTGATCTAAAAGTATGTATGGGACCACTATGATTGTCAATTCATAGGTCCCTAATCCTAGGAAGCACTCTTCCTCTAATCAACTAACATTCTCTTAATGAACTACTGGTCCTCTAAAGGCTTCTCTCTAGGATCACACTTATATTTCTTCTTACAGATAAGAGCATAAAAATTGATGTTACACATCTTGGGATGATATTTCATCTCAATATAGAATGTATATAGGTAATCAAACGATCACCTTTTTCTAAACTTCAGGTGCCTCTATGTGAAGATGTTGCAAAAGATCTTCTGGTCCGTTTAAATAAAAATATATCTCACTAAAGATAACATTTTTTCAAAACATCATATCATTGACCATGGTTCTGAATTCTACCTAATGTGTGGGGGTAGTACTAGTCATAGTTTTATAAATTATGTGACCCATTAGATACTTGTTACTCTCTTGGTATCATATGAACTAAAAAAATAGATGAATCACAGTACAATCCATATCCAATTTCATGATATGGGAGTATTTATATTAGATCTATCTCCAAAATTCACCTTACTTAAATAAATTAATTATTACATTTATCCAATCACATTCACATATCTCCCTTCCCTATTATCACTTCCATGGATAAAATTTTTTTAGATAAGTGATAGATATTCCAATTATAATTTCTTGTTAAGGCTAAAAATATCTTAATCTATCGCACATTTTGAGGATGTGTCCAAGACATGACTACCTCAAATTTCTATGGGTACATTGATATACTGGTCTTAGACACAACATTTTCAATTAACTTCACCTCATAAATCTAGAAATAACAATTCAACAACATGGAATAAAGATGATGTGTATGATTTATACTAAATATTATCTCTATGTTTCTAGCATGCTACTCAAGTGTCAGTGAGTTGATTAAAAATTCATCAAAAAACACTATTATATAAAATTATGTGAATAGGGGAAATTTAATTTTCATGAGGTCCAAGAAAACATATGGAAAATTAATATATCTTAACAGCACCACCAAGTACTCATTAAGACAATACCTACTGTGAAACACCATCATCCAGATGTCTTCCACTATAACTCATAACTGGTGATAGATTGACCAAAGATCAATATTTGACAAACTGTAGGATACTAGTATCTGATTTCAAAGGTCATAAATATGATTAAAAAAATATTGTTTCTTCATCATCACCTTTTTCATCTTCTGGTAATCAATCCAGAGTTGATGACTACCATTTACCTTATTATCACACAACACAGGTTCACCGTATGGTGATGTACTCTACCTAATCAATCATTTCCACTCTATGTTGAGAAGGTGTAACATTAACTCCATGATCTGGATTGGTTCCATGTGATACAAGGGTATTGAAATGTATTCTTCTCTCTTTGTGAAATCTATCTCAAAGTCATCTTCCCTGTCAGGAGGGATTCATGTGAATTAATCTTCAAAATATTCTTAAGAGAGTTCTAAACTAAAGAAAGATATACAAGGTTTGTCACTAATCCTTATGAATTATCTAATCACATCATCAGTTTTGTGTCGTCTTGAGACTAATCGAGTCATGTCCAACTCTTCCTTCTCCCAGTTCATACTCTTCACCCAACAAGAACACCTCACCCTTTTGTGAAAATATTTAAACATATCTATGATAAGAGTCAATGTGATCTTGGAAGCTAGTCATCCCATCCATGGAAAGAATCAAAAAGAAATTCATCATCTCCAAAATCCTTAAATCCATGATATATTCATATCCAATGATAACTAGAGGGAACTCTAAGAATTTCTTGAGACGTTCTACTTCCTACCAAATGATATACCAAGGGATAACAAATCTATGGATAACTTGACTTGTAAGGAAATTCCAGCAACTACGTGTGAAGATATAAAGGAATTAGAAGAAGTTGAATGGAAGAAACATTAGATAAAGTGGATATGGTCAAGACCATACATCAAACTATAGATTTTCCCTCTCCACTATAGTAGCCCAAGATTCTGGTATATGGGTATTGCACATATTTAGATGAATACTCATTACTGTATACAAACACAAGACCGAGGACCATAATAGTTTAGTGACTTTTGAAACATGTAAACCTAATAGTCTAACTTGGTTAAAGATATTTAATATATCCCATAATTATATTCTACATTAGTAATCTTAACAAGAATACCCTACTTAAAAAAAAAATTCATAGCCTGGGGAATGGAATCATTCGAAAGGGTTAGGGAAAATTATCAGTAAGGGTAATCAAGGGAGATATATAAGAATGACCTGAGAAAAATTGTATAATAAAACAAGAATATCATTTTAAGATCATACCCTACATATCAAAGATCACAATATTGATTCATAGAATAAAGATTGGTAGTTCATAAGACATAATTTTTTGGTAGAAACCTAAACATATGATATGATTTCTATAGTAGTCAAGGATTACTTCAAAGGTTATCTTAGTGTAATGGGTATACTTTTGACATTATTTTAGTAATCATGGTTTGATACCAAGACAATATTAGTAGTCAATGCTCACTTCCAATGATATCTTAGTAGAATGGGTTCACTTCTGACATCATCATAGTAGTTATGGTTCACTAACAATACTATCTTAGTGGTCATGGTTCACTACCTATACTAACTTAGAAGTCGACATTCACTCCCAAGACCATCTTAGTGAAAAAAGTCCCTTATTGAAATGGGTTTACACCTGATTTCTACCATGTTTATCTCATTATATATAAAACATTACCCAATCCGTTATAGGGGGATAGAGGTCCCACACATCCCATAATTAAATCTTACAAATGTGTGGAACAATATAATAAAACATTCAATAAATCTAGACCTATAAAAAGGGATGGGTTTCATTAGAATCATATCATAAAACATGAAATGAAACTGGTATCATAAAAATTTCATAATATCATAACTTTTAGAAAAGATACATGTTTCATAATAATTTAATCATAGAATAATTGAATAACCCATTAATGTAAATAGATTTCATAAGCATTTTATCATGTTATAACCCATGGAAGAGAAACGAGTTTCATAAACAGCATGTCATCATAAACGTACACCATTGAAAGAAAAATAAGAATGGTTTCATTAGATCATATCTATTGTAAATAATAATATATATCAAAGTATTTCATCTCAGATAGAGAGGTGTTTTAAAATATCACTTGGATCATTTCTTAAAGAAAATATACTTCATTTCAAAATCATTTATTTTAAGACATAAGACATTTTTTGAATATATTTATATGAAAACCACATTCAAAGCATATAAATTAATATTTAAAATCATTTAAAACATGTCATGAGTAAAATATGCCTACTTATTTGAAGAAACACTTTTTAAAACAAAAAAAAATCGAAACCCTTTTTTCATTGAAAATAACATTGAAAATTTATAAAAGAATCATTGAAACCCATTTTAAAGAAAATTATAAAACATAAAACATTTTAAAAATATTTTTCCTTAAAAAATAATATTAAAATATAATTTAAAACGTTATAAAAACATTTTTTGAAAACATTTTTTTGAAAGAACACATATTTCCAACTGAAGAGATAAATAAATTCAGATTTTCTTGAAAACATTTTCATAATTATACTAAGTTGAAAAGAGTGGATAAATTGGTACCATTACATGAAGATACTAATAATTAACATAGGAGATGAAATTTAATTAAAATTAATGATCTGTAGATATGGATATTTCAACATTTGAGACTTAATCATAGAAAATCCTAATAAATGATGGGAATGTAACATAAATCTTTACAACATTGGTTACATGAAATCATATATACGATGATATAATAAAATAAAATGGAACATAAAATATCACGATATCAAATTTAAAGGTTTTTATATAATCATAATGATAGAATATTGATGTATATCATAACATACATCTCAATGAAAGAAAATTGATGAAAAAAACTTTACCGATTTGGTTACATTCGAACTGTAAACCCCATAAAAGAGAGATCAAAAAACATATTTTAAAATACCAATAAATTTAGGTAAAATCTTCATAAAATAATTTCATTGGTTTTATATATACCATATAAATGAAAAATATGGCGAAGAAAACATTTTTCTCACAAAAGTAAAAAAAAGCACGATGTGAATCCATTTCCATATATCTTGACTCTCATCCTACTAATTCAAAACACTTTTATAATAATGATAATTCTATTATAATTTGAATAATCAAGATTTGGAAATACCTCTCCTAAAATATTTTATAAATAAAAAAGTAAATACATCAGAAGAGAATAAGACATGGGGGTAAAAAAAATGCATATATGCATCACCTTGTGCATCATCATTCACTAACCCACAACAAAATGTTGGTGTTACAAAAGACCATAGAGATCTAGATACCTTAATAGTGCTCATTGAAAGTGCATCAACCACCCAATTTACCTCTCTATAAACATGAGTAAAACCAAACGATGATGCTCCACAAGATTGAGATAGTCATCCCATGCTGAAAGCATACTCCATGGAGCATTTCTTGATCGATTTCTAAGAATGTAAAGAGAAAAGTTGAGTCAGATTCCATACATAAACCAATCCATCCATAATAAAAAGCATACCGGATAGCCTTTACCATTTCCCATAATTCATCCTCAATCGCCAAACCATTTCCTAAGAAGTGGTGAAAATAGCCTTTAATGAAGTCCCTATAAGTGTGGAAGACGCCACAACAACCCAAAGGTCCTGGTGCACCTAAAGCCTCCCCATCTACATTAATTTTCAGATAATGAGATATCATAGTTATCCACCGTACATTATTTATTATAATCATCTGTTTACATCTTCCAGAAACACCCAAATTTCGCAGCACAACCAAATCTGAAACATCCTTCTACATGACTTCAATTCGAGCCTGCGTAGTATCTAGAACACTAATATAGAGCTCCCGAATACCAACATAGATTGGTGTAATTATTTTCTAAAAGACAAGGTTATTTCGGGCCCTCCCGGTAAAATAAATCACCACTGAAACTATATAGAGGAGATGTGGTTTTACCTAAGAACCGCAATTAGCCCGATGTGTAGAGTTCAAAAGATGACCAAAGCTCTCCAAATTCAGACAACATCCAAAAACACCCCTACAATTAACTTCATAAAAAATATAAAGAGGGATAAGATAAAAATAAATGATTAAATTTTTCATATGGAGAAAGGCAACAGAAGAAAATAGGTTCAAGAGAAAATCCATCCCACTGCAACATCCTTGGAAAAGGAAGTTTACACTTCCAAATCCTCCATATAAGCATTTAATGAGCCAGCAGAATAAATGATAAATTTAACATAAGCATCCAATAAGGAACTATAAATGGCTCAACACACATGGATCTATAATCCTCCCTAGTGTTAAAAAATTTAGTTAAACTGGGCAACAAAATCATAGTATCCGTAGTTGAATAATGATAACAATCCAATTCCATTTTCAGTGGACCTGAAAGCAACCCCTAAGAAGTGATATTATTGTGAAATATTGCAATAGAAAGATCCTTTATAGAAGTAGGTATCTCAATATCCTTAGTAATAAAACATCATAAGAAAACGGTCTTCTAGTAATTCAAAGAGAAATTTCTTCAAACCACCCATTTTAAGGATTGTGAAAGGGTAAAATAATCTTTCTTAATAGAGGTTTATATCGAAGAAGGTACATAAAGACAATACCCATATGATAGCTTTTATTTGATTCTATTACATTGAAATTGTAGAGAAAAATAATTATATGTCAAGAGGGACCAAGTAATATTTTTAATGAGAGATTCATTAAAAATATTAAGATCCTTGAGCCCCATGCCTCCCATGTAAATAGGCCTAATGAAATCAGTCCAAGAAACTGTAAAAACCATACTTTAATTAACTGATCTAGTCCAAATAAAATTACAAATCATTCATTGTAATACTTTAAGAAGAGTTCTAGGCCGTCTATAAAGAGAAAAAACATAGGCACGCATAGAGGTGATCACAAAATTAACAAGACAAAACATGTCCTTCCCGAGACATAGATTTACCTTTCCAAGTAACCATTTGATTGATAATTATGAGATAGATGTTTTCCAAGTAGAAAATTTTAACAGCACCCCAAAAAGGGTAACCCCATGATAATTGAAATGTAGAGACCCTCTCTTGACCTCAAGATTTCGGCCAACTCTTTTTTCTTAGATATGATTAGCCCTTCCCCAAAAAACATAGAGGATTTCCCACACTGATAACTTTACCAAAGACCTCCTCATAATGCTAAAAATATGCCTTATTATATCAGGTAGTAATTATATTATCCTTCCAAAAAATAGAATATCATCCACACAGAGTAAATGTGAAGGAGAAAATAGACCTCTACCAAAAGTCAGTTGCTGATACAAACCTGCATGCACAAGATCTGAAATACATATACTTAAGTAATCCTACACAATAGAAAAAATAAGGCCATATAATGGATCTCCTTGTCTCGCTCCCCTGGAACACATAAAAAACATCTAGGAGAGCCCTTAACAATAAGAGAGAGAATATACCTCTTAAGAAAGAAACTAATCAAATTTATAAAACCATTAGATAAACCATTCATTCTTAACACCAAAAAAAATAAAACTCCATTTCATAGTATCAAAAGCCTTCGAAATGTCATCCTTAAGAACCATATTAACATACCTCACCTTTTTCCTCACAATATTGAATCATTTTTTAGCCATATATAAGCAATTGATAATATTCCTTCGAAGCACAATATCAAATTGATTTGTCGAAATAATGTCTTTAGAAACACATCCCACACTATTTTCCAATACTTTACTGATAACTTTTGGAAGAGTATTCCCTATAGCCATAGGCCTAAAATCCAGAATATTAAGAGCATTCTCTTTCTTTGGAATAAAAACAATGAAGCAATCATTGTTAGCAAAGGAATGGAAGCATGATAAAAGAAATCTCTAACTTCATTGACAAACTTAGTGTGAATAATATCCTAATAATTCGTGAAAAATTTATTGGAGAAACCATCTAGACCTACCACACTATTAACATTCATAGAAACATTAGAATTTTGAACTTCCCCCTCAGCGGGTATATTACTCAGCATATCATTCTGAGAGGCCTAAACCATAAGATAAATATTCCAGAACATTTTATTAGTATTATATATCCTTGAGTAATTGTAAATATTTCCAAAATAACTAAAAACAGCCTCAAAAATATAAGTTCTGGAGTTGAAAAGATCTCCATAAACCATGACAGAATTCATGTCGCATTTCAGCTTTTTTCCCCTGTACTAGCACTGAAAAGGTCTTGTATTTCTAATCCCCATATTTCTGCCACCTAACATTGTATTGATTTCAGGAGGGCCATTCCTTTAAGGCTAGGAGATCATTAAATTTATAAATATAAAACAACTTGTTCCTAGATATAACATCATGACCCTCATTAATTCTTTGAAACTGTAAGAGATTATCTTCAGAACATTGAATATCATGATCAAGTCCTGAAAAAGATTGTTTGCTCCACTCTTTGAGATTCTCCTTCATGGATTTTAGTATCATAACCATAATATGAAAATGTATTTTAATTAATGTGGTTTCCCAAGCCTCAATAACAATCTGCCTACAACCTGGTATAGTAAACAATGCATTATTAAATATAAAATGTAAAGGAGATGATCTCAAACTATGAAAACTCAGATCCATTAAAGGAGGATTGTGATCATAGTGAGTTATTGGAAGATTGATAGTAGAGAAAGAGAAATCATGAGTTCCCCCATCCACATGGCAAAAAAACCTTTGAATCGTGCAGTCTTATAACCCATTTAAGGTATGTCTCTTCCAGGTAAAATTTACCCCTATGATTGGAACCTCATTAAAAGTACAAGAATACACATAGGAAGAAAACTCATTAGCAGCAATCGTATTAAAACAATTACTTGTCTTGTCCTCAGGGAAAGGAACCAAATTAAAATCACCAATAATAACCCAGTGTTGTCTCAAATCAAGTGTTATGCTTTCCAGAGATGGCCACAAAACACGTCTTCCAGTATACTGATTTAAATCATAAATAAATGTATAAGAAATATCATATCCACTTATCTCAACAGAGAGAGTGATTGACTGCCAATCATGAAAGGATGAAATCAAGTAGATACTGTCATGTTTCAAAACCCAAAGAGACTAAGATGAATTATGATCAGTATTATGGGAAACCATATAATACCCAAGGGTTGACCATTTAAAGGTTTTCCATTTACTAAAGGACATACGAGGCTCAACAATACCAATGAACATAGGATTATTGGCCATAATAAAATGCCTAAGGGTTGTGATTGTGGGAGAATTCTCAAGCCCCAGGCAATTCCAAAAGAAAATATTCATGAATGTATGTGTGGTATAAAAATTAAATAAGAATAATTCAATCATAAATTTCATATATATATATATATATATAATATAATAATTTTTCACTATTCCCAATCTGGAATGGTTGGAATGGAAATACCACAGACACTGCACTATTGGAAATTGAGCCATTTACGACGGGATCCCGTCAAAAATACCCTTTTACGATGGGATCTCGTTGTCGATGACCAATTGCATTTAATAATGTCGCAAAAAGATTTTTTTCGGACAACCCATCGCAAATTGTAAATATTTGTGACGGGATGCATAGTAGTCACAAATAGGTTCATTGTGGTTTTTAAATACATTATTACGATGACCCATCATAAATATTTTTTTCAAGGGGACACGCCGCAAATACTATTAGCGATGATTCCCTTCACAAAGTCACCAATAGTGTAAAAAAATAAAATAATCATAATAATAATAAAAAAATAATTTTAATATTAATGAAATAATAATATTAATATTAGTAAATTAAATAAAATTATAAAATATCAAAATAATATTTATATAAAAATAATATATATATATATATATATATAATCTGATAATAATAATAATAATATTATTATTTTTACTAATATGATAAAGTTAATAAATTAATGAAAATTTCTATATTCATGAAAAATATAATACAATATTAAAAAGAAAATAATCAAAAATAATAATTAATAAAATAATAAAAAGAAAATGATCAAAAATATTAATTAATAAAATACTAAAAATAATAAAAATAAAATAATCAGAAATAATAATTTATAAAAATAATAAACCATTAAAATAAAGTAATAAAAAATAAAAAATAATAAAACAAAACATAAAAAATGTAATATTCACAACAATATAAAAATGAACTATTTAAAAATGTAGATAGTTAATATAACATAAAAAATTTACATTCCAATTTTTAATCATAAAAAAATAAATAGATCACTAAGGGGTCGTCTAGAGGAGATGGTGGAGGGAACGTCATCCCTAAACTACGAGTAAGACGTCACATATACTCCAAATGCTTGTGCTTTTACTGCTGCCACCACTGACGCATCTCCTCCTGTATCTCTTGTTGTTTTTGCTGATGTTGTTCCTGTTTTAGGAACTCTTCAGGTTGATGTTGTTGCCATTGACGCATCGGCTCTTGCTCCCTATGCATACTCTCTATAAGCTCACTCTGATCTCACAGCTGCTCCTGATATTATGTAGTAGATGATTATTACACTCCATGATCTCCTCTTGAGTTGGATGTCGACATCACATCGATGCCATAAAAATCCACAGGCATAAATCAGGAGACGATACCAACAACCCGACCATTCATGAAGGCATATTGGTTTGCATGTATTCATATTGTCTCATAAAATCAATGGGCACTAGTCTGAGCATCGCTCTCTACCTGACTCTAAGAAAATATTTGAGACATCCTGGCCACATATGACTCCTCCAATTTCAATTTATATGTAAAATAGTTAAAATATTTTTTTTAGTTAAATTTGAAACTCAAAAAAGAAAATATATTGACCCCAATCTTAGACCAATGAGCATATATAATCTCTCCAATGGTCAGATCACTATACATCCTCCTATAAACGTCGAACTCTAAAATATTGTGATGTTCGACTACCTATATGAATATAAATTATACTGTTTACATTTATAGTTATATAAAATATTATAAAAAATACTTACCATATGCACCATATACATTTTGAATGTACGAGTACCAACTCGATGTTTCACCACCTGTCTCCCCCAATGTTTTCAACCTACCAATGATCTCCTCTAAAAACGAACACCCAACTAGTGTGACCATAATCGATCCAAAATCTAATATGAAATGTAATCAGGTCATTGGGCGCGACTAGATTCATCAAACTCTTACCCTCCTGCCTTTTCCATTTCTATCCTGCTCAAATTGTACACAAGTTGACTACAACACTGACACATATTCCCATACCATGTCTTCTAGATATCTTATCGCATGCTCTCATCAATGGGATACCATAAATCCTACAAAAAAATTTATAATATCATGTTAATTAAATTAGTTTCAAAATAAATATTATTTATTTACGTATCGTCCAATGATCGAACATACAGTGCTACACATAAGTGGGAATCATATCCCAAGAGACCCATGCTTCAAAAACATAATTGCATAGTATAGTTATCCCATACCAAGTACCTATCTTTGTAAAGCTATGAAAAAAAGAAATAATAATCAAACAATTAGTATATAAATAAATTATTAAAAACAAACTAAAATACATAGTTAAACATACCTCTGCACGTGCGGATCAAAGATAATATGTGGACGTCTCTCTTGATTGGGATAGGAATCATCAACCATGTAATACCACACCCCCTCTATGTACCCCCAGAACCGCTAGTAGTCTAAGAGTCAGATGACCCAATATCATACTCATCCAAAGGTAGTTCAGCTTCTTGCAATAGATGAAACAGATCCTTGTCCATCTAAAATATGAAATGATTCTTGTTCGCAAACACTTTAAAACTACTATTATTTATAGATATATATTATATATGATTATAACCAGTATTTAATTGTGTCAATATTTATCATCATCCTCATCTTCATATCTGAGGATTTCAATCGATTCATATTCCTCCTTAGCATTATCAGTTTCCATATGACATTCAATTTCATCATCTCTTGTCATTTCAAATTCATTTGTAAGATCATAAACCTCATCATAAACAATTACACTTAATTGTGGGGTGTCATCATTAATATCCATGTCACTTTGTGTAAAATAAGAATTTGGAGTAGTCTCTTGAAAATATTCATTTCCTTCCACTTTAGTGGAACCACATTCACTTTGATTAAACTAATTTTCCAAAGATTTAGTTTTTATTATGCTCCACCAATCCCTCAACTCTCTTAAAGTAGCACAATATTTTGAATAATAAATTTAATGTATGTGGTGATCAAATAAAATGGTTAATTTAATCCAAGAAGACTTTTATATTTGATATAAATTATTAAATAGATTGGATGAACTCTTAATCCCCTCTCAGTACCCAACCACTGACATTTAAACATTGTTATGTAATTTTGTCCTAGATAACATAGTTCAATAATTTCTTCCAGCATGCTAAAAAAGTTAACATCAGTTTCTATATGATGAGATCCTCTTAAGAAAACACTACTATTCATTGTTTTTTTTATTCTCTATATCCAAATCTATGAATTCTAAAACCATTCACCACATATGTAGTATAATATTTAACTATTTTTTATGGTGGGTTACTCAATACATTCAATTGATTATCAATTTTATCATCATGTTGAGATACTTGAAAATTTTTAAACCAGTTATTAATATAATAGATAATAAAATTATAGTATATGTTAAACCAAAACAAATTTCTGTTACAAACTATTTAAACCTATAGGAAATGTTTTTTTGGCAACGTTCTTCAAGAGAAATTGTGGAAATTTTTTAAAGTTTTTTCTCGATTCGATTATCATATATCCTAAAATATAAAATAATATTATTTTACGATAACAGATATATTGAATAAGTGATAGGATCAGTCACTGTACAAATAGTTTCATTTATTCACAGTTTAGGAGAACATATGTATGATCTATGTGATGTTCATCATTTGAAATCCATTGGCCATGAACTCCATCGAATCGAAGTTCAGGTTTATTGAAAAATGATAATTTTATTCCCATTTAATCGTTAACAGTTCCAACATAGTGTCCCATAAGGTTGTGTTTTGAGGGATATTCATATTGAAAGTAATTAGAGTAGAAAAAAGAAATTACCTCATGAAAATAAGCTTCTACAATTGAACCTTCGACTGATGCATTGTTGTGTAATTTTTTCTTCAATTTATACATGTATCTCTTGAATGTGTACATCCATAATAATAATATCAAGAATCCACATTTTGATTCATGTTGAAAATATAACATCAAATGTTCCATTGAGTCAAACAAAACCGGCGAGACGATTTTTCTTGTTTTCATAAAATTAAAACAACATCTTCTTGCAGTCAGCTTAATGAATTATAGTCACTTGTCTCTGCACAAACCTCTTTGAAATAATATCATATGTCTATTAGAGAATACCAAATCACAGAATTCAACATACTTCTTAATCTAGTCGACATAAGTCTTTCCATTATAACATGATAGTCATGATTGTTGTAACATCATAATATGACTATTTCTAACACTTCTATCCAAATTAGAGGCATAACCATCTAGAAGTCTCAAATTTACTATCCACTAACGAAATAATAATCAATTATCTTTGGAGTGTGTATAAGATACTTTTGGCTGTATTAAAATTTGTAATATGACATTTTCAAACAATTCAGGTTCTCGTCACCTATAAATTTGGCCAAGATCTAATCAGGACTTTACATTATCTTTGGTGTTACCAAATGTATCAAAAAATGTATGAAATAAATTATCAAAATAGTTCTTCTTAGAATGAATGACACCCAATATGTAATGAACTAGATAATCAAACCAATATGGAAAATCCCAAAAAAAATCATTGTTTTATAAGATTGTTTTTTTTCATATATCCATCAATTTTATATTGAATTATTATTGGAACAAATATGATGGGAGGTAATGAAGAGACAATTTATTTTAACTTTTTACCCAAGATCATTGTTGGAGGTCCATATCTTTTAGTTATTCATTTTCTAAAATGATATTTATTCCTCTCAAAAGGATAATCTATGGGAAGGAATTTGCGAAGACAGTTGAAAATACTTGGTTCATTCCATTGATGAGCATAAATGCTTTGTTGTCTCTCATACAGTATAGACATGATTTTGAACCATGTGTACTCTAGCCAAATAACATTCAATATGTTGGGAGTTTATAATTATCCACATCAATGAAGCATTCAGTGAGAAATATTTTTTGTAGAAACATCAAATGTATTGACACCATTACCCAAAAATGAATTTTACTCATCAATAAATGGTTTCAAATAAACATAAATATTATTTTTCAGATATATTGGCATTAATAAGGTCAAAAAGTTATATGGTTCCTTCATCATCATCTATAGAGTTAAATTGTATATAGTTATAAAGGCATTCCAACATGAATAATGACGACCATAAGAACCAAATGGACAAAAACAGCCTGTAGAAAGACCCAATCACTTATTTCGGGCTTTTAATTAAAAATAAATATGTACATGGTCAAAATATTCCATGAATCCCCATTAGATGGATGATTAAAGGTTTAATTGGTTGGAATATTGGGTTTTTGTCATAACATCAATGTCACTGTGTTCAGAGACATAAATAAACGTTGCAATTTGGGTGTAAGTGGGAAATATCTCAAATTATTTTATAGCAGTCAATCCAGAAATCCCTTATTGAGCCTCTTTATACCTCGATTGTCCACATTTGGGAAAACTATAAAATGACAGATTTTCTCCAAAATATAACATGAAATCATTTTAACATGCATGAATCTTCAGATAACCTAGACCCAGATTAAGAACCAACCTCTTGCTATCATAGTAATTTGTAAGAAACACATTTATTTCAGGTAGCAGTGTTTTCACTAAAGATAATATCTTATCGAAGCAACTATTTTATATTCCATTATATTATTTATTAGCCATACATTTTGCAACCACATAGAATTTTATTATCTTGCAATCGGGATAAAAGGCATCCTCAGTGGACCTCAACAACTCGTAAAAATGAGAGAGTTATAACTCAGGAGTTAAATTAATATCATCCTATGTTTCAGCTTATTTAAAAGAAATACCTTCTGCATCATATATGAAATTTTGAAACTGTGCTGGATCCAGAATCAAATTATTTGTATCTTATTAGGAATTGTGTTCTCTATTTTGATACTAAAAAACATATTCTGGTTGAAAACCAAAACCCAATAAATGACCTCCAATATTTTCAAACATGTCAAACATCCTCAAAGAACATTTTTATACCAGGAAACTTAATTATCCATTCTGAAAAAAATTCTGGTTCTGAGGATGCAAATGGTATAAAATATTTGATATCCTTAATATATACAATATTGACACCAGAACTGTTTGGATTCTTGTGCTGATTTATCCAAGCACAATCATCTTATAATGATTGTTTTAGACTTTCTTGTTCCAAATTTATCTATAAAATACAAAATAATTTGATATTTTTTTATAATTTGATTTAAGAAAAACACTATCAAAAAAGTAAGAGAAAATTAAATACCATTTTTTAACAAATTATAATAACTTCCATTATTTCATACTTATTTACAGTGTTTTTAAAACTATTGTACTAATCTACACTAACTTATAATAATTTATTTTAATTTCCACTAATTATTATTAATTACAGCTAATTTGTACTAATAATTTTTAATTACTAGCAACATAATTTCCTACGGATTGCTGGGAAATATTTTTCTTGATGACTCATATTCACTCTCTCAAAATAAAATCACTATGAAAAATATGCTCAAACGTACATATATCCATTTCTTTATGCATAAATATAGAGAGAAGCACGACGAGGCCTCCCTACTCTCCATCTTCATAGATACAGAAATGGATATTCCTATGTCTGAGCATATTTTTCAAAGTGATTTCAGTCAGAGACAGTGGAGATGGGTCATCGATCAAAATAACACTTTTTTCTTAAAAACTCATCTCTTTGATACTTTATTCGACTCAAATTAGTATGAGAAATTTGCTTCGATATATGCATATCCATTTTTGTATACACGGAAATGGAGAGTAGGAAGGCCTCACTATGATGCTCTCCAATATCGTGTGTAGAAAAATGAATATTTGTACATAAGGAAAGACTTTTCATAGTGGTTTCAGTGGGATAAAATTGCATGGAGATAACCCTTCGAGAAAAAGGGAGCAGCCAATCCACTGGAAGTTGTGCCAATTTATTACAATTTATGATAATTTATTACAATTTATTTCTATTTATTTCTATTTATTGTTTATAATTTATAATTAATTCTAATTTTTATTAATTATTAGAATTTTTTACTAAATATTACATTTTTTAATAAATTATTACTAATTATTTCAAATTGTTTCAATTTATTACTAATTATTGCAATTTATTAATAATTGATGCAATTTATTTCTAATTATTACTAATCATTACAATTTGTTTGAAAATATTACAAATTATTGCAAATTATAAAAATTTATTGCTAATTATTACAATTAGTTACTAATTATTAGAATTTATTACTAATTATCACAATTTAATACAAATTATTATAATTTATTAATAATTATTCGAATTTATTACTAATTATTCAAATTTGTTACAAATTATTCGAATTTATTACTAATTATTACAATTTATTACTAATTATTTTAATTTAATGATAATTATTAGAATTTATTACTAATTATTGAAATTTATTACTAATTATTTAAAATTATTTTTAATTGATGCAATTTATTTTTAATAATTTCAATTAATTAATCATTATTAAAAATTAGTACTAATTGTTGCAATTTATTACAAATTATTTGAATTTATTATAAATATTCGAATTTATTACTAAATATTTCAATTTATTACTAATTATTGCAATTTATTACCAATTATTGAAAAATATTACTAATTATTTCAATTTATTACAAATTATTTTAATTTATTACTAATTATTCAAATTTATTACAAATTATTCAAATTTATTACTAATTATTCAAAAAAATATCTAATTATTCAAATTTATTTCTAATTATTCGTATTTATTACTAATTATTCGAATTTATTACTAATTATTACTAATTCTTAGAATTTATTACCAATTATAACAATTTATTAAGAATTACTGGAATTTATTACTAGTTGTTGCATTTTATTAATAATTATTCCAATTTATTACTAATTTATGCAATTTATTATCAAGTAATCCAATTTATTACTAATTGTTACTATTTATTACTAAGTGTTTCAATTTATTAATAAGTGTTGCAATTTTTTACTATGTGTTTTAATTTATTACTAATTGTTGCAATTTATTACTAATTGTTTCAATTTATTACTAATTGCCAAAATTTGTTACTAATTGTTGCAATTTATTTCTAATTATTCCAATTTATTACTGATTATTATAATTTATAGCTAATTATTAAAATTTAATACTAATTATTGCAGTTTAATACTAATTATTATAATTTAATACTAATTGTTACAATTTAATACTAATTAATACAGTTTAATACAAATTATTATTAATTAATATAATAACTATTAATTAATTCTAATTCATACAAATCACACATAATTATTTGTAAAAATAAGTATAAACATTGATAAATAAAACTATTTAATTCTATTTTAATTTAACTATAGAAAATTAACAATAACAATAATTATACTAAAATAAATAAAGTAAAAAATAAAAAAAATGGATAAATACCTTAAAACTAAAGCTTTCGAAGAATATAAGCTGTGAAAAACGCTCCAAATTAAAACATTAAACTATGAAATTTTTTTAGAGAAATGTTTTCACTAGAGAGGGAGAAGAGTAGATATGATGATTTAATAATTTCCCTTTTGACTTTTCAATTCTTTTTTTTAATCAGAAACACATTTTCTGAAGGAAAATTATATTTCTCTAAGAAATTTTTCCTTAAGAAAATATTTTATAGGGAAAGATAATTTCCCTTATGAAAATGTGTTTGTGATTTTCAAAAAATAAAAGAATGGATTTGTCCTAAGGGAACTTATTGACAAAAAAATCTCCCCCTTTTTGGAAAGCATCAACAACATTTCATAAAAGAATATAATGACTAAAACATTTATTTCTGTACTTTAAAATTAATATTTATCTCCCCTTTACATTGATTAAGGATTATAATGAATACGACTAACTCCCCCTTGGTATTTGAAAACACTATGGATCATATTCTTGTCTTTCATTTAGTAATTACTTCTTCTTTACTTATGAATTTCTTCTTTAAATAAATATCCCCCTTAAGAAATATCTTTGTTAATATTATTTTTTATCATACTTTTCTCCCCCATTGTGATTTTAAAAAATGAATGGATGGAAAGAAAAAAATTGCACCTGAAAGATTAAGAATATAACAAAAAAAATAATGAAAGGATAACAAATTTCATTGAGATGGGAAAAAAATGTTACAAATAAAATACAAAAAAAATGTCAGATTTGATTAAAAAATAGTAATCCTTATTTATATCCTTCAGAATCAGCTTTTTACGGTAGCTTCTAGCATCTTTATCTCTTTATGATTATATTCAAATTTCTTGATCATCTGTTCCTAATCCTAATTTATGTTTTTGAGATCTTTGATTAGGTCTTCGTATGACATAAGAATTTCACCTTGAGACATTATCACTTCTTCTTGATCTTGGAATTTTTCATCCCTTTCTTCACTGAGTTCCCCTTCTCTTTTTAGAATTAAAGCAACATAATTCATCTTCCCATTCATATCCTTATCCTCTAGAATACAGGTATCATACTCTTTAATCTAGTTCTCTAAAAGACTTTTTCAAAGCTTCTTTATTCTTTCATCAGACATATCAATGGAATCCTTGACTAAATTGTTGAAATCATATTTAATTTTTAGTTCATCAATCACTGACTTAGACAACTTAATTATCTATTTGGAGGACCACCTATGAGAATTATAACTAATTTGAAAAGTATGGAACTCAGCATCAAGTTTGATAATCTTTTCCACGGTCATGCTTATTGAATTTGACTTTAAATTTATTGTTTGATGAGGTAACTGGAATCTAGAATCAATTCTTGGAAATAATGGAATGGTATTCATAATATTTTTCAAGGATTGAACAACAAAATCATGTTCTAAAGAAGATGAGGATTCTGAAGTTGATTCTATTATTGTGAGGGAACTTTATTATGCTCCTCTTATTTTATCTTAGATGTTCCAACAACAACCTTCTTGTATTTTTCAACTACAGTTTTATTTAGCGAATCAAAAACCACTTGCATACCTTTCTCAGCTTTAGAGATTTCCATCTCAAAATTCTAAATCTCATGATCACTATTGGAAATTTGGACTAATTTTTCATTATCATCAAGTTATTTATTATCTACTTTTTCAATAATTTCTTTATTAACATCATGATGAATAAATTCATGATTATTAATTTTTTCATCAAAAGGTTGTTCAACCTCATCATGGGCATCATCCTTTTTTAGAACTAATTGTTCTTCTAAAAATATCATAGTGGATTCATCATGGGAAATTCTTATAGATAGATTGTTATGAGAGATCTATTTCTCTTGATATTCATCTATTATCCTAATCCCATCATCACTTTATTCTTCTTCCCCATCATATTCTTCTTCTTGCTAAACTTTTTCTTCATCAACAATGGGTTACGGTATCGAAGTAACTTTATTTCTCTTATCTGTACTTGGAGTTTTAGGTGTCACTAATTCTTGCAAGAAGGATTATAGTACATAAACTTCTACACTTTCTTTCTCTATATCTCTATGAAAATCTTGAAAAATCTCAGCTTCTGAAATCTTCTTCTTTAACTTCTTCTCTATAGCTTGCTTCACAAGATCTTCACCTTCTTGAATCTTTAAAGTCTTTTCCCCAGTATAGTCTAACCCAAAAACAACTTTTACCTCCTTTTTTTCTTCTGCCCTCTCCGTTTAGCAACAAATTCACCAGAAAAAAAAATATTTTTATTTTTTGTCTTGGGTGGAGCATATACTAACTTAGGTGCTGGTGCATTTTCTTTCAGTTCTAGTTATTTATCTTTTCTTTTATTTGGAGTTTTCTAGGAACATTATCCTACTTCACCTTTCTTGTTGGCATCTTGATCATTATTATAAAAATGTTCAATGATCTCTTATGTCTTAATATTGAAACCAATTTTCATCCTTCTCAGAGTATCATTACTCAACAACATAATCTTGAATACTTTTACCTTTGAGATATAGGTAATTTTGAAGGATTTTAGGAACAAGACAATAATGTTATACAATATTGTAGAATATATTGTAGGATAAATCATGAACATATCACAATTCTTAAGGGAATCCTTGTCTCCCATTATCGGAATCAGAAAACCTTAGATCCATAGAGCTAGAAATCTATGATTAATTGAAAGAGGATAAGTATTCGGTGAGTTTACTCTTTTAAGTCCAAGTCATTCAATTTCCTTGATCTTCTAAAAAGGAGCATACTTTTATGGATATTTTTGTGAGAAAAATAATTCTTCTCTATTATAAGAAATATCCAAGATACTAGTTGAATTTTTAAAAGATAGAGAATAAGTATTTTCATAACTCTTGAATGATAACATTTCTCTTCCTCCATGTTCATAAAAATTAACTATATCATAAAATTCTATAATAATATCAGGATATACTGGGTCCTGATTCTTTTCTTTGGTGACTCAATGACATTCCCATCCATTCTTACTTATGATTTTTGATATCAAATAATCATACATGACAACGAAATTAAGTTCCATGAACTATTCTCTAAAAATAAAGAAATCCACGAGCTCCTTGATGGAGGCCATCAGAGTTTGAAAGGAAACATCAAAATACATTTGGTGCTTGAGGAAACATATAAAACTAAACTATAGCTTTTAAGAGCGATAGAGCTTTGACAAAAAATCACTGAGATAGCAGATGTGGGATGCAAATATGTGGTCTTTAATATAGGCTTCGGGGTGACGGTTCATATTCCTAAATCAATCCAATAGTTGAGATTTTCTAGATTTGGTATGACAGTTGATATCAATGATGAAGAGGGATTTATAGGGTCCAATCTTTTGAGGGTTTAAGGAAAAATAGGATTTATGGAAAGAGAATCTGATAAAGTTTTCTTAAAACAAGATATAAATACAAACCAGTGAAAAATAAAATTATAATGATTTAAGTAATGAAACATACCTTCTTGATTTATTAGAAATAATTTTCAATATTGATAAGTTTCTTCTTGATGATCTTAGGTTCCAAATTAAAGTTTTAGGGAAATAAAAACTTTCTATGTTCTGAAAATTTTTAGGTTCTGAAGAGAATTTGAAAAAGGAAATATAAATGAATAAACATATGTAAACCCCTATGAAAATGAGTGAATTAATGTTAGAATATATTTTTAACAATATTTCAATATGGATTATTACAATACGGTTATCAATCCTAACTTTCTTTTAATTTATTCAAATCTATCAGGGGGTAAAGATTTTGTAAAAATGTCAGCAAGTTCATCTTGCATTCTGATAAATTTAATAATGATATCTCTTTTGTGTATGTGATCCCTAAGAAAGTGATGCCTAATGTCTATATGATTTGTACAAGAGTTATGTGTAGGGTTTTTTCTTATGGCAATGGATCAAGTATTTTCCCACATTATCTGTGTTTTGGTAAAACCCATGCCATATTATATGAGTGTGTGTTTCATCCACAACACTTGAGCATAACAACTTCCAGTTGCTACATATTTAGATTCAGTAGTGGAATGTGAAAATTAGTGGTATTTCTTATATAACCAAGAAATGAATGAATCTCCTAATAAATGACAAGTTTTGAATGTACTTTTCAGTCCATTCTACATCTTCCAAAATCAGCATCCTAAAATTATTTTAAAGAAAAATCATTTTTAGAAGAATAGAAAAGTCCTAAATCCATGGTTCACATTAAATAGAAAAAAAATTAATTTCACTGATTTTAAATTGGATTCTTTTGGATTATATTTATATCTTTCACATAAGAATACATAAAACACTATGTCTAGATGACTAGCTGTTAAGTTTATTAGACATCCTACCTCTGTTTGATCTATGGATTTCCTAGTATCATCAAGATCCAGATTGTTTGAGGTACCAATTCGAGTACTTATACTTTTAGTGTTTCATTACCCATACAACTAAAGATCAACATTAATATACTTATTTTGAGATATATAATTTCCTTATGGTTTTTGACAAATTTGAAAACCATGAAAAAGAATTTGACTCCCTGATCATACTCATTTCAAACTTAGATTTCATGAGATTCAAAAATGAATCAGTTAAGGATTCTTGAGTTGATCCGAATATAACATCATAATTTTTTTTTTGAAAAATCAAAACATTTTTCATATCTTTATTTATAAAAAGGTTCGGTTCATCAGTTCCCATGACATAAATTTTTTGTAATAAAAAACATGTAAGTATGTCATACCATGCTCTAGGGTCTCGTTTAAGTGCATATAAAGCTTTGGTAAGTTTGTAAACATGTTTAGGATGTTTTTTGTCTTCAAAACCAGGAGTTTTTTTGATATAAACTTCCTCTTGAACATATCCATTAAGGAAGGAAAACTTCACATCCATTTGAAAATGTTGAAAACTCAAAAAAAAATCAATTTCTAGTAGAATACAGATATATTCATGTTTAGCTACTGGAGCATATGTTTATTCATAGTCTATTCCTTCTTGTTGATTATAGACTTTATAAAAATAATCTTTCATTATTTCTTACAATGATTCCATTTTCATCACATTTATTTCTGAATACCCTCATTACTCCAATTACATAAGTTTCTTAAGGTCTTTCAAACAAGGTCCAGATTTTGTTCCATTTGAATTAATTTACTTTATCTGTCATAGATTTAATATAGTCATCATCACCTAAAGCTTCATCATTTGTTTTACATTCTAATGGGGAGATAAATGCTAGATGCTTTACTTAACTTATTATAGAACTTCTAGTCGTTACAGGTTGGTTTACATCACCAATAACACTATCAATGGGATAATTCATAAAAAACAACTAATTTGGGTCTTGTAAAACATGTTCATCAACATAAGGTAAAAAATATTCTGGGGTAAATACTTCAGAAAAAATTTCATAGGTATTTTCCTTGTTAGAATGATCTTTCATCAAAGGTTGAAAATCAATTTTTTAAAACACATCCAAAGATGTAGGTTGGGGTTGCTTAAATGAATTTCTTACAGTTACCTCATTTCCTTAAAGAAACGTTTCATTTTATCAGATCCTAAAAATGGTAATGTTTTTTACAAATTTTTAATGTTTATTAAATCGTGATGGTTTCTCCCATGTTTTCTTACATAAAATTATGTCGTTCAATCAGTGTCTAACTTACCGTTGGCCGAGAAACATGTGTACATGTCCCTTTAAAATATATATAAACATATAAATGTTGGAGGATGAAGTAAACCATTAGAATTCATGCCTATAAATACCCATCTATTTCAACATTTTAAAAAAATGATCACACAGAATTCTACAGAGAGAATTTCTATTGTGAGAGCTATGCTAAAATCCTCCTTGTGCAATTGCTATGGAAGACATGTTCAACCGTGAACATCATGTTCAGTCTTCTTAGTACGGTTCCGATTATTGTTGATCAATCAAGGGTTTCTAGGGATAGAAATATAGAGGTGTTGATCGCCTTATAGATCGAGGGCTTGGAAGGATAGAAATATAGACTCAAATATTCTTATTTAGGGCTTACCCTAGTGTGGGTAAGATAAAATGTCTTGAAATTATAAATATAGGGTCCTTTATCTAAGGTTTTTGGATACCCTTATATCTTGGTTAAAATATTTCTTATACATGTCCTGTTTTGTTACAAGTTTTAATTCAGATGCTATTTTTTAAAGAAAGAAAGTAAAACTTTCTTATACTTTTTTATAATTGTATACTATGATTTAAATAATATTATATATGCTTTAAGATATAATCTTTCACTAAGTAAACATATATTAAGTTTCATATCATATCCATATTATCATATACTAATCAAGATAGATTCTTTGTTAATAACTAAAGAGGGTTTGTGAATTCATCATATTTAATGTTGTTAAACATAGATTTTTTAAAGGATAATAACAGAAGTTTTTAAACCTACAATTCAACCCCTTCATGTAATTGAGAATCTACATCTTAATTTAGATCCTAAAAGACAATGAAATGGAATGAAATAAAAATTGTCTGTGGTATATATAGGTTAGATTAGTTGTGATAGGGTTATTTATAACACCCCATGGTTTTGAAAATAAAAATTGATTGCATGAAACAATGAGTCCCTACAACACAACACATTTTATTATTGATCCATTAAACACAACATTGCCTCTACTATGTGATGAATTTCGAAAAATGGCCATCTAAAGTTGTGATCAGTAAGTCATTTGGTGTCTGATAGAACCAACATGATTTTTATTGAATAGTAACACACCCTTATGAATAGTAATATGACCCTTATTAATAGTAAATGTTATTATTTTTTGAGATCATAAATAATTTTCAATGTGATATAAAACAAATTATACATTTAAAATTATTATTTTTCAAAATATCTGTCATTTTATTTAAAAATAAAATTAATAATAATGATAAAAATATTTTTGAAAAATGGAGTTTATATTTTGAATTCTACTCATCAAAAAATGGTCAGGTGAATTTTTGGGATTTTCTTGAAATTCTTGAATTTTTTATGAATTGTGAAATACGGTAAAATACCGTACATACAAATTATCAGTTCAACACAATATTTATGACATCATAAGTGATGTATGGCCACTTGGTTTGACCTCAAATATACTTATTACTATTTGGGGTTAAATGAAACAACACTATTGGTTGTCTTGAATAAATTAATAAAATAATGAATAAAATATTCAAAATTCACTCCTCTCAACCAATATAACCCCCCCCCCTCACTTCCTATTTTATTCACTTATCTGTAGCCTTGTGCCTTGTATAATATCTACCAAAATACCTTTCCTTAGTCACCCCCCACATCCAAGAAGATATTGGGATTTACAAAATACTAGAACACCTTCCATAAAAATATTCTCATGGAGGTTGATTCAAGAGGGAAATTCACATTTTATTTCATTCATTTTCATTTCAAGTTCCTTTCTATTGTTATCCTCTCCTTACCTCTTCATTCCAAATGAACATGATAAATCTAGTATAATCTATATACTGGAATTATATAATTTGTATTTAATAACCATCATCAATATTTTTACTGTCTCTCTCTCCCTCTTTTATTTTATAAACGAAATCATCGTCTATGATGTTCCAATTTAAAACCTTCGTGGACGAAAAAGTTCCATTTTTCAATTTCTCCTTCATTACTAGTAATGAAACTATTTTAATGGTTTTATCAGGCTATAATATATGTATTATAACCTATATAATTATCATGAACTAGTATATGTACATATTATTTAATCATATGACAAATCCAGTTCCAAATAATCAAAATACCGCTTAAATAATCTAATTGAATGTCATTAATATTTAGTCTAATGAGTCATCCTAATTCAATGTAACTATATGATATAAATTACCAATAAAACCTATTAAATTTTATAAGTAATATTTAAATTCAATTCATTAGATATACATCCATTCCACAAGAGCACCATTACATAAAAACAAGTGAACTGATTATGAAAATCAAGAAAATGAACACTCCAGAACAATAAAATTCAATATTATAACTAATAAAAAAACATAATGCACTTAATATAATAATGATAAATAAATAAATATATAATAGGTTTCGTATTAAGTTATTAATAATCATAATTTCACATTCCAGGACCATAAGTTCAATAGCGGAACACATTCGGACTAAAGGTAAAAAAAATTCACATGAACCTCTATTTTCATTCAGGTTAATTTTATTGTCTAATTACCATAATGAAATTATTGTGTGTCATTATATAATCATCATAAATTATGTTTGAGTGTTATATATATGTTTAAAAACCATAATTTTTACTTATTTTATGGGGAGTTACATGTTTTAAAAGGAACATTCAAAATTATTTTTGAAATACAATCCCAATTCAAGGGAACTCTATAATATGCTTTAGTAACCATTATCATAATAAAATAACAAATTTTATTAGGAAGATAATATATTAATTAATTTAATGTTTTATAAAAAATCCCTAAATAACTCTTCTTTTCAAAATAAAATAGTATTTATCTCAAGAATTACTCGATGATTTTGTATGAGTATTTTTTTCTGTTTCAACACACTTGTTGATTCTTATGTATTATTGGGATTAATATTTTATGATATATTCTACCATATTTAATGTTATGGTTTATGAATAGTTTTATTTTTTAAGTAATATTTTAATGTCGTTCACTAATTTACTCTGAATGGTTTGTGTTTAAGCTTAATGTTCGAGGAAAGTCATTTACATTTCAGATGTTAGTTTCAATATAAATGTATATGTTTTTTGTGTTTATCCCCACTCATATGAGGAATTAATTAGAATTATTATGTGATTTTCAAGGCCTTCTATATCCCCTCAATTAATCTATAGGTCTCATGATACAAATAGAAATGGACTTTGTCAATGCTTTCCCATTTTGAGTTATGGTTTTGGTCGAGGCCTTAATCATTATAGATGTCTTGGCCAGGACATTGATGGTATATTTCAGAATGTCTGGAATATGAACTTACCTCATTATGAAGCTAGTTAATGACTGCTTATGTGGTTATATTACTATTAGAGTACCCATGATTATGTTTTATTATGGAATTATTCACTCATCACATATTCTTTCCATAATGTGTTCAATTTTATTATTTTTAATGGAATATGTTTTTAATTATTCCCCATGCGTAATGTTTATTTTATCTTCTTCTTTATTTCTTACTCTTACATAGCATTTGAGATCACCCCTTTCTTATGTTTCATTTTCTCTGGATATGAAGATGTAAATTATTAATTACTTGAATGCATAATCTAAGAGGCATGGATGATTCTAATGGAATAAATTAGTGTTATATTTCCTTTCTTGATGTAATGTTGAACTTATATATGTATATTGTATCCAAAAGCTACTAAACTACTTAATCATTTGGGATGCATATTCCTTGTTTATATGCCAATGTAATAAAATAATGAAATGGCTCTGGAAAACTGGGGTCAGGTCTTCACATTATTTGCGACAGTTTTCCCATCGCAAATAGTAACATGTGTGACGGGCTCCACCAAAAATACAATATGATTAAAAAAGTCTTTTGCAATGGATCTCGTCGAAAGAGGCCATCTGCTGGCATACTATTGGCAACGGGATGTATATTATAAGGACCCAAACTTAAACATTACATAATCATCAATTATTTCAAGAATTCACAATGGGGATATTTTCAGGTTTATAGTTTTAAAGAATTAGTCCATAACTATAACATAACAACATGAATATTACATGCAGACACTACTACTCAGTATACATTTTTCATTAAATAAAAACTCTTAAAAAGAAACATGTCTAGTTCCATGTTTTAGAAAACAAGACTTTTCCCCGATCCTATCCTTGACCCTATTCATCTTTATGTCATGTGGAAAACATTTCAAAAACTTGGGATGAGCATAAAAAGAACAGTAAGGGTTATTAAAGAAGGAAGGAAAATATTAATCCATAAATAAATAAAAATCAACGAAACCATAATTTTCAATCATAACATACCTTATAAAATCAGATGATTTATGAATAACACACAACAATCATAAATTATAAAGGTAATTTTTGACATTCATAACATACTTACATTGTATTAATAACAACTACTTAGGGAGTCTCATTTGGAAAACCCATCCCTATATATTCCCTAAATATCTTAGGAGAAACATTATAGTTTACCTCTGTCACATTACCCAATGCATTTGATAGCTATCATGGGCTCACCAGCCCTGGGTTTATCATGGAACCACCCGTATACGTAATCAATTCCCAATAACAATAACATAGTCATAACACATAACACAAGCATAAAGGAAATATAACATTTCCACATTCCAATCATAATATATCAAATAAATATATATAAATACACAATGCTTTATCAAATCATTTTAAAAAATATCTAAAACATTCAATAAAGAGATTTTTGAATCTAAGTTTCACATACCACTTTGAAGGTTTTAAATGAATTTTCATTTGAAAAAATTATTTTCCATATAAATAAATCCTAAAAATCATTTTGAAAACTTGGAAATTAATGAGAAATATTTACAAGAATAAATCAGTAAAACATTTAAAACGATATTTTAGTTGAATAGTTTTTAACAAAATGAGAGATGCTTGAATACAAATAACTGAGGAATAACATTTAATCAGAACTTTATAATATCATGAGAATAAAGGTATTCATAATAGAATATACCAATGTATAGTATATACACCACATAATAGTGAATTGGTGAATAAAAACAATGAAGTGTCAATGTAATGTAAATTGAGACGATATCCCTTATAAAAATTGTATCCTTAAATTAAGGATATATCAATTACATAACAATGTGTGACATACTAGAATACACTCAATATAAGTGGATATTAATTGTGAAACAATCATAGGTTATTGAAACATATTCAGAGCATGCATAATCAAGAAGTAGAAGTTTAACCCAAATAATTGAAATTGGGTGAAGAAGTTCCCTTATAGAAATTTGACAACCTAGCGACGTCACATTAAAATTCAGAAAATGAATTGATGAAAGAGAAAAGGGTATCTCATCACATAGTCATAAAATTTATAGCAATAAGGATATATAATAGAATATCCCAACATAATAAGATGTAAAAAAACATAAAAAAATGAAGTCTTATAAAAAGAGGAGGGTGAAAAGTTCCTTTACTGATTTCGTAACTTACGAAACATACACCCCATGTAAGACAGATCATAAAATGAAGATGTAAATACCAATAAATTTAAGTATATTACACATTTAATACAATCATGGTCAGTATATAAACCACACAAAAGGAAATAGTGTTCATATAGCATGAATCTCACGGGAAAAAAATGAGATGAAAACCCCTTACCACGTTGTAATAAGTCGAGTCGTATGACCAAAGTTAATAACCACATAATGAATTATAGAATAAGATGAATATAAATAGAATCATGATAATATATATCAAATGGCAGTACACAATACACCACATGCAATAAATAAGTGGCGAACAATGGAAATATCATTGAATTGAATGTGAGATAAGAAATCCCTTACCTCATGTCTGACTTGACTCGTTTGTTCCTTTTTCTTCCTGAATAATAAACTTCTGTTGATTTATACCTGATTAAGAACAATTTTCAATTTTATTATTTCTTTTATATCACTTATTAGCTTTCTATAACAATTAGTTAATTATTTTAGTTCATATTGGATATTTTCTCGATGTTCGGAACTTGAGTTAAAAATAAACATGTTATAATTACAAGTTGTTCATGTGGTCAAAAATCCATTATCTCTGTATTTAAATTCATGATTTAGATATCATATATATCATATATATAGATTATACTTATGTATTTATAATATTGCATAACATTTGGAGATAATAAATGAAATGCACCGTTCAGGGAGACGGTAAGCCTTACATACGCATGAACACTACTTTATTTTCTATTTCATATTTAATGGAAAGAAAACATAATGATACATATATATATATTATAATTCTAGTATAATATCATATGATATATATATGTTACATAATTTCATTAACTCCATCCTTTATACATTCCATGTATGTTATGAATGAATCATATCATATTGTGGGGCGGTAGTCTGCACTTTCTCAAATGAAATTATCATGTTTACACATATTGGGAAGCATAAAGGTATGTTTGAAAAACAAAAATCACAGAATAATAGAGAAAACATAAACATAATATATATTATATATAAATTCAGTGCCATCATAATGGCCACCATAAGAGGCGGTAATAGATAATTGAACAATCATCGTTTCATGAGGCATTAGTTTGTTATCCACAGAAACAATATGATCTTTACTCATCAGATGGAGGTTCGTGTAAGTGTAGTTTGAATAATTCTCATAACAACAACATTGTATATTTAGGATACTGGTGTTGTTATAAAAGAAAGCAAGAAAAAGAGTTTATGGGGTTAGAGAAGTAAAATAAAAAAAAAGAACGTAAGAGAAGACGTTACCTTTATATCGGGTAACTCCCTTTCGCTTGAACTAAAAGGGTTTCTTGAAGTTTCTTCTACCTAAGGTAAGGATTCTATGTGGCGGATAGGGATGTGGGGAGCTTATTTAGGCAGAGGATGGACGATCCAATAGTCTTGAGAGGTGTAAGTAATGGGTTAGAAGTGGTGTCCATTTATAAGGGGGAGGAGGGTCTCTTTAGGAATGCTTGAAACAATTATTTTATTATAGACTTATCTTCACTTTCAATAGGGCCAAAAATCTTTACAATAGAAGATATGATAACTCATGTTATAAATATAATCATCTAATAATTATCGGATAGGTTTCAGATATTTTTTTAGTATTTATAATCTTATTTATTTAAATCATTCATTAATGTGGTAAGCATTGCATCATTATTGTGTCATAAATAATATTATTTATTTGATGTCTAAAAATTATAAAACAACTTCCATAATTTAGGAAATATTTTTAGATTTAAAATTAATATTTATAGTCTAAGATAAAACTTATATAACCCAATGTAAAAATTGATTTAATAAAAGATATTTGTTTATGCCATTTTTGTATTTACTTTAAATTAATTAATATAATGTGTCATTATCACTCTTAAGTGGCTACATGGGGTCCCAAAATCGACACAATGATTCCCATGGTTGGAAGGGTATTAACCAATATTATTATAACAATTTTTAGGGTAATTTTATATTATTATAATAATATTTTTATACCCTTATTTACCAAATTTATTCTTTAACCATGGTAAAATAAAATATTTACTCAAGTAAATATTCATAATGCCTAAAAATATAAGTTACCTATTTAAAAAATTTGGTCTTCTTGATTCAAAATAAGGAATCCATTTTTTTAAATTCAAAACAGAGAAGTAGAAGAAATTAATTTAAAATTAATTCCCGTTGTCACAACAAAAAACGTGTTTTTAAGAAATAATAAGTATCAAAAGATTGACATTTGTTTATGTCAAATTTCAAAGTGAAATTAATTCCAATGACCAAATTTGGATAAAATGTTTAATATATATTCTAGTTAAACTTTAATATCAATTAAAAAGATAATCTAACCATATAAATAAATTATATTAAAAGGTATTATTGAATTAAAATACATTATTTTTCATTATTCATTAAAAATGAACTTTATCAGAAAAATAATAAAAATTACCCTAAGTAAATTTTGATGTCCTGATTGTATAAGAGAATTTTAGATTGTAAAATAGAACATATAAAAGTGTCCAAATCTAGATTTCAAGAGGGTTTAAACTTAAAAGACTTTAAATCGACCTTTTAATGAATATTAGAGTATTTGTGCATAAAATTGGATTGATTCACATTTTAAACCTCTAACTTTTATTGGATAAATTTAGAAACATATAACAAACATGTATAATAATATTGTAGTTAGTTTTATTCATTAGACATAATAAAATGGCTAGGTGTTAACTACCATTTAAAATAATAATATATTATTATTTTTCAGTATGACTCAACATTGTATGCAATCTAAGACTTCGGAGAAACCCATTGTTGTGTCTTAAGTACGACCATGAATATAAAATCCCCTTTAAAATTAATATTTAATTCAAATATATTAATAAATATGAAAATTTTGTATTCTTTTTTTCATGGGATATAACATATATCCTGTCGCAATTACTTAAAATGTATCCGAATATTAGCAATGAGATATAGTAACCCATTAGAAATACCCTTTACCGTGTTTTAGCACCTAACACACCCCAAATATTTTGTAATGAGAAGAATATACCAATAGAAAAATTCTTAATATTGGAGACAGTAAGGTTATCCTATCACCAAAACTTTTTCTAAATTTCTTTTTGTGACAGGATAGTAACTTGTCCCAAATAACTCGTCATAATAGTTTGATTTTCCCATAGTGTTTGTTCGAAATGAGGCAGTCCACCGTACAGATGAATGATGATTTCATAACCAATTTTTTGGAAGTGTGTGATGTTTTAGTTTTTACCCATAACCAAAAAACTTCTCATTATATGGTAGATGAAGATTTTGTTATATAAAATGACATAAAAATACATTATTGGGTTTATGGAAGAAATAAAACAAAATGTTAATTGATGAATGTTTCCTATTTTTTGGATATTTACTTTTGGATTTCACAAAAGGACTTCCTTTGATATATTTATGTATAATGAGAGGATTATTGTATGATATAATGGAATAAGGTGATTTATTTGGATGTTATTGGACTACAAAATTGCTTTACAAGCATGAATAATAGGGGAGCGTGTGTTCCCTTTTATAGTTCAAGAGGGTTTTCATTATTAAAAATACTCAAATGTATTTACTATTGGGAGGTCAAGCTTAATTCATGTTTCTCTAAAACTGATAATTAAATTTGTTTTGGGATGATATGGTTGATAAACACTTCCAAAATATATTTACAGACATGTTTGAAACATTTTATTCCCTAACTATTTGGTTTTGTTATTTTACCATTTTGGTTTTTCATTATGATAACTCAATTTCTAACCTATGTAATTTATTTTGTAAGTATAAGTTATAGTGATACTTATTAGATAATTTGGAATCACTATTCTAAATTTGATATCTATGTTTTAAATTATATATCATTAGTGTGTTGGTAATTAACTTTAACACAAGGGCATGTAACACGAAAAAGACCACATTAACTATTATTATGTGAACTATGTTCTTTCAATTTATTAGTCAATATAGTCATTATATTAGAAAAATATATCTATAAATGAACCATATTTTATATTTAATAATTTTTGAGAATCACTTTACAAAATATAGTATTTCATTTAATTTTAAATCAGTTAATTAAATATCATTTATCATAAAATAACATTAATATCAATTTTGACATTATTCATTTAATTTAAATTAATAAAATATCAAGAATTTAATATAAATCAAATTCACTATGTTCATATTAATGTAACATGATATAGTTTTCTGAAAAAACAATGTAACACAACAATTCAATCAATTTACTTCAGTTTTAATTATAATTATATACCATTTGATTTATTTAATTACTAACTGAATAATTCTTTCCAAGGAATTTATTAAGAATTTAATGTAAATATATCATTTCTTATAAATTAAAAAAAATTATCATGATTAATAATAATTAATATTTATAAATAATATTTATAGTTGAACCTATTGTGTAAGGAATCGGTGTTAAACATTACATATTATTGTGTTTTTTGAACTAGAATTCACATTCTAGGATCTTTTATGTTTAGATTTTTAGAAAATTAGGACAAACTATGACAAAGTAAACACATACATTATAAGTGGAAACTTATACTTAGTATTTTTTTTACACAATAAAAAACTCTTTAAAACAAAATATTATTTCATCTTAAAAACTATTCATGACATCCAATGGGAATTCATCTTTACCCTTACACGTCCAATTAGAAACATTTTAAAAGGTGGGTTGGGCTCAAAAATATTAGTGAGGGATATGAGGGATAGAAACCATTTGTTTAGTGAAAAAATGAAAACTCATATAAATTTTAGCATTACCATTAATGTTCTTTGAGAATATGAAATAAAACATCTACAATTGAAAACACACATATATTTCACCAAAATAAAATCATTAAAACACATATAAATAAATTAAAACTTTTTTTGGTGACATAAGGAACCATATTCATAAACCCCTTTTAAACCCCTTTTAATTCTAATAATGATATTCCTTACTTCCAACATGTTCATTACGTAATGCATTGGAGTCCTATTTGGGCACACCCAATATTAAAGCTCTTATAAGATTACCTTATACTATTTGGGGAACCCCATATTCATCTGTGGTGGGATTTCTTGTTTATATCTAGGCTACTGCATTATAAGATATAATGGGATTTCCCAACGCTATCTAGGCCACCCCATGTTTAGTTTAATGGGAATTCCATGTGTTACCTGGGCCACCCCATGTTTAATGCTCAAGTACTATATAATGAATAAAATATTTTCATGCTTCCAATTTTTTTACATAAATAATTTAGAAAACTCTTTTAAACTCATAAAAAATAAATTTTCGACATCAAAATAATATTTTATATTATAAAATAAATTTTAAAATCAAAATGATGCACACAACAGAATGAACCCATTTTCATTGAAAACATCCATAAAAATATATTAAATAAGAATCAAAGAATTAAGGATTCCTGAATCCAAGAAAATATAATCTTTCCATATAAGTAAAATAACATTATTTTTGACTTTTTTAAAAACAAACATTAAAAGATTATTTTTCAAACGAATTTTCCTTACATAAAATCATAAAAAGATTCCCATTTAAAAAAGGTTTGAGAGAAATTAAAAAATATCATTCTAAAATATTTACCTAGAGATAAATTAAAATAAATTTTAAAAAATTCTCATGAAACAAAAATATTTAGAAAATAAATATTTAAAAATTTTAAAAAGTTATTTTTTTGTTAAATAATACCTTAAAAATAACATTGAAGTGGATGTTAAAATTTTATTATGTATATTAGTTGTAACTCAAAATAAAAAAATTGAAATACACAATAAGATAATAAAAATTCATTCCACACTTAATATTATTATTACATGGTCAATAAAGAATATTTTTTAATCAATGAAAAAAATTGAATTAAAAAATTTATTAGATCGAGTCCAATTTTTCTTGTATATCCATTATCTTCATCTTCTTTAGAAATCCTTCATTGCATACCACCTTAAGACTACTAAGGATAGTGTACTTCCTAAAATAAGACATATAGAATATGGATATGGATTCTAGTATAGTATTTTGGATTATTTTTGTCCAGACTAAATGGTTTCTGAAGTGTGAAAATTTGATCATAAGATTTTCCCTTTTATTAGAGAGGGGACGGTCACTCTTGAGATTTCTCAAAATATTAAATTAATTTAAATTATTTTTTCTTTTCAAAATGGATCCAAATTTATTTAAATAGAATATATAATTATTATGGGTCAAAATCACTTGAAAAATAAAATTTATATATATTTTATGTAAACTTTACCCTTATTTTTTGGTTTTAACTGTTATTTGAACCCTTTAACTCTTATAATGAAAAAAATTATATTTACAATATAAAGGTTAATAAAATTAATATATAATGAAAAAAACCATAAATGGATTAGGGATTATATTTTAGATATTATCCAAATTCATTGGTTGATTTTAATATTTTTATAAATTTTATATCATTTAATAAAATATTATTTATTTTAAAATATCATTAAAGTCAATTTTGAAACAAATTATTAATTTTTTTATTATTGGAAAAAAATGGGATATCTTTAAAAAAATATTTTAATGATGACCAAATGTGTTATGGTAATCTATAAAATTCATTTATGATATTAATTATCTCAAATTGTATTTATTTTATTAGTTTTAATTTTATTAATTTTATTTTTTTATTAATAAAATAACTATTACATGAGCGTTGTGTAAGCATTTAAGCTAATTATTTCCTCACTAAAAATGAAAAATAAATTTCCATGATGAATATAAATATTTCATATTGAAAATTATTATTTATTTTTTAATATATATTGTGAATTACCCTATATATAAAATGTAATAGTTATTAAAAACCGAATTATGACATCTTTCACTATTATTTAAATAAAATATTGTAAACTTCATAATACCAAAAAAATTGTAAAAAATTCCATATATTCGAATATTGATTTATTATGGATGAAAATTAATTATATAGTAATATTTAAGCAAGTGTAATGGTAATTTTTTATTCCTTATTATTTTATATTTTCCCTTAATTACCTAATTTACCCTTCATCATGGTACAAAGTTACTGAATTTAAATTCCTATCAGCAAGAAATAAAATAAAACTATTTAATTAATTTTAACTTTATTATTATAAATATTGAATCCATTTTTACAAATTAATTTTATATAATTGACATAATTTAATTTAAAATTAGTTAGGCAGATGTGATAAGAAAGTGGGTTTTTAAATTGAAAATCTTCCAAAGTTAGAAATATTTTTAAATCTAGATTGAATATGAAAAATAATTTAATGAAAAATTAGGATCAATAGGTGTATTATTGATTTAATTTCACATTTAAAAAAAATTAAAATATTATTTAACATTATAAATTATTTATTTGAAAAGTTAGTTTTTATTTAAAATTCTGTATATTTCACTATTCATCCAAAAACGAAACTTATGAGAAAAATAAAAATATTCACCTCAAGAAAAATTTAAAATTACAATTTAAAAATGAAGTATTATTTTTTCGAATAAAATATATAAAATTTTAAAAATGTATTATTAAAACAAGTACGGCATAAAAAGTCGGAAAAACTACCTTTAGAAAAATACATCTTTTATGCATAAAATTGGATTTATTTTTATATTTTGTCTATAAGACACATAAGATGAATGTTTTAAATTATATTATATATATTATATACATATTTTTTTTTAATATAATCCAAGAAGAGTTAATTTTTATTCGTATAAAACAGACTTGTGTGCATTTAAATTGTTTTTCAAAAAAAATATTTCCTTTTAATTTGGAAATGAGTCTTTTTCATTAATGATTAATTGGTCACCATAGAATTCATTTTATATATATGAATAAATCATATTTTTATAATTAATTTTAACTTTTTTATAACCACTATTCTAATGTATGGGTTTAATGGTAACATTTAAATAATAATTTTTAGTTGTTCGTTTAAGCTTGATGTGGTATATCATTTACGCTATCGATCAAAGTGTGTCCTTCTTAAAATATTGAGATGTCACATTATCCTCTAATTTTGGAAATAACATCCATAAAATTCTGAATTTGGTCATAGTAACCAATGTTTTACTTTTCAAAATACCTTTATTAAAATTCAACATTGAAAAAAAAGGATTAATAAAACATCCACTAGATAAGAGAGAAAAGAAATTATGAGGGTCACTTGAGATAACAAATACTAGGATAATATATAAGAAAACATATACATGGAACAGAAAACTAACTATCATGTTCTGATGCAGACAGATATAGAACATGGTAATGAGAAATTGTACAATCACAATTCAATAAATATGTGATGGGTTTAAAGGTCATTTATTTATTAGTAAGAAAGGTAAACAAAGTTCAATTTTTAGGATTATTTTCATAGAGTTGAAGAATATTATTGTTAAATATACTAAAAATAGAAAGAAATATACTTATTTGGAATGTGTAGTTTCTTCCTTTAATCAATTTCCACCATATTAGCATCTTTTTCTCCAAATGATGAGTATTTAAGTGGAATATTTCTTGCATGAATGATTAGAATCAACTTCAACATATCAAAACTTTTTCTCAAAATTATAACTATATATTCCTTCTATCTTTGGACATTAACCCAAACCAAAATTTTTAGTAAAATGTAAAATAATTAACAAAATTAATAAACCATTATATAATGAAAAAAATATTTCAATATCTAAAATTCAATTGTGACACACAAAGTTCAACTTATATCATTAAATAAAATTACAATCCAAAAAATTCTTCAAAATCATTATAACTAAGATAGAAACCAAAAAAGTATAAGTATTTTATCAAATAGTCTTATAATATAAATTTTAACAATTATCTCAAAAAAAACATCAATCACACTTACTATCACATACAAAAAATTTATTTCACTAAAAATAATTAACATACACTAACCATTTCCAAAAATAACCTAAATCACCATAAATAACCTATATCACCATAAATCCATAATAAAATAATAAATTATTATAAAATAAAATTCCTCCATTATTCAGTTAATAAAATTAAAAAATATTAAATCTTCCATAATTAAATAGGGTTCCTAAAATAGTGAACATCTTATGAAATATCATTAATCACTTAATCACCAAATCTTTTTCTAATCCAATGGTTATATATTAGATAAATTATATGGTCACATATTATACATCACCTTTCTCTATGAAATAGATTAAATAAAGGGAAGTAATTTTATAATAAAAAGGATATCACATAGACCAGTGGTAAAAGATTCTCCCATTTCACTCGTAATTTGTAGGATTAATTCTATCAGCCTTAGAAAATGTGATGGTTTGTTACATAGTTTACATGATTTCATTTTCAAAAATTATATAATTTTTATAAAATTTCCAAAAAAAAGATAAAATCCTAAAAAATAACCTTAGTATGTTTTAATCTAATTGGTTATTTCATACCTTTCATTTTTTATCCAAAATTATAATAACCCATAATTACATCAATAATAAATTTCTAAAAAAATACTATTAGTCAACATAAAATTTCATAACATAAAGCCTAAAATGGGATATCTAAAACACTAAACTTAAGATAAACTAGAAAATTAAAAACCTATGTTGATATCCATAACTCTTAATATGAAATCATAATCTCTAACTTTGTAAAAACTCTAATTTGATACCAATTTCAAGTAGTTATCCTTAAATATTACTTATTCTTGTGTGTTAAAACTTGATTTCAGTTTTAAGAATCTTTTCCATTTAGAGATTTAGAGATTTTTGAAAAACTCTTACTATATAAAATCTTCCCTTACAATTGTATACTTATACAGAGTATCCATTTTTTCCACCATATAAAAATATTTAAAAAAATTATTTATTTCAAAAAAACTATTCATGACTACAAAACAAATTCATCCTTACCTTACACATCTTATGAAAAACATTTAGAAACATGGGATTCACAAGAAATGATTAGTAAAGAATATAATAGAAAGGAAATCATTAGTCTAGTGAAAACAAGAAAACTCATATAATTTTTACCTTAATCTATAATGTTCTTTGAGAATATGATATAAAACATTTCCACTTGAAAAAAACAAATACATTTTTCTCAAATAAAATAATTAAATCTAATATCATGAAATTATAACCACTTTTCATGAGTTAGATAATAAAATTCATAAATACCTTTCAAAACCATTTTAACTAGAATACCTATATTGGTCAACATCTAAAGTATTCATTTCCAAGTGAATTGGAGGGTTTTATAGGAATACTTTTCATTTAATATATTATGTTCTTACCCAACACTATCATGTCCTCCCCATGTTAATCTATAATGGGCTTACCTAGTGATATATGGGTCACACTATGTTATGTCATAACAGTATTTTTCAGAATAATCTAGGCCACCACATGTTAATATGTAATGGAATTTCTCAATGTTATTAGGGACACCCCATGATAAATTCTCATGTACCATATAATTAATAGATCGTTTTTATGATTACACTTTTTTGTCATAAAACATTTCAAAAACTCTTTTAAAATAATAAGAAAACCACTTTTATATATCAAAATACCATTTTTTTTTGTAAACATTGTTTAAAATCAAAACACTGTATACATCCTAAGGAATCCATTTTCATTTAAAATATCCGTGAAAATTTATAAAAGAAAAATCAAATCATTAAAGCATCATGACTGTGGGAATATTCGATAAGTCCATATAAGTAAAAAAATATTTTTGACTTTTTCAAATAGAAATAATAAAACAAATCTTTTTAAAAGATATTCCTTTTCATAAAATTCATTTCAAACACAATATTAATATGAAATAATCAATAAATTATATTTTTAACTTAACTAAAGGAAATTGTGTTACAAATTCCCTTACATTCAGTCTGATTTGCCAAATATATCCTTTATCTTCCTCTTCTATAGAAATCCTTCATTTCTTAACACCTTAATACAACTAAGGATGGTATTTTGAATAAAATAAGACCTATATAATGTGGAATGGGATTCTAGGAAGGTACATTAGAATATATTTATCAATCCAAAAATGGTTTTTATGTGTGATGAAATGGGAATAATATGCATCCTCGTATAGAAGAAGGGAGGGGCACTCCTGGAAATTTAAAAAAAATTAATTAATAAAATTTTATTTTCTACTTAAAATGGATATTAACTAATTGTGTTTAAATATAGGATGATTATGGGATTAAAAATTTTTAAAAAATAAAATATAAAAGATTTTTTACTAAATTTAAACCATTATCTTTTTGTTTTAACCCTTTTAACTATTACCATAACAACATGAATTTTTAATCTTTGGGGTGAATATAGTTAATATAAAATGAAAAACAAATAACCATAAACGCATCAAGGATTATATTTTAAAACATATCCAAATAATGTTGAATAATTTAATATCTTTATAAATTTTATAATATTTAATAAAATATTATTTATTTTAAAATATCATTAATGTCAATTTTAATGCTATTCGTTTTTTGACTTTTAAAAAACCAAATTAAACAAGATATTTACAAACAAAATTGATACATACCCAATATTTTAAAGTCATATATAATTTTTTTTTGATATTAATTATCTCAAATTTTATTTATTTAAATAGTTTTAACATCTTTTAATTTGTTTTTCCACTAATAAAATATTTAATGCATCTTCATTTTTTAAGAATTTAAGATAGTTATTTCTTCACTAATAAATAAAAATAAATTTTCATAATGAATATATATTGTATATTTTAAATTAAATTTTATAGTTGAACATATATATTGATTAATCTATTATTATAAATGTTAATGTTTTTAAAAATATGAGTATGACATCTTTGACTTTTCATTAAATAAAATATTATAAACAAAAAAATCACATACAAATAGAAACCAAATTCCATATATTCTAAAATATATTTATAATTGAATAAATCTAATCATCAAATAAAATTGGGACATGTGAAAGGGTTATTATGTTGTCCTAATCATTTTATTTTTACCCTTAATTAATCGATTTACCCTTAACCGTGGTAACAAATTACTAAATATATTATTCATATTGGAAAAAAATAAAATTGACCTATTTAATCAATTTTTGACTTATAATGTCAAATATGGAATCTTTTTTCAATTTAAATATCAAAATTGACCTAATTAAATTTAAAATTAGCCCCGAAAACGTGATGAGAAAACATGTTTTTAATGTAAAAACATTCAAAAGTTAGAAATGTTTTTATATAAAAATTCAAAATGAAAAATATTCCAATAACATAAAATGGGTTAATATAGGTATAATTGATATAGTTATATTTCAAAATAAATTTAAAATATAATTAAACATTACAAATTATTTATATGGAATTTAATTTTTCAATAAAAATAATGTAATTGGAATTATTCATCAAAAAATGAAACTTATCAGAAAAATACCAAAAATTCACCATGAGAAAATTTCAAAATTATTCATTCTAAAATTAAGACTATTTGTCAAATAAGTCACTAAAAAGTTTCAAATTTTAAATTTAAAACAAGGGCACCATCAAATGGCGGAAAAATTACCATTAGAAAAACATAGTTTTTTATGCATGATATTGGATTTATTTTTATATCATTTATATTAAACCCATAGGATTAATGTTAAACATTAGATTGAATATATTTTATATATATTTCATTAATATAATCTAAAAAGAGTAATTTTTTATTTAATTGATATAGAAATAGTTGCGTGTATTTAAATAGTCTTTTAAAAAATGATTTCCTTTTATTTTCAAAAAGAGTTTTATTTTAATTTATAATTATTTGGGAAAAAATAATTCATTATATATACATGATTCTACGTTATTTTCATAATTTAGTTAATCTTCTTCATACCCACCTTTTTAATGGTTAGGTTATAATGGTAACATTTAAATTATAATATTTAATAATTTATTTAAGCATAATGTGTTGTATCATGTATTCAATAGAACATGGTGTTTCAATAAAAAAAATTGAAATGTTACATAGATAATTATTTCCTTATTCTAAATGTTTATATAAATTAAATGAAAAAAGGTTCATTTTTTATATTTTTCATTACTTAACTTATTATATAATTCAATTTCATGGAAAAGTGTCCCAAAAACTCATAATATTTATTCCTAAGGTCCTAAGGGTCGATAAATGTCTAGAAAAAGGGTTTTGGGAAAGTTTTGGGTTATTATTACACCTTATATTCTATTTTTGACCTCAGAGTAAACTCTTTTTTATTTAATCAATGTAATTAATTTGAACTATTTTCACTAATCATTATCGTTAAAAAATATTTTTACCTTATAATATATTATACATTATTATGATTTAAAATATAGAATCGATTTTACCAAATTAAACTCATAGAATGGTATAATTTAATTTAAAATTAATCCTGTGGACGTGACAAGAATGTGGGTTTTTAATGTGAAAATGTTCACAAGTGTATAATGTTTTTATTTACAATTTCAATATAAAATTGATTAAAATAAACTAAATTGTATTTATTGATATATTATTGAACTAATTATCCTTCAAAACTAATTTTAAATATAATATGCTATATAAATAATTTGAAAAAAATAATTTTTTCAATAAAAATTCAGTAATTTTCAAAATTCATCCAAAAATGAAACTTCTCCAAAAAAAAAAAATCAGCCTAAGATAAGTTTGATATTACGATTTCAGAAATTAATTTTATTTTTTCAATTAAAATTTATAATTCTATCTACAAGTTTTTTTAAATTAATTTCACTATTAAAAGGTGCTAAAACTTCCTTTTAGAAAAATAATATATCTTTGTATATGTAAATTTTTTTTGATTCTTATCCTTTTTCTAGAAAACACATAATAGTAATGTTAAATTTTTAATTGAATATTTAACATATACCATTAACTAAAGTCATTCATAAAAAAATTTAATCTATTGAAATAAAACATGTTTCTTTATAGAGAATTATTTTTTCTAAAAAGCAATATCATTATATTCAAATAGATTTTACATTCATTTATAATTAATTAGTTACCATAGAATTAATTTTGTAATCCTAAATAAATAATATTTTCATAATATAATTACTCCTCTTCATACCCACCATTCTAATGGCTTGGTGATAACAATATAAATTTTTTTATCATATGTCACTTTTCTTTTAATCCCAGTGTTGCGTATAACACAATCTAAGATCAGAGTTCAATATAGAATGATTAACTTGGTTTAGTGTGAAATGAAACAAATCAAGGAAATTTAATTTATTTGAAAAAAATAATTCATAAAAAATCAGGGTGTTTCATTATACCACTATTAATTAATTTCAACATTTATATTCTATTACAACATCAAAGGTTTAATACATGAAAGTTCCTTTCAAAGAAATACACATAATAAAAATTAATACTGAAAAATATTTTGGAAAATAGAATTTGGGGAACAAAATAGTTACACAAAGTAACTCATAATTATGCTTCCACATAGGAGAACATAGTTTAGAAGTAAAAATCTAGACATATAAGAGAGAAATAACACCCAAATACTAATGGAGAGTGATAGGAAACATGTTCAACATAATTTTAATGATCACAAGCCTATAAACCAAACATTCATTGAATAAGATCATTAATATCATAAAAAATTATGAAAACTGAGAAACATTTTAATATAAGACCATTTTCTTAAATTTGAATAATTTTCACAAGAATATATACTTAATTGATTTCATTTCACTTCATAATCACAATATCATCCATAATTAGTGGCATGATTAATTTTTAGTTCAACTATTACTCCATGAAAAAGGTTCATTTTTTATATTTTTCATTACTTAACATATTATATAATTCAATTTCATGGAAAAGTGTCCCAAAAACTCATAATATTTACTACTAAGGTCCTAAAGGTCGATAAATGTCTAGAAAATTGGTTTTGGGTTATTATTAAACCTTATATTCTATTTTTGACCTCATAGTAAACTCTTTTTTCTTTAATTAATGTAATTAATTCGAACTGTTTTCACTAATCATTACGGTTAAAAAAATATTTTTTCCTTATTAAATATTATACATTATTATAATTTAAAATATAAAATCCATTTTACAAAATTAGTCTCATAGAATGGTATAATTTAATTTAAAATTAATCTTGTTGACGTGACAAGAATGTGGGTTTTTAATATAAAAATGTTCACAAGTGTATAATGTGTTTATTTCATATTTCAATATAATATTGATTAAAATGAACTAAATTGTATTTTTTGATATATTATTGAACTAATTATCCTTTAAAACCAATTTTAAATATTATATAACTATATAAATAATTTGAAAAAATGATGTTTTTAATAAAAATTCATTAATTTTCAGAATTCATCAAAAAATGAAACTTCTCAAAAAAAAAATACAAAAAATTCACCCTAAAATAATTTTTATATTACAATTTCATAAATTAATTTTATTTTTTCAATTAAAATTTATAAAGTTGTTTAAATGTTTTTTTAAATTAATTTCACTATTAAAAGGTGCTAAAATTTCCTTTTAGAAAAATAATATATCGTTGAATATGTAAAATTGTTTTTATTCTTGTCGCTTTTCAATGAAACACATAAGAGCAATGTTAAATTTTTTATTTAATATATAATATATACCTTTCATTAAGGTCATTCATAAGAAAATTTAATCTATTTAAATAAAGTATGTTTCTATATAGAAAATTAGTTTTTCAAAAAAATAATATCTTTATTTTAAAATAGTTTGTACATTCATTTGCAATTAATTAGTTACCATAGAATTAATTTTGTAATCCTAAATAAATAATATTTTCGTAATATAATTACTTCTTTTTATACCCACCATTCTAATGGCTTAGTGATAACAATATAAATTTTTTTACCATATGTCACATTTCTTTTAATCCCAGTGTTGCGTATAATGCAAGCTAAGATCAGAGTTCTATATAAAGAATGATTAACTTGGTTTATTGTGAAATGAAATAAATCAATGAAATTTAATTTATTTGAAAAACATAATTCGTAAAAAATCAGAGTGTTTCATTATACCACCATTAATTAATTTCCCCATTTAAATTCTATTACAACATCATAGGTTTAATACATGAAGGTTCCATTCAATGAAATCCACAAAATAAAAATTAATACTAAAAAATATTTTGAAAATAAAATTTTGGGAACAAAATATTTACCCAAAGTAACTCATAATTATGCTTCCACATAGGAGAACATAGTTTGGAAGTGAAAACCTGGACATATAAGAGAAAAATAATACCCAAATACTAATGGAGAGTTTTAGGAAACAAGGTCAACATAATTTTAATGATCACAAGCCTATAAACCCAACATTCATTGAATAAGATCGTTAATATCATAAAAATTTATGAAAACTGAGAAACATTTTATTATAAGACCGTTTTCTTAAATTTGAATAATTTTCACAAGAATATATACTTACTTGATTTCATTCCACTTCATAATCAAAATCTCATCCATCATTTGTGGCATGATCAATTTTCACTTCATCTATTACTCCATGAAATAAAGGTGAATTTTTTTTGTTTGAATCCCTAATTTATCATAACATACATAAATATAATCATTATTTAATCATTATTTTTTTAGTTATCATTATAAAAATAGTCCTCCTAGGTTCTCCAATAATCATATATCTTAACATAACAAAAAATTAGTCTCTAAAACCTCATTCAAATTTTAACAAAAATCTTTTCTTAAATTTTTATCCCCTTAACCAATCTGAAAAATTAAAAATAATAAAATTATACATAAGGTCACTATGTTTCTCAAAACCAGCTTAACATTGACTCGCCCCATGTATCAAAAATTAGATCTTTATTTTCACATACTAATTATGTGAATACCTTTTTAATGTATTATATTGGTAAAAGGTAATAAACTGAATTACCACAAGAATATTGAAAAAAAATAAATTATTCATCATTCATTACATAGAACATAGATGATTAGATATAATATAAAAATCTATAAATGACATGGACTTCCTCAATGATAGTATAAACCAAATTATTAATAAATCCTTTATCAGTTCGACAGTCATAAATATTATCGAATTTAATTTATTTATATCAATCATCTATTTATCCAAAATAAACACAATTTTATCAACATCAATATCATATTAATTGTTACCTTCCTATAATCATTTATTTTCTGAAAAAAATATAACCTTTCCATTAAATCAATTTTCTAGGTCATGACTGTCAGTCAACATATTCTTTCAAATCCATAATGAAAACATTATACTGAAAACTCCTTATATGTTTCATAGTTTAGATAATATAATATTTTAATTCAAATTATTAAATACATCATTTATCCAACTTTATTCTCAAACAATTAACTAAGCTTCATTATCTTATTCCTTAACACTTTTTTCTATCACATCTAATTTTTAGTCTGTTCATCATCAATAATTAGACCATTACTCACACCTCTTTTCTTATTCTCTTTAAAACATTTCCCTTTAAGACATCTATTTTCACAATTTCAATTAATTCCAAGTTAAATTTATCCAATAATCGATGACGATTTATAGAGGCCATTATTCTCATCCATTGTGTTAAATGAAATTTTCATTTTTACCATTGTAGTTACCTTTATTGTGTCCTTCTTTTTCATAGTCAAAACATCGTCACGTTCCTCTAATACATCCACTCAGATGTTTCTTTACTAATTCTAGACACAGAGGAAACATAATATTATTTTCTCTATAGTTTACATTGCCTAATGTGTCAAACAACTATTTCATTCTATTAACTGGTGAGTTTGTTAGATGGTTATAGTACCCTATTTTAATCAAGTTTTATGAAAACTGATTAGGTATATAAACAGAATCCTTTACTCCAGTCATCAACCCATTTATATTATCATCATAAAATTGTCCATAACATTCAATTTTAACTTTTTTCCTTCTGGTTTTATCCATTGACTAAAACAACAAAACCATAGAGTGATAAACACTATTCATATTGGGGAATCAAATGATGATGAAAAATATATTATATAATTTCTAAATCATGACACATTATATAACCCCTTAGTTTAATCCTGGATCACTCATTGTCATATTCTATTTAATCACTTCATAATGGGTCATAAAGAGTTTGGGAATTTACAAAGTATATCTAGTAGGAGTGTCAAACTAATGGTGTGTCATGGCCAATTTTCTTTCACCAGTTCCCAATAAAGTATCACTTAATATGATTATTTTCAGGGTTATTAACCCTAGGTACATCTATTATAAATCCATATATACATATGGTATTTATATAGGGATGTATTTTTAGCTAATCAATATTTGTTTCTCTTACTAATATTATAGGACATTTTCCAATACTTGAAATCATCGTTTAACTTATCCTTAGAGACATACATATAAATATCCATACAAATTCCCCAAGAGATCTCACTAAATTTTTCTCCTCCTAGTTTCCAAAGGTTGAATAATCCTTTCCTTTGATACCAACTATATCTACCTAGGCTTCTGAGAAAAATATATTTAATCTTTTTAGATGATTATTCATTACATTATATAAACACATGCCTAATGACCATAACAGCTTAGAGGATTTGGAAACATAGAAACATAATATTCTAACTAGGTGAAATATTATCAACATTTCCCATAAATATCTTCCCCTTTATTACTCTTCACAAGTAATTAATACTTAAAATACCTTCTTCATAACATTGGGGAAGGAAACAATAGAAATGGTGAGTGAAAATTCACATTAAGGGTAAACAAAGAAGATACATAGGCTTGACACATGCATACAGGTATTAGAACATGTGTATAATGTTTTAAGATCATACCCTACATATCAAAGATCGTAATATTTATTCATGAAATAAATATTATAAGATCATATGACATGAATCATAAGATAACCAAAGGATGTGTTCTATGAGAGAATAAAATTGGTATTAGATATTGATTTGGGGCTACCACATAAACATATGATATGATTTTATTATATTCAAGGATCACATACAATGATATAATATTGAAATGTGTTCACTCCCATGACCATATTAGTTGATAATGTTTACTCCTAGAACCATCTCAGTGAAAAATGTCCCTTACTAAACTAGGTTCACTTACCCTTACATCCATTTATATATCATGAGATATAAATCATTACCAAAAACATTAGAGTGAGATATAGGTCCCACTAATCACATAATGATATCATACATATGTATTCCAAAAGATAATAAAACATTCATCTTATCATGACCCATAAAAAGAGATATATTTTATAAACATTATATCGTAACCCAAGAAATGAAATGGATATTATAAACAATTCATTATATCATAACCTATGGAAAATAAATAGGATTTATAATCATTTCATCATAAAATTTCATATAAAAGGAAACTAATTTCATTATCATTTTATCATGGTATAACCCATGGAAGTGAAATGGGTTTCATAATCAAAATTTCATCTAAAAAATAACCCATTAAAATAAATAATAATAAAGTATTAGTTGGATAAAATTTCCATTAAATAATTAACTATATAGAAATATGTATTCTTTGATGGAGACTAATTTTCAAAGATCACTTGAGCAATTATTTAGAAAAATATCCTTTATTTAAAATCATTTTTTTAATACATATATGATTATTAAAATCCATTGACTTAAAAATTACTTAGATAAAATATTTGGTAATATTTAAAAACCATAGAAATTTTTTTGACAAAAACATTCTTACTTCTATGAAAAAATTATTTTTAAGACATAAACCATTTGTAAACCCTTTTCCATTGAAAATAACCTTCAAAACAAATTAAAAAATATTTAAAATAAAATTTTAAAGACATTTTAAGCCATAAAACATTTTCATAATCATTTTCAATGAAACATATCTTAAAATATAATTTAAAACATTTTTGAAATATTTTCGGAAACTATTTTTTTAAAGAACTTGTATTTCCATCCGAAGAGAGATATACAGTCGGGTTTTCATAAAAATATATTGTTAATTTAATTAAGTAAAAATGAGTGTATAAATTGTAACATTCATGAAGATATCATGAATAACATTAGTAGGATAAAATTCTTTAGAAATATTGATTGGTAAATCATGAGATTTAAATATTTTAGACTTAATCATTAATAATCATGATAAACGATGAGATTTTAAGATAAATCTCTACAACTTTGGTATCATTGAATCATAATCCCCATGAATTAATTACATAAAATGGAACATAAAATATAATTATAATACATAAATTCATTATATTACATTTAAGTTGGTTTTATATACACCTAATGAAATAGTATAGTTTCATATCATAACCAATGTCTCAAAGAAGGAAAATTGAGACAAAAATACTTTACCGATTTTGTAATATTTCAATATTAAAAACCAAAAAAGTGATATCATTAAATGGATATTAAAAAAAATTATTATACTAATAATAAATTACATTAAAGGGGCATATACACACCACATAAGAAGAAAAAATGGTGAATATAGCTTGTGTCTCATAAAAGTAAAAAGAGAGACGTAAATCTCTTAATGTTGGTATTGACTCTCCTCATACTAATTCAAACATCCACTATAATAAGTATATGTTTTTTGTAAATTTATAAAAGAACCATATTAAAGTATATAATAATATATCTTATTTAATCATTAATTTGTTTTTCTCATTTATTAACAATTACATGATAATGTTATGTTTCGGGTAACAATTATTTTGTTTTTCTATCACGGTTTGAATTTTTATCCTTGGTCTTATTAAATAGATAATGATTTAATCATATCCAAAATTAGAAACATGATTTTAACACTATATATATTTATTATACGATTAATTATAATAATCTATAAATGAGAGATATTTTAAATGAAATACACCATTTGTGGAGATCGTATGACATGTGTACACATGAATATTGTTTCCATTTTTATGTCACATTAAATTGAATAAAATTATATGATATATTACCATTAAGGAATCATATTTATTTCATATATATCACAAATTTTTGTTAAAATAATTCTTAATACATTATAAGTATAGCATGAAAGCATCATGTCGCTTCACAAGGTGGTAGTTCGTCGTACACATGAACGATGTTATCTTATTCCCAACAAAATTGAAAGAATGAAGGATTATGTTGTATAATAATTTAATAAAAATAATTAGATAATAAATATACAATATACAAAATATAAATAGTATTTACATCATTATTACCAACCATGAATGGTGGTAAAGGGAAAAAATAAACGACAATGGTCTGTGTGGCTGCTGTTCGTTGTACACATGAACAATGATTTTCTAACCCCTTTAATGGAAGTGTGTAAAGTTTATTTATTTAAATTAACATAAAAACATATCCATACAATGAATATTCTATTTTATTTATATGTTAATGATATAAAAATAATTTAAGGGGTTTTAGGAATAAATAATAGAATATTCATTGATGATTGTTGCACTCTTTTTAGAATATCATTTTGGTTTCACACAATAACTTAATTGGTAAGATCACACATAGATAGAGGCTTCTAGGGTGATATTATGGTGTAAAATAAGTGATTTGGGAAGTAATTTAGTGATATAAATGGCTTGGTAGATGTAAATAATGGGGGAGATTGAGTTCCTTTATGTAGTTGAGGGGGTGGCATTCTTGTAAATACTCAAAAAAATATTTACTATAGGGAGTTAAATATTACGTAACGTTTCTCCAATATTGATAATTAATATTTTTTTTTTGGAATTATAGGGCTGATAAAATCCTTTACAAAACATTTATACACATTTTTTAAACATTTGGTCCTAAACTCATATGTTTTCTTATTTTACCATTTTGGATTTTCATTATTTTATCTCATTTTTATGCTATGTAATTTATTCATTAAGAATAAGTTAGAGTGATAGTTATTAGATAATTTGAAGCTAATGATTATAAATTTTATCACTATTTTATATAATATAATTCCTATTTATGTTGTAAATAAACTTTAACACAAGATCTTGTTACTTGAAAAACACTACTTTAACCAAAACCGTGCTAAATGAGTTTTTTCTATTTATCAGTCAATATAGACAATAGAATAGATTCATTATTCCATGAATTAACTATATTTTATATTTGTTAATATTTAAAAATAAATATTTATAATTTAGTATCTTTATTAATTTTATTTCAATTCATAAAATTGCATTTATTATAAAATGACATTTTTATTAATTTTGAAATTATTCATTTAATTTTAATTTTAAAAAAATAAAGAAAATAATGGAAATAAATTAAAAAAAATTACACCTTTGTAACATGATATATTCATCTCAAACAACTTTAACACAATTATTCATTCATTTTACATTATTTTTAAGGTTTTTAGTATCATTTGATTGATTTAATTATTAACCAAATAATTCAAGCATTGAAATTTCATAATCAATTAATTTAATTATATCATCTCTAAAAATTGAAAACAAATAAATATGAAGAAAAAATACTCAATTATATTCAAAAATAATATTTATAACAAAACCTATTTAGTGTTTTCCCAATTCCAACGCTTTATAGAAATTAAAACGAAGAAAAGTGTATTTTTTTCTTTTTTGTAACATATCCAACTATATTGGACACAAGTGTCTCAAAAATGTATAATATTATATAATAATTTCATTACAGCCTATATATGTCCATATTTTATAAAAGTTTTGATTCTTTCTAATACATTATATTCAAATTTTAACCACTAAGTAAACACATTTTTTCATTAATCAATGTAATTAATTTTAACTATTTTTACAAATAATTATACTATAAAATTATGTTGGAATTATTGTACATTAGACATTATGATTATTTTAAATATTTAATCCGTTATTTTAAATTCAAATCATTGAAATTAAATGATTTAATTTAAAATTAATTTAATATATGTGATGAGAATGTGAGTTTTTAAAGTTAAAATGTTCAAAAATATTTAATGATTTTATATCAAATTTCAATATTATATTGAGTACAATGAACTAAATTGTATTATTTGATTTATAATTGAACTAATTATACATTAAAAATAATTTAAATATAATTTAACAATATAAATAATTTTAATAAAAAATAAATTTCTATTTGAAATTTAGTATTTTTCACTACTCATCAAAACAAATGAAACTTCCCAGAAAAATATAAAACAAATAACCCCAAGATAATTTTGATATTAAAATATAAAAAATAGATGTTTAATTTCTAATGATAAAATTATTAAAGTGTCCAAATTTATATTCAGAATAAGTGTGTCAGGTGGTAAAATTTCTTTTTAGAAAAAATAGCTTTTTTGTGTGTAACATTGGATTTATTCTTACTTTTGTCTATTGTACACATAATATGAATGATAAATGTTTGAGATAATATATAATATTTACCATTAAATAAAATCATTCAACAAATTGGTTTTTCTAATATATTGAGATAAAACATGTTTATGCATAAGGAAATAGTTTTTCAAAAATATATTTCATTATTTTGGAATAGATTTCACTTTCATTTCTAATTAATTGGTTGCTTAATAATTCATGGCATAAACATTCATAATCCATGTTTTCATATTTTAGTAACTTCTTTTCATACTATCCATTCTAATGGTTATGAGATAACTATAACTATATTTTAGTAATATGCACATTTATTTTATACACAGTGTTTCATGTAATGAAATCTAAGAATGGTATTGAATATAAAAAATATATTAACTTGATGTAGTGTGTATGGAATTCCATCAAATAATTTTAATTTATGTAAAAGAAATTAATTAATAAAAACTCATGGTGTTACAACTGAAATCTATTATGACCTACTAGTCTGTATTTATGTGACCTACCATAGATCCATGGATTTTTCATTGACGTATATGACTAGTCAGAGTCCACTATTGAGAACCCTATAAAGATCCATCAGTTTATGATCTATCCCATCCTACAATTCTATGGGTCCTCAATCTCAACATCCTGATGAAAAAACTGTTGAAGATTCCTTATTTTTCCTCACATCTTACTTGTAATTTGAGGTGAAGTATATAAAATACATTAATTTCCCAGTTTTCGATGGTCAAACCATTATGTAACTCCTTTTTATGGTTCTAATTAAGGATATCTCTACTCGATGGGAATTCTAGTTCTCTACGGAATAGCCCTCATATTCCTCTTTCTGGCATAAGATAATGTACTCATGATAGTTTTATGGTGTCTAGTAGTCTCTGTAGGTGAGAGGAATCATGAATCTCACTCATCTTCTATACCCTTATCTATTAGTTAGACCCTACAAAAAACTTATGTATTTTTTCAGTTCAAATTATAATTTCAAACATCTTTTCTTTCTTTTCCTTATCTGTAGTGAGAAGAGGAGTAAAGTGATAATTCACTACGAAGCATGATAAGTATGAAAAAAATTGTTATTTCTCCATTTATATGCTTCAAGAACTCTTGTTCTCAGTCTAACATCATCATATTTGGAATAACTCATTGAAGAAGTGGTACATAAATTTCACTATTGTGAGACCATCCCACCTCTCAACCTTGATCATATCATCCCTCTGTTGTCCAGTTGTTCCATGAAACATAATGGTTGTGATCTTTTACTTATGATCATATTTAACACATACTAAGTTTAAGATCCTATAAATAACCCAAATCTAGTCCTAAAAGTTTTTAGGAACATCAAATCTCTAGAAATAGGGGGCGTCTAGAGATATAATTCTCTATCATACACGACAATATTCTAGGAAACTCACCCATACTGGATAGGACAAATCCTGAAAAATCCTAGATACAAATGCTCACAACCTAAATTACATATGCTAGTATGGGTGGGGTAATAGGATCATTTAGGAATTCCACAAAATTTGGGCCCATAATTCTTCTTCATGGTTGCATCTTTGCAACAAAAAAGAAAATTAGGAACACAAAAAAATTGGTTCTACTCTAAGAGATCATACATAGTTTGCTAATGAGTCTAACATGAATCCCAAATATAACACTCCTAACACTAACCCTAGTATCCTTCCATTAATATTATTCATAGTAATATATATATACATAATAACATAATAAAAAATAAATTTCTACTAATTAATTTCAATAATGATATATCACAACATTATATAATCATTGATATATCATATAAAGAGAACTATCTCAAATAGCTAGAAAAAACCAAGGAATTTAATTGAATAACTACGAAGAAACACAAATATATATATATATGTGGAACATGAATCAATATGTATGTTCATTATTAATGAATGCACCTGAAATCCCTTATGTAACATATAAACACCATGATCATCAAAAAAGGGGAATTTATTCCATGGTAATGAAAATAATAATTTCACCCAATTAATGGTAACATTGAGTTCCACTATAAATTTATATCTAGGAACTATCATAGTTCCCCTAGACAATTCCAAAATGTTTTATCTCTTATCTACACATTCTCAAACCTAGAAAATATATGAAACATGTAAATTACTTCTAGAGCTCTGATACCATTTTGTAACGTCCCAAACAGAACAGTCGAGTCTGAGTGGAATATTAAATGACCTCGTTATAACCTCACTATACATAAGAGGCTATCTATTAAAAGAGTGGTTTTGATTCCATTTTTTTGGGATATTATAATCACAGTATCACATCATAGTTTCAATACTAAAAAGATACGTAATATATTACATAATCAGAGTATACCAGGAGAAACTAAAAAAATTGAATACAAGTTATAAAAACAAAATTTCTCCCAATGTTTAAAGCATGTCTATAGTTATAAAATAATATAAAAAACTACAATAACTATGGGCTCCTCTTTAGTATGTCTTAGTAAACTACTATATTAATCCCCCTCTACTCAACTATCCATCACATGGCCTTTTCTATTTTCCATATCCCTCATAAAAACTTTAAGAACATTGAAGTGCATGGGTAGGGTGTGAGTAAAAGACTCATACGGACACCACTAATGCATATTTTACCTGTTATAGTAATTTATAACATTTTAATTTTATAATAATAACAAATTCATAAATTCATAAACATAAAACTCAAAACTAAATGGTGGTGCACAAATAATAATTCCATGGACCCATAGCCAACCAACTTTGTCTTCATATTGGAACGATGACCATGAGTCATCATAAAATATTATGGCCTAGCCTCAAGGATTTTATTATGCCACTATAAATACACAAGTAATTTAGTGGGTATTTTAGAAAGCTACACAACTATCATTGTTCCACTTGAAACCCATAAGTTATTGAGTGGGCATGCAACTCCAAATCCAAAAGTCATCGAGTAATTGGGATACATCGAATCCAAAATTCATCAAGTATCATTATATTTCTCATAATCCACAAGGAATCATGTTACATATGACCCACAAGGTGATCATTATCCACTATCATCATCATTTCACAACATCATCACACCTCTGAATGGGTAATAAACCTTGATTGTCACCTAACAAGTGTAATAAAGACCATACCTCCAATGGAAGAAAATATTTAACAGTAAAATAATGATAATAACCATATATAAAATCATGTGAAATATAACATCATCATATTTGAAACATTTTAATCAACACTAAAAATGGAATCAATCTATGTAAAAAATATCATGTAGTTAATTTTATATGATTCATAGGGTACACACATAGCCAAATGCATTCAAAATTAAAGTATATATATCACATATTCCAACAAAAAAAATCATCCCCTAGTAAATAGTGTTATGGTATCCATATGAGTTAAACAAAATCCTACGTCATGGTTTTCAATTTCACCATCAAGTTTTCTTATAGGTTTAATCACCAATAAAATGATCTCATTCCAATCAAAACAAAATCACAAGAAAAAAAATCCTAAAAAATTCCAAACAAATATTTAATGTTTTCTTGAGGAATGAGTGGAGAAATAAGTCAATGGTAAAACCAAAAATAAAATAGTTCGATCATTAGAATAAAACCACAAGGTTTAATAAATTGGGAATCTCCTCAATAAATGGAATGGGTTATGGAATGTTTGTTCCCTAGAGAGCACAACCACACCACAAGATCAGATGATGGGGTGTAGGGTGAAAACCAGCATAGGGAATGGAAAACAACCATGTTTTAGTAGTTATTAATAATAACCATGATTATATTGGTGATATAACTATAATAAAATTGTGAATTGGTAGGAACTACTACAATGTAAGACAAAAGGGTTATGGGATAAGAGAAAACCAAAGATAACCCATCATAGTGAAGAAGGGGAACTATGAAATATAAAATTATCTGTATTGCAATGACGTGGAATAAGGGGTAGTATTACAGTGTAAGAATGCACTCATTTGAGAACTACTATGGCATTGAGTCTGCTTTTTGTGGTGCAAAGTCTCTTTGAAAACATTTAGAGCTCTTAAAAAATGCCAATGTTGGTGGAATAAATGGTATTGGTAGGGTTATTATGCTATATTGAAACCCCTATTTTAATTCCAATTAATTCCCATCTTAAAAAACTAAAATTTCTCATACATATCAAGATTGAAACAATAATTTAATTCTATAACCTCCCATGACCGACATGCTAGACCATAATTTATAATTGATATAGAGAAATTTCTTGTGTTGTGGTCCTAGACATTATGATAAATCCTCTTTGAGGTATCCCTATATGACCATGGCTCTGGTGAAATATCACCTATAAAACTACTACTATAGGTTACCCCTTCCTTCACAACATGGATTCAAATTCACCACACTCCTATGGTGTATATATATCCACAATGGATAAACATAATCTTCTATAACTTGGTCATGTGCACTATCGGGTAGCCACACTTTTTTTCACAAAAAAACCTACTAAAACTCACCTTTAAGCCTCCATTAGCTTCTCAAAGCCCATAAGGATCCACCAAAATATGTTCCATCTCATGAAATGAGTATAATGAATTATTTTATTAAATAAAAAGAATATAAATTCATTGCAATACCCTATATAAAACCTCTCTTCATAACCTTTGGAAAATAGAAACATAATAATGTTATAGATCAGATGTTTAGTATGGTTAAGAATATGTTATATCAATAAATATTCTTATGTTAACATAAGGGTGGGAAAAAATGAGTAGAATATAAGACATTAATACCCAATAAATCTATAGATAATAATTGATTCTTCATGGTGTAAGGTTTTTCATTAAAAAGGTAATAGAAAAATAAGAGTGTGGAATCATTATTAACCAATCATGATTCATTAAAGAATATCAAAAATATATGAATGACACCTAAGAATAATATTATAACATCTTGAACATGTATAAATAGTAAATGTTTCAATCATTATGTTAGGGACCTAAAATGATGCCCTTTTATGAACATGTGGACATCAAACCAGGTCAATGCATAAACTTATCAACCTGAATCTAGGATAATGCATAATTTTATGAATATGGAATTAGGTTTAAACATAACATATTTATCTCCTGATTTTTTCAGAGTAACCCAATTCGTTGTATGGATATAGTTGACTAACTCATTACATAACCTTAAACAATAAATTTTCAACAATATTTTTAAAGCATTCATCGTTTCTTCATAGTTTATCCTATGGAAATTAAATAGAGTCAAAAAAATTTCATATTACCATAGTTAACCCATATAATAGTAACAGGTTTCATAGAATCTTCATTACTAACGAACCATCATAAAATAAAATAAATGTTATTATCATTGGATCTTATCCCCATATAATCATATATGAAATCAAAGATCTTATCACATATGAAGAATGCCTTTAAAATATCACTAGAATATTTCTTGATGAAAATAGATATTCATTTTAATATAAATTATTTGAAATTAAAAAAATTGAAAAATGATAAAAACATTTTTCTTCAAAAAATTCCACGGGATCTTATAATGGATGCTTCAATGCAAGGAGTAGTCATGATTATAGGAAAAGTAATTTTTGTGGTATTTGTAAAATCAAATATTCTATTCACATATCTAGAAAAAATAATCTTGTTTGAAAATTTACAAGAATAATATTTTGAACGTTATTATTGAATTTCAAATATGGTTAAAAATGACTTTAAAAATATTTTGTTGAATTTAAGTAAAAAAATATGTACATAGAATAAAATTATTTCTGAACAAGGAGGAAATAAGATTAGTTTTTCACAATCAAATTTATCATTTGAATTATGAACAAGATAAAATTTTTACTATTACTTGATAATTTTATGAATAACCAAAGAAGAAGAAAATATCTGGGTTTTAAAGGACGTGAAACATATAATTTCCTATAATATAAATTTTGTGTGAACATTATTGAAATGTAATTAGATTGTAACATAAACCCTTACCTCATGTAATGTCACTGTTTTTACAAGTTCAATACTCATATATAATTAGAGTATTTTTTTAAATATGGTACTTAAAAAAATTAATAATTATAATAACATATATTATTTACTAATATCATCTCATCACCAATTTATTAATAATTCTTCATTAAAATTTTCTTTCTAGGTGTTAACTATTTCATTTTTCATGCAAGATTATGTCGGGAAGTTCTAATTGTTACATCGTAGTAATGGTATCATCGTACAAAAATATTAATAATTATTTAACTGTCATATTTATTCATTATATTATGTTTTCCCACAAATTAATAAAACTCTTTAATAAGGATTTACATCACTTCACGGAGGTAATTATTTGTACGAATGCATGAGTAATGCTTTAAATATTCATGGGATGCAGAATAATTTAAATAAAAATTTGACTTTATTGAATCATTTCTATAACATTAATGTGATACATATTTATTAAATATATCATTATATTGATATTTTTAAAACATAAATGAAAACTTAATCACATCGCTTCGTGGACTTGGTAGTCTGCACAAGAGATGTTATTATTTCCTAAAAGCTAAGAATTTAAGATGGTATATAATAGATTATAATTATAGAAGAATAATTTTTTCATAAATATCCTATATAAACATTAAATTTATCATAATAATACAAAATAAAATATGGTGTTTGAAAATGAATCATATCACCCGTGGAGGGGGTAGTCCACAAGTACGCATGAGCGACACTTTCATTTACCATTTAAATGAAATGAGGTAGAAAATGGTTGTACCATAGTCGTAATAACATATAAATATACTTATGATACAATATTAATTATTTTATGATGGATAAAACATATTTAGTTTAATAATAAAAAAAATCTTTAAAAGGGTTGGGTAAGAAAGATAAATTTTCATTTATAGACTATCCTTAAGATTAAACCCTCAGCCTTCTTACGTTGTTCTTATAGTATATTAGTGGGTCAATAAAAAATGAATGAAATAATGAAATGTTTTTGGGAATGTATTAGTGGAAAAAATGGGCTTTTCAAATATAGGGGAGTTGTTTCAATTTATAGTTGAAGGGGGGAAAATCATTGTATTATTTAAAATTTTTAAATATTATATTGTCACATTCAGTTGAAAGTGGATAAAAATTTATAATATTTAGAAGGTTGGATAATAATGGTAAAAATATATTCAACTAATAATATTTAGAAATTTTTAATTGGAAATTTTACCCCTATCTATTAGTTTGACTCCCTAGTAAACCTGTTTTAAACCTAACCATGGTAATCAATTTTTGCTATTTTTGTTATTTTTTATTCTGAAAAGTAACTTGAAACTATTTCATTATATTATTTAGTATCATTATTATTATTGAATACATTTCAAAATATTAAATAAATATAACATAATAAATAAATTTTAAAACAAGGTTGTGAAATAGAAAAAAAAACATTTTTAGATAAATAAATTTTTAGACATAAAACTGAGTTTAATATTATTCAATTCATAGTAAAAACAATTAAATAAATATTAAAATATTTTCTAATATATATTATCTACCAATTTCATTACAAATATTAATAAATAGCGATTAATGTAACTTATATAGAGGAAAACTGTAACGCCCCGACCCCAGCTACCCAGAGTCGGTGCATTATTACATAACATTGGCATGATCACAAGAAAGATCAAATCCCGAAAGACCGATTGGTTTAGTAGCCTTGGAAACACTAGATATATTCATAAGTTTTACATTACATTATAAAATGAAAAACTACTACAACAACATAATGTTTCCACAATCCACACTATTAACCCCCCATAAAATCCCTGCAGGTCATTCATAACTTACTTCTTCACATCCTGGGAAAAATAAAACATAGAAAAGGGGTGAGCTCAAATGCCCAGTAAGGATAACAATATAGCGGAAACTTTTATAAATAAGAATAAACATTTAAGGCAATGCATTACTAAAACAAAAGCCTTTTAAAATTGAACTTCAACATGGTATGGCAAAAGTAAAATGAAATAATGCCATTTACTTATTCACATGGATATTCTACTAATCGAATAATCACATGCAAAAATCAATAACCACTTTCATAATGTTGGAATGCATAATGCCAGACTATCATAACCACATAGCCAAGGCCTCGTGCCAAGACTACAAATAAGATTTTGTCAAGGCCTTGTGCCAAGACACTAGTTTGTCTCATGAGACCTACCGATGCATCGAGGAGCTATAGCGGGCTCCACCCGTCACTTATTAAGTCCAATGCATTCCCATATGAAAAGGTTTAAACATAACATAAACATTCGTATTAAAACTAGCATACGAAATGTCAATACTTTCACAATAAACTATGAATGGTATAAAAATAGCACATCCATAGTCAAACATATCACAAAACCTTCAATACAATATAGATGTTTTGTATCATAATAAATCAACTTCAAATAATCTTAAAATCCATCAAAGGATGTTGAAATAGATGAAATCAAAATTCTTTTTAAAGAAATATCTCCTTTCATTTTGAAACCATTTAAGATCCATATAAAATAAAACATTTTCTTTGAAAATATTCTTATAAGCTTGTAAGGAAATCTTTGAAGATTTTATAACGGCGTAAAATAACCGCACCCGCCGTATAATTTAAAAAAAACATTCTTACCTCAATTCTATCGAAAAGGTTAAAAAGGACCTTGTTTTGAAAACGACGGAAAGATTCATTTATAAACCTCTTATAAAAATTCAAACAAGGGTATAAATGACTTTAACCCATAAAAATTGTTTTGAAATACATTTTTAAGAAACATGGATGTGGATGATAACGAGATCCCAGTAGATTATTACGTATAAACAACCTCGGATAAAGAAGAGATTGTGAAATAACCCTTACCTTGTACTTTTCCTTGGTTGGGGTAGGTTAACCTCCTGTATAATGGTGAAATAATTGTTATTAAATTATACAAGAATCATATATATTAATATGATATCATATATGATCTTTTAACATTGGTTTATTAATAATATCTTAGAATTGTCATCGTTTCGGGTGTTAACTTACTCATTTTCTTTTATATGTTTTGTTACATAAGCCATGTTTGTTGTATCTTATTCATATCCATAATGATATCAAGTCCTTAAACATCATTTTTAAATCATAAAATGATAATTATACTTGAATGGATACGATGGAGAATGAATCTCATCGCGTTCGTGGAGACGGTAGTCCGTACGTACGCACGAGCGACAATATCATTCTTTTGATATTAAAATAATATATAAATGAATGGTATATCATATATACAGAATCATTAACATGTTATATTTATTATTTACATGAGTTACACATCATTATTATACCCATCCAAATAATAATATATTGAATAACAATTACACCACGGCGTGGAGACGGTAAGCCGTACGTACGCACGTATGGTGACATGTTATTCAAAGGGTGGATAGAATACTGAATATGGTTGTACCATATTTATAATAACATCACAGTATATAAATGATACTGGAGTCATTATTTTAGAATGGTAACAACAAAGGAAGAAGAAATGGAAGAAGAAATGAACTTGGAAAAGGGGTGGTGAAAACATTACCTCTTCTTCGGGTTCTTCCTTTTGATTTGATCAAAAGGGATCCTTAGGTTGGCTTTCTGATCAAACTAAGGCCCCTAGGTTGTAGTGAGGGATGTTGGGAGAGTATTTGGGCAGAGTTTGGCCGAACCAAAAGGCTTTAGAGGTGTGAAGAAATGAGAAGGAGGAGTGCCCTTTTATAAGAGGGGTGAGGGGCACCTTTGGAAAAGTTAGAAATATTAATTTATAATAAATTCATATTCGGTTTACAAAGGCTCCAAAGTTGACTATTCAAAGGATGAGGTGGGGATAGGTCGAAAACAACTCATCCAATAGAATTTAGACAGGTTTGGGTACTTATATTAACCTTATCTTTAAGTACTAACTCTTAGTTAATTAGTTTCACGTTTACAATGTCTCTTTGTATTTTTATATAATATGGTTAATAAACTTACTATATACATCCAAGCGACCCCCAAGTGGTCCATTAATGATTAAACTATCATAATATAAGTCTCTTGGCCGAACCTTAGATTTTTAGGAATTTAATATCAATTAATAATATAATATTTGTTTTAAGAACTCTTTTATGTCAATTTTGACACTATTCAATAGTTGATTTTTGTGAAACTCCTAACAGACTGATTACTTCGAACAAAGTCAATTAAATCAATCCTAATATATCATATTATCATAGAAAATTAGTTTAATTCATTAAAAGTTTCATATTATAATTATTTGGGTATTTATAAGATCAATTATTTTTATTTTTCACTATTTTAGTAATTACTGCATCATCATTGTGTCATAAATAAAATAAATTATATAATGTCTAAAAATTATAAATAAAATATCATTATGTAGGAAATCTTTTTAGCTTTCTAATGAATATTTATAATCGAAAATCCAACATGTATAACCCTATGTAAAAATTGTTCTTCTAAAAGATGTAAGCTTATGCCATTTTTATTTTTATTTTAACTTTATTAATATAATGTGTCCCTACCACATACAAGTGGCTCCAAGGGGTCCCCAAATTGACCCAAGGATGCCCATGGTCGGGTATGTGTCCACCAATAAGGTTAGGACACGTTTTAGGGTAATTTTGTATTATTATAATATTATTTTTTTAACCCTTATTTACCGGATTTACCCTTTAACCATGGTAAATAAAATATTTACCGCAGTAATTATTCAAAATGTATAAAAATAAAAGTTACCTATTTACACAATTTGAACATCCTGATTCCAAATATGGAATCCATTTTCCTAAATTCAAAACACAGAAGTGGCAGAAATTAATTTAAAATTAAATCCCGCTGTCAAAACAAAAAGCGTGTTTTTAAGAGATAATAACTATCAAAAGATTGACACTTGTTTATGTTCGGTTTAATTGTAAAATTATGTCCAATGATAAACATTAAATTGAATGGTAAAAATATATTCTAAATATACTTTAAAACCACTCAAATTCATAATTTATCACTATTAATTATTTTGATTAAAAAAGTTGTTTTTAATTAAAATTTAGTAATTTTCACTATTCATCAAAATATAAAAGTTATCCGAAATGTACCAAAATTTCACCCTAGGCTAAATTCGATATTCCGAATCCAAAAATGAAGTCCATTTTCAAATATAAAATATATATAATTTCAAAAAGTAGGTATTACTATTCAGAACGGCTAGTTTGATTAGTTATGGTGTGTTAGAACTCGGTGTTGCGTACAACACACGCTATCACATTATTCAAAGAGAAGCGTACCATAGAAGCTTGGGGTGTTACATTCTCCCCTCCTTCAAATAATTGCGTCCTCGCAATTTCTAGGGTATTACTGCATAAAAAGACTCGGGTGGTTCTTCATCATAAGTTCCTCGGGTTCCCACGTTGCCTCTTCCATCTTATGATTCCTCCACAAAACTTTTACCAGACGCATCGTCCGGTTTCTCAGCACTTGTTCTCTCGTATCAAGAATCTTGATGGGCTCTTCGCAATAAGATAGATCGGGTTCCAGTTCTAAATCTTCATAGGTGAGTACATGTGTTGGGTCAGGCATGTATTTCCTCAACAGAGATACGTGGAACACATCGTGAACTTTGGAGAGACTTGGCGGCATTGCCAATCGGTAAGCTACAGCCCCAATTCGTTCTAGAATTTCGAAAGGTCCGATGTACCTGGGACTCAATTTACCTTTCTTACCAGAACGTATGACTCCCTTCCACGGAGATACCTTCAGGAAAACATGATCACCGACTTGAAATTCCAAATCCTTCCTTCGATTATCGGCATAGCTCTTCTGTCTACTTTGAGCTGCTTTGATGTGATTTTGGATTACTTTCACCTTTTCCACCGTTTCCTCCACCAGTTCTGGGCCTACAAGTTTTCTTTCACCAACGTCATCCCAACAGGTTGGTGTACGACATCTCTTTCCGTATAACGCTTCATATGGTGCCATCTGAATACTCGAATGGAAGCTATTGTTATAGGAAAATTCTACTAGTGGTAAATATTGATCCCACATACCCTGAAAGTCAAGTGAGCAAGATCTCAACATGTCTTCTAAGGTATGAATAGTCCGTTCTGATTGTCCGTCTGTCTGAGGGTGGTAAGCAGTGCTCAAATGAAGTTCAGTATCCAGGGATTTCTGAAGACTTTTCCAAAATCTTGAAGTAAAACGGGGATCACGATCAGAAACAATCGATAGGGGTACTCCATGAAGTCTCACAACTTCATTAATATATAGTCTTGCTAGACGTTCCAGGGGTAGATCTTCTCTTATAGCAAGAAAATGTGCTGACTTGGTAAGACGATCAACAATCACCCATATTGCATCATTCCTTCTAGGAGTCTTTGGTAGCCCCATGACAAAGTACATTGTAATATTGTCCCATTTCCACTCCGGTATGGGAAGCGGTTGCATGACTCCTCCAGGCTGTTGCCTTCCAGCTTTCACTTGTTGACAAACCATACATCTTGACACAAAATCAGCAATCTCCCTCTTCATGTTGTCCCACCAAAAATGTTCCTTCAAATCTCTATACATTTTGGTGCTCCCAGGGTGTATAGAGAAATTGGAACTATGAGCATCATCCAGCAATTCCCTTTTTAGATCAGGTATATTGGGAACACAAAGTCTCTTCCCGAATTTCAAAATTCCACCTTCATACGCAAAGTCTCTCAATCTCCCATCATTCACAGCTTTAATCTTCTTTTGGAATTCTTCATCATCAGTCTGAGAACTCTTAATCCTTTATAGTAAAGATGGTTTGGCAACCATTTGAAAAAGCATTGATGTTTCACCTTCCCTGGTTATTCCCATGTCCATCTTCACTAGCTCCATGAAAATTGGATCCCTTTCAATTCTCATATTGTTCAAAACTCCATGGTCTTTTCTACTCAAAGCATCTGCCACCTTGTTTGCCTTCCCTGGGTGGTAGTGTATCGTGCAATCATAATCCTTGAGTAATTCAATCCATCTCCTTTGCCTCATGTTGAGTTCTTTTTGTGAGAAAATATACTTCAAACTCTTGTGATCAGTATAAATCTCACATTTTTCACCATAGAGGTAGTGCCTCCATATCTTCAAAGCAAAGATCACAGCTGCTAACTCAAGATCATGAGTAGGATAGTTTTGTTCATGAATTTTCAACTGTCGTGATGCATAGGCAATAACTCTATCATTCTGCATAAGGACACAACCAAGTCCTTTCTTCGATGCATCACTATAAATAACGAACCCATCATTCCCCGATGGTAGAGTCAATATAGGAGCATTGAATAATCTTCTCTTCAGTTCTTCGAAACATTCTTCACACTCTTTTGTCCAAACAAATTTAACCCCTTTACGTGTGAGCTTCGTTAATGGGTTAGCCAATCGGGCAAAATTCTGGACGAAACGTCGATAATAACCTGCCAAACCAATAAAACTACGTACCTCAGTTATACTCGTAGGTGCTGGCCATTCTTGGATTGCCTTGGTCTTAGAAGGATCAACAGAGATTCCATCTTTAGAGACAATATGGCCAAGAAAAGAAATCTCCTGAAGCCAGAATTCACACTTGCTAAACTTCCCATATAATTCATGCCTCCTCAGAGTCTTCAAGATAATGCGCAAGTGATTTTCATGATCTTCGTAGGTTTTGGAGTATACCAAGATATCATAAATAAATACCACCACAAATTCATCGAGATACTCCTTGAAAACTCTATTCATTAGATCCATGAATACAGAGGGTGCATTAGTCAATCCAAACGGCATTACAGTAAACTCGTAATGCCCGTACCTGGTTCGAAATGCTGTTTTCGGAATGTCTTCCTTCTTCACACACAACTGATGGTATCCAGATCGAAGGTCAATCTTTGAAAAGTATTGAGCTCCATGCAGTTGGTCAAATAAATCATCAATACGAGGTAGGGGATACTTGTTCTTTATCGTTATAGCATTGATCTCTCTGTAGTCGATACATAACCTCATAGATCCATCTTTCTTTTTAACAAAAAGAACAGGGGCTCCCCATGGAGAAACACTAGGGCGAATAAATCCCTTATTACTCAATTCCTCTAGTTGTTTCTTTAGTTCGACTAACTCTACAGTAGCCATTCTATAAGGGGTCTTCGATATAGGCCTTGATCCAGGAATCAAATCAATGGAAAACTCTACTTCTCGTTCTGGAGGATGTCCAGGTAAATCTTCCGGAAATACATCTACAAATTCTTTCACAACAGGTACATCCTCTATTTGAACATTCCTTTCCTCACCGATAGTTACTTCATTCTCTTCCTCCCTAATAATTGAATTAAGTTGAGCTACTGGGGGTGGATCTAAATAAGAATTAGGTGGTGACGATTCTGCTCTAAAAATAAGGTGCTCCTTATCATTATCATCAAGAATCGTAACCTCTTTCTTCTTACAATAAATCTTCGCATCATAGTCCGAAAGCCAGTCCATACCGAGGATTATATCAAACTCAATCATAGGTATGACGATGAAATCAGCAGATAAAGAAAATTTATGTGCTCTAATGGGGACTGATTCACAAAACTTTGTTGCAACGATACTTCCCTTAGGAGTTTTAACTGACAACTCCCTTATTAAATCAAATTGGAAATATCTAATTTTCTTAGCAAACTGGGAAGATATGAAACAATGCGATGATCCAGAATCAAATAATGCATTTGCTAAACTTGAGGAAACCATTAAATTACCTGCCACCACGTCTTTCGGAGCTTCTACCTCAGCAGTAGTGATAGCATAAGCCTGGCCTTGATCCCTTGGCCTTTTCTGAGGTAAGTTCTCCTGACGCTTAGGACATGCATTTGCATAATGCCCCATCTCCCTGCAATTGTAGCACTGAACGTTGGTAGCTTCCTTCTTCCCCTTGCAATCATGAGCTTGGTGTCCTTTTTCACCACACTTGTAACAGACTCCCATTCCCTTCAGGCAAGCACCGGGGTGTTTCTTCCCGCACTTACCACAAGATGGATATTCAACCTTTCCCTTCTTCCCCTTATTTCCATTCCCAGATTGATCAGCAGGTCTCTTCTTCTCTTGCTTTGCTTTAAAGTCATAAGACTTAGAGAATTCCTTTTCGGTCTTGATAGCACATGAGACAATGTCTTCGTACGATGAAAAGGATTGTGAGACTAATGATCGACGGAGAAATGGTTTTAACCCATCAAAGAAACGATCAATCTTACTTCTTGGGTTGCGAATATAATCACCAGCGTACCTCGCTAATCTTGTAAAGTTAGCCTCATACTTTGTGACATTCTCATCCTCCTTTTGTCTCAGACTTAGAAATTGTCTTTCCATATCTGCTCGATGGTCGCGAGGAAAGTATTTTTCTAAAAACAGATCTTTGAACTCCCTCCATTCCATATTTGATACTTCATCATCTTCCTTCGTATTTTGAATCAATGACCACCATTGATCAGCATCTCCAGTGAGGCGGTAAACTGCCATGATAACTTTTTCCCTTTCACTGCTCCCCAAAGCCTGAAATATTTTCTCTAGGGAAAATATCCATTGCTCAGCTACTAAGGGATTTGTATTCCCATTGAATGTTGGTGGTTGCTGTCTCATGAATCGATCTAACATTGATCCTCCACGCTGCGGATCAGGGTGCTCCATACGGGTAAGGTTATTATTCATAACCTGAGTAAGTTGTCCCAGTATGGTGATTAGTTGATCAGCACCAGTTGCATCACCAGCCCCACTATAATTATCTTGAGCAGGAGGGCAATCCCTACATGGAGTGCGTGCATTGATACGGTTTCCATTTCTTCCACTAGGCGCCATTTCTAAACAATGGCATAAACTAGATCAGTTTATGAATCAAAATACATAATCCCATACTTATAAAACACTTAACATAAATTGAACTATTTATGGATATAATCCATAATCATAAAAATGTTTTCTTTGAGGAAGTATATACTCATAAACCCTTCATAATGATTTGTAAAGATAGTGAGAGTTATCCTAAGCATATCCCCCGGGAGTGTCGTAACCAAGAGTGCAGCAAGGCCCGTTGTCGTGCACCAGTTCCCATTCGAGTCTAGCTCAAAGCGGTGTTTTCGGGTTTTACCCCTAGGTACATCTGTGCCAGAGCCGCATCTACCTGCTCGTATCCAGACAGGGATGTATTGCTCGGAAAACTCACAAAATCTCTACAATACCAAAATTCTAGGAAGTTCTTCTATACAAATCCTCAAAGTTCATCTTAGGTATACGTGCTCTAATCAGAGTTTATCTAAATCTAGCTTCCAAGGTTTGTACTAAACTTCCTCTGATACCAACTGTAACGCCCCGACCCCAGCTACCCAGAGTCGGTGCATTATTACATAACATTGGCATGATCACAAGAAAGATCAAATCCCGAAAGACCGATTGGTTTAGTAGCCTTGGAAACACTAGATATATTCATAAGTTTTACATTACATTATAAAATGAAAAACTACTACAACAACATAATGTTTCCACAATCCACACTATTAACCCCCCATAAAATCCCTGCAGGTCATTCATAACTTACTTCTTCACATCCTGGGAAAAATAAAACATAGAAAAGGGGTGAGCTCAAATGCCCAGTAAGGATAACAATATAGCGGAAACTTTTATAAATAAGAATAAACATTTAAGGCAATGCATTACTAAAACAAAAGCCTTTTAAAATTGAACTTCAACATGGTATGGAAAAAGTAAAATGAAATAATGCCATTTACTTATTCACATGGATATTCTACTAATCGAATAATCACATGCAAAAATCAATAACCACTTTCATAATGTTGGAATGCATAATGCCAGACTATCATAACCACATAGCCAAGGCCTCGTGCCAAGACTACAAATAAGATTTTGTCAAGGCCTTGTGCCAAGACACTAGTTTGTCTCATGAGACCTACCGATGCATCGAGGAGCTATAGCGGGCTCCACCCGTCACTTATTAAGTCCAATGCATTCCCATATGAAAAGGTTTAAACATAACATAAACATTCGTATTAAAACTAGCATACGAAATGTCAATACTTTCACAATAAACTATGAATGGTATAAAAATAGCACATCCATAGTCAAACATATCACAAAACCTTCAATACAATATAGATGTTTTGTATCATAATAAATCAACTTCAAATAATCTTAAAATCCATCAAAGGATGTTGAAATAGATGAAATCAAAATTCTTTTTAAAGAAATATCTCCTTTCATTTTGAAACCATTTAAGATCCATATAAAATAAAACATTTTCTTTGAAAATATTCTTATAAGCTTGTAAGGAAATCTTTGAAGATTTTATAACGGCGTAAAATAACCGCACCCGCCGTATAAGTTAAAAAAAACATTCTTACCTCAATTCTATCGAAAAGGTTAAAAAGGACCTTGTTTTGAAAACGACGGAAAGATTCATTTATAAACCTCTTATAAAAATTCAAACAAGGGTATAAATGACTTTAACCCATAAAAATTGTTTTGAAATACATTTTTAAGAAACATGGATGTGGATGATAACGAGATCCCAGTAGATTATTACGTATAAACAACCTCGGATAAAGAAGAGATTGTGAAATAACCCTTACCTTGTACTTTTCCTTGGTTGGGGTAGGTTAACCTCCTGTATAATGGTGAAATAATTGTTATTAAATTATACAAGAATCATATATATTAATATGATATCATATATGATCTTTTAACATTGGTTTATTAATAATATCTTAGAATTGTCATCGTTTCGGGTGTTAACTTACTCATTTTCTTTTATATGTTTTGTTACATAAGCCATGTTTGTTGTATCTTATTCATATCCAGAATGATATCAAGTCCTTAAACATCATTTTTAAATCATAAAATGATAATTATACTTGAATGGATACGATGGAGAATGAATCTCATCGCGTTCGTGGAGACGGTAGTCCGTACGTACGCACGAGCGACAATATCATTGTTTTGATATTAAAATAATATATAAATGAATGGTATATCATATATACAGAATCATTAACATGTTATATTTATTATTTACATGAGTTACACATCATTATTATACCCATCCAAATAATAATATATTGAATAACAATTACACCACGACGTGGAGACGGTAAGCCGTACGTACGCACGTATGGTGACATGTTATTCAAAGGGTGGATAGAATACTGAATATGGTTGTACCATATTTATAATAACATCACAGTATATAAATGATACTGGAGTCATTATTTTAGAATGGTAACAACAAAGGAAGAAGAAATGGAAGAAGAAATGAACTTGGAAAAGGGGTGGTGAAAACATTACCTCTTCTTCGGGTTCTTCCTTTTGATTTGATCAAAAGGGATCCTTAGGTTGGCTTTCTGATCAAACTAAGGCCCCTAGGTTGTAGTGAGGGATGTTGGGAGAGTATTTGGGCAGAGTGTGGCCGAACCAAAAGGCTTTAGAGGTGTGAAGAAATGAGAAGGAGGAGTGCCCTTTTATAAGAGGGGTGAGGGGCACCTTTGGAAAAGTTAGAAATATTAATTTATAATAAATTCATATTCGGTTTACAAAGTCTACAAAGTTGACTATTCAAAGGATGAGGTGGGGATAGGTCGAAAACAACTCATCCAATAGAATTTAGACAGGTTTGGGTACTTATATTAACCTTATCTTTAAGTACTAACTCTAAGTTAATTAGTTTCACTTTTACAATGTCTCTTTGTATTTTTATATAATATGGTTAATAAACTTACTATATACATCCAAGCGACCCCCAAGTGGTCCATTAATGATTAACCTATCATAATATAAGTCTCTTGGCCGAACCTTAGATTTTTAGGAATTTAATATCAATTAATAATATAATATTTATTTTAAGAACTCTTTTATGTCAATTTTGACACTATTCAATAGTTGATTTTTGTGAAACTCCTAACAGACTGATTACTTCGAACAAAGTCAATTAAATCAATCCTAATATATCATATTATCATAGAAAATTATTTTAATTCATTAAAAGTTTCATATTATAATTATTTGGGTATTTATAAGATCAATTATTTTTATTTTTCACTATTTTAGTAATTACTGCATCATCATTGTGTCATAAATAAAATAAATTATATAATGTCTAAAAATTATAAATAAAATATAATTATGTAGGAAATCTGTTTAGCTTTCTAATGAATATTTATAATCGAAAATCCAACATGTATAACCCTATGTAAAAATTGTTCTTCTAAAAGATGTAAGCTTATGCCATTTTTATTTTTATTTTAACTTTATTAATATAATGTGTCCCTACCACATACAAGTGGCTCCAAGGGGTCCCCAAATTGACCCAAGGATGCCCATGGTCGGGTATGTGTCCACCAATAAGGTTAGGACACGTTTTAGGGTAATTTTGTATTATTATAATATTATTTTTTTAACCCTTATTTACCGGATTTACCCTTTAACCATGGTAAATAAAATATTTACCGCAGTAATTATTCAAAATGTATAAAAATAAAAGTTACCTATTTACACAATTTGAACATCCTGATTCCAAATATGGAATCAATTTTCCTAAATTCAAAACACAGAAGTGGCAGAAATTAATTTAAAATTAAATCCCGCTGTCAAAACAAAAAGCGTGTTTTTAAGAGATAATAACTATCAAAAGATTGACACTTGTTTATGTTCGGTTTAATTGTAAAATTATGTCCAATGATAAACATTAAATTGAATGGTAAAAATATATTCTAAATATACTTTAAAACCACTCAAATTCATAATTTATCACTATTAATTATTTTGATTAAAAAAGTTGTTTTTAATTAAAATTTAGTAATTTTCACTATTCATCAAAATATAAAAGTTATCCGAAATGTACCAAAATTTCACCCTAGGCTAAATTCGATATTCCGAATCCAAAAATGAAGTCCATTTTCAAATATAAAATATATATAATTTCAAAAAGTAGGTATTACTATTCAGAACGGCTAGTTTGATTAGTTATGGTGTGTTAGAACTCGGTGTTGCGTACAACACACGCTATCACATTATTCAAAGAGAAGCGTACCATAGAAGCTTGGGGTGTTACAAAAACACATTGTTCACATAAAGATAATTGTTCATAAAAAATCTATTTTTTTCTTTTAAATGATTTTATTTACACTTGTAACCAAATGATAACCAATGAATTCGGTTATCATATTTTGAAAACAATAATTTCACCAAATTTAGTATATCTTATTCATTGCATCTAATATAACTTCTAAAAAAATGTTTTATCATTAAATAACAATAATTCATTTATATCGATCCATATGTTTCATACATATATATTATACATAATAAATATTAACAAAAAATTCTAGAGGTCATTAATGGTTTAATGATATTGGTGAATATATATAAAATATTTTTATTCAATTTATGATCTTCTATATAAACTGAAAATATCATCCCAAACTGGGTTCACTCCATATTCCAGTTCATATTATCTAATGAGTTATCAATAACTACCAAATTATATATTGGAGAATATAATTACTGTTACGCTCATCCTATAATTTTAATCCATTAATATGTTTTCCATATGATCATAAATCATTTAGCATGACAATAGAAAAATCGTTTCATACTATGTATGTTGGTATATAGATTCCTTTCATTTATTTTGTAGAAATTTAGATATATAGAATTTTGAAAAAAAAGGGAACATTCAATCTAAAAATTTATATAAATATTAAAACACTATTAAATTTTCTTAAAAAATTTATGGTAATATGAATAAGAATCACGAAATTTTTTAAAATATAATATGAACTGATAAGAACATGAATTTTCAATCGAAGAGAAAAATAATGTTAGCATTTCATAAAAAATGCCTTTTGTGTTTTTAGTTATTGAACAGAATAAAATTATATAAAAACATGTAATATCCCTAAATTACCATATTTAAATAAAATTATTGGGGAATCTTGAGATATGGGTTATAAAATATCGTCATTGGAAACATAATCATAAAACATCTTAAAAAATGTGATTGTAACCTCAATCACTTACATCAAGTTTACTTTAATTGAAAGTTCACTAACCTCCTATATATGAAATTTGAATTTATTATAATTTATTAACAACATAATTGACATAATTTTAATTTTATATATTATACTATTAAAATATAAAAACACATATTTGTTAATAATTCATTTTGAAAATCTTCTATATTGTGTGTGAAATGTTTTGTTTGTCCTGAAAATTTATATTTGGTAGTTCTAGTCCTTGTACATTTATCATGGTTCCATAACAAACATAATTTTATAAATGATATAAATATTATATAAAATTATTATATATAAATATATAAATATAATTTAATCCATAATTTGTACAGATTTAAAAATGATTTCACCGTTCATAGACATTGTATGACATATATATACATGGATAAACTTTTAATTTTCAAACAAATGATGGAAAGTGGAATATTATTTTATCAATATATAAAAATAATTATATCATAATATATATATATACCATAAATTTATCCTTATATCCATCATTGTAAAAATAAGAAAAAACAAATCGCATCTCTTTATGGAGGTGGTGGTCTATACGTACACACATGTGACTTTATCATTTTCTAATAAAATGGTATGTAAGAGGTTAGATATGAATTTTAAATTCTAGAAGAAAAAAGTATTTAATTAATATGGAGAGTGATATTTAAATCCACTAGAATAACTATCCATGAAATGTGTTAATCGATGATGAATTTTACTACAACATGGAGGTGGTAGTATGGATATAAGCATGAGTTTATACTTGATATTAAAATTTTATTGTAATGATGGTGAATAATGGTTGTTAAATAATCATAATAAATTTATATATTACTAATTATACTTAATTTATTACCATATATTCAATACCAGACAATTAGAGGAGGGAGAAAAAAAATAATTGAATAAGGTCGGGTAGGATGATTACGACTTCTTCGATATGCCTCATTTTGATCCTTTCTTAGTAACACTTGGAATTGTATTTAAATGGTACCATAACATATAAATATATTATAGTGATTTTTAGAAGATAATTAATAATGGTATGGTATATCTAGATGAATCAATGTAGTGTAGAAAGGAGAAAGGAAGGGTGTCCTTCTATAACTGGTGGAGATGACACATTTGAAATTTCATAACAGATCAAAACATAATGAATTCATACTAAATAAAAATGCATACATTTTTTATTTTATTTTATGGTGGGATAGGATAAGTTCAGAATATGTCAAAAAAATGGATTCAGACATGCTTAATAGAAAAAATATTTTTATCTCCCAATTTAAACCAACTTGGTAAATATGTTTCAAACTTAACTGCCAGGACAAGTTTCTACTCATTTTATTATTAATTATAACCAAATATATAATTATAATAATTAATATATATAGGAATTATGATTAAAAATATTTAATTCATTATATGAAATTCATTTCATACAATATACAAAATTTAATTTTAAATGAATCCTTTAAAAATGATGATAAGAAGATTATCAGAATAAAAGTTTATTAATGTATGCCAATTTTGTATATAAAATTTTGTCATATTTTTTTTAAATTGACCTAAATTATATTTTTAATAAAAAATGAAATAATTTTATATTTTTAATCATTTTTTAAAAAAAATAATTTTTTAAGAATCATTTAAATGAAAGATAGTTTTTCAAAAAGAATCTTTATTTTTTAGTAGTATCTATGAATCCAAATTATCAAGAAATTATAAATATTCCAATCAAATAAAATTTTATATAATAATTTAAAAATGATTTTGATTCTTTAAAATAAATTTTACAAAGGTGTAGAAATATAATTATATTATTTTTTTATAAAATAAAATTAAAATCATTTTGAGGAAAAATAAAATGTTGAAGTAGATAAATAAATTTTGAAAAAATGACTACTTATTTTCAAATATATTTTACTTATCCAAATAATTTATACGTAATATTTAAATTTAGTTTCTTCCTATTAACGCCACCAGTTTAGGGTCTAGATTATAATGGTAAATGATATTTTGGTTTATTAGACTCAATATTTCATGTTTTGAAAGGAATTTATAAAATTAAATTTATTGATAGAAAATTATATTAAAAAATATATAGGTATTACATTATAACCCCCATAAAATTAATGTATCTATTTAAATATAATATTATTGATATAATAAATGATAATATCTCTATTTCATCACATTTAGGGGTTAATATAATGCCTCTTCAAATATCTAATTCTTCTAGAGAACATTAAACAAGAGATTATCCTTGTTCCGTAACACTTTATCCTTATGTTTCAAAATTTTAGTTGTATTTTATTCATATAAAAGATCATTCTCCATTAGTAAAACATGTGAGTTTAGTACATATAATGGAGTAGGTATGTACTTCCTCAGAGGAGATCCTTGGATCACGTTGTAAAATTTAGAGAGGTTGGGTGGAAGGGCTAAGAGAAAATATTCTATTCTTATGTTACTAATAATATTTAATGTGGAGATATTATGCGGGCTCAATGTTGCATTATTTTTTAATCTCATAACCTTTATCTATAAACATATTATTATGAATTACTTCTCACTGACTTATAATTCCATATTTCTCTAATGATTGTCTTTATAAATATTCCATTGACTATGTTCTTTCTTGATGTGATGCAGTATGGATTTGACTTTCATTCCCCTTTTCTCATCTCGATTCGGTCCCATTAACTTAATTTTCCAGATTTATCCCACCATGTTGGAGTTAAAAACTTTTTCCATAAAGGGATTAATAAGGATAAATAAAAATTATATAGTAACGACTATTGTTATAAGAGTATTAAATAAAAGGATAGTGTTTATCCAAATCACCATTGTAATCCATAGATAATGACCTCAGCATATCCTATTAGGATTGATTGGATCATTCCAAATGACCATATGTTTGAGGATGTTAAGTAGTTTTTCAAAACTAATATAAATACATTTTTTAAACAAGGCTTCACAAGAACATAGAGCTAAACCTCAGATCCAAATCAGATATAATATAATTTGGTAGTCCTTGAAAACATACCACTTACTTAATATATATTCTTGAATAAATATCAAGAGTGAAATTGTATCTAAAATAAATGTAGTTTTCAATGTTTGTGAGTATATTTACTATAAATAAAATAGTATTATATCTTTTTTATGGTATGGGTAGTCCAAGGAAAAAAATACATGGTGATGTTTTCCCATTAACATTTTGGCTTAGGAAATGGTTGTAACATCACCTATGAATTTTGTCTCTCAGTAATAACATGATAACATAAAAAGTACTTAGAAAAAACATGAAGAATGATACAATTTCACTATTGGTCTCCAGGTCAGGTTTCGGGTCAGGTTTCGCAAAGGATGGCTTCAATCAGCAGAGGGAAAGACGTGTCCCAGAAGGAGTTAGAGGTTAAGATACCTTTCACGTTGGAAAGTCCGGCCAGACTGCTTTCTCCCCCTCCTTCTTCAATCGGTTTTTCGTCGCAGCTATCACCTGGGGATATTCAGAACTGTCTAGTGAATAAGCTCTTGGTTTCTTCGGAAAAAAATTTGGAGATGTTTAGTGAGAACAATGGTGTGGAGAAAGAAGTGCAGACCTCGTGTTGGTCTCCGAAGAGAAGAGTGTTGTTGTCTTTGTTCCAGGGAGAGATGGGTTCGGATTTTCCTCGTAGCCAGGTAGGAAGGAGACCACAGTTGGAAGAGTTGGATGTTCTGAGTAATGAAGGTGTTTTATCAGTGAAACAGAGTAATGGAACGGATGGCTTTCCAGTGCCTATCACCCGCTCGAGGGCCAAGGGGAAGGGTGTGTTGGTGCACCCCAGTCAGGACCTTTTAACGGTTCAGAGAGCTCGTAAGCTTGTACAGTGATGTTTTCCTCCATTATTTGGAACGCTCTTGGTCTAGGTGCCCAGGATAAGAGAGCCTTTATTTCTTTGGAGAGTTGGAAAGCCAAATCATCCTTGATAGTGATTTTGGAGCCGAAGTAGGATGAATGCAAGCTTCCTTGGACAGTTAAGAGAATGGGTTTCTCAAACTGTTTTCATGGTGGACCTCTTAACTCCTAAATTTGGGTTAGATGGAAGAATGATATTTCGATAGAGGTTGTTAGTGTCACGCCTCAGTGCATTGACATGAATATTGAGGCGAGTGGCTTTTTCCTTCTCTTTACGTTTGTTTACGGGAGCAATAAGGCGATGGAAAGGAGGGAGCTCTGGACTCATTTAAAGTCGGTTCAATCTGGCCCTTTGTCGTGGTTCGTGGGAGGTGACTTCAACACTATTGTGGATGTATCTAAGAAGAGAGGAGAAAGGGGATGTAATCTGGATGGAATGAAGGATTTCAAAGAATGCTTACTGCATGCGGGTTTTCTGGATTTAGGCTTTAGAGGGTCGAAGTTTACGTGGTGTAACAACCGTAAAGGCTAGGACCTGATATGGGGTCGGCTGGACAGATGGCTTACCAACATGCACGGACTGGATATGTTCTCAAAAACCTCGGTTACTCACCTTCCACATATTTTATCAGACCACGCTCCACTGTTTCTATAAATTAAACGTGAAGCTGTGGTTGGAAAGGGTTTTTATTATTCGAGTGAAAGGCATAAAGACATTGAGTTCATGCAGATGGTGAGGGAATCTTGGTTAGAGGAAGAGGGGGAGGGGTCTTGGGGAGGACTGGTAAATCGCCTCAAAAGGCTCAAACAGAGCATCAGATAGTGGCTGGTGGAGCAACCGGATTTCCATAATGGGGTGACCAGCTTACAAGAGGAGGTTATCAGGTTAGTGGAAGCTCTGCATGGCTCTTGGGATGAGGAAATTTTCACTAGTCTTTGCGATAAAAATGTGGTGCTGGCTGAGAAACTGTTAGAGATTGAGAGGATCTTCATGCAACGGTCCCGTCTGCGGTGGCTTAGGGAGGGAGATCGCAATAATGCTTTCTTTCAGGAATGTATCAAGGAAAGGAGAAGCATGAAGATTAATATTAAAGGGGAGGATGGAGATTTCACCTCAGACGTTATGGTGGCCGGAAAAGTCGCTTTAAAACACTTCGAGGGTTTATGGGAAGGGGAGAATTCTTCTGGTTTCAATAGAGATTCCTTAGGGGACTCTATCTTTTTGGAGTGTTTACCTTTGATGATAACTCAATCCGAGAATGAGAGCATGTCCACTATTCCCCGGGAAATGGAGATTAGAGAGGCTCTGGGTAGCATGCCGAAAGAGAGTGCACCCAGACCTCATGGCTTTCCGGCCACATTCTTTAGTGCGACTTGGGAGTTTGTGGGGCCATGTGTGGTGGAGGCTATCCAAGACTTCTTTCGGGGGGGCTCTCTTAATTAGGGGGATATCTTCTTCAAGGTTGGTGTTGGTGCCAAAGACCAATGACCCCTCGCGTGTTAGCCACTTCAGACCGATTTTTCTGTATAACGTATCATACAAAATTCTAGCTACGGTCATCGGCAGGAGATTGGCCAAGGTGATCCCCAAGATAATTTCTGAAGAGCAACATAGTTTTATCCAATGGAGAAGTACACAAGGGGCAGTAGGAATTATAGTTGAGCTGGTGCATGATTTGAACAAACGGACTGTTGGTTCCATATCATTTGGCAAGTGGACATGAATAAAGCCTCTGACAATATGGAGTGGAGCTTCATTTTTCGGGTCATGAGGGGTTTTGGATTCCAGGAGCAATATTGTGATCTTTGTTTCAGATGCTTTGCTTCTCCTTGGATTTATATCTCCCTTCTAGGGAGATGTTTTGGCTTCTTCAAATCCGTGAGGGGAGTTCGACAGGGGGACCCGCTCTCTCCTATCATATTTGTTCTCGCCCAAGACGCTTTATCCAGGAACCTGAAGATGAGCATGGAAGAGGGAAGTTTGAGGCCTTTTTACGGCAGAAGGAATTCAAAGAGTGTTTCTCATCTGATGTTTGCCGATGATATTTTGTTATTCCTAAATGGAGGGAGAAGATATTTGAAAGCTCTTAATGGGATTATGATTGAGTATGGGAAACTAAGTGGATAGTCGATCAGCCAATCGAAGAGTCACTTGTTCATTTCCAACAAATTCTCGGGAGGAAGGTGCAGACTTATACAGGATATCCTGGGCTGTGGACAGAGGAAACTACCTATTATATATCTAGGAGTCCCTTTATCGAGTGGAAGGATTTTGAAGAATAACTTCAATGGGATCGTGGATTGAATCATGGGAAGGATATTCAACTGTAAGAACAAGATGCTCTCCTTTGGGGGTAAGATCATGCTTATCAATAGTGTCCTTCTGTCTATACCTATGCATGTCTTTGCTGTTATCAATCCCCCGAAGGGCACAATGGATAGGATTGAGCATATTCTCACATCATTTCTCTGGGAAGCGAAAAGGTAGGGGAGATTCCACTGGGAATCTTGGAAGAGGATGGCTCGAACAGTGGAAGAGGGTGGGGTAGGTCTTCGTGATATTCATGAATCTATTCGGGGGATGCAAGCAAGATTAGCTTGGGAGGTGATTGCCATAAAATCCCTCTGGGCAAAGTTTTTCAGAGCAAGATATGGCTGGGATGGAGATTTTTTCATGCGCGGGGCGACGGGCCTCGCCAAGTGCATGGTCTCACATCTGGAGGTGCTTCATGACTACACCAGATAGGTGATTGACCGTGGGGAGATCATCTTCTGGGAGGATACATGTACGGAGGAGAGGATTCAGTATGAGGGATGTCCTCTTCATGACATCTCTTTTAGGGAGGCATGCGGGAGGTATGAGTTTATACATGAAAACTTTAACCCATCGCAACTAAATCTGTTTAACAGTGTTGTTATGAGCGAGGAACCAGACAGATGTTGTTTTATAGAAGTTGGGTCGGGGCATTTTAGTTTGAATGGTTACAGGAGAATTACCCAGAGGAATGTGAATGGGGTGACAGGGGATGTGGCCACATGGTGTAATGTAATCCCAACGAGAATGAATTTTCTGGTGTGGTGAATCTAAAACCGAGCTGTACCCACAGAGGAAAATATTCAGAGTAGAGGGGTCTGCATGGCATCACGCTGCTACTGTTGTGAGAGGCCGATCTCGGAATCAATGCTCCATTTGTTTTTTCAGGGGCGATGGGCAGCGTTCCTTTGGTCTCAGTTTTCTCAATACAGGTTTCCTTATGGGGAGTGTCTTTCGGTTCGAGAGCATCTTGTGACATTGTTTTCTGCTGTTGGTAACAGAACAGGGGAGCGTACAACAGGTATTATCATTCTGATTTCTATATGCTGGACAATTTGGGAAGCACAAAACCAGGCACGGTGGAGAGGAAGGAGATCCCTGTTAGCTCTCCAGGTCCGGATGAGATCTATCATCGTGGAACTGTCCTCCCTTTTCAAGAATGGAGTGCATGCAGGTATGCTGGGAAACTTCGTTAAAAGACTGTGTGCACAGATCTTGCAGAGAGGGATATGGGTAAGGTGCCAGCCTCCGGCTCGTGGGATGAAACTAAATGTGGATGGTTCATGTTTGGGAGGAATAATGAGGGGCGGTGGTGTTCTCCAGGATTTTTGGGGTTCAGTTCACATTGATTTCAGTGCTTATTATGGACCTGGTACTTCTATGGGCACGGAGTTTAGAGACCTACTCTCAGGTGTGACTCTTTGGAGGAGGAGAGGACTTCAGGTGACGGAGGTAGAATCTGATTCTGAGGTTCTTGTCAGATCTCTTCAGGGAAAATGTGACATCGCTTGGGATCTGGTGTATATTTATATAATATGCAAAGTGGAGACCAACCAGGGAAGGATGATTCATCACCTTGTAAGGGAATCTAACTTTGTGGCGGATGCGATGGCTCGTTGGGGTAGGCCTGAGGAGACTTTGATAGTTTATAATAGTATTAAATCTCTTCCATTCGAATGTGTCAATGTGATATGGAAGTACTCACTTGGCCTTCATTACTTCCGTCCTCTGTGATGTGTATCCCCGGGTTTTAAGGTTTTCATAATAAAAAAAATAAATTTCAGTCAGTCCTTTTTAAAACCTATTATGGATGAGACTCACTGACATGTCTTGGACCTAATCATTCCATAAAAAATCAACGATGAACTCATGAACATTTATTACCTTGTTTTGAAATTACATATCATCATTTCATGCCACTTTAATCGCCACTTGAATATGTGGCTAAACACCCATTTGATAAAATAATATTTCTCCCCATCCATCACTACACTATACCCATCATTTTGATAATATATATAAACTAGATCTTTTATGATCCTCTTCATATATATATAATAGTATTATCCTTTTTAATCAAAGAATTTTCCACCTTACTAGATTTTTCAGGATGGTAATGTATTTAGTAGTTATATTTTTTAATCAAATCCAACCAACTTTTGGCACATATAAAATGATTTACATAATAATATATAATTTAATCATTAATGATCAATATATATATCACACCATTGTCTATAATTATAATTCTTCCATTAAATTAGTGTGAAAAATACTACATCTAACACCAAGTCATGAGCTAGGAAATATTTCTCATAAACCATCAGTTGTTGTAAGGAATAAGATATCACCATATCATTCTACAAGAGGACACATATCAAACCATTATAATATTATTAACTATCAATCCCAAATCCCTTTACAATAAAGGGTAATGTGATAACATTTTTACTGAAAAAAATACCTTTAATTCCATGAAATTTCAATGATATTCATATGTTTAATGAAATATGTCTCCCTTTCAATTTATCAAGTTGATTAGATTACATAGTCATGATAAATTTTCCATAATGCATCAATTATATCCATCCAAACAAAGAAAACTATAGATCTCAGTCTCATTGGTTGGTCTCGGACAATGTTCAACAACTCTCGTCTTTGATGGATCAACTGATATACCCTCACATTAGATAATATGAGTGATAAATGACACTTTTTGTAGAAAAAATTTACACTTTATATATTTTCAATACGACAACTCTTTTCATAGAGTCTTCAGTACAATCAGAAAGTGATATTTATTCTCATCTTTGGTTTTAGAATACATCTGAATATTATCAATAAAGTCAATCACAAAATGATCTGGTAATCTATAAATAATTTATTCATGAAATCCCTAATGATAGATGGGGAATTATTTGGACCTAATAGAATCACTATAAATTCACAGTTTCTATAGCTTGTATGGATAGTTGTGATGGTTATCAAATCACTATTCATCCTTTAATTATAGTTTCTTGATCAATGATAAATATTATAAAAATATTGATCTATTCATAATTTATTGAAAAAATCATAAATATGGGTAATATGATACAAATTATTTGTTTTTATTTTGATACATTATTGATAATCAATGCTGAATTATATTTGTACAACATTACTCTTAAAAATAATAGGTTCACCTCATGTTAATACTCTTGGGTAGTTAAATACCTTCTCAACTTTAAACTAGAGTTTATTTTTCAATTCCTATAACATGGTATGGTTCATTATATATAGAGAAATTGAAATAGAAATAATACTAGATATGAGTGCTATTGGTAACTCAACATCATAATATAGATGAAAACTATTATAATCTTCTGAAAAAACTTTTTAAAACAATCTTACTATAGGAATATAATTGATTTTTATTTTCTCCCCAACCATTTGGGATAAACACCCTTTTTGATAAGAATAAAATCTTATGCAGTGCATGTAGTCCCGATATTATATTCATATCTATCATCACTCTAATAAATGAAGATAAGTTGGTTTGAAATATCAATCATGATATCCATTCATTGGAAATTGATTTTTGGATTTATGTAAATAAATCCCAACTATTCATAATATACTATAAAATTCAACTAAAGGTATAATATTGAGATTTATATAAGCACATTCCCACTACATTCAATCGAAGTATAATCATATACATGATATGAAATCAGCATATCATTAGAAGTGTTGACTTCTAAATCAACATCAAATCATTATGGTGATATTGTGATGCCTATAAAAAATTATTTAGATATAAATGATTTTTTTTAATTCATAATAAAATAAGAAAATAGAAATTATTTAGTGTATAGTAGGTGTACATTTAACAAATTTGTTATCATAACCCACATCAGAAACATTAATCTCATGATATTTCCCTTTATCTTTAAGATTGAGAGGGTTTTTATGTTAATCATGATCATGAACCTACTTATTTGATCATAGGATACCACAATTCATATACTCCTTTAATTTTAAATAATAGAGTGTGGGTGGTTCATTTTTTTTAACACTTTCTCCATCATTAAGTAAATTATTCTCCCATTAAATTTGTAATTTTAGTCTCTGATGGACTTCCTTTACACACATAAATCATTTATCAATACCCTTATAAATATTTACTCTATATTTCCTTCAAAACTTTGACAATAATGGAATGATCATTTTATTATATATAATATTTTTAATATTATAATTTCCCTTGAATTCCATATTTTTTTTATTATCAAAACAATGATATTGATTAGTAAATACAATATTAATTTTACCCATGATGGTTCATTAAATTATTTATTAATATTTATTTATTTTTCGTATTGATATAACTATTAGGACACTTGGTATTATAATATTGAAGAATTCATTAATATTTCATTCGAGTTCGATGATAATAAATGTAGTGTACCTCACATGTATTATAAAATTTTCCTCATTGGTACTAATTGATATATCATCCTTCTTATTTATAAGAAGTAATTACATCCCCACTTATGTATTAATAATATTGAAAAATTAATTAATTAAAATATTCTCTAAAATTATTCCCACTCCAAGAAGTCAATTTCTTCATGTTTCCACATGTTCTTGATAAGAGTCCCCAAATTATATGCTTCTAATTCCAAATGATATAAATCAAAATTAAAGATATCATTTTAAGAACACTGGGGAAAAATAATATGTTATTATCAGTATTGGTAATTTTATTACAAACTAGTGGTTTAGTTGAACCACTGAATAAACAAATATGGTGTCTCATGAATGACTCAATGGAATGTTATTCCCCCCAATTTTTATTTTCAATTTTAGTATCATTAAAAATTTAAATAAGTATAAAAAAATATTTTTCATTCCATGAACCATAACATTTGGTTTCATATGATCATAGTCACTACATTTTTTTCACATTCATTATTAATATTGTTCCTTAGAGTTCAATGCATTGACTAAAACAAAAAATTCATAATATGAGTGAAAATAATCAATGTGGGAAACAATATAATAATGAAAAAAATTTAAATTATGTAAAAATAATGACACGATCTTTTTAATCAATGAAACATTAGGTTTAATCAAGGTCATTCATGGTAACAATCCATTATAATACAATATATTTATTCGTAATGAAATTGGGAATTGACCCAAACATATCCCCTGGGAGTGTCTATACAAGTTCTCAATAAGGGAATACTCACTCTACAAAATATTTATGGTCTATATATATTTGACCAACTCTTTTTATAGTTATTACATAGATAATTCTATTTCAAAACTATATCTATATCTAGCATCTAAATAGTGTTGTTTTTCTTCAAATACAATGCTCTTTTCTTTTTCAAAACATAAGTTTTTATCCTACAAATTTTATTATCATAAGGGTTCTCACAAATTATTTATCATTATTTTTTACAATTTTAGATAATTATTTACCTTGATACCAACTATAGTAACCCATAATTTTCATACATAGATATTACATATTAATAGATGAATATTCAATATATGATAAAAATATATGCCTTTGGACATTAATAGTGTACATTTGATGGAAATACCATACAAAATATCCTTATTTGAGGAGTTATATTCAACATATCCCATTAATATATTCGCACATACTCTTATTCTTTTATATTCCATACTTAAAAAAATTTCATAACCTGGGGAATTGCTACGTAAAAAAGGGTGATCTTAGATTCTCATTAAGGGTATATAAGAGAGATATAAATAATATATTATGAATAACATGAGCATAAGGGTATAATTACATGATAATAACATTTTTTAAATCATATCCTACATATCATATGTCATAATCATGAGTCATGGAATAACAATTTTTTGATTATAAGATATGAATCAAAATAGAATAAAAAAACATAAGCCATGGGAGAATAACTATGACATGAGACATAGGTTTGTGGCATAAAAATAATTAGATAAAATCATTTACTTAATCAAGGTTTTCATCCATGACTATCATAGTAGATTGTGATCATTAATTAATCATCAAATCTATTTTAATGGTCCACTCCCATAACTACCATATTGGATAGAGTCCCTTAATAAATTGGGTTTATTTCCTATTCTAGTTCCTAGTATATTGTGTTATATCAAAAATTACCCAATGAATTATAGGTATATATAATTGTTTTAAAACATATAACATAATAATAATCCACTCTTATGTGTTCCATATGATCATAAATCATTCACCATATATCATAACATGCTGAACAGAAATGAGATTCATAAAAATTATAGCATTTCATCATAACATAACCAATGGAAAATAAATAGTTTTCATAAAAATATCATCATAATAATGATAGACATTTAAAATTAACAATTAGTATGTTAAACATGGATCATATAACTATTAAATACTAAGTAACATTAAAGGTTATTATCATAAATAAATATTCTTTTAAAAAATTACACTTAATATTTTTTAAAAAAAATATATTTTTCACATTCAAATGAATTATTTAAATTATAAATATTTAATAAAGAATATGGAACCATTTTATTTAAAACATCCAAGTAAAAATGTAAGATAAAAATCAAATAACTAAGAAATCATGATGAAAGAAAACTCACATTCATATAGATTACATTAAAACAATGACTACATTAACATTTATGAAAAAATTTCAAAAGTAACCTAATCTGAAAACTGAAGAATATTTATATAAGAAAAAAATTAAAAATAAAAAAAAGTGAAAAAATACATTTAACAATCATAGTATAATATTAAAAACATTCTCTAAATTATTTTTAAATAATCAAGGACATGGGTGAAAAAATATTTTTTACCGATGAGAGAAATAAAGACAGTCTTACATAAAAACATTACATCATTTTAATGAAATGATAACAATGATAAAATTAAAGTAAAACTTGTAATGTCCATCAATAACCATATGAGAATAAAACTCGTGGTATTATTGAGAAATGGGTCATAACAAATCAACATTAGAAACTTATTCATAAACAATATTGGTGTACATGAACATTATAAGATAAATCCATTACCTCATGATAGAATTTATAACAAATATATATAACCTAAAATATAAAAAATTTAATTTCTTATAATTTCATACACAAATTATGAATATAAATATTAAAATATTCAATATTAGGTGTTGACTATTTCATTTTCCAAGATAATTTCAGTTCTGTAATTCTTATCCTTGTATATTGATCTTGGTTTCAGAATATCTAAAATTTTAATTATTAAATAAATATAATATATATTAAATTACATAAATATATATATAGGTAACAATAAATTTAATAGTATGAAAACTTATTTACATTATTCATAGATATGGTATCTTATACGTGCGCATGAACATTGTTTTCATTTTCTAAAAAATGACAAAAAGAATGTTAAATACTATTTTAATATTTTACATTTATAATTATTTCATAAATAACATATATATATATATAACATGTATATATAATTATTAAAATATTTTTAAAAAATTAAAACTAGTCATATTACTTTGTGGATGTTTTATTCCACATGTACACATTAGTGACTTCATCACATCCAAATTGATTCAATGGTAAGAAGGTATATATGATATTATAAATCCATAATAACAATAATTTCATAATTTTCATTTATAATTGTTAATATCATCACAATAACCACCAATGTAATATTTTTATGTGAAGAAAGTTTATTTCTACATGGAGATTGTAGTGCACACATACTTACGAGAGATACATTCAATTCACATGTGATGGAAGAGTTGGAGAAAAATTGTGAACCCATATTTATAAAAACATATAATTATATATAGATTACTAGATACATTATTTAATAATTAATAACATATAATTTGGTGGTAGAATAACAAAATAAATTGATAAATCTTGGTTAATATGATTACCTCTTGTTTAGTATGACTCATTTATATTGTTTTTAAAAAACATGGAATTGTGTTTTCAAAAGAAAAAATATATAATTCATTTATAGGGATGAACATATGCGAATTATTCATATATTGGTCCTGATATATATGTGTGTGTGTGTGATGGAAAAAAGATAAATTTTAAGGGTTATTTACTAAGTGGATGAGAGGAAGGACGGCTCGCTCTTCGATTTTCCATACCGGGTGCTGGTCGATTTGGAAAGCCAAAAATAAGATTAGGTATGAGGGGAATCGTGATTTGAGTAAGTCCATTAACATTAGGACAAAAAAAATCTTTACTGATCTGGCCCGTCTCCTCAGTAATTAGTGGGGTGCACCCTCCTTTAGCTGGCTGGTTTTCAGTCCTCATGAAACCCAGCCGAGAGTGAATATCAATAGCAGTATTTGGGTTTGCGGGACTCCTCCTACTGGTGCCTTAAACTCAATACTAATGGGTCATGTTCTATGGGTGTCATGTGTGGGGGTGGGGTGGTTCAGGGCTCATAGGGTTCGATCATTTTAGCCTTCTCCTCCTGTTTAGGCAATGACTACTCTCTCCATGCCAAAGCTAGGGCCATGCTCAAGGGGGTTATCCTTTGTTATCAGAAGGGTCTTCATCTTGTTGAGGTTGAAAATGATTCAAAAATTCTTCAAGATGCACTAAATGATATATGATCTCTTCCTTGGACTGTTTTTTACATTATCAAAAAATGAAAAGATATTCTCTCCAATGGAACCAAAATCCTCCACTCCTAGCGTGAGGGTAACCAAGTTGCAGATCACCTTGCTTCTATAGATGTCCTTGGTTATAACTCGATTTGTTTGAATGATTTTTCTACCTTGAAGCCCAAAAGAGTCAATTTTATTAGAGGGGATTCCCTTGGATTTTACTATATCAGACCTCCTTAGGTTGCTTGTTTCATATGTTTATATGTTTGTTTGTTTGTCTGTTTGTTTGTATTCAAATAAAAAAGTAACATTGATGAGAGTAAGGAAAATTAATTTCCTAAAATATTAGAATATATTAACATCATACTCAAGAATATTAATCTAAATTTAATTATATTAAAATGTGTAATAGTATTAGTTTTTAATATTTCTATCCAATAATATTTATGCATGTTACAATGTACAAAATAATTTTATCTATTGGTTTAACCACCTGATAAACCTGTTTTAACATTAACCATGCTGTCAATTTTTACTATTAATGGTATTCATTATGAAAACATTTTAATGTGTCCCCATTACCATTTTTTAGGAGGAATACATTTAATAAAATTCAATTCATTGAAATGGTGGAATTTAATATTGAACCCCCATAATGCGATGGAAAATGGTTTTTGAAAAAAAAATTCCTACATAAATAATACTTTTGTTCTCAAATACCAAATAAAATAAATATTATTGATCTAAAATGAATTAATCCTAATATAAATGATATAATTTTTAAATTAATATCATTTTAAAACCAAATTAAACTCTATATATTATTTTGAAAAATATATTTTTCAATAAAAACATTAATTTTCATTATTAAATGATATATCAATTTTTTATAAATTTTTAAAAATTTATCTCTAAGATAATTTAATTATTAAAATTTAGAAAACTACATAAATTATTTAAAATAAATTTCTAAAAGTGGAAAAAATTAATTATATTATTTTCTCAAAAAGTTAAATAAAAAAATATAAAGAAAAATATATTGTTAAGTATATAATGACTTAAAAATTCAAGTACTTATTTCTGAATATATTTTCATTATATAAAAAAAATTTACATAATTTTAAAAATTATGTTATTCTTATTCACTTATCCAGTTTAATGCCTAGTTTATAAAAATGTATTATATTGCATCTCATTTAGACTTAGGATCGCATGTATCACAAGATGAAATTAAATTTTTTTGAAGAGAAGTATATCATACATATTAGGGTGTTATGCCAATGGTATATTGTTGTTTGTTAAAACTTGATGTTGTTAGTAAAGAATGACATCAAAAAAAATTAAAATCATTTAAATAGAAATATATCATAAATTCTTAGGGAGTTACATTTTACCCCCTCATTAAATTTTCCCCTAAAAATTCCATCACTTTAATATAAGAAACTGGTTATACTTATACCTTATCAGAACCTTGGATTAACACATAGATTCACTCAAGTTTATGTTTTCAATAAAAAAATTAAAGTGGTTACTGGATTTTTTAAACTGTAGTTTATATCTTTGATCTAATACCACCACATATTGGACCACATAATTGAAATCCTGATATAGTGATTAAACCATTTATTTTAGTACATATGAAGGAGAAGGTATATATTTCTTCATTTGAGATACATGTAACACATCATGAACATAAGAGAGATTCAGTGGAAGTGACAAGTGATAAAAAAATATTTCGATATGATCAAAATTTTTTATGGGGATGATAAATCTATTGATGATATTTACCTTAATTTAAAGCCTCAAAACATCATAATATTGATGAAAACTATTATAAACTTCTGAAAAAAACATTTTAAAACTATCAAACTATAAGAAGACAATTGATTTTTATTGTCTCCCCAACCATTTGAGATAAACACCCCTTTTGGATAAGAATTAAATATTATGTACTGGATATAGTTCCCATATTATATTCATATATATCATCACACTAATAGATGATGATAAGTTGGTTTGAAATATCTATCATGATATCCATTCCTTGGAAATCGATGTTGGATTTATGTAAATAAATCCTAACAATTCATAATATACAATAAAATTCAACTAAATGTATAATATGGACATTTATATAAGCACATTACAACAACATTAAATCGAAGTATAATGATAGACATGATATTAAATCAGCATAGCATTAGAAGAGTTGACTTCAAAATCAATATCAAATCATTATGGTGATATTTTGATGCCTGTAAAAAAATTATTTAGATATAAAATATTTTTTTGATTTATAATAAAATAAGAAATTAGAAATTATTGAGTGTATGGTAGGTGTACATTTAACCAATTTGGTATCATACCCCACATCATTAACAGTAATCTCCTGATATTTCCCTTTATCTCTAATATTGAGTGGTTTTTCATGTTAATCATCATCATAAACCTTCTTATTTGATCATAGGATAACATAATTCTCATACTCCTTGAATTTGAAACAATAGAGTGTGGGTGGTTCATTTTGTTTAACATTTTCACCATCATTAAGCAAATTATTCTCCCAATAAATTTGAAATTTTTTTCTATGATGGACTTCCTTTACACACATAAATCATTTTTCAATACCCTTAAGAATATTTATTCTATATTTTCTTCAAAACGTTTACTATAAAGAAATGATCATTTTATTATATATAAGATTTTTAATATTATAATTTCCCTTGATTTCCATATTTATTTTATTATCCGAACAATGAGATTGATTAGTAAATACAATATTAATTTTAACCATAATCTTACATTAAATGATTTATTAATTTTTATTGATATTTCGTATTGATATAACTATTTAGACACTTGGTATTATAATATAGAATAATTAATTAATATTTCATTCTAGTTCAATGATAATAAATGTATTTTACCTCACATGTATTTTAAAATTTTCCTCATTGGTACTAATTGATTTATCATCATTGTTATTTAGAAGAAGTAATTACATCCCCATTTATGTATGAATAATATTGGAAAATTAATTAATTTAAAAATTCTCTAAAATTAATCCCACTCAAAGAAGTAAATTTCTTTATGTTTCCACATATTTTTGATAAGAGTCCCCAAATTATATGCTTATAATTAAAAATGATATACATCAGAATTAAAGATATAATTTTAAGAATACTGGGGAAAAATAATATGTTATTATCGGTATTAGTCATTTTATTAGAAACTATTGGTCTAGTTGAACCACTGAATGAACAAATATGGTGTCTCATAAATTAATAAATAGAATTTTATTCCCCCAAATTTTTAGTTTCAATTTCAGTAGCATTAAAAATGTAAATAAGTATAAAAAAATTATTTTTCATTCCATCAACCATAACATTTGGTTTCATATGATCATAGTCACTGCATTTTTTTCACATTCAACGTTAATATTGTTCCTTCGAGTTCAATCCATTGAAAAAAACAAAAATTCATAATATGAGTGAAAATAATCAATGTGGGAAAAAATATAAAAATGAAAAAAAAATTAAATTATGTAAAAATAATGACACCTACTTTTTAATCTATGAAACATTAGGGTTAATCTAGGTCATTCATTGTAAAAATACATTATAATACTATATATTTATTTGTAATGAAATTGGGAATTGACCGAAACATATCCCCTGGGAGTGTCTACACAAGTTCTCTATAAGGCCCCAGCCTTAAACCTTACTTAATCTTGAGTTATTACAAGATTACACATTAAGGATCTTTTCAGGTTTAGAGTTTTAGAGAATTATATCATAAAACTTGCATTACATTCCACATTTAAACAAAGTGGTTGCATAAAAGTTAGTATTCATTTTCCTATAAACGGAAACATATTTAGAATAAAACATGGATTATTTCTTGACACTTCCTTGACACTATCATCAAATCATGTACCAACCCCTTGACCTGTGAAAACATTTCAAAAACATGGGATGAGCATAAAAAGCTCAGTAAGGGTTATAAAAAGTATGGAAAGGAAACATGAGTGCATATATACATAAGAATGAAATCATACTTTACCCATAAAGCATAAGCACTTCAACATACCTCATAAAATCATGAATAAATCATATAAATCATAAGACATATAGGTAACTTGAGGCATTCATGACATTCTTACGTAGGGAGTAACCCTCTTGGTTATGTTTGGAATACCCACCACAGTGTATTCCCTAAATCTCTTCAGAGAAACCTTAATGTTTCACTCCTTCGTGTTACCCAATGCACTGGAGAGCTATATCGGGCTCACCCGCCCTTAGTTTATCACGGAACCATCCGTCTTCATAATAATGCCCAAGAACCTCAACAAAATCGTATCACATAAAACATGCATAAAGGAAACATAACATTTCCACCTTTCAATAACAAGATATCAATACAACACATTGATATAAAAAAATTATGAAAACCATTTTCAATACCAAAATAAATGAAAAGTAAAACATGGTATTTATTTTTCTTAAAAAAAAGGTATGGCTTGTAGAGGAATCTGAAACTCAAATAATGGTCACGACGGCGGAGAAGTCGTTGTCGCCGCATACATACGACAACAACATTCCCTTTTTTCATTTAGTAAATGATTCATATAAAGAAGTTTCCTTTTGAATAAAAGTAAAAGACAAAGGGGATTATAAACCATATAAAATAAGGTTGTGTATAAAACAAAATATGTCTCAATGAAAGGAGATTGAGACGAAGTCCCATACAAAGACGGTATCCTTGGTTTAAGGATAAATCAATTACATAATTATGTGTGACAAACTAATACACCAAATATAAGTGGATATTAAGTGTAAAATAGTCAGAGGTTATTCAGACATATTCATAGAATGACATATTCAAGGAGTAAAAGTTTATCCCAAAGAATCAATTTTGGGTTAAGAAGTTCCCTTGAAAAAATTTGACATCCTAACGGCATCACTACAAAATTCAGAAAATGAGTTGATGAGAGATAAAAAGGGTATCTCATCACATGGAAATAAAATTTAAATCAATAAGGATATATAAGAACATATCCCAACATAATAGTATGTGAATTAAAAGACATAACAAAATAATCCTTTTAAAAAGAGGAGGGTGAAAGGTTCCCTTACCAACATGGGTATATTTCGAAACATACACCCCATGAAAGAAGGACAATACAAAATTGATGTAAATACTCATAAATGAAATTATATTACACAATGAGTAAAATAATGGGTATTAAATACACCACTCAATGGAAATTGTGGCAAATGTAGCATAAATCTCACGGAAATAAAAGTGAGATGAAAAATCCCTTACGAAAACTCGGCAGCCTAACGACGCCACTTACAACTTACAAAAATGGATTGATGAGATCAAATAGGGTATCTCATCATATTAACATAAAGTTTACAGAAAAAGTAATATAAAATAACATCCCCCAACATAACAAAGGGGAGCTTAAAAGAAGTGACATAAAGGAGAATACTTAAAAAGAAAGAGAGATGTTTGATCTCTTACAAAAATTTGGCAGCCTAACGGCGCCACTCAAAACTTCCAAAATGAATTGATGAGAGAGAATAGGGGCTCTCATCATATGAACATAAAAATTAAAGTAAGCGTAATATAAAATAACATCCCAATAACAATAAATATGAGCTTTAAAAGGAATGACATAAAAGAGTGTACTTAAAAAGAAAGAGAGGAGTAGGATCTCTTACCTCGTGTCCGACATGACTTGATCGTTCTTTAATCTCCTGAATAATGAAATTTCGTCAATTTATAATTTCTTAAGGACCTCCTTTAAATATTATTATTCAGTTCATATCACATATTATAATTTTATAATAATTGGTTAATAAAGTGAGTTCATATCAGATGTTTTTGTCGATGTTCAGTACATGAGTCAAAAATTGAATTTGTTGGAAAATAATTTTCCATGTATTTATAGGTACATCATATCCAGAATAGTATTCATGTTTTAAATATCATATATATCCAGTATATATTCATTTTATACTATTCCATATCATTTGGATATAAAAATTAAAATCACCGTTCATGGAGACAGTAGGCCGTACGTACGCATGAATGCTACTTTCTTTTTTTGTCATATTAATGGAATTAAAACAAAATGAGATATATATATATATATATATGTTATAATTCCAGAATGATATCCATAATTTATATGTAGTATATTACATATATATCCATTATATATATGTACTTATAATAGTACATAACATTTTGAGATAAGAAATGAAATGTACCGTTCATGGAGACGGTTAGCCGTACGTACGCATGAACACTACTTCCATTTCTATTTCATATTTAATGGAATTAAAAAATAATGATAAATAATAGTATTTTAATTCCAGTATGGTATCATATATAATATCATTAAATATATCCTTTATACGTACCACATATGGTATTAACGAATCAAATCACTTTGAGGGGGCGGTAGTCCGCACTTCCTTAAATGAAGATATCCCGTTTACCCATAATGGAAACCATAAAGGTATGCCATAAATGAAAAATACATAAGCTTAAGTAAAAAATAAACATATTATATATCAAATATAAATATAGTGTCTTCTTAATGGCCACCTTTGAAGGTGTTGGAAGAATGTTGAACAATCATCGTTTCGTGAGGCAGAAATTTGCCATCCACGAAAATAGTATGTTCTTTAACCATTAGATGTAGGTGTGTGTAGGTGTAGCTCAAATAATTTTTATAAAAACATCATAGTATTTTGACGATAATGGAGTTGTTACAAAATATATGAATAAAAAGAGTTTATGGGTTTGGAGAAGCAAAATAAAACAAACAAACTCAAGTGAAGACATTACCTTAAAATCGGGTAACTCCCATTAGTTTGAGCTCAAAGGCTTTCTTGGGAAGACTTCTGCCCAAAGTGAGGCTTCAAGGAGTAATAAAGGTAAGTGGAGAGACAAAATGGGCAGGGGTTGGCCGTGCCAAAGGCTTTGGAAGTGTGGGTAAGGAGGTAGAGGTGGGGGCCTTTTATAAGAGGAGAGGAGGGGCACTCTTGGAAAGTAAAGAAATGTTACTTTATTTTAAAATGAGTTTCGGATTCAAAAGGTCCCACATTGATATCATTAGAGGGTAAGGTGATAAGGGGTCTAAATCCACCCATCCAAAAGGTTTTGGACATGTGTAGGTCATATATTTTACATTATCTTTTCATTTTATTTAAATCCTTTATTAATGAGGTAATCGCTGCATCATCATGATGTCATATATAATTTAATTTATTTAAAGTATAAAAATTATAAAAAAATTACTATGATGTAGGAAATATTTTTAGATTTACAATTAATATTTATAATAAAAAATCTGACTTGTATAACCCCATGTAAAAATTGTTTTAGTAAAATAACTCATGTTTGTGTCATTTTTACTTTAACATTAAATAAAAAGTTATTTATGTCATTTCCCAACCAAAGTGGCTCCCTGTGGTCCCCATGTTGACCCATGGATTTTTGTGGTCGGCCATGACACATAAAATGATGGTAGGACTTGTGTTAAGCTCATCTCAGATTATTAAAACATTATTTTTACCTTAAACTATACTAATTACCTCTAATCGCGATTAAGAACTTAAAAGTTATTATTCACCAAAAAATTATTTTAATCTCATTAAACCACATTTTACTTCTTAATGACAACCATGTATGTCAGATTTTTGAAAATCAAATCACAGAAGTGGAAAAGTTTCATTTAAACGAAAAATCAGTTTCTTTAACTACCACTTAGTGGTTTCACTATTCATTAAAAATTGTAGTTTTTCAGAAAAATTCCAAAACTTCACCCTAATCTAAATTTGATATTATGAATTCAAAAATGATTTATATTTTAAAAAATTCAAAAAATATAAGATGCATTAATTAATTTAATAATTAATTCCCGCTGTCATGACAAATAGCGTGTTTTTATGAAACAATAAGTATCAAAAGATTGACACTAGTTTAAGTCCAATTTCAAAGTGAAATTGATTCCAATGACCACCATTGGATTAAATGGTAAAAATTTATTCTAATTTCACTTTAAAAAAAATTCAAAAGATAATCTAATCATATAAATAAATTATATTAAAAAGTGTTTTTGAATTAAAATACAACATTTTTCACTATTCATTAAAAAAATGAACATTATCGGAAAAATACCAAAAATTCACAAAAAGTAAATTTTGATGTCCCAATCATAAAGAATAAGTTTATTTTGAAAAACAAAGCTTATAAAATTGTCAAAAGATAGATTTAAAAATGGTTTTCCATCAAAAGGCAGTAAAACAATCTTTTAAAAATATTAGTGTATTCCATGCTTAAGATTAGATTTATTCTCATTTTAAGACTCTAAAACACTATCTAATTAACTAATAGACATAGATAAAAATATCTATTATTTATTACTTAATTGGGATGTTACATCCTTCCCCCCTTTAGAAAATTACGTCCCCGCAATTTATTTACTTATCGAATAAATGGGGGTACTTATCCCTCATTGCATTTTCAGATTCCCATGTTGCCTCTTCCATCATGTGGTTTTTCCACAAAACCTTTACCTGGTTAATCACCTTATTCCGTAACACATGCTCCATGTGGTCAAGAATCAGGACCGGTTGTTCCTCATAAGATAGGTTCTCTTCCTGCAGAACTACCTCTGCACTCAAAACATGAGATGGATCTGGAATGTACTTTATCAGCATCAAAACATGAAAAACATTGTGTACCTGAGATAAACTCGGAGGTAAAGCCAGCCGGTATGCAACTTATCCAACTGTCTCCAGAATTTTATATGGTCCAATGAACCTTCGACTCATCTTTCCTTTATTATCAAATAGCATCACACTTTTCCATGGTGGGACTTTGAGAAAAACATGATCACCTACCTCGAAAGATAGATCCTTCTTCCGGTTATCCGCATAACTCTTCTGCCTGCTCTGAGTTGTTCTCATGTGTTTCTGTATCAGCTGAACTTTTTCTACCAACTCTTATACTAATTCTGGTCCCATCAACCTCCTTTCACCCACTTCATCCCAGAAAGCTGGAGTTCGACACCGCTTCCCATATAATTCCTGAAATGGTGCCATCTGTATACTGGAATGAAAACTGTTATTATATGAAAATTCAACCAAAGAAATATATTGGTCCCAACTTCCTTGATAATCCATGGAGCAAGAACGTAGCATATCCTCCAATTTCTGAATTGTTCGTTCTGACTACCCATCTGATTGAGGATGAAAAGCTGTACTAAAATTTAATTCAGTACCCAACGACTTATGAAGGCCTTTCCAAATGTTAGAAGTGAACCTGGGATCACGGTCAGATACAATGGAGAGAGTAACTCAATGTAACCTGACTATCCTTTTATGATACAAATGGGAAAGTTGATCTAGGGAAAAAGTATCTCTAATAGGAAGGAAATGAGCAGATTTAGTCAAGTGATCAACAATAACCCATATTGCATTATTACCTCAAGATGTCTTCGGTAACCCCACAAAAAAGTCCATGGATATATTCTCCCATTTCCACTCTGGCACTGGTAGAGGTTGAAGCATCCCTTTCGGTAACTGCCGCTCTACTTTAACTTGTTGACATGTCAAACACTTCATAGTAAAATCAATAATATCTCTTTTCATTCCATCCCACCAGTAATACTCCCGCAGATCCTTGTACATCTTAGTACTGCCAGGATGAACTCAAAATTGAGAACTATGAGCTTCACATAACAACTCTCTCTTCAAATGTGAATCACAAGGCACACACATTCTCTTCCCAAATCACAAAACACAATCATTATCAATGTTGAATTCAGGCAACTTACCTTTCTGAACTAGCTCTACCTTTTTCTGCAACTCACTATCTTGCTTCTATGCTTGCTTGATTCTGTCTGATAGAGAAGATTTAATTGATACCTGAAACAAAACAGAAGAACATCCTACACTAACAACTTCTATGCCAAAGTTCGTCAAATCCTTAACCAAAGGATCACGTTCCAAATGAAACATTGCAAATGAAGCATTACTTTTTCGACTCAAAGCATCAACCACTTTATTTGATTTTCCCGGATGGTAATGAATTATACAATCATAATCCTTGATTAATTCTAGCCATATCCTTTGTCTCATTTTCAACTCTTTCTGAGTGAATATATACTTTAAACTTTTGTGATCAATATATATTTCACACTTTACTCCATAAAAATGATGCCTCCAAATTTTTAAATCGAAAACAACAGCAGCTAATTAAAAATCATGTGTAGGGTAATTTACCTCATGAGTTTTTAACTGTCCTAAAGCATAAGCAATTACCTAATCATTCTGCATAAGGACACAGCCAAGCCCCTTCAACGAAGCATCACTGTATATAAAAAACTCACCATTCCTGGAAGGAAGTGCCAAAACTGGAGCATTCACCAATCTTCTATTCAACTCCTGATTCAACTGATCCATCACTGCAACAAACTGTTTAGTTCTGATTCTGACCATCTCATGATACTGATTTAAAAGGTCATTTCCCTCTGTATGCCATCCCAGAAAATCTGTTCTATTTCCTCTATGAAAAACCATTCTTAACACAGAAATATCTTAGGAGAAGCAACATGGTAATCTTTAAATGCTATATCATTTCAAAAAAAATATTTTTGGATAATCATTTAATTTAATTTTAACTCCTAAAGTTATCTAAACCGGCCTCTGATACCAACTATAAGGCCCTATCCTTAAACCATACTTAATGTTGAGTTATTAAAAGATTACACAATGAAGATCTTTTCAGGTTTAGAGTTTTAGAGAATTAGATCATAAAACTTTCATTACATTCCCCATTTAAACAAAGTGGTTACATAAAAGTTAGTATTCATTTTCCCATCAACGGAAACATATTTAAAATAAAACATTGATTCTTTCTTGACACTTCCTTGACATTATCATCATATCATCTACCAATCCCTTGACCTATGAAAACATTTCAAAAACTTGGGATGAGCATAAAAAGCTCAGTAAGGGTTATAAAAAGTATGGAAAGGAAACATGAGTACATATATACATAATAATGAAATCATACTTTACCCATAAAGCATAACCACTTTAACATACCTCATAAAATCATGAATAAATAATAGAAATCATAAGACATAAAGGTAACTTGAGGCATTCATAACATTCTTACGTAGGGAGTAACCCTCTTGGTTACGTTTGGAATACCCACCACAGTATATTCCCTAAATCTCTTCGGAGAAACCTTAATATTTCACTCCTTCGCGTTACCCAACGCATTGGAGAGCTATATCGGGCTCACCCGCCCTTATTTTGTCACGGAACCACCCGTCTTCATAATAATGCCCAAGAACCTCAACATAATCGTATTACATAAAACATGCATAAAAGAAACATAACATTTCCACCTTTCAATCACAAGATATCAATACAACACATTGATATAAAAACATTATGAAAACCATTTTCAATACCAAAATAAAAGAAAAGTAAAACATGGTATTTATTTTTCTTAAAAAAAGGTATGGCTTGTAGAGGAAGCCAAAACTCAAATAATGGTCATGGCGGCGGAGAAGTCGTTGTCGCCGCATATATACGACAAAAACATTCTCTTTTGTCATTTAGTAAATACTTCGTATAAAAAAGTTTCCTTTTGAATAAACGTAAAAGTCAAAGGGGTTTATACACCGTATAAAAGAAGGTTGTGTGTAAAACAAAATATTCCTCAATGAAAGGAGATTGAGACGAAGTCCCATACAAAGACGGTATCCTTGGTTTAAGGATAAATCAATTACATAATTATGTGTGACAAACGAATACACCAAATATAAGTGCATATTAAGTGTAAAACAATCAGAGGTTATTCACACATATTCATAGAATGACATATTAACGGAGTAAAAGTTTATCCCAAAGAATCAAATTTGGGTTAAGAAGTTCCCTTGCAAAACTTTGACAGCCTAACGGCGTCACTACAAAATTCAGAATATGAGTTGATGAGAGATAAAAAGGGTATCTCATCACATGGAAATTAAATTTAAATCAATAAGGATATAGAAGAACATATCACAACATAATACTATGTGAATTAAAATACATAACAAAAGAAGTCTTTTAAAAAGAGGAGGGTGAAATGTTCCCTTACCGACATGGGTATCTTTTGAAACAAACACCCCGTGAAAGAAGAACAATACAACATTGATGTAAATACTCATAAATGAAAGTATATTACACAATGAGTAAAATAATGGGTAGTACATACACCACTCAAAGGAAATTGTGGCAAATGTTGCATAAATCTCATGGAAATAAAAGTGTGATGAAAAATCCCTTACTAAGACTCGGCAGCCTAACGGCGCCGCTTAAAACTTACAAAAAGTGGATTGATGAGATCAAATAGGGTCTCTAATCATATTAACATAAAGTTTACAGAAAGAGGAATATAAAATAACATCCCCCAACATAACAAAGTGGAGCTTAAAATAAGTGACATAAAGGAGAGTACTTAAAAAGAAATAGAGAGGTTGGATCTCTTACGAAAATTCGGCAGCCTAACGGCGCCACTCAAAACTTCCAAAATGGATTGATGAGAGAGAATAGGTTCTCTCATCATATGAACATAAAAATTACAGTAAGAGTAATAAAAAATAACATCCCAATAACAAGAAAGATGAACTTTAAAAGGAATGACATAAAAGAGTGTACATAAAAAGAAAGAGAGGAGTAGGATCCATTACCTCGTGTCCGACATGACTCGGTCGTTCTTTAATCTCCTGAAGAATAAAATTTGGTCAATTTATAATTGCTTGAGGACCTCCTTTAAATATTTATATTCAGTTCATATCACATATTATAATGTTATAATAATTGGTTAATAAAGTGAGTTCATATCAGATGTTTTTGTCGATGTTCAGTACATGAGTCAAAAATTGAACTTGTTGGAAAATAATTTTCCATATTTATAGGTACATCATATCCAGAATAGTATTGATGTTTTAAATATCATATATATCCAGTATATATTCATTTTATACTATTCCATAGCATTCGTAGATAAAAATTAAAAGCATCATTCATGGAGATGGTAGGCCGTACGTACGCATGAACGCTACTTTCTTTTTTTGTCATATTAATGGAATTAAAACAAAATGAGATATATACATATATATATATGTTATAATTACAGAAAGATATCCATAATTTAGATGTAATATATGACATATATATCCATTATATATATGTACTTATAATAGTACATAACATTTTGATATAAGAAATGAAATGTACCGATCATGGAGACGGTAAGCCGTACGTACGCATGAACACTACTTCCATTTCTATTTCATATTTAATGGAATTAAAACATAATTATACATAATAGTATTTTAATTCCAGTATGGTATCATATATAATATCATTAAATATATCCTTTATACGTACCACATATGGTATTAACGAATCAAATCACTTTGAGGGGGCGGTAGTCCGCACTTCCTTAAATAAAGATATCGCGTTTACCTATAATGGAAACCATAAAGGTATGCCATAAATGAAAAATACACAAGCTTAAGTAAAACATAAACATATTATATATCATATATAATTATATTTTCATCTTAATGGCCACCTTTTAAGGTGTTAGAAGAATGTTGAACAATCATCGTTTTGTGAGACAGAAATTCACCATCCACGGAAACAGTAAGTTCATTAACCATTTGATGTAGGTGTCTGTAGGTGTAGCTAGAATACTTCTTATAAAAACATCCTAGTATATTTAAGATACTGTATTTTTAACAAAATAAATGAATAAAAAGAGTTTAGGGGGTTGGAGAATTAAAATAGAACAAACGGACTCAAGTGAAGACATTACCTTTAAATCGGGTAACTCCCTTTGGTTTGAGCTCAAAGGCTTCCTTGGGAAGCCTTCTGCCCAACTTTAGGCTTCAATGAGTAAGATAGGTAAGTGGAGAGACAAAATGGGCCGGTTTTGGCCGAACCAAAGGCTTTGGAAGTGTGGGTAAGGAGGTAGAGGTGGGGGCCTTTTATAAGAGGAGAGGAGGGGCACTCTTGGAATGTAAAGAAATGTTACATTATTTTAAAATGATTTTCGTATTAAAAAGGTCCCACATTGATATAATTATAGGGTAAGGTGATAAGGGTTCTAAATCCACCCATGCAATATGTTTTGGACATGTGTAGGTCATATATTTTACATTATCATTTCATTTTATTTAAATCCTTTATTAATGAGGTAATCGCTGCATCATTATGATGTCATATATAATTTAATTTATTTAAAGTATAAAAATATATAAAAAATACTATGATGTAGGAAATATTTTTATCTTTCTAATGCCTATTTATAATCAAAAATCTGACTTGTGTAACCCCATGTAAAAATTGTTTTAGTAAAATACCTCATGTTTGTGTCATTTTTACTTTAACATTAAATAAAAAGTTATTTATGTCATTTCCCAACCAAAGTGGATCCATGGGGTCCCCAAGTTGACCCATGGATTTTCTTGGTCGGAAATGACACATCCAATGAGGGTAGGACATGTTTCAAGCTCATATCATATTATTAAAACATTATTTTTACCTTAAACTACACTAATTACCTCTAATCGCGATTATGAACTTAAAAGTTACTATTCACCAAAAAATTATTTTAATCTCATTGAACCCAATTTACTTCTTAATGACAACCATGTATGTTGGATTTTTGAAAATCAAATCACAGAAGTGGCAATGTTTCATTTAAACGAAAAATCAGTTTCTTTAACTACCACTTAGTGGTTTCACTATTCATCAAAAATTGAAGTTTTTCAGAAAAATTCCAAAACATCACCCTAAGATAAATTTGATATTCTGAATTCAAAAATGATGTCTATTTTTAAAAATTCATACCATATTAGATGCATTAATTAATTTAATAATTAATTCCCGCTGTCATGACAAATAACGTGTTTTTATGAAACAATAAGTATCAAAAGATTGACACTAGTTTAAGTTCAATTTCAAAGTGAAATTGATTTCAATGACCACCATTGGATTAAATGGTAAAAATATATTATAATTTCACTTTAAATCAAATTCAAAAGATAATCTAATCATATAAATAAATTAGATTAAAAAATGGTTTTGAATTAAAATATAACATTTTTCACTATTCATTAAAAAAATGAACTTTATCGGAAAAATACCAAAAATTCACACAAAGTAAATTTTGATGTCCCAATCATAAATAATAAGTTTATTTTGACAAACATAGCTTATAAAATTTCTAAAAGATAGATTTAAAAATGGTTTGCTATCAAAAGGCAGTAAAACAATCTTTTAAAAATATTAGTGTATTCCATGCTTAAGTTTGGATTTATTCTCATTTTAAGCCTCTAAAACACTATCTAATTCACTAATAGACATAGATAAAAGTATATATTATTAATTACTTACTTGGGATGTTACATTCTCAATAAGGGAATAATAACTCTGCATAATATTTATGGTCTATATATATTTGAACAACTCTTTTTATAGTCATTACCTAGATACTTCTATTCGAAAACTATATCAACTTATAACATCTAGATAGTGTTGTATTTCTTGGAATACAAAACTCATTTATTTAACATAACATAAGTTTTCTCCTACAAATTGTATTATTATAAGGGTTCTCACAAAGGATTTATCATTATTTTTTACAATTTTAGATAATTCTTTACCTTGATACCTACTATAGTGACCCATAATTTTCATACATATATATTACATCTTAATAGATTAATATTCAGTATATGTTAAAAATATAAGCCTTTGGACATCAATAGTTTACATTTGATGGATATAACATAGATAATATCGTTATTTCATGAGTTATATTCAACATATCCCATTAAGATATTCCCACATAGAATTATTCTTTTATATTCCCTACTTAAAAACATTTTTCATAACCTAGGGAATTGCTACATAAGAAAGGGTGATATCAGATTCTCGATAAGTGTATATTATAGAGATATAAATAATGTATTAAGAATAACATGAGAATATGGGTATAAGTACATGATAATAACATTTTTTAAATCATATCCTTTATATCATATTTCATAATCATTAGTCATGGAATAACAATTTTTTGATTAGAAGATACGAATCAAAATGGAATAAAAAAACATAATCCACGAGAGACTAACTATGACATGGAACATAAGTTTGTGGCATAAAAATAGTCATATAAAATAATTTACTTAATCAAGGTTTTCATCCATGACTATCATAGTATATTGGGATCATTCATCAATCATCATATCTATTATAATGGTCCACTCCCATAAATATCATATTGGATAGAGTCCCTTAATAAATTGGGTTCATTTCCCATTCTAGTTATTATTATATTGTGTTATATCAATAATTACCCAATGAATTATAGGTATATATAATTATGTTACCACATATAAAATAATAATAATCCATTATTATGTGTTCCACAAGATCATAAATCATTCACCATATATCATAACATGTTGAACAGAACTGATATTCATAAACATTACAGCATTTCATCATAACATAACCAATGTAAAATAAATAGTTTTCACAAACATATCATCATAATAACCATATAACGTTCAAATTAACAATTATTATGTTATACATAGATCATATACCTAGTAAATCCAAAGTAACATCAAAGGTTATTATCATAAATAAATATTATTTTAAAAAATTACACTAAATATTTTTTTAGAAAAACATATTTTTCACATTCAAATGTATTATTTATATTTTAAATATTCAATAAACAAATATGGAAACATTTTCAATAAAACATCCATGTAATCATGTAATAGAAGAATCTAATAAATAATAAATCATGATGGAAGAAAAATCACATTTATATCGCTTATATTAAAACAATGATTACATTCACATTTATGAAAAAATGTCAAAAGTAACATGATCTGAAAACCCAAGAATATTTATTTAAGAAAAAAGTTAAAAATAAAAAAAGATAAAAATTTCATTTAACAATTATATATTCATATTAAAAAGATTCTCTAAAATATTTTTAAATAATCAAAGACATGGGAGAAAAGGGATTTTTTACCGATGGGAGAAAAGGGATTTTTTACCGATGGGAGAAAAGGGATTTTTTACCGATGGGAGAAATAAAGACAGTCTTATATAAAAACATTACTTCATTTTAATGAAATTATAACAATGAAAAAATTAAATTAAAACTTGTAATGTCTATCTATAACCATATGAGAATAAAATTCATGGTATTATTGAGAAATGGGTCATAACAAATCAATATTAGAAAAATAATCATAAACAATCTCGGTGTACATGAACATTATAACATAAATCCATTACCTCATGATTTACTTTATAACAAATATATATAACATAAACTATTAAAATTTAAATTTATTATAATTTTATACACAAATTATGAACATAACTATTAAAATATTCAATATTGGGTGTTGGCTATTTCATTTTTCAAGATAATTTCAGTTTGGTAATTCTTATCCTTGTATATTGATCTTGGTTTTATAATTTCTAAAATTTTAATTATTATATAAATATAATATATATTCAATTATATATATATAGGTAACAATAAATTTAAGAGAACGAAAATTTATTTACATTATTCATAGAGATGGTATCTTATACGTGTGCATACACATTGTTTTCATTTTTCTAAAAAATGTCAAAAAGAAAGTTAAACACTATTTTAATATTTTAGATTTATAATTATTTCATAAATAACAAATATATATATATAACATGTATATATAATTATTAAAATCTTTGTAAAAATGAAAACTAATCATATTACTTTGTGGATGTTGTAGTCCACATGTACACATGAGTGACGTCAACGCTTTCAAATCGATCCAATTGTAAGAAGGTATATATGATATTATAAATCCATAATAACAATAATGACATAATTTTCATTTATAACTATTAATCTCATCATAATAACCCCCAATGTAATATTTTTATGTGAAAAAAGTTTTTTTCTACCTGGAGATTGTAGTGAACACATACATACGAGAGATACTTTCAATTCACATGTGATGGAAGAGTTGAAGAAAAATTGTGAACCCATATTCCTAAAAACATATAATTATATATAGGTTACTAGAAACATTATTTAATAATTAATAACATATAATTTGGTGTTAGAATAAAAAATAAATTGAAAAGGCTTGGTTAATATTATTACCTATTATTTAGTATGACTCATTTATATTCTTTTTTAAAAACACATGGAGTGGTGTTTTCAAAAGAAAAAATATATAATTAATTTTTAGTGATGAAGATATGTGAATTCTGTCTGTATTGGTCATGATATGTGTGTGTGTGTGTAATGGTAAAAAAGATAAATTTTCATTGTTATTTAATAAGTGGATGAGAGGAAGGACAGCTCGCTCTTCGATTTTTCATGTCGGGTGCTGGTCGATTTTACAATCCCAAAATAAAATTAGATATGAGGGGACTTGGGCTTCGGGTAAGTCCATTAACATCAGGATGAAAAACATCCTTACTGATTTGGCTTGTCTCCTCATTAATTAGTGGGGTGCACCCTCCTTCAGCTGGCTGGTTTCCAGTCCTCATGGCACCTAGCTGAGAGAGAATATCAATAGTGGTATTTGGGTTTGTAGGTCTCCCCCTACCAGGGCCTTAAACTCAATACTAATGGGTACTGTTCAATGGGTGTCATGTACGGGGGTGGGTTGGTTCGGGGCACGTGGGGTTTGGTCCTTCTAGCCTTCTCCTTCTTTTTAGTCAATGAATCCTCTCTCCAGGCCAAAGCTAGGGCCATGCTCATGGGGGTTATCCTTTGTCGTCAGAAGGGTCTTGATCTTGTTGAGGTTGAAAGTGATTCCAAAATTCTTCCGGATGCCCTGAATGACATATGATATCTTCCTTGGTCAATTTTCTACATTATTAGAAATTGAAAAGATATGATCTCTAATGGAACCAAATTCAGTCACTCCTAGCGTTAGGGTAACCAAGTGGCGGATCACCTTGCTTCTATAGATGTCCTTGGTCCTGACTCCATTTTTCGGCATGATTTTTCCACCTTGAAGCCCGAAGGGGTCAATTTTATTAGAGGGGATTCCCTTGGACTGTAATATTTCAGACCTCCTTAGGTTTCTTGTTTCATATGTTTATATGTTTGTATGTTTGTCTGTTTGTTTCTCTTCAAATAAAAAATTAACATTGATGAGAGGTAGGACAATTAATTTCCTAAAATATTAGAATATAATAACATAATACTCAAGAAAATTCATCTATATTTAATTATATTAAATTGTATAATATTATTAGTTTTTAATATTTCTATCCAATATTATTTAGGCATGTTTCAATGTCCAAAACACTTTCATCTATTGGTTTAACCACTTGGTAAATGTGTTTTAACATTAACCATGCTATCTAATTTTTACTATTCATAGTATTCATTATGAAAACATTTTAATGTTTCCCCATTACCATTTTTTAGGATGAATACATTTAATAAAATTCAATTCATGGAAGTGGTGGAATTTAATATTGAACACACATAATGCGATGAAAAGTGGTTTTTGAAAAAAAAACATTCCTACATAAATAATACTTTTATTATCAAATCATAAATAAAATAAATATTATTGATCTAAAATGAATTACTCCTAATATAAATGATATAATTTTTATATTAATGTCATATTTAAACCAAATTAAACACTATATATTATTTTTAATATATATATATTTTTCAATAAAAAACATTAATTTTTATAATTAAATGAGATATCAATTTTTCATAAATTTTTAAAAATTTATCTCTAAGATAATTTAATTATTAAAATTTAGAAAACTACATAAATTATTTCAAATAAATTTTCCAAAAGTAGAAAAAATTAATTATATTATTTTCTCAAAAAGTTAAATAAAAAATTATAAAGAAAAATATATTTTTAAGAATATAATGAATTTAAAAAAATTGAGTACTTATTTCTGAATATATTTTCTTTATATAAAACATTTTTACATAATTTTAAAAATTCTGTTATTATTATTCACTTATCCAGTTTAATGTCTAGTTTATAAAAATTTATTATATTGCATCTTATTTAAACTCAGGATCGCAAGTATCAGAAGAAGAAATTAATTTTTTTTTTGAAGAGAAATGTATCATAAATATTAGGGTGTGATGCCAATGGTATGTTGTTGTTTTCTAAAACACGATTTTGTGAGTAAAAATGATATCAGAAAAATTAAAATCAATTAAATAGAAATATATCATAAATTCTTAGGGAGTTACATTTTACCCCATCATTATATTTTCCCCTAAAAATTTCATCACTTTAATATAAGATACAGATAATACTTATACCTTATCACAACCTTGGATTAACACATAAATTCCCTCAAGTTTATGTTTTCAATAAAAAACATTAAAGTGGTTACTAGAGTTTTTAAACTATAGTTTATCTCTTTGATCTAATAGAACCACATGTTGGTCCACATAATTGAAATTTTGATACAGTGATAAAACCATTTATTTTAGTACATATGAAGGAGCAGGTATGTATTTCCTCATTTGTGATACATGTAACACATCATGAACATGGGAGAGATTCAGTGGACATGACAAGTGGTAAAAAAATATTTCGATATGATAAAAATTTTCTATGGGGATGATAAATCTATTAATTATTTTTACCTTAATTTAAATCCTCATAACATTATTCCATATACCATTTTCTAATCTTTATCAAGTCTAAAATTCATTCACCGATGATTTTCAATATAATGTTTTTATCCTTCTATACCATTTTCTAATCTTTCTCAAGTCACAAATTCATTCATTATATATGTTTGTCCTAACATATTCTCATTCTACACTTACTTATATAGATGGGTATATAAGGATCCATATTATTTCTTGAGTGAAATCTATTAATATAAGAATCCACAACAAGATAATGGTGTTGAACCCAAACACCTTGGAAATCCATAAAATTATCTCTAAATATATCATTTAGGGTTTGAATGGTCCTCTCATAATGAACATATATATGAGGGTGATATGCAGTGTATATTTTTAACTCAGTATTTAAATCATGTTGAATAATTAACCAAACATAGAGGTAAAGGTCATATCCAAATTAGATGCAATGTAATGTCATAATCCATAAAAACATACAAGATCCTTAATGTATATACATGCATTCTGATGAACTTATTAATATCATCTTACTATAATTAAATGTTCTAACTTTTTGAGGCTAATAATTACAACCCAAATAGAATGGTGCAAATTAGATGTATTTGTGAGTTTGATGAAATAATGGATGGCAATTATTTCCCATTTTCATTTTAGTATGGTTAATAGTTGTAACATAAACTTATAATCATGTCTCTTGTTCCTAACTAATAGATATATTTGTAATTGAGATAGAAACACCAAAATATCCCATTTCATGTTACCATATAAGAAATAATCTTATGATATCTATATATCATCAAACATCAATGGTTAATATAGAATAATAAACCATTAGATTCATTCAAAATATCCTTCTTCATGTCTTGTATTGACATGACACATACATGGTTCATGAATCTTACCACAGTCACAGTTGAAATTAAGAAAATTTATCGTATTCTTATATTATTCCACATTCTATAAGGTTCTAGAAAATCCTCACTTTGATTGATGTTTGAACATTCAAATGATAAAGATATGATTTTACCAATTTTTCATGATTTCAATACACACATTATGAAAATACATAATTATTTGATCTTATTAAATCTATATTAAAGAAAATAATGTGTTTTCCTTCCAAATAAGAGCATCGGTCACCAAATTCACTTTCCTTGGTGGTATTTTTTTAATATTTACTAACCCTTGATTAATATTATACCTCTTATCTTTCACTTATTCAACTGTTTCTATGAAAATATATCGTAATATTTTAATATTATTATATATAGGACAAATTTCACTATATATTTAATTCCTCTACATAAATTATGCAGAAATTACCAATTTTATCTACATATAATGATTCATGTAATTTTTCTAACATGTTTTTAATTTTTTAGAGTAAAATTATATCCCTAGATAATTATGAAAAAGAAAACATCCGAATCTATTTTTAATGAATCACTATAGATCAAAACACCTTCTCTATCATTGGGTAGTGTGATCATAAATTTATTAAACAAAATTATCATCAGTTACATGAAATTATACACACAGTTCTCTATCTGAAGGAACATATCACTATTCCACACCAGCTTGTTTCGTTGATTTGTTATTTGTGAGAAATTTCTCACAATGATTCAATAATATCCTTTCGTCCTAAGAAATCGATGAATATCAATCATTGTTGTTGATCTAGAACATTTTTTCAAAAAATCATTCAATGATGAATCAAGTAATTTACGTTCAATTCGGATCATATTTAACATAAATGAGTTACTCTATATCAAAATTCAGACATGGAATTTTAGCATATATTTTCTCATTCCTCGTATTCTAAATTATAATCCTAATTTTTTTTCATGATATTAATTTCTCTTAGTATATAAAAATAGAATCTAGAATGATTAACAAAAGCTGATCAAGGTAATCTATAAATACTCTATAAATTAATTTCATAAATACATATGTCTAACTGGTAATTCTAAACAACATTACTAAAAAATCATAATAAACATACCTCAGATAGATAGACATATATTTTATATATTTCCTCTAAAACCATAGCTAATATTATCCAAACCTATGATCAATATCAAGAATATATTATCCTCTTTTAATTCATGAAATCTAACATCGATATTGGGTGGTACATACTTGTTCATAATAGTGATCTTCTAATTTTCATGATAATAAATGAAAAGTTGAAATAACCCATATTTATTTTAATTAAAATAATTGTATACAACCATGGTGAATAACTATTTCAAATTAATCACTTATTTATATTCTCATAGAGTTACTCATTTAATTCATTAAACTCAATGAGGTGAATTCTATATAGTATTTTTGAAATATTTGTAATATCCATTATGAATTATATTGAAAAAAAATCACGATTTGAGAAAAGAATATGAATTTCCTCACTAAATATTTCATAATATTATAATAATATAGGCACTTCATCAAGGTACAGATCGTCTACAAACCTTTGGGATAAATATTCCTCATGAGTAGTAAGTAAAACACATATGATGAAATTAATTTCCAATGGTTGTTCGGGTTCATCCTCAAACTAATAAATGATAATAGAATATAAAATGTACCTTCCCTTGTAAATTATTATAGGGTCTATACTGACTGATCTAGTCTATGCCCAAAAACACCTCAAATTACATAATGGGGTGAATAATGATATTTATAGTAAGAATATTCCCAGAAATATCTATTTCAAAGAACTTAAAAACATGCATTTAAATCATCATAACTAAATGATTTATCACTAAGAATTCAATTCATAAATGTTCTGGTGAATATTTTCTAACTTTATAATATTATTCATAGATAAAATAGTGGGTAAAACCTAAATAAATAAATCATTTTCAATTATATAGTGGATAATAACTATACCATTCCTCACATTGTTCTCCTAACCCACTTTAAAAATTATGAATTCCTAGGAATTAATATATTCCACCAACTTTATAGGTTCTTAAATATTATTGTCTTCATTATCCTTTAGTTTTGGTTATCTATTCACATAAGTTACAAACACCTTGTTTTTAAGAAAAAATGATTCTTGTTTATTTGTTAATATTTATCTCCATTACTAGACTATTCACATCACATCAAGATTATTTTTCCTGATGGGCTAAACTTTCTTACTATATTATTCCTTTTTAGAAATTAGCTAAGTGGTTCTTTCGAAATATGTGTCTTGTATAAGGTTTAATCTTCATCCAACCATGTGACATAACATTGGTGATTCCATAAAACCCTATATTTCTTTTCTATTCACTAGAACTAATAATCTAAGGGTTTCCATATTCTATTTTGTGTTCACATTTAACAATCTATTCATAGAATCAAATATCTATTACAACTAATGGATATTGAATACATGGTTTCAAACCATTAATGAAACATTAAATCTTCTTTTCTTGGTAAATTAATAAGATAGATTTGTACACAATAATTTATATAATGTCTTAATAATAGGTATTCATGTATTTATAGTCCTGAATCTTTAACACTAGAATGTACCTCTCAATTTTACGATTATGATTTCAGAGAAAGTACATATCGATAAATATCCACTCATACTCCTTTAATTATGTTGTGTTTAATTCATTAGTATTTTTTATTTTTTATAAGAATCCCCTAATGGTCTTCCTCACCTTATAATAAATATATTTCTATGGTAAAATTCCCATTCAGTGAGAACTATACAATAAAAAATATAATATCCATCACATTTATCAATTTTTCAGCAGCTAGTGGATTAAATGATACAAAAAATATGGTAGAAGTTATTTCAAAAATTACAAAATGTAATTTTTCACTTACTATGGTTTATTCAGAATATCATCATTTTCATCATTACCAATCATAATTTTAGAGAGTTGTTTGAGAATAGTAATAAGCTATTTCATCACATTTCCTAATAAATTTGTTTACTCATGAATATAGTAACTAAATTTACTATCACATTCATTGTTCACATGATATCATCAAGTTCCATATATTGACTAAAACTAGGAATATAATGTTATCATTACTCTACCATAATCATATTGAACAATAATTTATTAAATTTAATCATTCCTAATATATCATAAAATATAACACCTTATTATGGACCTATAACACTTTAGGTTTTACCTAGGACATCCATGGTCATAATCAATTGAAATTTTTCTTAAATGTTTATAATGTGAATTTGAATTAAAAAAATAAAATATCATGGGTGTGTTTAGCTAGGTGTAAAGTCTTCAGCCTACTCATCATGAACCAGTGATGATCTATTTAATACCCAATCCACCGATTACATAGTTGTTACAACAAGGTACATTTGTTATATAAAAAACTATTTTATAGTTATAATAAAGTGATATATTTTCTTTAAAAATATACCATATTTATTTTACCACACAAATTTTGGATTATATCATATTATTATACTTATAAAATGGCTTTTGATTAATGTTATATAATACAATTCTCCTAGAATAACTAAAATCTACTATGTTACTTACCAAGGTTTCTGAAGAATAAAATAAATATACATTGCTTCATTGTAGATCAATATTAAATATATAACAAAATTAACAATCCCCCAAACTATAAAGGTTTTGGTTCATTCATTTAAAGATACATAAACATGTCATTTTATAAAGGATCACCAACATTATCAAGACAATTATTCTATCATAGAATAATTATTACACCTACCAAACATAAAAAAGTTCCTTATAACTTGGGGGAAATGGAAACATAATAAAGATAAAATATTATTGATAAGGGTAAATATATAATATATCAATCATGGATTATAAGTGAAAATAAGTGTATAATTACATGATTGTGTCCAATTAAATTAATACTCAATCAATTCATATTTTATAAATCATGATTCATTCCATAGGGATTTTCCATGGTACGAGACAAAAGTCATATGAGTGTGTAATCAATAATAATAAATAATAATCCATGATAGGATACAATGAACATAATAATGTTGATTGTGAATTAACATACAACATTTTCAACATGTATAAATAGTAAAACATTCACTAATTTAGTTAAATACGTTTAATATGTTCCTCACATAAACTTATGGACATGCATCCATTTCTATGAATAATGTTATGGATATGAAACCAGGTACAGACATAATTTTGTGAGTAATAATTCTGGTTCACACATACCATAGTTATCTAAGAATTAATCCATTTTTATCCAATGAAATATAGGGATATAACAGACCCAACAATCACCTGAAATTAAGTGATAAAACCATTATAATATCATAATATAATTAACAACATCTTTATAGTATAACCCATAGAAAAAATTGATTTTTAGAAATATTTATTCATAGAATAATTAACTCATATAAAATTAGTAAGTTTCATAGAATCGTCTATAGAACCTCATCATCATAATAAAATAAGTGGATTGTATTATTGGATCATATCCCCAATGAAACATAATTAACATCAACGTAGGTTTTTATTGATATAAAATCCATTAAAAGATAACATGAATATTTCAGAAAAAAATTACCCTTTTCATTCTAAAAGAACTTATTTAAAATTTCAAAATTTCAAAAAATAATGGAAATTTTTTTATTTGAAAAGAACCACGAAATATTTAAAATGAAGTATTAACTTAATGAGTACTTATGACTGTGGAAAATCATTTCATCTAGTATATATTAAAATAAATATTTCTTTCACATCTTTTGTAAAAGTACCTCATTATGAAAACAACAAGAAGATTCTTTTTAAAAAATTTATTGAAATTTAAAAAGCATGTAAAATTACATTAATCAATAATTTGATATTTTTAAAAATATTCATATACTAATTTAAATCAAAATATTGACATCGAGAAAAATATTCTTGATTAAAATTGAAATAATAAAAGTTTTCATTAAAAAGAATTATTGATCATAATATATATTAATGAGAACAAAATGGTACTATTACATTAAAATTCCCAAAAAACCATTACATAAGAATATATATTGGGTTTAAGGTATTATAGCCACTAAACATCTTTCAGTATAAATTTATCATAGAAACTCACTAAGATGAGATTGTAACATAAACTCTTATGTCAAGTGTCATATTTATTTATATGGGTTCAAAAATAATGAATAACAAGTATTTATTTATTATAAATCTAATAAAAAGTAATATTCATGCATATCATAGCATATATTATTTAATTATAATAGCATATCTCCAATTTATTAACAATTATATAATAAAATTATTGTTTTGGGTGATCAATATTTCATGTGTCATGCATGATTCAGTTCGAAAAATCTTTTCCTTACACCATGTTCATGGTTTTATTATATCTAAAATAATAATCATGATATAATTTTAAAATATATTCATTATATAAAATTTTATAACCATTCATCAAATATTTTGGTAAAAATGATTTCAATATGCTTATGGACATGGTTGTATGTACATATGCATGAGTGATGTTCTCACATTTTTTAAAGATATAATAGGATAATGGTAAATAAAAATTTACCATAATGAAATCATTATTATATCAGAAATATCAAATATATTAATTAAATCTATCTATATTACTAGATGTGTGAAATAAAAATGGAAAATGGATCACATTGGTTTGTGGAGGTGCTAGTCCACACATATGGTGGTGTCACTACTAGAATTTGGACCTACGGCCACGTATCTATAGCCACAGACAATAAAAACTGTGGCTCTAGATCACTTATACCCACGATTGTTTTGCTATCCATAGAATTAGCTTCCTACGTGAGCCCTTTCCTCTCCCCATCCTCACGAGTTTCCGATCCCCACTGCCCCGCGATCCTACTCCATATCCTCCTCCTCTCCCGACGTCTCTGACGCGGGCACTCCACCTGCCTGTGACCCTGCTTCTCCGATGTAGCTCCGGCACAGTTCCGACGCGACCACCTCCACCCCCCTGCGATCCTCCTCTTCTCCTGACGTCTCCGCAACCACCCCACCTCCCCGCGACCCTCCTTCTACGATGAGGCTCCAACACTGTTCCGACTCGGTCACCTCACCTCCTGTGATCCTCCTCCTTCGACACGGCCACCCCAACACCCGGGATCCTCATCATACACAAGGATGGCCCCATAAAAGCCATTGCCCACGGTAGGTCCTGAAATTTTTTCCCTTTCATTTAGTTAGAAAATTAGCATGAATAATCTGGATTTCAAATGAATCAATGGGATTTTACATGGGTGTCTTGAAAATCAAGACCAGGTGATGATCCCCTTCAATAGCAGTAATTTCTTGGATTGGAAACCACAGTCATACCCTTCATTTCTGGGTATCCCCATCTAATATTGCATGTTCCAACCTCTACAATTTGGTTCTTAAGACAAAAAATCTAAATAAATAAATAAAGAAACCTGGCAAGGTGAAACTAGTGATGAATCGCACAAGGAGGAAGTGGTTGCTGTGAAAATGGACATGATGTATATGACAACTGCAGCAAGAGCGATGAGTGAGGAAAAGGTGTGGTAGGGGCCAAACATGTTGCAGGTAGTGACCTGGATGAACATCATGTTACTCTCAGATGAAATCCTGGAATTGACAATGTCTATGGCAGTGAGGTCCGGGTTTTCGGGATCGCATGGAGGATGGGTGGCGCACAAAGATAGAGATGAATCAGGCGGAGAAAAGGAGTGGTTGGTTGCCCCCAGCCTACTTGTTTCCCTAACCTGGGAGCTTGCGGGGCTTGACCTAGGGTTGGCCCTGATCATACATGTGATCGATCCATGAATAAGGTACATTTATCTAATGTTGATTTCATTGGTACCCTATCTAGGTATGATCCCACACTTAGAAAAGTTTCTAGGTATGGTTGACAGTGGGGATTAAAATATGGAATACCCAAAAATTAAAATAGACATACTAAAATCAATTCACATTCCTGCTATTCAAAAAAATTGCTTAGAGGATCCTGCAATTGGTTTGTTGGTTTTCAGGTGGGGTGACATCAATTACTAGAAATAAAACATGTTAGTTCATTTTCACTTCATCCCTAGATTCCCAATCCCTCACATTTACTCTGGGAAATTGAGAATAAACCTTGGGTTTATATCAGCATCCCTCGATGAGGATCATAAGATTTTTTATGATAGGATTTATATGGTCGATGAACTGGATATGTCCACATTCTCAAAGTTTACCTTAGGATAATTAAATTCTTTGGAGTTTAACTAGTTATTAATATCCAACCAGGAGCATGATGAGTGGGTGAGAAAAGTCTTGTCTAAATGAATCCTAATTAATTTGAAGATACATTTTTGGAGGTTTTGTAGTAAGGGCATACCAAATGAAATTATTATCCATAGAAAATTAATTTAGATACCCCCACCATGTATGTGTTATAAGATGCTAAAATATGAGTTAGTCTAGAACATATTTTTTGATTTAGAATGGGCCCTCTTTTCTTGGGAACTTGTTGGGAAACTTACGGGATTTCAAATTTAAGGGGGGATACATCTCTGACATTTTGTGTACATTATTTCAAAGTGTTGAGAAACATTCATATATGGTTTACCTTCATGTAATAGTGTTTTCAGTGGTGTTTTGGGTGGTTTAGGAGACAATGAACAAGGGTCGTGAAGGAAATAATAGCTCCCTATATTCATTCATGTTCATGTGCTCTCTCTCATGGAAAAACTAGGTTCCCTTCTTCCTATTGAAAAGATAATGGATACTAGTAAGTGGATCCTCCCTAGCGATGTGATTACAAATGATAGAGCTCCTCTAGGGTGGTCGATCAAGTGGATACCCCCCCCCCCAATGTTGGACTAAAACATAATGTGAATGGGTCTTGTAAATAGGGAGTTATAAGGAGGGATTGTGCATGATTCTAGGGGATCTATGGTTATCGAATATAGTTTCTTTTATGGTTTAGGTAATTCTATATGGGTGGAGAAAAGATCTTTACTCAATGGCCTTTATAGTTTGATGATAGATAACATCAATATTTTTATGGTTGAGTAGAACTCTAATATTCTTTTAAGACTCCTACATGATGATGCAAGTGCTCTTTGGTATTCAGTTTATAATATTAAGAAGTTTAGGTCCCCTGTCGATCAAGGCACAAATATCATTCATACTTAGGGGGAGGGGAACTTTTGTGCATAAAATTTATCCAGTAAAGAGATACATTATGAGATTCTTATTATCTATCACATTACAGGGGATCTTCCACATTACTATGAAATTATTGTCAGTGGTGAAACCATCATTATTCACCACATTAGACTACCAAAGTGGAAGATTTTCCAATATGAGGTTCTTCTTGAGTGATCAATAAAATCCCAACTATTACATCAATCCAGGAAATTCTTCTAGGGATAACATTAATGGAGGAGAATGATCTGAATAATCAAGATATTTATGAATAAAACAATTTCCATCACTTGTACAATGAAAATACTAAATTCAATTGGTTGGATAATCAATTACCCAATCAAATACATGGTCTAAATCCTAACCATCTGGAAAATTCATGAACCCATGGACAATTTTAATCCCAACCATCTCAACATCGAATCCAATTTTTTCCATATAAATTATTAGAATAATTTTTTAAAAAAATATTGAAAATAAATTATCAATTTTCATCATTGATATTAGATATATAAAACATTGAAATGATTATGGAATCCATTCCCACTCAGGTATACCCTTTCCTCAATATCTTAGAAGAATCTTGTCATACACAAACCTATCATGAATAACTCAATGTAGTTATTATTCACAAGAGTGGGAAAACTATTTTAAAACCTAAACCATTGATTCCTAAACAATTAGAGTCTTAAAAATCATAGTAAAAAACTGAATAACCAACATTAGAAACTGAAAAATCAGAGCTTGATAATAAGTGATTCGGCTAGGGAATGTTGAAATTCAACCAGAAGAACATGTGGAAATTGTTGATGGGTGTTAAAATCTGGAGAAAACAGATTTCATATATTCAAACGAGATAAATTTGACATCATGGAATGATTTTCCTAAATATTATTGTATTATTTATGGGAGATTGTCAAGAAAATATAGGAGATTGAAGAGTTTAGATAAAGACATAACAACCCTCATAGATAGACACATGTAACCCATCCAATGAATAATGAGATTGATCTTTCTTATCGATGCTGAAATAATACATAGAAGATGACCTTGATGTGGAAATTAGATAAATAACCCCACACCCACTTATTAATAGATTGATCCCAAACAAAATTATAATATATTATAATGGTTTTTGATTAGTTAATTGTTTTATTTGGATATGGTGTTTAGACTACTGATTGCTTTATCATCGATGAAGTTGGTAAAATAGAGATGTGCAGTTCTCATTTCTTTCCAAAAGTATCAAGTGTTCTCAGTTCACATATCATAGTACTGTTTTCTATCCCCATATCTAAAAGAGCAAATGATATTGCTGGAGTTTCATAATTAAGGAGACATCAAGGGGCATCCATTTTCAAGTTGAACGAGAATAAGAGGGATGCCGTTAAAGACGAGATTTGCTCATAGTGGGAAGATTTTCTTTGTAAGCATTAGGTGGTGAATGTAGCTATGGAAATAATCCTCTTTAAGAGTTTGGTATGGCTACAGTTGAAATAGGATGTTATATGACTAGATTTATGTCAAATTTTATTTTCTTGATATATGTGAACCAAGTTTATGTTAAGATGTAATACAACTTAAAATAATAATAAAATACAGCTTAAAATTATTTACTTTAAAAGGAGAGACATTCCCCCATTAAAATCCATTGATTTAAATGAATTTTTATTTTCATATCTCTAGTGTAATTTTAATGAAATCAGATTATTTCCATATGAGTAGAAGATTATTATCCATGTGCCTTAAAATTTTATCATGATTTTCTCAATTAATTTGGTTTACACATAATTCTACCACAATTTTCATTCATTTATAATATGATTTAGGGGAGTGTAGAGTGATTAAGGTGTGATTAAGCATTCTGAATTACCATGGGTGGGTGAATGTAGTGTATCAAAAATCATTTTTTCACTACATAACCTAACACACTAAAGAGAGAGTGAATGGATTCAGATCTTGGGTAATTCTAGGGTATTATTTAGGGGGTTGAATTTATTTTGTAAGAGATTATTATATAATTGATGAGAGAATTATATAAGGGTACCCTTCATTATATTAATCATTTTTCACTTTTATTTTATTTCTTCTATTCACTTGTGGTTCCACTCATTCATTATTTCATTATTTTAAAATTAATATTGTTATATTAGTGTAGGTGTGAGGAGAATGAATGATTATATCCTTCCATGCACCATTTGTTCCCTATCTCGTTTTACCATAAAATGTAGTATTTTTAATTTTCTAATGTATTACATTTCCATATTGGAGTTGAAAATTAGTTTTAATCTTATTTTTAGGTCTTCATCAGATCTACCTATTGAATTAGAAATCACTGCTGTTTTTCATGCTCACTTTTATCATCCTTTTGGAATCATTCTTTTGTTTAAGGACATTCTTAATGAAGACTATATGTTAATGCATATTTGATAGAATGATTTAAATTTCTGTTTCATATAATAATGCTCAGTTGAATCCACATTTGATTAACTTGGACAGTGGGATGAAAAGTGCTTATTTACTTGATTGTCAGGTTGGTCTGAGAAGAATATGAAGACTTTTTGTAAATGATGTGAAGCACTTCTAATTATGAAAGAGAAAAAAAAGTGGATGTTGCAGTATGATTTTCTGTATGGAGTTTTTCTGCACTTTTTTCCTCATAAGGTGACTCCTTTTCCTCATTATGTGACATTTTATTATATGTCATGTTTATATACTCTTTCATTTTATTGTAATACATTTCAGGATTGGTATTATTCAAGTATTCATGATTCTATCTTCTATTTATAAAGTAATACCTATGTGGAATTACTGTTTTGAACATTTTAGAAGAAAAATAAAGGACACACCTATCCTCTAGTTAATGATTACATTATATAAATTGGCCACTTTATAAGTTATAGACCATTTAGGGATGATGAGGTTAATTATATATTATTGAAACACTACTATAGATATAAGGATAAAAGGAGATGAATATTATAACTCCTCTTAATTAGGGAGGGCTGGTTTGGGGTGGGGCTGGTTTGGGGGGGGGGGCTAGTACAAGGGTGGGGGTGGTGCAGGGGGTTGGGGTTGGTGTAGGCTTGGGGGGTTAGAGGGTTGGTGCAGGCTAGGGGGCTGGGGTGGTGTGGGGGGGGGGGGGCTAGTGCAGGGGTGGGGGGTTGGGGGCTGGTGGATGCTAGGGGCGGGGGTGGTTTTGGGGGAGGGGACTTGTTTTGGGGGTAGGGGACTGGTTTGGTGGGGGAGGCTAGTACATGGGAAGGGGTGGTGGTGGTGCAGGGGGGTTATGGGGCCATTATTTTTCAGTTCAAAAAAGAAATAACAAACCCAAGAGCATGCCTTTGCTGGAGATGATTGAAAAGGAGGAACTAGACACTGAAGAGAAGGTTATAAGTAACTTCAAGTTGGATGCTAAATATATTTTTCCTGTTGCTATACAGGAGAAAGTTGTTCTAGGAAATGACGCATATGTTGCTTCAACACATGAATTAATGGAAACAGTGAGTTTCAACACTACTAAGAATGTGGGAAGTCAGGACATGGTACCAGTGGTAGACTCACTGAGTATCCCCGATAAAACTCTCAAGGAGGCTTAAAAGGAGAAGGGCAAGGTCAGAAGCCTTTTAATGTCAACTGATAAATTCTCTATTCCTGTTGTATAGGAATGGTATGAGAAGGATATAAATCCTTAAGATAAGTAGGAACAGTGTGGGAAGGACTTGAGCATGCCTCTTGTGGTTGATTATAGGGAGGAATAATGAAATCGATGGAAAACTACCAAATCATGGAGTAGGGGGCATGGGGTAGGGGCAGGTCTGCAGTTCTACCGGGCAGGGGGCAGGGGGCAGGGGGCAGGGGCAGGGCGGAGGGGGAAGGGCGGAGGGGGCAGGGCGGAGGGGGCAGGGCAGAGGGGGCAGGGTGGAGGGGGTCAGGGTGGAGGGGGGTAGTGCAGAGGGTGCAGGGCGGAGGGGGATGGGTGGAGGGGGGTGGGGGCTGGGGGCTGGGGGCTGGAAACATGCATGTCCCTGCTATAATAAAGCTTAGATTACCTCCAACTAGTGGCTTGTCTTGAGACAGATTCATAATGCTCGAAAATACCCTTGATAAAAGAAAGTGATCGATCATCATTTTGACAAAAAAATAGAATTTCATCAACATAAAACAAGTGGGTGGGTTCTATTATCTTTCTAATGGCCTTAACTGGTGATAAAGACCCATAATCTGTAGCTTTTAGGGGGCATTTTATATGTTAATCCCTGATAATTCCAAATAAAAAAGTTGAGGGAGGATCCCCCTATCTCACCCATTGGGTATGACCGAAGTATCTTTTGTGAGACCCACTAATAATGAAAGAGAGTGTTGATTTGTAGATAAGGTCTTGAATAAGATTAATAAATATGGTTGAGAAACCAAAACTGTCAAGTACTTAAAAAGTGAAATCCTATCTAAGAGTGTCAAAATATTTACAGATGTCAATATTTAAATCAATATTTCTAGGCTTGGATATCCTTTATAATATATTTACACATTCAGAGTTAGTATATAAATAATCCTTCACTTTAATGTATACGCACTAACTAATACTTCTTCCATATTCAATTATCGAAGAGATAAATGGGTTTTTCATGTTATTTTAAAACCATACGTTGGAAATCGTATCCATGTAGCTTCTCACGTATTATAACCACTCACTAGTTGAAAACTCATGTAACATCAGTGGCCTTTTCTGGGAGATCATATTTCTTCTCTTGTCTAATTCTTATGCAAAGTTAGATGATTTTTTTGTTGCTGATGCATACATTGATCTCTTGACAATTTCATTATCCAATTCCTTGCTTGTTATCGATGCCAATGATCCTCCTAAAACATTGGCAACCATGAAATTTATTGGTTACATATTTTCCAATTTAAGAACTATCATTCATAAAAAACATGATATATGTGCTTTTACATGGAGAATAAAACTTCTGTTTCATTTGAGCATTGTTACAGATAGCTGCCTTGGAAGATGATAATGATGGTTTATCATTCATGCCAATGATCTAATTTTCTGAATGGCTAGATGAGTTCTCGTGTCATCTATTTTCTTTACTTCTACACTTGGAGCCAAGTTGTGTTATGTAAGTGTTTATGCCTCTTTTTTATGTCTCTTTCTTCAATCATTCATGTATTATTCTAATATTTAGTTATGAATTTTCTAGTTATTAAGTAGTTTATGGTATTGCAGAAGCTAAGGGCTACACTCTTCATCGGTTTTAGGAACGTTCCGGATTGAGGATGGTCCCTATTATTTTTTCATACTGAAAATCCTGCTTGGGAAGCTCTCTCAAAGTCTCTATAGTCAGGTATGTCCTGTAATTGAAGGTTGTTCAATCTAGTAGCTTCAAGAATCCATTTTTCTTCATTTTTTAAGATGATTTAATCTTTGGAAAATCTATATAATTACCTAAAGCGTGTAAAATGTGTCCTTTTTTTCTGTCTACAGTTGACACACTGATCCCATATATATTAGAAGTTGTTATATCTCATTTCTTTTCCCACTATTTTCTTATAGGTGGTTTCTTATGATAAGAACAGTTTTATCCAACACTATCGAAGACAATGAGTTCAAGATTTTGGTAAGGTTTATTCCGTTTTTATTATTTGGCCCAATTTTAATCAGGGATTTTTTGATTTTTTGGTTCTTTAATTTTGCATGTTTATATTAAATTGAAATTATTGAATAATTGTTAGTTAATAAAATTGTTTCGTTTGATAAATAAGTCATGGTTTTGTAATAAAACCCCTCCAACGGAGGTGCGCTGTCTACGAAAACTCACAATGGTATACCTTTCTTAACATTATTGCATTGATGTTTTCCTTATACATGATTTCGTTGTCAGTCATAAAGCACACATCATACTTGACCCTTTTTATATCCCTGTAGGGGGTTTCCCTCTTTTTATTAAAATGGTTCTTTGAACCAAGACACTCTTTAAGTGCCATAAGACTTTTAAGATGGGTCGCATGTTGTGTGGCCATGTCACATGGCATGTGATATTTTAATCACCCCAGCACCTGCAACCAGCCCCTTCCACCTGCATTCGAGCCCTCAACAAATTAGGTATATCAGGGGTCATCCAATCCTCTAGTCATCACAGATTACCATTCATTTCTTTAAATATTCTGAGAAAACATCCCCTCATGCCATCCATATCGTCCTATTTGAAATTAAGTGGATGATGCTGCCTCGCAAATGTCGTTGGACCAGGCCAACATGCTGTGGTCACGCCGTGGTCACGCCGCAGTCACACCGCGGTCACGCCGGGGTCACGCCGCGGTTTGACCCTACTCCAGCCACATCCAGCCCACACCATCCCCCTTCCACCTTCATTTAATCCCGCTTCCACCGGCAGTCCAGCCTGCAACAGCCCCTACCACCTTGGAATCAGCCCGCACCATCCCCCCAGCACCCGCAACCATCCCCCTTCCACCTTCATTCGAGCCCTCACCGAATTAGGTATATCAGGGGGTCATCCAATCCTCTAGTCATCACATATCTACATTCATTTTCTTAAATATTCTGAGAAAACATCCTCTCATTCCATCAATATCATCCTATTTGAAACTAAGTGGAAGATGTTGCCCTGAGGATGTTGTTGGACGGGGCCAACACACTGCGATCACACCGCGGTCACGCCGCGGTCACGCCGTGGTCACGCCGCGGTAATGTCGTGATTTGGACCTGCTCCAGCCACATCCAGCCCACACCACCCCCCTTCGACCTTCATTTTAGCCCACTTCCACCAACATTCCAGCCCTGCAACCATCCCCCTTCCACCAGCATTCCAGCCTCCTCCCGCTCCCTTCACTCCTGGCCGAAAGATGCTGCCCCGCAGATGTCACTAGACCGGGCCAACACGCCGCGGTCACACCGCGGTCACGCCACGGTCACGCCGCGGTCACGCCGCGGTCACGCCGCGGTCACGCCGCGGTCACGCCGCGGTCACTCCGCGGTCACTCCGTGGTCACGCCACGGTCACACCACTGTTTGGCTTTTCTCTAGCCACATCCATCCCACACCATCCCCCTTCCACCTTTATTTCAGCCCGCTGCCACCAGCATTCCAGCCCGCAATAGCCCCCCTTCCACCTTCAAATCATCCCACACCATCCCCCCAGCACCTGTAACCTGCCCCCTTCCACCTGCATTCGAGCCCTCACCGAATTACGTATATCAGGGGTCATCCAATCCTCTAGTCATCACAGATTAGCATTCATTTCTTTAAATATTCTGAGAAAACATCCTCTCATGCCATCCATATCATCCTATTTGAAACTAAGTGGAAGATGCTGCCCCGCGGATTTCGCTGGACCGGGCCAACATGTTGCGGTCACGCCGCGGTCATGCCGCGGTCACGCCGCAGTTTGACCCTGCTCTAGCCACATCCAGCCCACACTAGCCCCCTTCCACCTTCATTTCAGCCCGCTACCACCAGCATTCCAGCCCGCAACAGCCCCCCTGCCACATTCGAATCAGCCCGCACCATCCCCCCAGCACCTGCAACCATCCCCCTTCCACCTACATTCGATCCCTCACCAAATTAGGTATATCAGGGGTCATCCAATCCTCTAGTTGTCACAGATTAGCATTAATTTCTTTAAATATTCTTAGAAAACATCCTCTCATGCCATCTATATCATCCTATTTGAAACTAAGTGGAAGATTCTTCCCTGCGGATGTCGCTGGACTGGGCCAACACACTGCGGTCATGCCGCGGTCACGCTGTGGTCACGCCGCGGTCACGCCGAGGTCACGTCGCAGTCACACCGCGGTAATGTCGTGGTTTGGCCCTGCTCCAGCCACTTCCAGCCCACACCACCCCCCTTAGACCTTCATTTCAGCCCACTGCCACCGAAATTCCAACCCTGCAAATAACCCCCTTCCACCAGCATTCCAGCCTCCCCCCGCTCCCTTCACTCCTGGCCGGAAGATGCAACCCCGCGGATGTCGCTGGATCGGGCCAACACGTCGCGGTCACGCCGCGGTCACGTCGCGGTCACGCCACGGTAATGTTGTGATTTGTCCCTACTTCAGCCACATCCAGCGCACACCAGCCCCCTTCCACCTTCATTTTTAAGTTGTTTTATGGTTTTTATATTTTTTTATGGTTTTTAGAAGTTTTATGTTTTTTTTGTTTTTTTTCAAGGGAAAAATAGTACTATAAATATCAATGAAAAGATGAATTGAAACAGATCACTCAAATGTGAAATGACAATTGACCCAAGAACCCAAATTCATATCTCAGCCATATCGAGATATGGGAACCAAGAAAAGTCCCCAATAAACACCAAGAAACCAAGAAAATAAACGAACACGAGACCCTAAGATGTCCAACCAAACAGAAACCGGATGGTGAGGTTTGCTTCCAAACTGACAATGCAACATCCATGAATGAAGAAAAAATAATAGTAACAAAACCATGACATCATGAAGAAATAACCAAGAATTCATAGGCTGCAAGCACCAGTAACAGAAACTAGGGAATAAGGGAACATCTAAGAGCTGCCCCAAGCCCTTCCATACTCCAAGAGAGGAAACTAGCATCACCATTAATCGCATCCAGTAGAAGATGGGCACACACAAAACTAGCAGGAGACTGGGTGGATCCCCCTCCCATCCAGTGGCACTCGAGCACTGTAGAGACATCACCTATAAACTCATAGAAAGTAGTGACAGAAAAACCCATGAACCCAGCAAGAAAGACCTAAAAGTGAAAAGAAGAATCCCAAAAGGAACAATCCAACCAAACTGCAATCCAAACTCAGAATCTATATCAACCAAACCGATAAACGCACACTCTAACACACCAAAAACCACTGACACTACCCAATCCACTCACTCACTCACACACAGACGTAGACACTCACTCATGAAACACCACCCAAGAAAGCTCCACTCAAATCCCAATAAAGTAGCAACAAGAAAAGAAACTGGAATCCCCCTCAATCAACGACCAGCCCCTATCCACCTATAAGAAACCACTCCCACAGACCAGTCCATATGAGCCTACACCGCACCAACCAAAAAGTAACCAACAAAAACTTTCACCATGTGACAAAAAAGAACAACTCTAGCACACCCATGACACCGGACTACCGAACCCAGCAAAGACCATCCCCATTCAAAGCAACCTGCAAACCAGATGACGCCCACCCAGTAGACTTCTAACCAAACTACTCCCAAACCGTCCTAATCTACACCTCAAACCAGCCAACTCCACTCCTCCATCCATCAACCCCCAAGCACAACTAGAAACCTTATCCCACACCATCCCTATAACGGCCACCAATCAATGACCAAGGAATCCCCAAGAACCTATAGAAAACCTAGGAGAGTAGGCACACTATTCCCTTCACCCCACCAATCCATGAGCACACTAGAAGAAAGACACAACCCAAATTCCCCTATAAACCTACTCTAAAAAAGACAACATGAAACCTCACTAGCCAAGAGACACACACCATCCACATGCCCCTTCAAGAAACCACCTGCACCAAGAAACCCATCCAAACCATCAACTTAGAAACCATAAAAAAAATATCCAGACAAGAAACATTGCGAAATACTATAGCCTACCCAATGAACAACCATGAAAAAATACCAAGCCTCACAACAATTTGCCTAAACCAAATACAATTCAAGGGAATCCCACTCCAACCAAGCTTGCATATAGCACAAGGGCAACCATAAGACCTTCAAGAAGAAAACAGCAACCAAGGAGGAAGCATTCATCTGCAATAGCCCCTTCCAAACTAGAAGAACACACCTCTATGGGTTGGCCACACTAAGATGCACAAGACACAACCTATAATGAGAACCCAACCAAAGACATCTGAGACCAACACCAGAAAAATAAAACACAAACACCCACAAAAACCCATCAAATCAACTTCAAGCTTCTCCAAAACTAGCATGCTCCACGCCTAGACGAGAAACCAGGGGAAGGAAAGACAACCAGTAACAACGGAAGCCAGCAACCAGCCCAAGCATCATAACAGCTGCACCGCCAACACATCCCCTCTACCCTGCAGAAGACCCATTGCTAGCAGCACCAGTAGCTCCGTCCAGAGACCCCAACACCACAAAATCAAGGATACCTATAACTGGCTGAAGGCCTGATAAGAAGAGAGTCCCACAACACATGAAACCACACATACAAGTACCACAATGTCACCTACAACCAACTCCAACCACATGAAACAATAGCCAATAACCTCACGAGTCCAGAAACCAAAGACATAAAAATGGAAGGCACAACATCAGACCTCACCAGATCCAATACACTCCATGTGCACACATCCAAACCCTGCACTAACAAGAGTATCCCAACCCCATCCAACATCACCTAAATAAAACCCTCAAGTCCAACAACCAGAACCCTCACCCAAATCCCAACAACAAACATCTAGTTCCCTCTCAACCCAACAGGGGGAGGGGTGCTGTCCAGGGGAGGATTTGTAGGGGGAGGGGGCTGCAGGGGGGGTGGGTTGTGCGGGGGAGAGGGTGGGGGTATTTTTTTGGGGGGAGGGGGCTGTCCGGGAGGGGGATATGTCCAGGAAGGGCTTGACAGGGGGAGGGGGCTGTCCAGGGGGGCTTTGCAGGGGGGTTGTCTACTGTAAGGGGAGTGGGGTGGGGGATGTATTGGGGGGCTTTACAGGGGGTGGGAGCTGCAGGGGGGAGGGGGATGCAAGGGGAGTGGGGACCGCTAAGGAGATTATGTTTCATTAAAGGATGGGGACCCACCATACATTAAGTAAGGTGATGATTGATTGATTATCTAACTCTATAATAATGGATCGTATTCCCTCAACCTTGCACCTTTTATTTTTTCCTAATAATACATCTACTTCTCTCTTTCTGACCAGCTCTAAAAATGACTCTCTCTGTTGGGAAATATGAAAAGAACAACTAGAGTCTAGGACCCACTCTTGATTGAGATTATAAATGGACACATTCAAGATTTAAACAAATGTCATAGCCTGAATCAACCAGAAAATACAGGTTAGTGGGCTGTTTGGATTCTAAATCATGCAAGAGTTTCCTATGCTCGGGCTTAATGTGCCCCGATTTAACATAGTGAAAACATATTACTTTTCTATCCATAGAGCTTGTCCTAGATTTTGGTTATTTATTAGTCTTATTTTTGTCCCTACTGAATTGTGTTTTCATATCTTTAGTTTAAGGTCTCCCCCTTGTGAAAAAATCTTATCCTCACCTTTTATTTTTGTTCTACAATGCAATTCCTTATACATATGGGCTCATTTGATATCTTATAATGTTAAATAGACTCAACCATACATCATGGTCGTAACAAGTGTTCTATATCTATTTTCAAGAGTGATTAATTAGATCATTTCTGGATCCACATCGTCTACATAAAAATTAATATTGTCTAAATCTAACATGAATTTATTAAGCTCATCCAAATGTTTTTTTATAGATTTACTAGGGGGTGTGTTGGGGCAGGGGGAGGGGTGTGCAGGTGGGGGGAAGGGGGAAGGGAGAGGGGGCAGGGGGGGTGTGCAGGTGGGGGCATGGGGAGGGGTGTGCAGGTGGGGGGAAGGGTTCATAGAGAGGGGGCAGGGGGGTGTGCAGGTGGGGGCAGGGGGAGGGGTGTGCAGGTGTGGGGCATGGGGCAGGGAGAGGGGGTAGGGGGTGTGCAGGTGGGGGCAGGGGGGTTTGCTGGGGCAGGGGGAGGGGTGTGTGTAGGTGGGGGGGCAGAGGGAGGGGGTGTGCAGGTGGGAGGGCAGGGGAGGGGGTGGGGAGGTGTGTAAGAGCAGGGGGTGGGGTGTTGGGGCAGTCCTCCCAACAACCAGCACAACCGTGCTGGATTTTTTTTATGGAGTGGAAAGACCAATATCCACGGTTTGGAACCGTGGCTATAGGGCTTTAGCCACGGTCACCATGGATTTTACTGACCTCTATCGGGCTGACCCAATAGCCATGGTTTTGAACCTTGGCTATAGGGTCAGACTTATAGCCACGCCAATGCCAACCACGGTTTTGGGGCATACATCCACAGTTTAGAACCATGGCTCTAGCCTAAATTTCCAATAGTGTGTGATGTTATCATTTCTTAATCGATAGGAAGGTAAAAAGATAGAAAATATATTATAATTAAATAATAATAAAGTAATAAATTTCATATATATATAAATGAAATCCATAGTAATCACTAATAATGAAAGATGTTAAGGGAAAATGAATAATATTTCTATGTGAAGGATGTAGTCCATATGTACATTCATATGATACATTGATTTTCCATTTTATAGAAAATAAGTGGAAAATAGTTAACACATAATCATAATAACATATTAGATTATTTATAATAGTTGATTTTTTATTTTTTTATGGATAAAACAATTTTTTGGAAGAATAAGAAAAAATAAACATTGAAAGAGTTGGGTATGATGGTTACATCATCCTAGTGTGACCTACTTTAGATTAAAACATAATCCTATTATAGTGGTATTAGGTTAAGAAAAATAATTCATCAATAAATTTAAGAGAAAAGGTGTGATTTTTATGAAGGTAATTGATGATATAAAATTCTCAAATTGAGTGAATGGGGAGAGAATAGGTTCTACATTATAATTGAGTGGAAGGACACATATAGAATTACTTAAAAGATATAAATAATATATTTCCACATTCATGTGAAATTGTAACCAAATGTTGACATATTAGAAGTTATAATAATATATGGTATAAGTATATTTGGGAGAAAATATTTTTACAAGTTTATGTTTCATTTTTACCCCTTTCTATTTGTTTAACCCCCTAGTAGTCCTATATTATCCCTAAACATGGTAAAACATTTTAGTTATTTTTACGATTCATTTTGTCCAAAAAATTAAGTTGAACCTATATAATTATATTAAATATTTAAATTATGAATATGGAATAAATATTATAAAATTAAATTTCTATAAATGGAAGATATTAATTTTAAAATATGTGAAAAAATGCAACTAAATTATTTTATAAAAAAATGATTTTTTCAGGAAGAAACATGGATTTATTCTTACAACTTTCATTGAAAAAATAATTAGATGAATGTTAAAATATTTTATTTAACATAAAATCTAAAAATACAATAAAAATATATGTTAATTGTGATTAATGTAATTTATTATGACAAAAAAATATTTCACACAAAACATTTTTTTAAGAAAAAATATTCTTTAATTATTTCAAATGATTTCATTTTCATTTATAACTAATTGATAATAAATTATTTTTTTCTAAAATCCTAAACAATAATTTCCCATAATTTTTTTTATCTTATTCATACCTTTCAATTAAACTATTACGTGATAACTTTAATATAAATAATTACCATTCCTTATTATATTATGGTTTATTAAAACTTATATTTGCATATAATGAAAGCTATATAAGAAATTAAATTTTTTTAAAATAATAATAAATAATAAAATTTTATGTTGATGTAATAGCATTACAAAATTCATTTGAGGGATATATAAATCTAGTCCCACACATCACATCATTATATGTACATGAATAAGTGTTTGATGTCAAAAAACATACATAATTTTATAAAAGAATTATTAATAGGAGAATGAAATAGGTTTCATAATTACAAACAAATATTGTGATCATAAAAAAATATAAGTAATTTGTTTTGTTGAAAAATAACATGTTTTGAAATAAAAAATAGAAGGGTGTTGACATAGATATAAAAAAACCCTTGTAAAAAGAATTCTTCATATAGTTACTCATAAGAGAGGATAAAGAAGTTTATTATTTTACAACATGAGTAAAATATCCCAAAGGATAAATATAAATAGAGGTTAAATTAGGAAAAATTACTCCATATATTATAAATCATTTTGAAAATGAAAATAAAAATGGATGTGAATTTATAAATGTATTTTAGAAATAAACTAGAAATATTCTAAATATAAATATTACATGTCACTATTAATAGTCCACAGAAATATGTTGAATTAAAATAATTGAAATTTTCTATTTTTAATTTAACATTCAATGATTTATTATTAAAAAATATAAAAATTTATACTGACGAAATGTGGTCTTGAAGATAAGAAATTTTATCCCTTAAGGAAAAACCATTTGACATTTTTTTAAAGTACACGGTTTGAAAACCAACATCATAAAATGAGTTAATTGTTATCCATTTTGAAATGTGTTATAAATTTATATGATAATCATGATTTATAATAAAAATAAGGTTTAAAATATGATAGTATATCATTAGTAAAAAGGGGAAAACATGTACATGAATGGAAAATTATCATTTCAGAGGACATGTATTATTATTTACATAGATTTACTTTCAATAATTAAGATACTACAACAAAAAAAGATTATTTTAAAATAAATTTTTCTCACAAGATATAAATAGGTTATACCATATTAAATAAAATATAAATATATATGAAAATCATTATAACACAAGGAAACTGAATTAGTTATGATAAAAACTTATATTTTATGGATTATATAAATCATATTCCCAAGAAATGAAGAGCTTGAATGGAAGTGAGGTATCCAATATTAGAGATAATATAAGATATTATATTTAATGAAGAATTAGTTACACCAAAAAATATTGGTTAATAACATCAAAACATGACTCAATTTTGTGTGATAGAGATGGAAACACTAATATTGTACTCGCACTAAGTCAAACATGTTTTAACCACTTATTAAAAAATATAACTCTATTAATAAATTATCTAATCAGCTTCTTTATCTATAAATATATTTATAATACTCATTAATTTTTATTCACTATAATTATATGAATAAGATTTACTTATTTAAAATATCTAGTATTATAAATCTATATTGTTTTTTCTACTAGTTTTGTAATAGAGTTGTTGTCATTTGTTCTTATTCCAGTGCTCAAAATTTATATGCCACTAAATTTAATTTAATTTAATATTTATAATTATTTTTGAATTTATATTTTAATTACATGAAAGATTCAATTATGATCATGGGAGCTGAAGTCTGTGATGATTAGGTTTTTTAGATTTATAACTAATGAATAGTGGTATCATAATTATAGAGTTTGGTGTCAGTGTTACCAGTGATGAAAAAAAATTAAATTCATTGTTTACTTATTAATATCCTATATTTTCATTAGTAAATAATTCATATGCATCCATTATATTATTTGATAGTATTTTTTAAATTAGTGTTAAATAATCCCAAATAAAAAAATAAAATAATTAAATGGATAGTTATGAAGTGGTTAATTTGTGATATCACTACACCATAGGAATAATGACCATACAATTTTTTTATTAGTATTATATATCATAATTTATCACAATTAATTTAAAATTTACTTCATATAAAACCATTACACATTACGAATAAATGTTTTTCTCTTGGAATACTCATTCTACACAATTTTATTAAAAAAATTGTTTATTGGTGAAATTAAAGATAAGTTATGTACTATACATTAAAAACACTCAATAATTAAATATGAATCATATTTATACATTAATTTATTTTTAATAGACTATATGTTAAATTTATTAATTATAAATTGAAAACATTATTCTATGGTGGAAGTAGTCTACATGTATCCATGGATGATGATTTCATTTTCCATTGAATAGGATAATGTGTTAATATTTTTTATTATTCCTAAATATAATTATTTTATAAATTTAATAATTCATTATTATTTTCTCTTTTTTATTTTAAATTTTATGTGGTGAATAATAATGAAACACATTTCATTATGGGGGTGGAGGTCTGAGGAAATGCACAGCTGAAATTTTCATTATTAATTATAGGGAAAGGAGAAAGGTGGTTAATGAAAACTACCTAAAAAATTATTTATATATGAAATAATTATGTAATTATGGTTTCATTAGAAAATTATAATTTAAAAGGTATGATATAGAGGAAACAACAGGAAAACATTTGTACTCGTGTTGAGAGCATTGATTTTTCCGTAGAGGATTCCAAAAAAATGGAGGGATTGTACTAATTTCATGTGACCTGATGTTTGTGGAAGTTAATGAAGATTATAGAAAATATATAAGGTAAGATTTTAAAAAAAGAAATATAAATTCTATACTTACTTTATGGTGTAGTTTATTTCCTCTTTAATAAGTGGTGAGAATGGAATTTTTGTAATTATCATTTAATTTATAATAATGACATTACATTATTCAAGGATAAAGGCTAAAAATGAACAATAATAGTGGGGTGGAGGGGATAATATAGATCATTCATAAACCACCTATTATAATATATTTTCGTAACATATCTAAATCTTTATAGATTTGTTAAACTCATTTAATAAGTATTTGCAATTACTGTGATAACTTTTTTCCCCTTAGAAACTAATTTTAATGAAAAAAATTGAAATTATTGTTAACAACTAATTTTAAAATGTATATATAATACACTAATATATATATATAATTAAAATTATAAGGATGAGTAAATTTTATTTTAAAATTAATGCACAAACATATACAAACCAGTTTTTTAAAAAGTGTATTCGTATGTATAAAATTTTTGTTTTTGTTCAAATTATCAATGTTGATGATTTATATGTGATTAATTTTTTGATTAAAAATTAAGATAAGTGTTATATTAATATTTAATTATTTAAAAACTAAATTATACCTTGTGAATAATTAATTATAATAAAAGTCTAATAATTAATTTTTGTTAAAAAAATATTACTTTTGTGGAAAATTCCAAACAAAGGTTTCCTATATTATGAATAGTATTTTTAAAGGAATAATTTATCATATAATATTATTAAAAATTTATTAAAAATATATATATAAATATTTCAAGTACATTTATTTTCAAATAATTTCATAAATGATGAGGTATTCATAAAATATTGTTTTCCTACTATTCATTTAAAAATTATTATTTCAACAAAAATATGATGAAATTATCTTACATTAATAGTTCCATGATAAATAAATAAATAATTCCCATTTATAAATTATCTTGTCCTAAATTTTTTGTATTTATCAATTAAATAATTTCATAAAATATAATGAAAAATTTTTTATAATAAAATAACATTTTGAGATACCATCCATTCCTATTCATAATTTTTAGAAAAACTAATAAAATATTAATTAATCAATAATCATTTAACAAAAATATTCCTTTCTTTTTTTAAAAAATATATAGTGAATAAAATGATAGATAATTAAATTAAATAATGAATTATATATATATATATAATAATTCGGTTACTCTAATTAAAATTAGCAAATTCGATGTCTAGTTTTAATAGTAATATTTAATATTTGTTAAAAATATTGTGTTTTCATTTTAGTTTGGTGTTTTTTGTTGAGAAATATATAGAACCCAATTTTTAATTAATAAAATATAATATGAAATATTGATTCATTATAATAAGATCCAAGAATTGAGTATTGGAATCCAAAATTAAGACACGTGAAGGGAACTTATTGTCCAGATCAATCTGTTTCTCCAATGGGGAATCAAGACTCGTATATGAAAGCAAGGATTAAAATTATAGTTCAAGAAGGGATTATTATATGGAAAACTAAAATAATATAATTAACCTAAGACAAATAAATCAAATTCTAAAGTGGTAAATAGTATACTAAAACCTTAAACAGTCGATAACCCTTTCTTTAGCATTAAGAGTTTGATAATCAACAATATGTACTTTCCCATAAAATTTACACTTTCCCTAATGTGAGAATTTGTTCATAGGGGATTATAAAACATCAATGAATCCTTTAATATGAGATTGTTATTTTGGACCTAGTCCCCCAGAGGGTGGTTGAATACTTCGAGTGGATTGATTTGTTAACTGATCTTACAATACTGTGGATAAGTGATATTGCTTGTCAACACTTTTCAATACCCCCAAATTGAAAAAGAACTTAATATTTCTATATATATGAGATTAATTTTATTATTTCACTTAAAAGGTAGAATTCACTTAATATATCCTAGAAAATCACTAATTATAGGAAACATGATGTCCTCCATTATTGGATGGATAGTGAAATCTAATTCTATAGTCACACATGAAAGAACCACCTCACCATTTCTCTTCCAATTTACATTTAGATCCACATAAGGAACTACCACCTAGGTTTTTTCTAAGTAGTTTCATATCCATACCCTATCCATCATGATACATTGTCTTAGTTAGCATGACATTCTTCAACATTTCTTAAAGGATTAGTAAATTCAAATTAATGGATTATGTTTACAATGCCTTTTTTAAATCAAATTTGAAACACCTTGATTTAGATTTATCATCATTTCTCATATATAGATCAATGAATATTAAATATATGAACATAGAGTCATTGTTTATAATAGATATTAAACCCTATTTTAGAACAAAAAATTATACATATTTTGCTGATGTTGAGTATTTGAAAAAAAACTACTTAAAAATACCACTTATAGACTCTTCTTTATATATATTAAATTGATTTTTCATACCCTTATGCATGAATCCATCTATTTTTGAGAATCCCCTTCGAGTATAAAGGTGGATTGTTTGATATTAACTTTATTGAGTTTTTCAATGTTTTAAATGCTATGATGAAGGATATAAATTCATTCGTTATCATTTAGAGAAGATATATAACATGTAAATTTCAGGGGATGATGGAATTAGAAATATTTTATGACTACAAAGGATAGTGAATTATTTTATGTATTTTGTTGACCATAAATTTGTAGAAATTGATTAAGACTCTAAGAAGAAAGAATTAATTGAATTTATAACCGGTGGAGCAGGCTCATTTACACCTACATGTGTAGAAGGAAATGGTTTTCGAAGTATAAACATCTATAATTGAGTTAATAAAAAATATTAAAACATTTTCATTTGGAATAGATATCCTAATGTTTTGAAACTAAATTAAAATTTGTGGTTTAACTCAATTACTCCCCCCTTACATTTATTTTCTTTTTTCAAAAACCTTTTCCTTTTATGAAGCACTTTGTATGCATTTTAAAATAGATTCAGTGGATCAAAATATCAATGATAGAAAATTTAAACATTTCTTATAGCATAATAAAATAGAATTCCTCTATCACTAGTATACAGGATGGTAAATAGTTAAAGTAGTCAATTCTTTATCCACATTATCCAAGTAACTTAATAATGAATATATAGGAAAACAATATTTATTTATTGTTTATGTTTCAGTAGGTATTAATTATAAATTAATTTAGATTAAAATATATGAAATAAAAGGTAAAAACACAACATGTCATATTAGGATATATATTTATATATATACCAACCTATTGATTCATATCATGATTCATGTGAGTAGATAACATAGGTCCTACTCACCCAAGAAAAATAAATGTTCTAGGAAACCCCTAGTAAGTCTTTATCCCACCATAATTATATTCGTTTATTGTATTTAATGGATACCATTTGAAAAAAATGGTCCAATATTTGGTATACAGTCAAGTTTCATACCAATGAACATTTAATGTGGTATCTGATTCAATTTGGTAAATAACATGACCTTATTTCCCAAAGTATATTAGATCAGGCTCCCATAACAACTTGGGAACACCACCTCGTCATTAGAGTAAGTTATTAATGATAACGAATGATTGAAATAAGTTTTGGAGATGGTTTCTATCTTAGAAATATATAAATAATAGTATATGTTTGACTCCCGTTTTGGGGTTGAAAAAAAGGAAGCAATAATAAAAATTAATGAAACCAAACACAACATATGGGGTAGATTCTTATATATGTATCAATAAACTAAAAAACAAAAAAAATTAAATAGTGAAGATGGACATGTTGGCCTGAATGGGAATGAGCTTCTCACTAAAACCCATAATGCTTAAACTTCTGGGTTCAATGATGTTCATATGATGTAGGAAGAAAAAATCAAGAAGATTGAGGAGGTTTCTTGACCCAACTTATTCTTTATGATTGAGTCTATCAAACACCATTGCTTTGAAAGTCTTTCCTTTAGTGACTTGGGATGGAGGGTGTTTGGAATAAATTGAGGTATAATTAAACTATTGAAACCTGAGTTTCTATTATATCATTGAATTGTAATGTATCTTATTCTATGATTAATGTGCGCATATAAAATGAATGTATTCATAATTCCATATATGTTCATCATGAAGAATATTCATTACTAGGGGGTGCTTCCCCTACACAAGATATGCATGGATATTGGTCTCTCTCTAATAAATTCTCTCTTAAGAAATATGATAAAACAATTATATGTAAGGACACATAAACATTGAAGGTTGTTAAATCATATAGGTTGATCCATCTAAATATGGAGGGACTCTATGGGGGGAACATAGGAGAGATCCAGAAAAAGCTATATAATATAAAATTAAAATGTATTAATATTCAGATGTTCAAATTATATCAGTGTAAATTACATAATCAATGATAGGATTCAATCTAGAATACCATATTTGTTCATAAGGTATAATAGGTTATCATAAAATAAGATAAACTCTTCTTTTAGAATATTACGGTGATGCATGTGTTCAATTTTCATTGTTTTTTTCAAGTGGAAATATTTTTTCAAAAATTTTCTTAATTTTTATCCCCTTGTACAATTTTTGAGTTGATTTTATTTTTTAAATAAAATATCTAGGGAAAAGGGTATGGGAACAAAAAATCCATGGTTCATGATTTTTTTATAAATAACTCATAAGGATTTAGCAAATTGAATATCCATTTGTAGGAACTCTAGAGTATATTAATGTATAAAATCCCAACACAACCACAAAGAGTGTCTCTAAATAAATATTATAATATAATAGAAAACCAATTTACTTTAAATCGACCTAGCTTCGAGGATCTAAAACTTATCTTTTAATTAAGTTATATAGAAAAGTATCATTATAAAACATGGAGGGTACCATTCATGGTGTGAGTAAATCTTACCTAGTAGTTAATCACCACCCACACCTTTACCACCTATCATAATCTATTGAGTTTGAATAAACATGTTAATTTTAAATAAATAATCATTATTTCTAAAAAACATTCACTAAAAATTTCATCTAGTTTAGATATTAATATTAATAATAAAATAAAAATAATAAGAGGAATCATGTGTGACATACATGATTTGATCCATTGCTCAATATTTGAAGAAAACATGCATAATATGTCAAGAAATAAAGACATATCTCAGGTAAAAATGATGGTGTATAATAATTATGGATAGCTATACCGACCATTATGGGGAAAAAGAATGGTGTATAATTAGTCAATGTATAATTTCCACCAATACCGAGGAAAGGAAATCATCTTCAATCACTAGGACATACTCACCCCCATCTCTATGTATAGGTGGATAGTGTATAATATGTTCTACAATTTTAATACTTTCCCAATCCATCAAAACGTCCATCAATATTGGGAATACTCGATCACTCCCTAATAAAACAATAAAATACCCCTTAAAATATGGAACCCAACCCAAGTCTAATAGATACTTATTGGTGCAAGAAGTTGTGTTGTTTTTATATTGCTTCAATGGAGTACATAGTTATAAAACAAAAAGTACCTAATGGCATAAATTATCTTGAGTCCCTACTAGACTCTACTCCCAAACCCATCAAAATCCTCTAATTCCCTCCTAACATAAAATTTAATGTAAAAAGAAATTTAAATACTAGAATATGTGGTAAAAACCAACCCATTAATAATATAGCCATTAGATTTTCACAATATCTTCCCTCTTATACATGTATAACATTAATCTTCAATAATTATCTCTAGATTATAATTTAAATGAAAAAACAACCATTACATACATACATAATTAATCATTTTAAATAAATATTATTTTTATCTCATAATAAATCATTCACCCAAAACCAATATGCTTAATGTTTTTTGAGATTGGCTGCATAACAATCTCATGATTCCAATATTGATCATCTCCTTCCAAAACTATTCTTCACACATGATTCGATTATATTCATATAATACATAAAACTCATCCTTATAAATATTGGAATAAAAACATAATAAAGGGGAATCTAATCTACAAAATTAAGGGTGAACATAAGAGATAATAATCGAAGATCAAATGGAAGCATAGTATAAACATGTGTTTGTGAGAACATTATCATGATATATGAATATAACTCAAATAAATCATAACTAATAAAACATGGATAATAATTCATGAATCATGAAAATTTTATTTTGATATAATTTGAGAATTAGGTATAGGAATATTGAATAATGATAAAATTATCATATTCCACAGAAACATTACATTTTCATGTGGCATAACATTGAAATGATGATTTATAATGTGTTATATACCAAAATATAAAAACTAATTTCTAATTCAGTAATCGCTATGAATTCCATCATCATAAAATTGATAGAGTTCTATATCATAGTTGAATGGGTTCTATCCCCATTTTCACAATCGTTGTAGACATATTCCCATAGGGGAATTAGTTTACTCCCTATTCCTATAAATATAGTGGAATTGGTTCATTACTGAATCCCATACTTTTCATATAATTTTATTTCAATCATTTTCAAAAAAAATTGTATGGATATATAATTCTAAATCTACCCAAAACATATTTTAAAATCATATATGTGTGTGCCACATGAAAAAATTAAATTCTTTAACACATAAATAACTTATGTGAAAGAAATGGGGTTCCTAAAAATTTCCACAATACATGATCATAATAAATTCAAATAGAAAATTTTGATGATGTAATTAAAAAATGTCCTGAGGGATGAATAAGAATAATTAATTGATATTTTTATAGATAATAAAAACTTTATAATAGTACTTGGAAATTATGTTTAAAAATAAGAAGAAATATCCTTCACATTTTTTATAAATGATTCGTTAAAAGAAATAAATTTATAACTAAATGGATTTAGAAATATAATCTAAAATAAATGAATAACTTTTATGAAAAATTAATTCAATTAAATGAATATTCATAACGAAAAATTATGAATACCATAAATGAAAACAACTATGGAAAAAATCATAAAAAAAGAATATTTTCTAACTTTTGTTATGAAAGTCAATGGAAATTGAAAATAACGATTATTAATCATTGTATTAGGGATGGGGTAATCAAAAAATAATATGAAAAACATATAAATGGGTGAAAAATATTTGTAATAACCTTTATCCACAAATCTTGGATGTGGTTCCAAAAAACTAGGGTTACATTTCTATTTTTTATGCTGATAAACGTGACTTCTATGAAACCATCCAACTCATACAAATTTAAAAGGAAATATACAACTATTTACATACCCAACAAACCTTTTCACATTATAGTTTTAGGGAAATATGATAAAGTATTTTAAAGTGTGCCTTCCAACATAGTATCCATTTTCCTACAAAACATGTTCCTTATAAATAAAGATTCATTATCTTGATTTATCTTCCATATCCTAAACACTTGCATTATTTACTTTTATAATCATTCTTAAACCATGTGAATAAAATTAAACATATGGGATGAGCACAAAAAGCTTAGTAAGGGACATAATAGTATGAAATAAGTAGTTTTTGGTGCTGAATGATGTTCCATGAGAATAGCAAAGGAATATGGGGTTGTTTCATAGTCAACATAATCCATAGTAGCACAAAACCTCTCTAAAGTAGTCTGCTTCACAAAGCCCCTAGACTTCACGGCCGATTGTAGTTTTCAAAAGCTCCCCATCTGAGGAATCCCATTTAAAAACACATGAATCTATGATGGTTTCCTTCGTGAGTCTTATGCCACCTTACAACCTTGTAATGTTTTGATGGTGTCCTCTGTGAGTCCAACGATGCTTCACAGCCACGTGAAGGTTTTCCGGTGTCCTCCATGATTCTGACAGATCCACACCCATTCACGAAGCCCAAAACTTTATTCTAGAAACTATTCCAAGCGTCTTAAAACCCATTTACATTTAAATACCATGCTCATTCCAACCTTTAGAGGATGGTTATCCAACATTTCAGCTTTTGAATTTCTCCAAATTCACAAATCTCTTGACCATCAAGAACTAGATAAAAATGGATCATCCAAAGTACCTAGACATCATGAAACCTCCTTTTGTGTGTTCTTGAAAGCCTCCAAATTGGGTTAATATGCCTTTCAGGACGTCATATTATCCTTATTAAAAAATAAGTCCCTATGGGTAACTTGAGGCTTCTCAAAGCATTCATCCTTCACGAAGCACTCCATTTCTAGGTCCGAACATCATCCTAAGGTAGGGTCACCCTGTTTCAGAAATCATCCACCATTAAAAAATGTCTTACCCCTCTTCCCGAATAGTCTCATTAATCATCACTCACTAAAGCCCTAAACATCATCAAACCTCTCCCCTTGACCTATTCATGATGCCTCCCTTCTGCAGACACCTCTTTGTGAAGGTTGAGTGCCCAAATCCTCCACATCCATCCATGATCAGTTTAGCCACACCTTAAGCCCCGATGAGACATCTTCCACCAAGTTTTGTGGCCTACTCCACTTATAGTGTGGCTCAATACTCCCACCTATATTTTAATTCTCAACACATGTTTGTTAATAATTGTTTCTTCTTAGCATAAGCATGATAAGGAAGACCTCATGATTGACCACTCCTACAATTCATTACACAAGGGAATTTCTAATTCTATTCCCCTCATAAAGGATCATGAGGTGAGGTTATATTGTCCCAAGGGGTTAGGATTATTTCCTACAAGTCTGAACTACATGAAATAAAATTTCCTAGTCCCAATGTCCTCAACACTTGATGTTAAACTATGACCATAACCCGTGCAACAAGCGGATGATGGTCCTTATGGGAGTGTCATGGGATGGTATAAAAAACATCTACCCTCACAGATAATTAGATCCACCATATAAGGAATGATATTCTCCTCACAGAGAATTAAATCCTCTTTAGGTAGCTTTAATATGTAAGACCTACACCATCTCTCATTGATGCTTATTTCGCAACATGAGAATCAGGTCTGTTGCTTCTTTTTGTTTCTCACACCAAGCATGACTCAACTAGTATTATAGGTTTGTATGGACCATGATATCTATTCAACCTCCAAATGAGACTTCTCTGTAGATATAATCCTCATCCTATATCCATATGGGTTGATCCCATGAATAATCCCTAACCACATGCTCTAATTCCATGTCAATCCTCTATAGGTATAAGACCTAGCCTATTATATACAATGTGGGACGTGATTTCCAACCAAATGGGACATGTAGAAAACCTCTATGAGGTCCAAACCCAACATCTATATTTGTCGTTGTCTCTTCCAGACTGCATACCTGGAAGGATAATTCCCCTTACATGGGATATCGTGTATCTTTCAATTCCCTTGTGAAGCTCAATGCATAATCCCCACACCAACTCTAACAAAGACCAATCTTCTTAAGAAGGAAATCTTCCGTGCGTAATCCCCACACAATCCTCAACTATTCTATATTCACAACATGAGAATCTTTACTGCACGATGTTAAACTACATGGACCTATCATGTGAGATGACCTTAAATAGTGGCATAGAACTACACTGTTTTTTACCTCTATATTCTACTAAGGGTACATTAAAATCCTCTTTTAGATTCAATCTAGACCAATGTAAACCTAGTTTATCCCTCCCTTGGATGTACCTCTCAGATCCACCTCTATGGGTGTTCTGATCAGCTTTCACTGTGTGATATCTTCTATTTATGGGACACACCTCATGGATCTGCATCAATCGTGCATTCTGATCCATCCATCGGTAAACATCCTGGTGGGACATATTACTTCCTATGGATGCAGCTTATTGTTCTTACTATATGTGGTGTATTGATCAATCAAATCCATCTTTACAAGAAATTAATCTTCTGACCCTACTGTATGAAAAACATGGGATTCTTTAGGGAAAATCCTTGGAAGATATGGGCCTAAAAAGTCAGATACCTCTATAATAACATGAGATTCCAGAGGTGAAAGCCTTGGAATTTATTTAACTCTTATGCTATATACCTCATTATCAAACAAGGAATCCCCGGGTTTTGGGCATAATATGCCTCCATGTGACGCCCTCTTATGAGGATCAATATAGGTGACCAATGTTCCTAGTGTCCAGGTATTTTAGTGATGCCCAATGTGACTACTCCCCTTACTAAAGGTTTCTACCCTATCAAGACCCCCTTGAATGTCCATATAGATTTTGTGTAATTGACCAGCTTACATAAAGAGATTTTATTAGGACAGAGTTCCATGAACGTGACTTAATTCTCTGAGGGAAACTCTGAATAGATGATAAGTTCCAAGGAGGAATCAAGGGAAGTATCAACCAACATCCCATCATCCCATTTTGATCAAGGAGTACACATCATTGATAAAAGTAATGAAATCCACCCTCCTTTGGATATTAGTAATATCTTGTAACAAGAATTAAATCACATGTTAACACAAAGCAAATTTCACCAAAAAAATTATAAATATAAATGGTAAACATGATGTTAAAATTTTCTCCTCAACATGGGGACAAGTAGAATTTCATACATCTTCATATTATAATTTCAGTATATCTAACTATCAAATTCCAGGAACCACCAAGAAAAAATTGGACCTAACATCAAACTAACTAGAAATTGGGTCAGTAAAACCTTGGGAATCATGATTTGTGACATTTTCAGTGTGGATATATTTCTCCGTAAATTGAATTTTGGATGATTTTGGGGCATTGTGAATTGCTTTCCTTATATCTGTACTGAGAGCTAAATCCACCTACTTTTAAAGAACCATTTTATAGGAAAACAACTTCCAACACCCTCTAATGCATGGGAATGAGAAATTTTAACTTGAAATTAATGTGTCGCACCACTTCCACCATGACTTTTACTATGACCACAATTTTTGGGAACCCATTCCTGGTATCCCCTCAGAAATCATCCTTTGGAGGGTGATCGACACCCTCATACGTTGGAACGAGTAAGAGGGGGTCATTAACTCAAGGGATATGGCATGTTAGGACCTAGAGGATTTAACACCTCACTAAAACCACCATGCTAAAGGGCCATTCAAGGAGCAACCACACAGAGCTTCTACTGAGAACGTCTTCTGGAGCCTCTCCCGGAGGTAGTCTTTTGAATCACTCCCCTATGCCAAAGAAGTGGGGGATTCCAAAGTCTAACTAGATACTAATTCCACCCAGTTCCCACTAGTAAGGGCTCCCACCACACCCCATTAGTTCCATCAATGACTGATCCTTCAGCCAGAGGAATAAGTGGACAATACACTTGTGACTCCATCCCTAATCAATATCACCTGTCGTTAATGTCGGGTGCAGGCCTAGGAGAGTTTCCAAAATTTTGCATCATCTTACATGAAAAATTTGTCTCTACCACTACTGACAAATAACAAAATATTACTTCAATATATGAGTAGGGATCCACCCAGGATCATTTCGGAGTGATGCCTCAAGCACCCCACAGATGGGCTTGGTTGACTCTATCAATAACTGGAACCACCACCAACTGTTATGGTCAGTCCTGTGATGATGGGTTTCAGTGTGGAGGTCCTCCTCACATCATCATGAATCCATGTTAAGATCCTCCCTACTCTCTTGATCAATGTGATGGTCATCCTTATGTTATTCCCAATTCAGGTAGAGTTCTTCCCCACTTTGACAACCCATACAGAGGTCCTCCCTATGCTACTTCCACCAGTCAACATGGAGGCCCTTTGTGCATCATATCCAATCAACACAAAGGTCCTCCTCACACCATTCATAGCTTAATAAGAGTACCTCCCAACCCTATTTTTGATCAAAGTTATTTTCCACCCTACTTCATTGATGATCTAAATAGAGGTCCTCCTAGTGCTACTACCATTGGCCAACACAGAGGTCCTCCATGTTCCATGGACAATCAAAGTGGAGTTCATCCCCACTCCTTCAATAACCAACATGGGGGTTATCCCTATGTTACAACCTATCAAATTGGAGGTCCTTTCTATGCATTAAACAACCAATATGTAGGTCCTCCCCATGCCACTATTTCCCAAAAACATGAAGGTCTTACCCATTTCCATTTCGATCAGTGTGAAGGTCCTCCTCATGATTCTACTCGTCGGTGTCAAGGTCCTCCCAAATCTATTTAGTACAGGTCAACGTGGATGTCTCCCCATATCTTTACTGACCAAAGTAGATAACCTTCCTACATCTTTAACAACTAGATTGGATGTCCTCCCCACACAAACAATAGCCAACATGGAGGTATTCCCCTCTCTGACAACAACTGACATAGTGGCTGTACCAATATCCCAACTGGTCAAAGTGGATGTCCTCCCTATAATATAACCCATAAACATATAGGTTCTCTACCTGATGATGAATTTCCCTTCCCTGAAGAACAATCTTGGGACAAAATGACGAACTACCACCGTCGAAGGAAAAATTTAGGAAAGTGCTAAGTCATCATCAATCTCTTTCTCCTCTCAGATTATGAGGGAGAATTTGATCTAATTCTAGAATCGTCAACCCATTCATTAGCATCATAGTATGTGGTGGTAGATTAGAAGCTGATTTTCGTTATCCAAGATGGTGAGATCTAAATAATCCCTAAATTCCATTTTATGTATATGAAGATGGAGGAAGATTTGGATCCCTTCTAGGGGCTCACAGTACATCCATCTCTATCATCTCTTGTTTCCCTCTCCAACTCTACTCAAGATTTTTTAGAAATTATATGGCATTAAATAGATGATTAGAATCCAGTTGAGCCACCAAGAGAAAATATTCCCCCATACCTAAGGTCATGGTCGACACCCATCCTCTAAGGAAATGATTATGCGGTTGAAACTACTCTTTAGATATGATCTAGCATGTAGAGAGCAGTCGACTCACATAACAACTTCTTCTCCAACCATCCAATCGCTGCACTGGTCCAGGTCATTGCTTCTCCCAATATCTCTATGAGTGAAAATGGATGCTTGGTCAAACCAAGTGAAGGAAAACTCTTCTTAGAAATATATTCTTTGGGAGACTCTGGCTCCTGATGCATTAGAAGTGGTATTCTAGTTGAACTCAACCTCCAACATCAATATCCCAGAGTCCCTCACTATGTTATAGGTTGTTTACTTCCTTAAAAATATCTAGATGACTCTTATTCACCTCTATTTTAACAATTTGTTCTACCTAGGAATTAAAAATTGCTTCGATGATATTATTTAGAAGTTCTGAATAGGTGATTTGGAAGAACTCCTAGTGGATTTCTACCCCGTGTCACCTGGAAACCATTGGACCGTCCAATAGAGATGCATCAAGAGCCCCATAGTAATCCATAGAATTTTGGGAGAGGCATCGCTGCTTCTGCAGATCCAAGGATAGGGATAGTACTCTACACTCCACTTCATCCATATCCTGCATTATCCTGACTTACTCATTGATATTTTGGATTTTTCCCTTTGTATAATTATGGTAAACATGTTTTTTCTAGACATATTCATGGAAGATGGCACTGATGTCGGGTATAAGAGTGGAATATTTCCCCTGGGGTAGAAAAGTATCAGGTAGACCCTTATATAGGTTTCCACACCTACCAAAAAAGGAAGACACTCATCCTCAGAGATCCCTCTACATCATTTCCCACTTCTCTGAATATAAACAAGGGAAAGGGACCTCTCAATCCATTTAATATATCTGATATTTCAAGGAAGAAATAGAAAAATCTCTTAATAGACACCTTTCTCCAGAAGTTCATAGATCAGATTAAGATTATCGATTATCTCCTTGCTTAGTAGCGCCCGAATTATGGACCTCCTTAACAGGATCTTATCCATCCTCCACTAGGGAAACAACGGCAGCCACAAGTCCTCCTTGGCCAGTTTCTCTTAATTGTTCCTTTAAATAATGAATATATAGATAAATTATAGGTGGGATTTATTTGAAAGAGACCACGATATGAGTAACAAAATACACTTGAGCAGCATGATCGCATTCCTCGGGACCCAAATCGAGCTGATCCACGAGTTTTTGAACATGTATACTTGGCTGATGAGCATGTCAATAAACTGGTGTTCATGGATCCTTGTCAAGATATGAACCCCTCCATGATTATTTTATATCTTCTCTAACAGATCACCTCGAATCCCTAGATAAATGATAGGTTGCAATCCCAGCTAATGACATGATGTATCCTTATGAGTCTATGAAAAGAGAGGGCCCCAAGATTTTGGGAACCCAAGATTTTACCTATAAAATTAGACGGGAGACCCGCAACTGCATTTTTCCCACTTCATATCAAGGTGTAGACCCATGTTGGGAACCCCATAACAGTAGGAGGCTTCCAAGGACCAGTGTTTCATACATGCATTGGAAGGGACAAAATTCATCAGGTACATCTAACTGCCCATTAGGCATATCACTCATTGGGAAGATCTTCACAGTTAGTTAATTTACTAGTTCATCTCCACCTCATGCAAGACAAGCATTTAATGCCTCTTCAAGTGAAAGAAAAATCCTTATTAGTGCACTGTAGACTTCATCGCTCAGTGGAAGGGCCTTACATATTCACTCGATATGACCGAGTCTTAAGAGAAGCTACTGATGATGTGCATGGGGAAAATCAAGACTGAGCTAGTCCCTACCCTCATCACTCATACACTCCCATGCAGGTTTTAGGAATTCTTTGACAAGGCTCAGGGCTTTGATAAAGGTTTGTAGTAGGCTAAGAATTCACGCTCGTTGCCTTTTCCAGCTCCCGGAAGAAGGTACATCAATATAGATACCTCCTCTTCCTTATAGAAAGAGGACCTAGCAATATTAGATCTATTTACACTATTACTTGTAGATCCTTTTTTATTATAGTAGCCTAATCATGCTCAGCCTTTCCCAGTGTAGAATCGGAAAGCACCACTCATCCAAATACAGCCTCCTAGATGTGGGAATGTGAATTCAGACCATATTCATGCTCCAAAAACTCATCTAGGATAGGCTCGTAGAGTTCCCTTCCTGAACTTGAATAATGTTACATACAATTTTGAGGATTCATAGGTTATCAATTATTTCCTTAGTGCCCAAGAATAGTGGATTTTCAAGCTATCAGAGTGTTAGAATCCCAATTAATCCAAGCACACTAATCTCCCTAACCAATCCTATTAACATATAATCCATGTACATACCATCCAACAATGGTATGTGGTCAAGTATTAGCTTTAAGACCAAGTAGATAATTCTCTTTTCAAGTTGGGAAACATCTCGAAACATGTTACACACATCTCCACCGAGCCAGATAGTGATAGTGTAGGTGAATGACTATAGGTTTCCAACTATGACGCATAGAGTTATGATGAATGGTTAGATATTAGAGTAGTATCCCATTCCCATGCTTTAATATCTACCCGCATACACCATCCTGAACCTTCAAAACTCTCTGCACCTTCCACGTCTAACTCTTATGTGTCGACATTGCGGTATTGTACATCTCAGAATAGCAGGCGTTGATAGCCCAAGGGAAATAAAATTTTCTGACTTGTTCCAAATCCATCACATGCTCTTATTTATTTAATACATTCAATGATGGGTATCTCCCTATAGTACTTCCATCATTAGAATATTCCTCTAATGATGATTGGCAGTATACCTCCGTGAATACTATCGAGTTGGTAGACCCCTTCATGGTCCCTAATGATGTGGAATTTATAGAAAATCCCACAAGTACCTCAAGTTAATGCCTTCAAAGAGGGTTTAGAGGACATAAGAACCGCCAAAATTCATATTCTAGTTCTTCAATCGAAGATATGCATGCTACCTAGACCATGGAACAGGTCATGTGAAGAGCTTTGTAGGAACATTATTCTTAGTCTTCTTTTTCATACATTCCACCACAGTGGACCGTGATAACTATTTGGGAAGAATATCAATGACCACAACATGATATTCCACCTCTAGCTAAATCTTGGACTCAATCAGATGAATTTCACCAATAGTGGTTTTGGGCGAGTTAGCTGATGAGAAGTAGGATATCACCATCACCATCCAGAATCTAGTGGTTCAAATAGAAGTCCATGTCATGCCTACTACCAAAGAGTAACCCCTTGCATGAAGAAATTTTCAACTATAAATGGTGTAAAACTTGTTGAATCACCTCTTATGAATACCTGCGATGATATCGATTCTCGACACCCTCTTCTTATCCATGGAAATACATGATTCCCGGACAGAATCCTTGAAAATCCCCCACTAGTTTGAATCATAACTATCTTCTATAAAATCATTCTATGCAAGGGAGGTCAAGCAAGAATAATTTTAGTTCATCATATCAATTTCATGAGAGGATGAGTTCTCTCTTTTGTATGGTCACATGTTCCCACTATACATCACCGATCATTTTAATAGTGTGGAGATATGTCACTTTCTATTCAACACAATTTTGAGGATTAATCTGATCACAAACTAGAAGCGTATCATGTTAGGACAAACTAGAGAATATTTGAGTCCCTATAACATAAATAATCAAGGTTAGGATATGGATGATAAGATACCATGTGGAAGAATCTTATTGATGACCTAGTTTGGTGGATTGATATCAAAAACTAAATCTATGGTTGTATCGTAGGATACCACTTACAACATGTTGATGGCCATGTCTAGGCTTCATCTACATATAATAGTTCCATCTATGTATCACCAATTCATAAAGGACTTTCTCAATGGTCTAGTACGCATGCTTTAAGGTAATGTATCCCCCTTAGACTCGTGTGAAGCCCACTACATGGATTTTGGAAGTTACTAGATCAAGTATAATCATGTTCAGACCAATGAGGATAAGAACACCACTGTTGCCGCTAGCCATTATATTTCATACACACCTATTTCACTGATTTGTGTTGAACCAAAAAAATCCAACCCAACACCATTTCGTTGATATCATGAATGATCCCTATAGTGCAATTCTTGATGGGATTTCCATGACAACCTCTTTCACTATTGTCCCAACAGATCTTGGGTTCCCTAGAAAAGATTTTGTATCCTCCCAAGAAAGTACCAGTGTTTCCCTAGAATCAGTCAGCCCATATGAACTATATCAAACAACTATTTCCCAAACCTCAAATGATAAAGAGAGTTTTAAGGACTCTCCTTTCATATTAAAAGGGTCCGTCTCCACCATGTTTGATGAGTTGATTCATGTGAACACTAGCACTGAGGCAGATCCAAGGCCAATGTTAATCATTGCAGATATGCCTCTAGAGGATGAACAACAGAATGTGGCTTTCCTAAACCATAAATATGATATATTGACTGAGAGAATTGATGAGATTCCAAGCCAATACTCTCAGGTCTGCATCCACTACCTAGGCCATCAAGTGAGTAATCACAGGTTCAAGCATCCTCCTAGAGAAATGAAACCTTCTCATGGTGCTATGGTCGAGGCCAAAGTTGATAAGCTTTCCAAAGACAACATTATCAAGGAATTTCAATACCCCGTGTGGCTATCCAACATCATTATAGTTAGAAATAATAATAGTATAATTATATTCCATATCGACTTTTCGGATCTCAACCGCCACTATCTGGAATATGATTTTTCCCCTACCTATAAGGGAGCTGTTGATCGATGCCACATCTAAGTTCTTGGATATCTCTATTATGAATATATATTTAGGGTATAATCAGATCTGGATGGTATCAAAGATTAGGATTATACTACTATTAGAACATTTTAAGGTACCTTCTTCTTTTAGGTGCTGCCTTTTAATTGGAATTATAGAGGATCCACTTAATAGTGATCCATGAACAACATCTTCAAACTGATCCTCATGAAACTCTTGAGATCATATATAGATGATTTGGTGGTCAAATACCACCAGTTTTAGATCCATCACAAATATATTGAGATATATTTCATATTCCTATGCTACAAGAATCTAAAGATGAAACCCTTGATGTTTTCCTTCGGGGTTACCACTAGGAAGTTTTGTGTCTTCATCATCAGATACAGAGGCATCAAGATTGACTCAGATAATATCTAGGTCATCAGTCTGATTCTTCCTATGAGAACCCTGTGGGATATCTAAGGCCATAAAGTCCACTTATCATACATATGTTGATTCATTGAAAATATGGTTGAAAAGTTCAATCCCTTTTCTAGGCTCATGGAGAAAGGTATGGTTTACCAGTGGGATAAAGAGTGGCATGCCACCTTCGAGGAAGTCATTAATTATCTACTAAAATACTTCAATTATGATGACACCCATCTCCAAGAAGCCTTTGTTCCTCTACATTACTAGCCGATAAACAGTCCTCAGTGCCCTCCTTAATCAAAGAAAACAGTTTATAATATCTCGGTTTCATGCTTCTCGACACGAAATATAGATACTCTCCCATAAAAAGTAGTTACCTCATGCTAGTTTTCACAGTGAATAAGTTGAAACATTATTTGTAGCATCATGAGATATAGCTAGTTTCATGAGTTGGCCCGCTGAATTATATCATGGTTCGCCTGATATTGATAGGATGACTAGAATGTTCAGTAGAGATCCTTCAGAAATTGCACATTAGGTTTTCCCTATAAAATGTTTTCATGGGATAGGAGTTTTATAACTTTTTGGCTGCCCATATAGCTCTAGAATAATTTCATATGGATGTATATTTTCTAGAAGAGGCTATCCATTCAATAGATCATGTTTTATCTTGATGTAAAATTTATTTTAATAGTTCCTCTTGGATCCCAGCCGATATAAGACTCAATGATCACAAGTTCAATAATGTATGACTTGGGATCGACTTCATCACACCTAAAAAGGATGGTATTCCCTACACATTCCAATTATCAAAAGGTTATACGAACCACAAGCAAGAGTATCAGTCCATCATTACTGGTCTTGATATTTCCCTCAAGATTGATGTCCCTACTTTAATGTGAAGGGAGATTCTGAGTTAGTCATCAAACAGATAAAAAGTGATTATATCATTAAGAAGCTAGATGTTGTGACCTTACTAGAGAATACCCTCCATATGATGGAATGGTTCCCTTCTCATGTATCAGTGAATCATGTTTTATTTTCACATAATGGTCAATCCAATACCTTCACCAGTATACCTACCTATCTTCTAGATCTAGGTTGTGATGATCTATTCATTCATGTTTCTTATTGGAGAGTCCTTTCTCCGATAATTTTAGAAGATAATGAAGTCCAACAATTAAATCATCTCACTATAGGTTTCTATGCATCAAGACCCCTAGAACCCCTACAGTAGAATAATCCTATGATTAGAAAACCCCTTTCATCAAGAATATCCAACACATCTCTCTCCATCCAAATCGATCCAAATGTGAGTGAATCTATCACTACCTAGTGTATTTCACCCTCTAAAGTGGGCCTAATATTGATAATAATCTATATATACATGGTTTTGATGAAGTTGTCCTCTAATTCATCCAATTGTGTGATATTTCGTAGGTTATATAGCAAGTTCAAGCTGATTCATGTGGTGCCCATCATGCAAGGTTGAAACTTTCCCACAAGATATGGAGTTTAGGCTACTTATAGCCTACCATGGTCCCCGATGGTATAAATTATTCTAAGAGGTGTCACATGTGTCATATTGATTCCAACTCTTTATATCAACCATTGGATCCTCTTCACTCAAAAAAGTATTTGTGACCATTTATATTATGGGAACTCAAAATTTTGGGACCCTATCCCCCAGCAATAGTTCACCAGAGAATGTTAATTCTGATTTTATCAAATTTCTTCTCTAAGTGAGAAGAAGTGATTTCTATTTGGGTACTCAAGGACCAATCCATGATCAAATTAGTGATCTCAAACATCATTCACTGATTTATAGTTCCTCATTCTATTCTAACTGATAGTGGTACGACCATCTAGGATTCTAAACTAATGAAGTTGTACACTATGTTCAAAATCTAGTCTAACCATACATCTCAATACTATATATAAGAAAATAGAAAGATCAAGGTGTATAAAAATATTCTCTATAATATTTTTGTAGAATATAGTGTCCTATAAAAAGAAGGATTATCCGAAAAATCCCTCTATTGGCCTTTGGACCTATCAGATGTCGACTCGAAATTCCACCCAAGTGACTCCAAATTCCCTAGTGTAAGCAACCACGGAAATATTACCTTTTAATATTTATCTTCAATCACTATGAATAGGTATCAATGACCAATAATGGCCATATATAATAGAAGAAGTCCATATTTCTGTGTTGGAATCCCTTAAAGAGAACAAGCTCCATGCCTTTTATAATCTAGAGAGGCACCAAAATAAGATTGTGAGGGTGTCCAAGAATAAGTTTCACCACATCTCCTTCCAATAGGGTAACACAGTATTGGATCTCATAATGCTGATGATACATGAAAATAATCCGCTGAAGTTGGAGCCCAAGTGGGAAGGATCATACATCATTCAGAAGGTCTATTTAAATGGTGTGTACTCCTTAATCAACATAAAAGGAGAGTGCATTACCTCTCCTAACAATAAAAAGTTTCACAAGTAGTATTTCACATGAGGATCTCTCATAGTCTTATTTTCAAGATGTTAAACTGCATAATAGATTGTGTCCCAAATGAATGATGATTAACCACATAGTGCCCACGTCCCAGTTTCATGACATTAAACTACATGACATATATCATCCCAACTTCACAATGATAATGTGCATAGTACCTTCATCTAATCTGTATGATGCTAAACTATATAGAAATGATTTCCCTCTCTGCATGACCATAACAGGCACATTCCAACATCCTAGTTGCATGATGATAAACTGCAAAGCACCAATGTCCTAGTTTTATAATGTAAAAATTCATAAAACCAATCGTACTAATAGAATGGCATTAAACTATGTGTCCACATCCCGATCAAATGACATAAAAATGTTCATATATTACATGAAACATGAATTTAAACTATATGAAAAATTTTGAGTTCCATGACCTTAAACTAAGAGTATGAGTCCAAGCATCATGACATTAAATTTTATGCAGGTTTTCTCTATAATGTGTTGTGTGTTGTTGGGCCTCCTCGGCCCTCATTCACACTGGGTTTTTCATAACCCCACACTATACATACCCATTTTATAAATTCCCCCATTATTTCTTGAACTCTATGGACATGAAATAGGATTTTTCATTCCCAATGCACAATGTTAAACTTTGGTCATACCCTAAAAAGTTTGGGATTCCTCTTAAACACATAATATATGATTTATAATACATTCTCTAAACATGGTATTCCCCATGATAACCATGGGATGCCTCAGTTCCCTCATCAAAAAGGATTCCCCCCACCATTGTTGGAATCTAACCTCACTATGTTTCAATAACTATGTGTGGCTAGATTCCTATCCTTATGGGATATGTAGTGACACACAAGAAAATTTCTCTTCTTGACCAGCTGCAAATACATCAATGGTTTGTTCTCTTGGACATAGTAATTGTGAAAAAATTATGAACATAAACTATATATAGTCCATTTCAAGTTATTTATATGTTATGTGAGCCTTCTTATATCCATTCACATTTGGTTACGACTCTCTAATGCCACACAGATACCCTATAAATTTACCTTTCCCAGTCCTAGAATCATGAAGTTAAAATGTGTGTGAGTCTTCTTCGGAAAGTGTGGTGTGGAACTGAGCCTCCTTAGCCCTCATTCATGTTAGGTTTGTCACTCCTCTATGCCATATATTCCATTTTTTGGGAATCCTTCATCTCTAGTTCTAAACATTGTGACCATAAAGTAAGATCTTATTGTCCATGCAATATGATTGTAAATTTTTGAAAAAAGGTATGAGCTCCATGACATTAAACTTGGAATCATAGTCCATTTATCCCAACACTATGATTTATATGGGTTTTTTCAGGATTTATAATTTGGTGTGGGGACTTTTAGTCCTTCATACACATTGGGTAGTTACTCCATCACCCTACATTCAATCCTATGAAGCAAGTTCCTTGTTTAGTCCAAACTCCATGACTATAAAATTAAAGCCTATAGTCTGTATTCAAGTCCTCTCTAGAATATTTATTGTGGAACTGGTCCTCCTATGCCCCCCATGAATTATGGGTTTGTTATCACACTACACAACACATATCTTCTTGAGGAACTCCCCCTTTTAATATTTTGAGTATTTAGAATTTAAACTAATATTCACCCTATGTTCTAGGAAACATGACTTTAAACTATTTATATAAAGTCTATGTATCACTAATTTATCTATATGAAATGTAGGATTCTTTAGTTTTCATTCACTTCAGGTTATAGTTATCACACCAAGGACATCCCTTTTGAGAAACTCTTCCACCATTGTCCTCATCACATGACATTAAACTCCCATCCTACCCAGGACAATTTTAGGATGCCTTTGGAATGTGAGATGATTTTTAACCCATTTTGTACTAGGACTCCACATATGATAAGTATGGGATGGTTAAAAAATATTACTCCATGCTCCAAACATGGTATGACTCATGATAACCATGGGATGCCTCTAATTCCCTTGTCAGAGAGGATCATCCCTATTAGTGTTGGTCTCTTGCTAAGATATATTATAGAACTACCTATGGCTTTATTCCCATCCTTATGAAGTATGTAGCAAATATGGGACTTCTAATATCTTAGACCATTCCAAAAATCATTAACCAATTAGCCCATACACCTCCGTTGTGGTTTAAGAATTATGACTTTAAACTATATGTAGTTCATTTTAAGTTGTATATGTGTTGTGCGATCCTTCTTGGCCTCATTAATGTCAATTTTTACCTCTTTCATCCCATATATATCTCCTTGGAGAAATTGTTTTCCCTATAGTCTAAATTACATGACTTAAAACTATATACCATGGTACAAACATTATATACTTATATTATTTGTATCACCTTTTAGAATTATGGGTGACTTCATTCTCATCTTCAAGGTATACATAGTGAAACTCATGCTTATCATCTCCAAGCCTAGACACATACTCATAGTATCCTTTGGCCCCTTGGCACCATATTTTTATAATATTTAAGACCTTAAACTAGTATCCACCCTTAGTGTAAGCATAATATCTTTAAATTATGTGCGAAACTTATTAGTAATGCATATTTTGGATCATGATCCTTTTCATCTCATTCACAATGGTTTTTTCAACTCTTCCACACTATGCATCTCCCTATTTGGTACACTCCCTATGGTGTATAATCTTCAACCTTAAACTAGGAGTCAATGTCTAAGAATTATAACTCTAAAATACATGTGAATCTGTAGAGGAATGTGTGTTATTTGGCTATTTTGGTCTTCATTCAAACTTTCCATTCAAGCCTATTTCTCTATACATATCTATTTTAAGAATAAAATGGTCTGATCATTATGACCTTAAACAATTTGCATCCCCTAAGGTCAAAGTAAGGTGATTATAAAAGTCCTACCATCTACCTCCTGACACTTATGTGGTACAAAATCCTATTTTTTTATTCACATTAGGTTAATTATCATTCATGTGGCACCAGTACACTAGGAACAGACACTTACATTTTCCTTTCATCATGACTTTAAATTGGTTTCCTATAGTCCCCATGTCATGACCTTAAACTAGTTGCTCATGGTTTGTGCAATATGACTTTAAACACTTTTCCATGGTCCAGGACACAAGACCTTAAATTGTGAGCAGTCTACTAATCACATGATGATAAACTGTGGGATACATCAAAATCACACAAATTTAAAATGTGACAAGAATAATCCACACCATATGACATTAAAATTCATGTTTATCATCCTCAGTTGCATGATTTAAAACTGAAGATCATCATTGGTACTCGCTTGAGAGGTCATCTCCCCCAGTGATGGTTATCTACTGCATTGTTCATATTTCTAGTTGTCACTTCCCATCCAATATGATTCTCCCATGGATGATGGGTTTGATATTTGTCTATACCAATACACTTACACAGATTTTATCTAAACCATAGTGGAATAATTTTCAGTTGTTAGGAATCCATTAAGACATTCCATCTCTCCATTTCCATGTTTTTTGTGACCCTTATTTGGATCTTCATCCTCTCGCACATCGGAAGGGACCCCCTAATAGAATAATGTCATTCAATTTTGTCTCACCAAACTTACTATTATAACACCCCAAAAAAATTTGGGGAAAAAATATGATACATTTTTCATGTTTCAAATTTGTTCAGTGGTTGAACCTTATTGTTTTGTCATCAATAAAGGGTAATAGTATGTATGTTGTGTTTTTGAAAATGGTCAGTTGTTAAGTTGTAGAACTATTATAAGATAATTATGTTATACATTTTTGGAATTGGGATTCACACCTATCCATTTCCCTTTGTTCAGATAGAATTTGAACACCCCTAGAATTATCCCATTTGTGTACTAGAAAATGTTGGGAAAACAAGTCGGTTATTATGAGAGCCATGTTCTCTAGAAATAACCTCTCTCATCTGCAATGCCCTCTGTGTTTAGTCAATAATATTATACCATGATTTCTTGATTATTATCTATAATTATGATATTAAAATAAATCACATGTCCATGCCATGTTTCTCACACTAGGCATGACCCACATGAGATTGGGGATTGGTTGTTGGCTGCGTCATAATTATGATCAAAGTAAGATAATAAAACAAAAAAAAATAAGTTTGAACATGAAAGATAAACAAAAAAATGTTTCAGGTGTTTCATCCACACATCAAAGCCTCCCCTCTCCAAAATGTGCATCTATGGATCCACCTTAGTGATCGAGTGCTTGAGCTCAGCTAGCTTCCGCTGAGTGGTCTCAAAGGCCTACAACCATGCATCCAGGTCTTCCTTATCTTCATTGTCTTGGGAGTGAACATTTTCTACCTTGATCCACTATTGGTTATTCTCTGCCCAACACTAAGCCTATGCCTTCTTGATCATTGACTCATTGGCCTAATATGCTTCTAGTTAAGCCCTTATACTACTAGTGATCTCATCTTGAGTAGCGATTTTCATCACGTGTTCCTATGACAACCCCTATTGATGGGAAATTTATTCATCAACATTCTAAAGATCATAAAAACCTTTAGCCTTGTGTATCCAATAGTCCAGATCAATATCCTTTCATTCTGTATATTCTCTGACAATGAGGAAGTCCCGTTCCATCACATATACAGTTGTAGAATTAACCCCACCAGTCCCTAGGCTAACCAACCAATGGTTGAGAGATCCCGCCCATTGTGGAATTTCACCTATCTAGATATAATTTATAAAGTTATGCACATTCCTCCATGCTTTTAAATGGATATCCTGATTATCCATGATAACCGTTGGGAGAAAATCCTCAAAATCTTTAGTTTAAATAGGATCATGAGGAAAGGATTCCAATATATTTTTGACTAGATCCCAAAGATGTAGGTATTCAAATGTGAGCGGCTATAAAACTAATCCATTAGTATGAATGAAGATATTGATTATTATTCAAGTTAATTATTCACCATAAGCCTCCCCACTAGTGGAAGAAGTTTATGCTACATATTGAGGCATCACAGAGGTATAATTCACCATCATAACACCCTTGTAAACTCTTTATAGTGGCATAATCTCAACCTCAGTTCCCACAACCACCACTCATGACAATTCAGATCTAGGAAAACCCAAGGCATCATCCCACTCTACTCTAGCCTCCAACGCAGTCACTACTTCATGCATAGAAACATCAGTCCCATAATACACTTTTGGTGGAACCTCTTTGATCAACTCATTCACCACAACACCTTATGATGAAATTTTCTAGGGCCTTGCCTCTCCCCTTCAATTAAGTTCATGGTCTCAGCAGTCCCCTCCAGTGTATTTTCTATGGTTGGTTCGACCACAACGGGTTACCTAGATATTTTTTCAGGAAGAGAAGCATCCAATATCTCCTTCCTAGCTTCCATAGACACTATCTCAGTGGTTGGTATCAATGATTGATTGGCCGCATCCACGATGTCGGTAAGGGTTCCCACACACTTCCCATTAGGGGGTTTGGTTCCCTCACCCCTTGCAACATCCCTATACCATTATTACTACCTAGGTATTCTTCTGAACCAGTAAGGTGGCTCATCCCTACTCATTTCCAGCATGAATACATCATCCCTCAAGAAAAATCCATAAAGAAACAACCTTTTTCACATAGGATATTCTTTTTTATCCTTTTATAGTAGAACAAAAAAAATTCACGATCTAAAGAGCTTTATATGTACTCCTAAATCATAATTTTTTTCTCCATGTCCTCCCTCTAAGAAGAATATGTGTTGAATTCCTGAGTGACCTCCTAGGATCCATTGGATTCAATGGATATGTGGCTTTCTAAATCTGGTTCATGAAGCTCAATCACTAAGACTGTTAGCAATGTTGGTTCACAGAGCATTGGGTCACAAATCTCCCTTTATTAATATTCAGTTTGCGGTGTCCAATTAAATAAATATAATTTTTGAAGTAAATGCTCATTTTTTTGGTTCTCTAATGTAGTGTTCACCGAGATTTTTCACAACGATGAAAATATTCATGAAGAGGGAACCAATTTTTTTCTTAGTGTGATGGTATAGTGCATTTCAGGGCCCCATCTCCACTCATTATAGGTGAATTGTCGGCCAGATATTCATGATGGAATTCAAAACCTCAACCACAAAAAAATCAATATCCCAAGTAATAATCATAAATGATCATCATGAAAATGATAGATCATCAATTTTGAACAATCCTACCTTAGAATGCAACCCTCCTTTTACCGTCCACTCCCATTATAAGAGGGGTGATTTTTTGTGCTAAAAGACATTCCATAAGCATATTTGAGGAATATATAGTTGTTTTAAAGTCAATTTAAGCCAAAATGGATAAAAACCCTTACAAAGGAGTCTATTTCACTAAGACCCTAGCCTTTATGAATATCCAAACTTTTCATAATCTCCTCAACTTTGGAATACCCTTTGTGAATAAAAAAAGTCCTGATGGTGTCACCCACAGTTCTGATAGCGCTTTATGATTGCATGAAGGTTTGAGGGTGTCCTCCACAAGTCAGATAGTGCTTTATGGTAAAATAAAGGGTTTAGGTGTCCTCCATGATTCTGAGAGTGCTTCACAGCTACATAAAGGTTTGACAGTGTCCTCTACGAGTCCTATGGAACCGCAACCATTCAAAAAACCAAAAAGTTCCATTACAAACCACTTCCCATGTTTAAAAAACCCCTTTTATTATAAATACCCTCTAATTCAAGCTTTTGGAGGATGGTTGGCTGACCATTCAGCTTTAAAATCGCTCCCAATTCATGAACATCATGATCATCACAAACCAGAACAAAATGGATCCTCCAAGGTACTTAGGCTTTAAGAAACCCCATTTAGTGTGTTATTTAAGGCCTTTTCCCTAGGTATAGATTCCTTTTGTGAAGGAATATTCCCTTTTTTAATGAAGAAGACCAAATGGGGATCTTGAGGCTTCACAAAGCATTCCACATTTGTGAAGCACTCCTTTCTTAATTATGGGATTCATCTTGAGGTAGGGTCACCCTATTCCATGAAGCCTACCCCTTTATAAATCAACTGACCTCTATGAAGCACTTGATATTTATGAATCAACACTCAACGAGGCTCTAATATTCATGAATCCACTATCTTGAACTCTCAATTATACCTTCATTAAGTTGTCACCTCTTCACAAAGGTTGAGTGTCCAAATCCACCACACTCATCCAGACTCAGTCTGGCCACACCTCAAGTCCCTACATGACCTATGCCACCAATTCATATGGCCCACACCACCTTAAGTATGGTTTGATATTCCCACATGTTGTTTTCTTTTTAGAATAGGTACGCTAACACATGTTGTTTTTGGACATTGTCATGCTAACTTGGAAATCTTGATTGACCACTCCTCCATTTCGTTGAACCATACAATTGAAAAAGCCATTCCCATCCCATTGGTGCACAAGAAGCAGTTATGTAAGACCAATAGGTGAGGATTGAGTCCTCCACATTCAAGTTGAATGATGTAAAACTACTTAGTCCCAAATTCCTCAACACATGACATTTAAATATAACCTTACCGTATGCAACAAGTGCATGATGATCCATGTGTGTGTGGCATGGTTTGGTATCCACACAGTCTACCCTCGTCGGGAATGAGATCCTCCCCAAATGTAGTGAGATCCTCCTTTCATGGAATGATATCCTCCTCTGGAAGCTTCAATGTGTATGCCCCACACCATTTATCATTGACGATTATTTCATGACATGAGTGTTAGGTATACTACTTCATCTGGTTTCTCACACCGATAATTACTCACATGGGACTAGAGGTTAGTAGAGACTATGAAATCCACAAAACATCCATATGGGCCTTATTTATTGATATAAACCCCAAATTCCATTGATATGGGCTGCTCCCTTGTATAATCCCTAACCACATGTTCCACTTTTATGTGTATCCTCCTTAGGTATATGCCCCAACCCGTTATGAACTAGGTGGGTTTTGATTCCCAACCAACTGGGACATTTAGTAAGCTTCCATGAGGTCCAAATCCAATATCTATATCTATTATGGTCTCCTCCTAAATACATACTTGATATGATCATGCACCTAACCTTTGAGACCAAATCTCTTCCAGGTCCTTCAAGTAGCTCAAGGAATAATACCCACACAAACTCCAACCAATATAAACCCTCTTGGGAATGGATTATTCCATGTGTAATCCCCACACCATTGTCACGACCCGCCCTCGGGGTCCGTGCCGTGACTACCCCAAGCCCGCCTTCCATAGGCCAGGGGCTGGCGACTAGCACCAAGGCGTAAATCCCGGTAAAAAGGGAAGGCATTGCCTTTGTAAAGTAAACAAACACCACAGAGTAAGCAAGCGGAAAGTAAACACTAAGCAAAAGCAGAGTCCAACTGAAAGTGCGGAAAAGTAAATGGGCCAGTATACAAACCCAAACTGAAAGTAAAGTACAACTCGAAAGGGAAAACAGCAACTGAAAAGTAAAAGCCGCTACACCGAGCTGTCCACCGGAAGTCCCACCTGAAGGGTGGGTACAGATAGCTCCACTGCTCCACGGGTCCCGCCGTCCGCTCCGAGCACGTCCCGCCCAGTGGTCCACCTCCAGGTACCGTCCTGCTCTGCAAGCCTCAGCTAAGATCAACGCTGTCCGTCGTCTGCAACCAACACAATGTAGTGCGGGCAAAGCCCGTGCAGGGGTGAGTATAAGCTACTCAGTAGGGACCCCGAGACCCCTGAAGGTCTCTCAAAATCCACAAAGGATAAACCACGAAGAAAGGTACAATCACGAAGTAATAACCGACACTGCTTAGGTATATGCCCATACATATACCTAAGTCATCAATTTCAAATACGCTCCAACCTCCGAGCCCAAGTACCACTCAGTCCACACAGGAAAGTAAACGTATTCCACACAGGAAAGCAAAACGTAATCCACACAGGATAGCACAACACAATCCACACAGGAAAGCAACAGGATTCAGCTCACACAGGTATACTTCTTCAAAAGACGATAAAGATGATCTCTGATCCATCTAAGTCGTTGGACCCACGAAGGATTGATAGGTAACTAACCCCCGCAAAAGACCCACACAGGATCGGGCCCACATAGGACCTGTAGGCGCTGGTTCACACAGGACCGCTGAGCGCAAGGACCCACACAGGATCGGACCCACACAGGATCGGGCCCACACAGGACCTGTAGCACTGATCCACGTAGGATCGCTGAGTGATGAAGTCGTCGTCGTCGAATCCACACAGGATCTATGTACTGTCGTCGTCGCAGTCACAGTAGTAGTAGCAGCAGTAGTAGTAGTCACAGTAACAGTCGCACTAGGGTTCCCGCACACAGCAAGCTCGTTCGGAGGGTCCGCTCCACGAGCCGAGAGGCTGATACATCAACTGTCACAAAGTCCAGAGTTGATGTATCCAAATGTTCTGTATCGCCAACAGGAACTCAACACAACAGACGGCGCATCGATCAGACGCCCGGTCTGAGAGTTATTGGCATTTTCGTCCCCGGGGCCCGGTTGGTTTTTAAGGAAAAACCAACCCGACCATACTCCACCTGCATCCAAACCTCGGGCGGAGTTTGCCAAAAGATCCGTCTCACTAAGAGGAACAAAACAAAGCTAACGGTACGTCAATCGGACGTCCGTAGCTCAAGATATGAGCATTTCCGCTCCGAAGGCCCGGTTGGTTTCGTGAACGAACCAACCCGGCCGAACTCAAAGTATTCTGAAACCTTGAGTGCAATATACTGAAACGACCTTCTCGATCCAAGGATCGCGTTGCCGCAGACGGTTCGTCGATCGGAGGTCCGTGGCTCAAGTTATGGCCAAAAGACCGAAACTGATCCGAAACGGGGGGTCCGGGTCCGGGCCGACCCGGCCCGACCCCCCCTGGGTCGGTCCGCACCGGGTCGACCCGACCCGGGTCAGACCCGGCGCGGCGGCCTGGCGCCGCACGGAGGTGGCACGCGGGGGGAATCAATCCCCCGCTTGATTGAAGAGGCGGCGCGGCTATATGCCGCGCCCTTTGAAAAAAAAGGCCCCCCAACGTGGGGGCCGGCTTGAAGAAAAACCGGGGGGCCTCCTGCCCCCCCTCAAGGGAACCGCCCTCCTCTTAAATGAGGAGGGTTTTAATGCTGTCCGGGGGAATTTATTTCCCCCGGCCTTTGACCTTCCGGCCGGCCAACTGCCGGCCGGTTTTCTCCAACGGGACCGGAAAAATCCGGTCCCCTTTTTGGCTTCCGACGCCGGCGGCCCGGCCGCCGGTCTTCTCGTTCCGCCGCGGCCCGGAACCGGCCGCGGTGTTCGTCGTCCGGCGCGGTGCGACGGCACCGCGCCCCTCCGCCGCGCCTTTGATTTCCTTCAACGCGGCGCGACGGCGTCGCATTCTTGATGATTCTTCCATGGCGCGGCGCGACGGCGTCGCGTAAAAAGAATTGGGCGAATATCTGCGTGGTGCGACGGCACCACGCCACCTTGATTCATCCGCAAAATAAAACACCAAGAACGAAGGAGGGGGTTCAGCCGTGTTCATGCGGTCTGGCCCCCTCACGTTAAAACACAACTTAAATATTCAATATCCTCACGTTAGTCATGCGAACCACGAGCAAGAATAAAATAATTAAACAATAATAAACAACCCCTACCTTGGGTATAGGTTCGATGATTTGTCAACGTCCCGCGGAAGACAACGTCGCGGAGGTCGGGCGTCGCGGTAGTCGTTCGTGAAATCCGATGACGAAGAGGTGCGTCCGATGAGATACGTCGTTGGCGAATCTTCATATGCTGACGAAGGGAGTCCGAGGAGGAAGCGGTGTTCCCTCTCGTTGACACGGAAGACGAAGAAGAGAGGAGTGGCGTTCTTCGTCGGAACTTGAGCGTTCTTCGTCAAGTTGAGCGTTCTTCGTCAAGTTGAAGAAGAAGGAGGAGGAGCTCTCAAAAAAATCCTCTAAAGTTGGCTAAACGAAACTAACCAAATAAAAAAAAAGTTCCTCCTTATTTTATTTACCAAGCCAAGGAATTCAAAACTTCAAATTCAAAAACATAACACTTAATTAATTATACATGTCATGTGTAATTAATTAGATGTTAAGTTAACAACTTTTAAGAGGGAGAGAGGGGAGTTTAAGGGGGAATATGAGAGGTTTAGGTTCGTGTGGGTCCCACCACACTTAATCCTCTCAAGGGAGGTTAAGTGGGTGTGGGTCCCACCCCTAACTCCCTTTGAGAGGAGTTAACCTACAAAAGTAAAATAAAAAGAATTCCACATTTTTTTATTCAACTTTTTATAATTCTCCCAAAAACTAACTTTCATCCCGCAACAAACGCAACTTCCGAAAAGGTCTCTTTAAGCGAATATCGGCGCTGCGAGTTCATCGGTGCCCTCGGATTTCAATTCCGAGCACCGGATCAAAAGTTAGGAATTCCCGCTCGTTTGTTCACTGAACGTACCCGAGCCAAACTTCGGAAATTGATTCCGGGCACTCCGGGCCTCGGAATCAGGGGCCGTCAGAAACCGCGCTCTTGTAAAATTCTAAAGAAAATTAAGAAAAAATTTCCCTTGAATTTTACGGGTCTTTACATTACTCCCACCTCAGGGCTTTACGTCCCCGTAAAGATACATAAAAAACTAGGGAAACAAATGAGGGTACTGAGCACGCATCTGAGCCTCCCGCTCCCATGTGCTCTCCTGGAGATTCCCGTGCTGCCATATGATGCGCACAAGAGGAATCGTTCGCCCACGCAGGACCCGCTCCTGTCGATCCTCTATCTCCACCGGGACCTCCGTAAAAGTCTCCCCATCATCAATGTCAAGCTCCCCATGGTCAATGATGTGCGTCGGGTCGTGCACGTATCTCCTCAGCTGGGATACGTGGAAGACGTCGGGCACCCAGTGCAACTGAGGTGGCAGAGCCAGGCGATAATCCACCTCGCCAACCCTGCTGAGGACCTGGAAGGGGCCGATGAAGCACAGAGATAACTTGCCGCCTCGTCCAATCTCCGAATACCACATCGAGGTGAGACCCGCAAGAAGACGTGGTCGCCATCCTCGAACTCCAGTGGCCTCCGCCTCCTGTCAGCGTATAACTTCTGCCAGCTCTATGCTGTCCTCATCCGCTCCTGGATGACCTGGACCTTCTCTGTCGTGGCCAGGACCATCTCCGGTCCCACGAGTGCTGACTCTCCAGGGTCTGTCCAGCACAAAGGAGATCTACAAGGTCGGCCGTACAACGCCTCGTATGGTGCCATCTCGATAGTGGAGTGGTAGCTGTTGTTTTACGCAAACTCCACCAAGGGTAGGTGGTCCTCCCAGCTACGACCAAAGTCGAGGACACATGCGCGGAGCATGTCCTCGAGAGTCTGAATGGTCCTCTCCGTCTGACCATCCGTCTGAGGGTGAAAGGTTGTTCTCAGACGTAGCTGCATCCCGAACGCCTCCTGTAACCCCTTCCAAAGCCGGGAAGTAAAGCGAGCATCTCGATCAGAGACGATAGATGATGGCACGCCGTGGAGCCGCACAATCTCTTGAACGTAGAGACGTCCCAAGCTCTCTACTGAGCCCTTCACTCTGATGGGTAAGAAGTGTGCCGACTTGGTGAGTCGGTCAACAATCACCCAGATGGAGTCGTGACCTCTGGAAGTACGTGGAAGTCCAGTCACAAAGTCCATAGATATGCCGTCCCACTTCCACTCCGGAACCTCCAAGGGCTGTACCAAGCCTGCTGGTACCTGATGCTCTACCTTCACCTGCTAGCAGGTGAGGCATCGAGAAACGAACTCTGCTACAACCTTCTTCATGCCCGGACACCCGTGCTGTCGTCTGAGGTCCTGGTACATCTTTTCCACTCCAGGATGTACCGCCAAAGGATAAGTGTGAAACTCTCTCAGCACTTCCTCTCGCAAAGCGACTGGTACCATGGTGCGTCCTCTGAAAAGGATGCCGTGCTCTGCTCCAAGGGAGAAACCATCAGGTGCCTGTCCCGAGGATATCTGTGCATGACGTGTCTCACAGTCAGCGTCCCCACGCTGTGCCTCCCTGACTCGCTGCAGTAGTGGAGGAGTGACTGTGAGAGACTGAAGGAAGGCTGCTCCATCTCAATCCACGAAGGATATCTGCAAAGAGGCTAGCTGCTCTGTTGCCTCCTCAAGTAGCTGAAAGCCCGTCCTCCTGCTGAGGGCATCGGCTACTACGTTCCCCTTCCCAGGAGTATAGACTATCTCAAAGTCATAGTCCTGGAGGAACTCGAGCCATCGCCGCTGTCTCAGGTTCAGGTCCTTCTGCGAAAAGATATACCTGAGACTCTGATGATCGGAAAAGACTGTAAAGAGCTCGCCCATCAGGTAGTGTCGCCATGTCTTCAGAGCGAAGACCACTGCTGCTAACTCCAGGTCATGGGTAGCGTAGTTCTGCTCATGCGGCCTCAACTGACGTGATCCGTAGGCGATCACTGCCCGCTCCTGCATCAGAACACATCCGAGTCCGGTCCCTGATGTATCGCAGTAGACTACGTACCCTACTCCCTCCTCGGGCAACCTCAAGATGGGTGCGCTAGTCAATCTCTGTCTCAGCTCCTGGAAGCTCTGCTGACATCTGTCTGACCACACGAAGGGTTTCCCCTTCTTCGTCAAAGCTGTGAGTGATGCCGCAACTCTAGAGAAGTCTGGCACGAATCTCCGATAGTATCCAGCTAGTCCCAAGAAACTCTGAACCTCAGTCACGCTCCTGGGTGGCTCCCAAGCTAACACAGCCTCAATCTTCGCGGGATCTATTGCAACTCCCGCCTCAGAGATAACGTGTCCCAAGAAGTGGACCTCACGTATCCAGAACTGGCACTTCAAGAGCTTACCATAAAGCTGATGCTCTCGGAGTGTGTCTAGTACAACTCGCAAATGATAGGCGTGCTCCTCCTCTGTCGTAGAGTAAATCAGAATGTCGTCGATGAAGACCACGACAAACCGATCGAGGTATGGCTGAAAGATCCTGTTCATGAGAGCCATGAACACTGCTGGAGCATTGGTTACACCGAAAGGCATAACCAAGAACTCAAAGTGGCCATACCGACATCTGAAAGCCGTCTTCTGCACATCCTCGTCTCTGACTCTGAGCTGATGATAGCCTGACCTGAGGTCTATCTTCGAGAACCACCGTGCTCCCTTGAGCTGATCAAAGATGTCATCAATCCTCGGTAGCAGATACTTGTTCACCACTGTGACCTGGTTCAGGCGACGATAGTCAACACAAAGTCGCAAGCTCCCGTCCGCCTTCTTGGCGAACAAAATCGGGGAAGCCCAGGGTGAAACACTGGGTCGGATGAACCCCTTGCACTACAAGTCCTCCAACTGTACTCGTAGCTCTCGAAGCTCGGCGGGGGCCATCCGATATGCTGGAGTGGATATCGGGGATGTCCCGAGGTACAAGTCAATATAAAAGTCTACCTCTCTGCGAGGAGGTAGCCCTGGAACATCGTCGGGAAAAACGTCCACAAACTAATCCACCACTGCAGGAAAACCAGGACTCTGCACGTCAACTGCTCCAAGGATAAGGCTAGCCAACTGATGAGTGATGGGTTGTCCTCTCCTCCGCGGAAGTCCATCCTGTGCTGCTAAGGCTCCCTTCTCTCCGGTGAAGGTGTACCTGCTCCCGTCGGTGCGTACACATCGCACCTTGCGCCTAAAACAGTCAATTTGTGCATGGACCGTAGATAGCCAATCCATGCCCAAGATGACGTCGTAAGGCCTCGACGCTGCTACAAGAAGATCCCAGCCGAAGCTCTCGCCTCCTAGAGTAAGCTCACACTGCCGGCACCAGTGCGTAATCGTCGAGTCTGCTCCCGTAGCAGTCTCTAGCCGTAAGGATCGAGCCAACGGCTCTGTCGGAATCTCCGAGCTCCGAACAAGAGCAGAGGCTATGAAAGAGTGACTCGCTCCTGTGTCTATAAGAACTGCAGCAAGGGTGGAATAGAAACAGATAATACCTCTAATCATCTCGGGTGCGCCGTGGTCGTAGGCCTCTGCTGCCTGGAGCTGTGCCTGTCTCTGCCCGCCAGCTCCCTGTGGTCGGGGTGGACCTCCTGGTGGTGGTGGTGGCAGAGCCTCAAAGCGTCGCCCACCACCGGCTGCTCGTCCAGCTCCTCTGCCTCGTTCGCCTCCTCCCTGCAGACCGCCACGGTCGACCCTCTGCCTCTGCCTCGGTGGTCCCTCAACCGTCTGCTGCTCCTCGGCACGGCGGGTCGGGCAGTCACGAGCCATGTGGCCCTGCCCGCCGCACGAGTAGCACTGTCTGCCTCTCGAAAGACTGGCTCCTCGCTGTGTGCCCCGCACTGCTGAACCAGTGTCCTGAGGTCGTCTGCCCGAAGGTCTGGTCTGCCTGGACCCCTGAGTCATCCGTCGACTGCCTGCTGCAGATGACTCTACCACGTGCTGTCCTGCGGTGGGTCACTGCGCTGGTGTAGACTCAGCAAGGAAGCTCTCGATCAGAAGGGCCCGCTCCAGTACTCCTGTCTGAGTCGGTATGCTGAGGGAGATCAGCGATGCCCTGATCTCGTGTCTCAAACCCTGCTCGAAGGTCCGGGCCAGGAAGAATGGGTCCCGTACCATGTCGGTCGAGTAGCGCGAGAGATCGGTAAATCTCGCCGAGTACTGAGCGACCGTCATGCTGCCCTGCCGCAGCTGTAGAAGCTCCTGGATACGCACCGCACGAAGGGTGGCTGGGACGAACTCCGAGCGGAAGAGGCTCTCAAAGTCCGTCCAAAGTAGAGATGCCTCATCGTGCACCTGGAGCATCAAGCTCCACCATCGTCCTGCTGCTGCGTGTAGTAGGCTCGCAGCGAGGATCACCATGAGGTTTGCTCGTGTCCTCACTAGCCTAAACACTCGTACCACTGCCTCCAGCCAGTCCTCTGCTGCCTGGGGATCCGTCTCCCCGCGAAACCTGGGCGGTCTCTGGCGCTGAAACTCATGCAGTGCGCTGAGGCGACGTGCATCGTCAGTGGCTTCTGCTGGAAGCATCGGGGGCTCGGCGGGTAGAGCTACCGCTGGTGCCACTGCTGACAAAGGGCCCTGCACCGAGGCCTCGTCACTCGGTGGGCTGTCGTCACGCTCGACTCTCGGAACCCTAGCTGGCTTCCGTCGTGGGGCCATCCTGAAAAGGAAACAGGTGCGCCACGGTCAGAACAGTATACCTGGTGAGCTGATATAAGTAATCACAAAGAAAACTTTTAAACACACACGCAATCAATGTTTTCGTGCATTAAGTCGGAAATCAGAAGTCAGGGTCCTGGTGTACGGATACGTCGGCCGCCGCACCAACACTGGACTCCCAGGACTGATAACCACACTCAATACGCTAAACATTATTGCTTCACATAGAAAAGATTAGAGTTCGCGGTAGAACCGAACTCCTCTGATACCAATTTGTCACGACCCGCCCTCGGGGTCCGTGTCGTGACTACCCCAAGCCCGCCTTCCATAGGCCAGGGGCTGGCGACTAGCACCAAGGCGTAAATCCCAGTAAAAAGGGAAGGCATTGCCTTTGTAAAGTAAACAAACACCACAGAGTAAGCAAGCGGAAAGTAACACTAAGCAAAATCAGAGTCCAACTGAAAGTGCGGAAAAGTAAATGGGCCAGTATACAAACCCAAACTGAAAGTAAAGTACAGCTCGAAAGGGAAAACAGCAACTGAAAAGTAAAAGCTGCTACACCGAGTTGTCCACCGGAAGTCCCACCTGAAGGGTGGGTACAGATAGCTCCACTGCTCCACGGGTCCCGCCATCCGCTCCGAGCATGTCCCGCCCAGTGGTCCACCTCCAGGTACCGTCCTGCTCTGCAAGCCTCAGCTAAGATCAACGTTGTCCGTCGTCTGCAACCAACACAACGTAGTGCGGGCAAAGCCCGTGCAGGGGTGAGTATAAGCTACTCAGTAGGGACCCCGAGACCCCTGAAGGTCTCTCAAAATCCACAAAGGATAAACCACGAAGAAAGGTACAATCACGAAGTAACAATCGACACTGCTTAGGTATATGACCATACATATACCTAAGTCATCAATTTCAAATACGCTCCAACCTCTGAGCCCAAGTACCACTCAGTCCACACAGGAAAGTAAACGTATTCCACACAGGAAAGCAAAACGTAATCCACACAGGATAGCACAACACAATCCACACAGGAAAGCAACAGGATTCAGCTCACACAGGTATACTTCTTCGAAAGACGATAAAGATGATCTCTGATCCATCTAAGTCGTCGGACCCACGAAGGATCGATAGGTAACTAACCCCCGCAAAAGACCCACACAGGATCGGGCCCACATAGGACCTGTAGGCGCTGGTTCACACAGGACCGCTGAGCGCAAGGACCCACACAGGATCAGACCCACACAGGATCGGGCCCACACAGGACCTGTAGCACTGATCCACGTAGGATCGCTGAGTGCTGAAGTCGTCGTCGTCGAATCCACACAGGATCTATGTACTGTCGTCGTCGCAGTCACAGTAGTAGTAGCAGTAGTAGTAGTAGTCACAGTAACAGTCGCACTAGGGTTCCCGCGCACAGCAAGCTCGTTCGGAGGGTCCGCTCCACGAGCCGAGAGGCTGATACATCAACTGTCACAAAGTCCAGAGTTGATGTATCCAAAAGTTCTGTATCTCCAACAGGAACTCAACGCAACAGACGGCGCGTCGATCGGACGCCCGGTCTGAGAGTTATTGGCATTTTCGTCCCCGAGGCCCGGTTGGTTTTTAAGGAAAAACCAACCCGACCGTACTCCACCTGCGTCCAAACCTCGGGCGGAGTATGCCAAAAGATCCGTCTCACTAAGTGGAACACAACAAAGCTGACGGTACGTCAATCGGACGTCCGTAGCTCAAGATATGAGCATTTCCGCTCCGAAGGCCCGGTTGGTTTCGTGAACGAACCAACCCGGACGAACTCAAAGTATTCCGAAACCCTGAGTGCGATATACCGAAACGACCGTCTCGATCCAAGGATCGTGTTTCCGCAGACGGTTCATCGATCGGAAGTCCGTGGCTCAAGTTATGAAGAAAAGACCGAAACTGATCCGAAACGGGGGGTCCGGGTCCGGGCCGACCCGGCCCGACCCCCCCCCCCCCCTGGGTCGGTCCGAACCGGGTCGACCCGACCCGGCCCGGCCGGCCGGCCGGCCGGAAGCGCGGCGACGCGGTGGCACGACGGCCTGGCGCCGCACGGAGGCGGCACGCGGGGGGAATCAATCCCCCGCTTGATTGAAGAGGCGGCACGGCTATATGCCGCGCCCTTTGAAAAAAACGGCCCCCCCACGTGGGGGCCGGCTTGAAGAAAAACAGGGGGGCCTCCTGCCCCCCCTCAAGGGAACCGCCCTCCTCTTAAATGAGGAGGGTTTTAATGCTGGTCGGGGGAATTTATTTCCCCCGGCCTTTGACCTTCCGGCCGGCCAACTGCCGGCCGGTTTTCTCCAACGGGACCGGAAAAATCCGGTCCCCTTTTCGGCTTCCGACGCCGGCGGCCCGGCCGCCGGTCTTCTCATTCCGCCGCGGCCCGGAACCGGCCGCGGTGTTCGTCATCCGGCGCGGTGCGACGGTACCGCGCCCCTCCGCCGCGCCTTTGATTTCCTTGAACGCGGCGCGACGGGGTCGCATTCTTGATGATTCTTCCATGGCGCGGCGCGACGGCGTCGCGTAAAAAGATTTGGGCGAATATCCGCGTGGTGCGACGGCACCACGCCACCTTGATTCATCCGCAAAATAAAACACCATGAACGAAGGAGGGGGTTCGGCCGTGTTCATGCGGTCCGGCCCCCTCACGTTAAAACACAACTTAAATATTCAATATCCTCACGTTAGTCATGCGAACCACGAGCAAGAATAAAATAATTAAACAATAATCAACAACCCCTACCTTGGGTATAGGTTCGAAGATTTGTCAACATCCCGCGGAAGACAACGTCGCGGAGGTCGGGCGTCGCGGTAGTCGTTCGTCAAATCCGATGACGAAGAGGTGCGTCCGATGAGATACGTCGTTGGCGAATCTTCGTATGCCGACGAAGGGAGTCCGAGGAGGAAGCGGTGTTCCCTCTCGTTGACATGGAAGACGAAGAAGAGAGGAGCGGCGTTCTTCGTCGGAACTTCAGCGTTCTTCGTCAAGTTGAGCGTTCTTCGTCAAGTTGAAGAAGAAGGAGGAGGAGCTCTCAAAAAAATCCTCTTAAGTTGGCTAAACGAAACTAACCAAATAAAAAAAAGTTCCTCCTTATTTTATTTACCAAGCCAAGGAATTCAAAACTTCAAATTCAAAAACATAACACTTAATTAATTATACATGTCATGTGTAATTAATTAGATGTTAAGTTAACAACTTTTAAGAGGGAGAGAGGGGAGTTTAAGGGGGAAGATGAGAGGTTTAGGTTCGTGTGGGTCCCACCACACTTAATCCTCTCAAGGGAGGTTAAGTGGGTGTGGGTCCCACCCCTAACTCCCTTTGAGAGGAGTTAACCTATAAAAGTAAAATAAAAAGAATTCCACATTTTTTTATTCAACTTTTTATAATTCTCCCAAAAACTAACTTTCATCCCGCAACAAACGCAACTTCCGAAAAGGTCTCTTTAAGCGAATATCGGCGCTGCAAGTTCATCGGTGCCCTCGGATTTCAATTCCGAGCACCGGATCAAAAGTTAGGAATTCCCGCTCGTTCGTTCACTGAACGTACCCGAGCCAAACTTCGGAAATTGATTCCGGGCACTCCGGGCCTCGGAATCAGGTGCCGTCAGAAACCGCGCTCTTGCAAAATTCTAAATAAAATTAAGAAAAAATTTCCCTTGAATTTTACGGGTCTTTACAACCATCCCTCGTTGGTGCTCTATTCATGATGTGAGCATCCTTACATCATGATGTTAAAATAGATGGATTGGTCTTCTTAGATGACCTTAAACTATGTCATTGAACTATATGGGTCTTGATACATGTCTTATAAATAGGGTATGTAGGACACCTCTTTTAGGTTAAGTATCGACTAATGGTGAACCTAAGAGATACCTCGTAGGGATATAACTCTCTGATCCACCTCCAGGGATGTTCTGATCATCTTTCATTTTTTGATTTCTTTTCTTTATAGGACAAACCTCCCAGTTCATCCTGTACAGGGAATTATGATCCTTCCATCAGAAAACATTTTGTTGTGAAATATTTCATCCTAGGTGTGAAACTTCTTGATCCAACACTATGGGGTTTCTTTTTAAAAAACTACATCTCAACAAGATGTTTAACTTGTGACCCCAAACACACACCTCATGAAAAATTGGGAATTCCTAAGGTAAAATCCTTGGAAGATATAGACCTATGTTATCAAATACGTCATGAAAAACTTGGGATACATGTGGAAAATTCCTTGTAAAATATACACCATTGGCATTAGATACCTCATGATCAACACACTACTCTATAGGTTTCGTGCTAAAGATTCATCCATGATTTTCCCTCTTATGAGGAAGAATAAGGGTGACCAATATTCCTAGCATCCCGACACCCCGTAGATCACCAACTTGACTACTCTCTGGATCTAAGGTTTTTTCCCTATCAAGAACCACTATAATGACCAAACAGAAACACTATAATTAATCAGTGTCCACAATGAGATGGCATCATGAATGAGTTACATGAACATGACTTAACTCTATAAGGGAGACCCAGACTTGGAATCCAATTCCTAGGATGAATCCATGGAAATAGAAACCAATATACCTTCATCCCATTTTGATAAAGGATTGGAAATTGTCGAAAAACCTGAGGACATGATCCCACCTTTGTAAAGAATGAATTTGTAATAACAAGCACCCCAACACACATTAATATACAGGTAGTGGCCCTAGTGAAAGAATTAGAAACTCCAATAAAAAACATGAAAACATATAAAACAATTACCTTTATAATAATATTCTTTGAAAATGTGAATTATACAATATCTGTAATAAAAACACACAACTTTTTATCAAATAAAACATTATAAACCCATATAAAACTATTGAAACCCTTATAGGAATCATAGATAATTATATTCCAAATTCAGGTTAAGAATGTGTAAAAAATTACATGAACCCTTTTAAATACATATAAGAAACCACCCTAGTAAACATCATCTATCATTAGTTTTAAGACACGGAACATTACCCAATGTGTTTTAGATCTAAATCACTCTCACGCATTATATAAGTTATATAAATATAATCTGTCTTATAATCTATATCAGGTTCGCTATTCGTATAAGTTGTATCTCAATCACCCTTCATCATATATAATGATCAAGAACCATGTAAATTAATAAAACATTTTAATATTTCTCCACTAATTTATAAAACCCTTGAATAAATCTTTTGGACCCGTATAGAAAAACATGGTTATCCAAATTCCCTTTCCTTTTAAAACGGGTTTTACAAACTGTGATACACAAATAATAAGGGAAAGAGAGTTTTTTTGTTCAGAAAAATATAAAATGATATAAGAGAATATTTTCAAAAAATAAATTTTATAGTTTGAAGAAATTACCATTAACCCTATAAATGCTAAAATATATCATTCATTTTTTCATTTATAAATAAATTCAAAAAATTCCGTACGAAATGTAAAAGGAAAATCCATTTCAAAACAATTGAAATAATTTCAAAATAAACATAAAATTTAATTTAGAATTAATTTATTTCCATATAAATACATTCATAAAATAATTTTAAGAAAAAGTGCATGGATTAATTTTTTTTAAATAATCCTTTTGAACCATTAAAATGCGGTTTTATGGTAAAGTTTCACTTAACATGATTCTAACTAAACACAAATATTATTTATGTTCCTAAACACTTTTTTTAATAAATTTACATTCATAAGAATATTTTTAAATTTTATTATTTCTATTAAATGTTATATTCAATTTCATAATCAATTTACTTTACCACATATGTTTTGATGACATTCGAATTGTCTATGCAAAATGACACTAACAAGTTGACTATGGTCAAAGTGGTCATTATTAAATATTCTATTGAATAATAATCCCAAAAATTATTATAATTTTTGTATATAGAATATACCTTCTAAAAAATAATGATATATATTTATAAAATATGAATTTTTTTACAAACATGGGGATGGTTGGATGTACATACACATGATTAACATTTAAATTTTTCAAAGAACATGATAGAAAAAATGTAAGTATAATTATAACGTTTAAGAATTATTATTATATTATAAATTCCGTATAATTTATATAAATATAATTATTTATAACATCAATGTGATATGATCATGGAAACCCAATCACATCGCATCATGGAGGTGGTAATCCAACTTACGCATGAATGACATTATCGTTTTTTCCATAGTTGGAATGGAAATGAATTAGATGGTATATTACCTTTCTAGAATGATAATAATCTCAAATATATCATTTATATATATCAAATCCATAATTATAATCATAATAATATCTGTTTATGTAAAATAAATTACATCGGTTTCTAAGGCGGTAGTCTTGCATACCCATGAACAACAGTTTCTATTTCCATTTTATATAAGAGGCGATTCATATAGGTTATAACATTAACACAATAACATATAATTATATTATTGATATCGGTGTTACCATTTCATCATGTTTCAATAATATTTCATGGATGTATAAAAATAAATATAACTAAAAAATTTGATTAAAATTTATACCAATTTTTCATACCACCTTATTTTCATTACACCTTAAGCCCTCAAATGTTTGTATTTTGACAAAACTATGAAATCTGAATTATGGGAAGGGATTTTAAGAATTTTTTTTGAAAGAATTTTCTAATATAAAAGGATATTGATGTTTGATGAAAAGATGAGGGGAGGTTCCCTTTTATATACTAGGGAAGGGAAATTTTAGGAATTTATTTTGGTATTAAATTAGTTTTTATTAATTTTAAAGTTAAAAAGGGTCCAAATTGATATATTTTTAACAAAATATGATTATTTTTAGAAATAATATAAATTAATAAAAAAATACATGTTTATATTTTTTTCCCTTACCACATTGTTCTAACCCCTTGTTAACCCTTTTAACAAGTACAATGATATCACTGTTTTTACTGTTTGGGGAAAAATATAGTTACTATTAAAGAAAATGTGACCCATAAATTAAACATGTTTTTTATTTTAAAAATTATAACCCTCATGTGTCTAAATTGTGGTTTTTAGAAATTTTTATTCATTTTATAATATATTTTATACCAGAAAATATCTCTAATGTCATTTATTAAAGAACATGGGATGTTATAAGATAATATGTTTCTAAATCAACTAAAATTGTTACCCAATGACATGAATTATAAGATAAGTAAGATAATGTCATAATCTAATAATAAAATTAAATTCTTAAAGTTTTTGTATCATTTTAAACCTTATGATTTGGTTCAAACCCTTGTTTAACTAATTTTCATCTTAACTATATTAATGACTATTTCATTATTAAATTGTAATAATTTTACTTATAATGAAAAATTTTGATCATAAAATTACAGAAGTTGAAATTTTTAATAAAACCTAATCATAATACTCATATTTAATGATTTTTTATGATTTCTATATAATTTAATAAAAATATTATTTATCATAAAATGTAATTAATGTAATTTTTAGAACTATTTAAATAATTTGATATAAAAAACTACATGTCCATGATAGAATAATAATATTTACCTTTCAGAAATCAATAATATGATATATTTATCTTCAAACAAATCTACACATTTAATCAAAAAATAAAAATTAATATTGGAGTTTTTAATATCATTTACAGGATTTTTATACTGTTTTCAGAAGCATTATATCAAAGTTTCATAAGAGATTACGTTTTTTAGTTCATTGAAAAATTATTTAAAAATATTTCCATGATAAACATAATTAGATAATTTTTAAAATAAAAAATTATAACTAAACATATATTGTTTTTATCCATATAAAAAACATTATAGATTTTAAAAGTAAGAATGTGACATTTTTTATTTTTCTTTTGAATAAAATATTATAATAATGAAGAAATAAATATAAAACATTCCTATTTCCAAAATTTTGATGATTATTGACAAAATAAAATCACCAAATTAATTTAATTCTTATGTCTAAATGAATTAGAAACCATGTCTCATTTTTATTAAGCCTAATTAAAAAAAATTCAATTACTATGGTAAAATAATTACTACGGTCACTATTCATACTGAAAAAAATAATACTGAAATAGTTAAAACAAAATTGGATATCAGGATTCCAAATATAGAATAAATTTTTCCATATTAAATTTCTATATAAGTGGTATATTTTAATTTAATATAAAATTGGAAAAACAATAAAAAATTTGAAAAATTCTTCTTTAGGTATAAAAATGTTTTTATACCAAATTCAACTATAAAATTGATTACAAAAAATATAGTAGTATTAAAAATAATATTAGATAACTAATTTTAATTTGAAACCTCTAATGTATATGGTTTATAAATCGGTTCAAATTCTGTGTAAATTTAAAATTTTCATTTTGTGGATAGGCTAACTTTGGAATCTGGATTTAGACCATAATTAAGAGAATTAAAAAGAATTAGTATGTTGGGTTCAGATAGCGTTAAGGCCTAGTAAATTTCTCAATAGTTTGGTTTGTTCTCTACATAATCATGCTTTGAGAACCAAAGTTCAGGAGACACAACACTTGGTATATATTTGGTATAGGGTTACGGATAACCATGTATCCCAAACTAGATTTCCCATTTAAACCTATAAAATAGTTTCCAAAAATCTTATGAGGTGGACAAATAAATGTTCAAAGAACCTATAATAAATCACATAGTGTGTGCATGGATTATGTATGGTTTGAAAAACTATGTCCCAAGCCATGGAAGGTGGATGTGTCTTTAGTCTATAGAACTGCATAGTTGGCCCACTATTAGCCAAACCATAAGGCATAATTGTGATATTCATTAAAGGTTGTAAAATTAAATATATTCCCCTCCCACCATGGTTATATTTTCTTTCTTATTTCTCCGCCCTTTTGTGTGCCTCCTCAAGTAGTGGTTTCCTCCCTTATCCTCTATGAGTTTCCTTTGGAGCTCCATTATATGATCTCAAATTCATGATCTATTGGGCATGTTGGATAGTTAGTGTTAAGGCTACGAATCCTATTCTTTCCTTTTTTCTCTTATCCCATAGTTTCAAGTACATATTCTATGTGGTCTCTTTTTTATTTTATTTTTTTGAGGGTATTGTCTAGAAATATGATTTTTATCATCTCATCTTGAATTAGAGGATGATATTATATGAGTGAGAACACGAAATAAAAAGGTTTTTGGGGACTATAATTTTCCTTATTATTATGATTTCTATGAGATTATCATTTAAAAATGCTTGAGTGGGGTTGTTTGAGAGAAACCCGTAATAATAAATGTGTACATATAAGTCATTTTAGGATTATTGTGAGACTCTGATGAGCATGTTCTTATCACATTAAATGTGTTGAGATGGGTATTACATGAATACATGAAATGGGTATTTCTGTTTTGGTGGGGTATGATTTTCTAGTTATCTAATTATATATTAATATTGTGTTTTAATTTTGTTGTTTTAATGGGAACATGTTGGGTATAGCCTAGAATAATTATGGTGATGTTGATAATTGGTATTAAGATTACTAGGATCATTGGGATGAGGTAATAGACTAAGGGACATGGGATGGTGTTGAGATTCATTATTGAGGAAATGTGATCTTCTCGTTGAGGTTGATGAAATGACCATGCTGAAAAAATTGATGTAGTTCACATAAGGTGATGTGGTTCACCGTATAGTGTGGCTTAAGAAATGTTGGTTATTTTTTTCATAGTGATTGGATGATAGTACAGTTGGAGTCATTTGAACTTATTTAAGGACTCGATGAGGTTTTTTACCACATGATATTGGTGTATGCCTCTATATATTTAGGTTCATAGTGGATGGTGTTGAACATCTGTAATAGAGTAGGTGATCATTGCAGAAATCCATTGTTGATGGTTAGTGAGACCATTTGTTGGTGGATGAGGATAACTATATACATTTGGGATGATGGGATAGAATTATTGAAGTTTGTATATCATCATTCCTTGGTATGTAGAGCTGTTTACTTGAATATTGTTGTTCATGTGGAAGATTGAGGGACTTGAGATTAATTTCAGGGCATCAAGCTATTGATCCAATGCTTATTGGTAAAATGGAAGTCCACAGTTACTATTTATTATGACCAAAAATAATTGTGTCCTATTTAAAAATTTTGGAACTCTTGAGTAAAAAAAATTAATCCACTTCTCAAGATTCAATTTCTATTTTTAATAAATCTTTGTAAAATACAACGAAAAATTGTTTTTAGAAAAATATGTTTTAAGAAAAAAATTGTACTTATACCAAAATCAATAATAATAATGATTAAAATTAATGTAATTAGATTATATATAATTAAATAAAACTTAGGTTTTTTGAGATGAAATTCAAATCATAATAACACTTTGTATGAAAGAAAAAAATATAGTTTTATAAAAATCAGTATTTTTCACAATTAAATGAAAATTCAACCTTTTCAGAAAAATTCCAAAATTTTACCCAAACATAAAATTTAGTATGTCGATTTCAAAAATTAAGCTCATTTTATTAGATATATATTCTAAAATTTACAATAAATAATTATAATATTTCCTCAAAAAAAAACATGAGCCATTCATTTATTAAGAAAATAATTTCTTTAAGAATAAAATGACATTACTAAAAATTGTGTGATTGATTACCCTGTATTTATATTTTATAGGGAAATTGTATATAAGTTATTATGTGTTCAATATAATTCATACCGTATACTATAATATCTTAAAAATATTTTAAATAGAATATCATGATTCTCTTAAACTCACAGTTTCATATAATGCATGACATCAAAGAAGTTAAATATATTTGACAAGAAAATTTAATAAAATATTAGGGTATTTCATTCAGTCCCCCATCCTTAATAAATTTAATCCCCATATTTGTTTCTTTGTAATTAACGGTTTTTCATTTCAAAATTCATTTTTCGAAACCACAACCGTACAAGGGTTAATAAAACTTCCACAGGAAAAGATAGAAATGAAAGTGTGAAGGTTATCAGTAATAACACATAACTATGTTTCTCTAAATGAGAACATAGGTGGGAAGTGATAACATAGATATTGAAGAAAAACCTATCTCCCTGGGATTGATAAAGAGTTATAGAGATCATGTTTTTGAGAATGGTAAATATAAAAAAAACCTATATTGGGTTAAAATTCTAATGATTATTTAGTAATAAAAGTAAATGAATAGTGGTTTTATTTCAATTTATTTTTCTAAATGTTAATGGATTCGTTTACAACCCATATAAAACACTCAATAAAATAAGCATAAATGATTTATTAATATGGAATACGACTAATTTCATCCTCTAGTTAAGATGTAATCTACTTCCTCCCAATCTCTTACTCCATGAAATGGATATTCGAGATATATTTTTCATTCCTAAATCACTTTTAATCAAATCATAAGAATCATATTTCATTTTTTCAGAACCTAAATTATTTCACAAAATAAAAATGGTTAGAATTGTATAAGGTTAATTATACTTTACACTCATGAAAAAATATCAAAAAATTTAGTAAAATCTATTCCACAAGTACTTAACCTTGAGACTCCTCCCAAATATTAATGACCATATAAAAACACCCAAAATTAATTTGATATCATTTCATTCCATGATAGATATAAAAATAATTTTAATTATTCATAAAGTCTCATAACAAAATTCATATACCTTGATCTTATATTACCCAATGTTTACAAATCATTTCTCAAAAGGTCAAAATCATATTTTCTTCTAAAGGATAATTCACCATTTTTGTTAAAATAATCTCATATCATAGCCGAAAATATTTCCCATGGAGGTTTCGGTTCATCCATGAACATATACATAAAATATGATCTATTTATTCTATAAATATATATGGAATATATATATAAGAGATAATAAATTCCCATAATCATATAAAACTTCTCTAAAGTATAATATTTACATATACAAATTCTATCATGGAATCCCCAATTCAAGAGTAGAGGAGAAGTGTTACCCTACTATCATAATTATCTAGAACTATTGTAATTGGATAATATTTTCCTTTTTCCTTCAATTTAAATGGTTTTTTGGCTTAATATCCCTTGTATTAAGGTATTCATTCTCATAGTGACTAGACTCATTTCATTTATAGTATAGAAGTGTTAGTGGTTCATTTTGTTGAGATCTATCTCCATTCATTTCATTTATTATCATATTTACATCACTACAACATTAGTTTTCTCTATATACAAGATTCTCACACATGAAACATATTCTTATCCCATTAAAACATTTATCTGAGTGCTCCTGACTATATTTTTGTGATGTAAGTGGTCCTAACTTTTTCTTCCTTCCATGTGGAAAATAACTTGAGTAATCATGAAGCTCTGTATTCTATTTCTTACAACCAAAACCTTGAGGGTTTCTAGCTTCCATTTCTACTTTACATTTTCATCAAAAAATTTATTCAAAGAATCAAATTCCCTTATAGGTTATTCATTTTTAAAGAAATGTTTTTGAGAGACTAAATAACTGATCAATTTTTCTTTCAGTGGTAATTATTAATCCTCAATCATAACTTCAATTCTTGTAAAAGTTTACTCAAAGGCACCAATGGATTCATCATCATTCGATATATGATTGAGAAATTCCTTCACTATTTTTTCATATAATAATAGTGGTGTACTTAATGAAAAATAATACAGTAAACTCATCCCATCCCAGGGAGATAATCTTCTTATCTTTTCTCATTTTTTGAATTGGATTCCATCATTGATCTTCTATACCATCTAAATAATAAAATTATTGGATAACTTTTTCATGGTCTAAGAAATAAAGAACAAAAAATATCTTTTCTATCACATTAATACATTTTTTAGAACCATTGGATCAGAAGACCCATTGAATTGTCATGTTTTATGTTGCATAAAAGACTTAATAACATGTTTCTCCCTCCTAAGGGAATTCGAGAGTTCAAAATGATCTATTGTTCCACCAATATCATGAGTGCGTTTAGTGATCATATTTTTAAGATATTACATCCCATATCATAATACTTTTATTTCTCATAATGATGGATGATTAATTCACTATCACATTTATTGTTCAAGTGATTACATTTTGTTCTATCCATTGACTTGAACAAAATAATCATAATGAGAGAAACGAAAGTCATAGTGAAAACAAACATAATCATGAAACATTATTAACCAGATGTTTAAATTATAAAACATTATTTTTAATCAATTAAACCTTAACTTTAACCTAGTTCATCCATGGTCTTATGATATATGATATTATCTTATTCTTATTCTTATACATTGGGTTCCTATTAAATCTTGTCCATCCTAGTTTCCAATGTTTACCTAGACTCTACTATGATACCAAGTATAACATATCATACATTTCATACATAGATATTACATCTATGTAGGTTGAAATTAATTACATAAAATTCCAATCTATGCCTTAATCATGTGTTTATAGTTCTATTTCAAACCTTGATACACCAATAACCTTTTCATAAATGATCTATATTGTCCCCCACTATGTTCTTCATAAATATATCCCTTCTTAGAAACATCATTTCTAGAACCTTTCTTGATAACCTTTGGAAAGGAAACATAGTAAAGGGGGAGATCATATGGCCAGTAAGGGTAAACAAGGGATATATTAATAATCACATAAACCCAATATGAGCATAATGTTGTGAGAACCTGATCATAACATTTTAAATATACACCTTGGCATACACATAAACATATAAATCTATGAACATGTATAAATTGAATCATTTTCACTCATTAAGTTAAGGACAAGCAATCATCCCCTCATATAAACTTATGGGCATGACAGTAGGTCCAAAAAAACATTATGGACATGAAAGATAGGTCCACACATAAATATATGAACATGAAATCTAAGTTAACCCCTAAACATATGGACATAAAAGATAGTTCCACACATAAGATTATGAACATGAAAAAAATTTCTATGCATAAACTTACAAAGAGTAAAATCATGTCCGTGCATAAAATTTGAACATGAAATCAGTTTCACGCATAACACATTTACCTCAAGAGTTAACTGTATATACCCAATACATTAGATGGAGATATAGGTCCCACATATCAAATAATTGGAATCATATGAAAATTTTCCAAAAGATTATAATACATTTATCATCACATAACTCACGAAAAGAATAAAAGTTTATCAAATTATAACCCATGAAAATGGGAAGGGGTTTTATCAACATCTATTAATAATAATTATAAACCATATATAAAAAATATGGATGGTATCTGTGGATCATAATCCTGGTTAAACATACGTATAATCAATGCTTGTCATATTAGAAGGAAGAATTATTTTGACATATCACTTGAAATAATTCATGAGGTAAAAAACCATTACATTTTAAAATCACTTCTGTTTTTAAAAAAAAATTGGATTTATAAAAGAAAAAAATATTTGAAATAAACTATTAAAAATATAAAGGAAAAATGAAATCATTAAGGACTCATGGTGTTGGGAAAAGCTTCTCATAATGTATAATTTATGAAAACCATTCCTTTAATGTTTTTATTCAAAATTTCACAATGAGACTCATTTATAAAATCAAAAAACTGATTCCTTTCAATATAATCCACAAAAACATCATACATAGGTAAAAATGATATTGAAAAAATATTGAAGACTAGTAATAAACTTTTAAAAAACATTTTCAAAAATCATAGATATTGAAGATAAATATTTCACAATAGTTACTTAAACACAAACAAGCCTAAATAATCATGAGATTTTAAAATAAACCCTTGCCTCAAGTGTCACCTTTCATCCGTTCAAACGAATGATGTTATCATTTCCCAAAATATTGGATGATAAGAATAGAGACATTATATTATCATTATAAATGTATAGTAATTTTAAAAAAATTACATATAACATTAAATCCATCATATTACCAATCCATAAAATATGATGGTGAAAAATTGATTGCATCGCTACGTGGAGATGGTAAGTCGTATATACGCATGAGAGAAACTATTACTTCTTATTTGATAGGAAAGTGGGTTTTTAATGGTTTTTTCATAATCATTATAAAATATAAGAATATATAATATAATAAATTTATAATTTTATGACAAATACCATTAATTTATAAGAGGTAAATTGAATTAGGATAATAAATTGATCTGTTAGATCCATTACCATTTCTTTGAAATGGATCCTTTAGATATCCCCAAAATGGATCTAAAATTAGATTTTTGGAAAGTAAATCACCTATTTAATGTCTATATGAGTGTGTAAAAGAAAATTTTTTATATTATCATTGATCTATAAAGCTAAATATGTTGTAATGAAGTGTGATAGGAGGCATCCTTTTGTAACTGCGGTGAGGAGAAATTTTGAAATTTTATAAGTAAATATAATATAATAAAACTATTGTCGAGTCAAATACGTAACAATGGTAATGAATTTTATCCTGTAATAAGGTATGATTGAATTACCATTAACCAATAAAATTTGGATAGGTTTATGTGCTATTTTAATCCTAACCTTTGGGATTAACTCATTAATTAACCTATTTTAACATTAATCACGGTATCATATTTCTCACCCTTAAATGGTTCTAATTTTACATATAAGGTAACTGATGGATCAAAATGGAAAAAGGATTAAATTTTAGACCATATATTTTCCCCTTTCTTCCTATTTATGATATTAATCTAATTTAATAAAATATTATTTTAAAAAAATATCATTATTGTGAATTTAGATAATATTCATTACTTTGACTTTAATAACATCAAGGAAACACATTGAATTTGAACCAATTATTTTACCCCATCCAAAACATGTCATGGTAATATATAAAATTATTTTATCCCATTAATTATCTCAAACTATAAAACATTGAACATTTATAAAATAATTAATTTTATTTTTCTATAAATTGAATAATTACTCCATCGGCGTTGTGTAAGTATTTAAGAAAAATATTTAATTCGTAAAAATTATAAATAAATTACCATCATGAATATATTTTCCTTATTAAAAAAATACCTATTAATATTCATTGATAATTAGTTATTATCCCTAGGTGAACACGTTAATGTTGTTTAAAACTACAAGAGTGACATTTTGTCCCTTCCTTTGGCTTAAATATTATAAAAGTCATTTTCAAGGACATGTATCTATTAAAAAACTCAAATTAAAGTCTATGTTAATTTGAATATAATTTAATTCATCTAATGATAATTAATATGAATAATTATTACCTTATTAATTAGTTTCAACCATGATTATGATGATTTACCTATTATCGAGGTGATAAATGTTACTACGATTACTATTCATTTTTACCAAGAATAAAAGGATCCTATTAATTTTTTTTTGAAATTTAGAATTCTATATATGGAAAAAATAATGTCGAATTTATATAATTTTAAAAAGTTATTTTTAATATAAATTATTATAATTCAATGAAAGTTAGTATTTATAAAAATTATATTTATAATACAAAACATGTATGTATAACAAAGTCATATATAATGATGATTAATATAAATTTAATTAGATTATATAATAATAAATAATATGTTTTTCATTAAGTTATAATAAAAATAATAATATTACTTATATAAATAAAAAAATAAAACTTTTAAAAACATTAATATTATTCATTATTCACTACAAAATCAACGTTTGCAGAAAAATAAAAAGATTTAACCAAATCTAATTTTGATATGTTGATTTAAAAATCCAATTAATTTTATAAAATATATTTTTTAATAATTTTAAAAATTACATATAATACTGTTTAAAAAAATAAAAAAATAATAATTTTTGAAGAAAACATGTTCTTGAAGAAAAAAATAACATTACAAAAAATTGAGCGATTAGTTACTAATTATTTTTATTGAGAGGTTATATTGTATACAGTTCATAAATAAGTATTTCCTATTCATAAAATCCGACTTAAAAGCAAGTTAATAACAGAAAATATTATTATATTAAATAATTTTCCACGATTAGCTTAAACTTTTTTGTTTCATGTAACCCAAATTGTCTAAGAATTTAAATAAATTTGAATGACAAATTTGATAAAATATTTGGGTATTACACATGGGTCTTAAATACATAGCTTAAGTTTGATAAGGGTTTAAAACATTCAACTAACCATCATGATGTTTTGGTTAGTATTTCATTGTTTTTCATTAAACGATTTAATAAATTAATATTAATGGTGAACTAGTGATGTAATTGATGAGGTTTGTAGATTAATGTTTTATATTGGATATATTGGGCTGACCATATTGGATTTGAAAAAAATTTAGATATAAATATAAAGTATAGTCACTATTTTATGGATTATAAGATCTGTTAAAATATAATCATAGTGTGTCAGGCATAAAAATTCATATTTGGATATTCATTTTTAGGAGTAAGAGATGAACACTAAATTGAAAAGGTAAAACTGAAGTTTTACATTTTTCTTATGAAATAGAAACTCATCAAGTAAGTATTTATCCTTAAATTTTGACAAAGAAAAATAATTACTCAAATTTAGAAAAGTAATCTGGAAACATATGTTCTATCTTATTACATTCATATGAGATTAATCAAATAGCCTTTTAAATCCTTATCGATTTAAGGATTGGAGTTCGTTAACGTTCCATTGATCACTCACTTTCTTAAGATCAGTGACCACAACCATTCACTATAATTATGTATCCTATTATTCCATTATCATATCTTCAATTTCACTTATGCTATCATATATTGAAACTATGTTCTTTTTTTTCCTAATACCTTTTTATATTTCTTTATATCTTTATAAATACGGTGTTTTTTATCCCTTTATATGATGTGGGCTATCAAAAATGGAATTTTATAATAGAAAACCCTTTATTTATCGGTGCAATATCAAATTGAAATGACATAATTTATTTAATATATGGATAATTTAAAAAATAAAAATAATAAAAGAATAAAAATTTTTATATAGAGTATGGGACATTCAACCCCTATCTTAAACAACCCATGAAATATATTTCTTTCAATTTAATCTCATCAATATCTTGATGAATGAGCATCCCCTAGTGTAGATGAATAACGATATAGTATACATTTATGTAATAGATGTTAAATTGTAGGGTATAAACATTACTAAATAAATTGTGAAAATTATATAGTTTATATATGTATAAAATAAATTAAAGTGATATCTATTTATTATAAAATATATATGAATCACTAAACAGAAAAATAAATGTTTTCTTATAAACTATTTTAAAAATTGGTTTGATCGTTTCAGGTTAACTTATGATAAAATTAATGTTTGATACATATATAAAATTTATTTGATAAAATGAAAATCATTTTATAAATCATCCTTATCATACTCTTAGGGTGAATTTTGGGTTTTTTTGAAAAGTATGATTTTTAGATGAATAGTGAAAATACTGTTTTCTATTGAAAATTTCATTTTCATAAAAATAATTGAAATGGTTAAATTATATTTGCAATTGTTTTTAAAGTAAAATCTGTTAAATAATATTTAAATTTATCTATTTATGGTAATTTTAGTCAGTTTCATATTGAATTTGGATATTAAAACCTTCTATACTAATGAGAATGTTCACTTTGGAAACCAACATTTTCATCACTTCTTTGGGTATAATTTTGAATAAGATTCTTCCAATTTGGTGAATTTAATTTCGAAAAACTGACTGAATATTTGGAATAGGAATAATTTATATTATCTTATATGTACATGTTATTTTTTTACCAAAATTAATAGGGAATGGAATATAAATTAATTGTAGTGGTTAGGGTAAAAATTGGTTTACCGGGGGTTAAACTAAGTAGATATGATTTATAAATGACAAACCATCTTGTTAAAATCCTATTTTATGACTATATTTCCACATTACCATATCCCAAATTATATCCAAATGTTATTTTTAATAATTTTTCTTTTTAATGACTTTATCAATTTAGATTCCTTTGGGAAATATCCAAGTAATTTCCAAAGGGGTTCACTTTCCCCACTTATAAAATGGCACTCCATCCCTTCACCAATTAACAGCGACCAATAAATTTTCCTCAATCAAATTACAACAAATTCCCTCCCAACATCCTTATACACATTTTCTATCTTCTGGTCTTCCCAAAAGATAGACCCTAGGTTCCTTAGGAGGAGATCTAAAAGAGGTTTCTCTTAGCAAGGGTTATTGTCTTAACAGACATCTTTTATTTTCATTATTATTTTTCCACATTGGATTATGTATTAACACATAAAATTTAATAAAAATAATATCTCCCATTTACTAATATTATATTGTATTGATGTAATAATATTTATACATCTCCTATTATATTAAATGGAAAACAAAATAATTGACCGTGTGTACGTCGGACTACAGCCTCGTGAACCGATGTACTTAAATTTCCATAACCACATTTCAAGGATATATAGAGTGGGGGATTTAAAAAAATTAAGATATTTATTATATTATGATAATTTTAATATCATTAATTCTATTTTAATTTCTATTCCAATTAAAATTATGATAATGTTGCTAGTGTGTAAGACAAACTACAGCCTCGCAAAGCGATGTTTTTTTCACTTAAGCTTTATATGAAATGTAATAAGAGTAAATTTATTGAATATATATGATATATATAACATGATATTAATTCTTAAAACTAATATATCACAAAATTATTTATCCATTCACATAATAAGTAAATAATATCATCGCACGTACATAATAAGGCCTATTGTCTCCATGAATAGATATGATCCACTCTCAATGTTCAAATTTAAATATTGATTATAAATATGTTTCAAATGAAAAAATATATATATTTATAATAATAATATAATTTTTTAGTTGATTTAACGATATAATATTTTCACAAACTGTATTATTGATGAAAAAACATGCATGATAAAACAATGTTATTAACTCCTAGAAAAGAATAATGGATGGTCATTAATGAACATGTGATAATTTGTTATCAAAGAATAATATATGATATTATAAATATTAATATTTTTTGTATAAGTTAATAACATGATTGAAGACACTATACATGGGTTAAAAACATGTTCAACCAAAGGGAAGCATGAGGTAAGGGAATGCATCTCAATCTCCATTCATTAAGACATATTTTATGGTTTTCACCTAATTTCTTATAAGTGGTATTCATACTACCTCATTGAAATGAAATATCATGATTACATAATAATTAATGGAATTTAATGATTTAATTTTAATTATTTCATCCAAGGGTATTTTCCTTAAAAGGTTCTATGTTTTATGGAATTCTGTAACTCAATTTCTTTTCATTAGGTAATATTACATCTTAGTTTTCTTTGATATTATAATAATATACATGAAATGACTTTCTTTATATTATTTTGTATTTAAAAATGTTTTATGTGAATTTAAATTTTATATAAACAATATGTTCACTGAATATTTCTCACACCAATATTGTGATCGTTGTAAGGGTTTATTTGACAATCTCATTCTAATCCATATTTTTTATGGAATTTCAGTTGATGGAAATTATTATATCATTGTCTGAAAAAACCCATTTCCTATTAATCTCTTCTGGTTATTCAAGTTATTTTTAGGTAATACTATAATTTTTACACTCATTTGTACTTAATGTAATTGATAAAATATTTTTATAAAAATTCGACTATATTTCACTTTTTGATTCAAAATCTATTTTCTTTAAAAACCATATTTTTAAAATATTATTTCAAAAAAAGGATTGTAACATTTTTAAAATGATTTATTAATGACATTTTTTCCCATATTTACTTTTTAATAAATAATTTGACAGTGATCTTCATGTCATTTTGAAAACAATTTCTAATTAGAATTTTCTAAAAAACGTGAAAGGAATCCATTTTTACATACTCAACCTTTATGGGATTTCCTTCCATCATGAACACTAAATTTTTTAAAACGTACATTATATGTTTCAAATGTTATTTTCAAATAAAATTTTTTATAAAAATTGTGATATTTAATTGTAAATGATGATTTTCAAAATGAGAAGTATATTTCCCTCAAGAATGTTTTTAATGGTATTTTTAATTCATTTATTTTCATCAACAATGAAAACAATTTATTTTCAATATAAAAAATTGGGGATATTTTGTATTAAAATAATCCTTATTATTCCTTAAGATTCTTTATAATCATTTTGACCAATTATTGTATTGATATTCACTTTCTATATTAATTTTTATAGTGTCTAACATTCCCTTGAAATATTCACTTTCATGTGATCATTGGAAATTAAATTTACCCTAAATATTGATTTTATTTATCATGGATAAACTAATTTCTTAAACCGTATATCATTTCCACATATAGTTTTTTACATTAAGTGATATTTTACTGACTGGGGAAATAATAATAGTCATATTCTTCCATTAAAACAGATATTTAATGGTAAGGAGTATATTTCATGATTTAAATAGATTATTCGATGTATAAGGAATTTTATGGACATTTGGATATGGGTGGGGCCTAGTTATAGATATCCCCTTGATCCATCAATACTCTAATGAGACAAATCAATTTGGATAGCTTTACGTAAATTGGTTTTTTGTGTATACCTACAAGTATGTTTTAGATTGTCTTGTGAAAGGTCATAAATGTAGAGGTATCATGTTCATATGTACAATAATAAAAAATTTACTTCATTGGGAATTTAGTTCTTATTGATTATAATACTATCACAATGATATACCTCTAGATGTATTTCATTAAAATTTTATTGATTAAACTGAATTTGTTTTCTGTTATTAACCTTCCCATATTGAATATTCTTTATCCCGTTATGATATTCATGTTTTTTATTATATGTAATGTGTTTTTTGTTATTTAAATTTGAATATTTATTATGCTAGAAAAATTATTTTAATCTAATTTGTATTCAATTATTTTCATTTCCATGTTGATTATGCTAGTTGGTGCATGATAACTTTCATTGTATTTAACACTTACTGATCATTTTATCTCTCCCTTATTTTTTTCTCAACTAGAAATCAAGTATGTGTACTATGAATTATATTAATGGATAGTGTAACCTCCCTCCTCCTAATTTAATAGAAAATGTTGAAGGATGCTACATTTCCTTAAGTGACACCACCAATATCCCAAAAGATTGATATAAATAAAGAAGTGCTTCAATACAAGTGGGGAAATATTTTCCCTTTTAGAATCAAATAATTAACCAAACTATTCATAACCAAAAAAACCCAATATATTATGCATAATAATAATGAATTACAACTCCTATTTCATTTATCAAAATTATACTTGATAAATGAACCACAGAGGGAGACACCAATATAATGTAAATAGGGAGAGACAACTAATAAAGCTCTAAGACAAGCACAAAACTCCAAAGTACATAAGCTCCATGCCCCTACTTCACCAAACATTCCAAGTATCACAAAGTAATTCTAAAGAAATTTGATACATTACCATTTCCCATATCCTAATATATCACATCAGTAAAAGCACCAAAGTTATAAAGAAGGGCTGAGTATTAAAACCCAATAGGTTTTCCCCAATGACATCCCTAGTCACACCACTAGGATAGAAAACATAGTAACATTTTAAAAAAAATTATATAAATAAATTTCAAAAATAGTTTATAACTAAATATTAAAAAAATTCATATCAATATGATTTCCAAAAAAATCAATTTTTTAAGAAAACAACCATATGAATCTTTAATCCCATTTCAAAATATCCATTTGGCATTATCATTCCATTCCACATATCCACACTACCAACAATGAAAGAATCTTTGGACAGTTCCATACTCATGAGAGGTCTCTCATCGATCTACCAAGTCATTACAAAATAATTATATACTATGTTATATTACATCATAGGCATAGAGCACAAGGTCATTTTTGAACCAAGCCTCGTAAATGAAATATGAAAAAAACACAAAGTATGCCCAAAAACCATTCCAATACAAACAATCCAAAATCCTTTCAACAAAACAACTATTTTATTGAAAACTCTTTCAAAAAAGCCATTTCAAGAATCAGGAAAATCCATATTTTAAAATTAACATTTCAAAATCATGAAATCAAAGCACGTTCCACAAAAAAATTACCACAATTCAACAATTTAACAAAAACCATAAATCGTCACCGAAGAGAATTTATAACAAGATTTACACCAAAAATTCACAATAAATTTCAATTAATTAAATCAATTTTATATCAACCCAATTAGTTATTGATATAGGATTCAATGTTGAAGACACCTACCATGTGTATTTTCACAAAAATGATAAATGAAACAAAAAATTCAAAAAATCAGGTTGAATCTCTATGAACCCACCTTATATATCTTCCCTTGACATAAACCAAGATAAATATAATCATATTTGGAATCCAAAACCATATATCAACCCATAACAGTCATGGATCTATGAAACCAATAGAGTGGGTGATGTAGATCTAAGAAAATGTCAAGAACGATCACACACAATGAGGAATCATTTTCTAATCACCAAGGAAAGCCTTTGGATCACCTCTAGATTGATTAAAGAACCATACATGACCATTGAGAGAGAGAAATCCCCAGTTAGGGCCACATAGGGGGGAGAAATGGGTCAAAAGCTTAAACCAACTTAGATCCACTTTATAAGGAAGTGGTTTCTTGTCACGTATGGTTTAGTTTCATCGTTAGGCGAACCATGTACTAACCATACATTATCCAATACCTTAAGGATGACCCTCGCATGGTCTCCAAACCATGGGAAAACTATGCTGAAGCCACTACCTCAAAATGACCAAATTCAATTTTCAAATCACATGGTTTCTAAGTCAGATGTATGGTTTGAACAAACCATATGCCACACAAGTACTTTATATTTTTTCCCAAACTCACAGTGCACAGTTTCCTGTAAGCGTTCCATGGTTTCTACAAATTGTTCCCCTCCTATGCACCTGTAGAAAATCCAAAAAACTCCTAAACAGTAATCCAAACTCTCCCAAACATAACCCTTAAACTTTATAACCTAAAATGAATACGTAAAGGATTATATAGAAGAAACCAAGGGTGCCACATTATCCACACTATTGGTATTTCTATCCTAGAAAATTAGAAACCCATCACTAACATGTAAGAGTTTATGTCATTACTTTTTCATTTCCTTCTCACGTTCCTGTGTTTCTTTCGAAATCATACCATGTTTCTACAAAACCTACAGTAGACCGATGTTTTTTCCATGCAAGAGTTTCTCCTACCTATCCACAATCTACACCTATATATGTACCAATGAAGAATCTAGATCTATGTCAATGTGATACCATCTAATAAATTGTTCATAAGTAGGTTGATACTTTTTCAACTGAGATTTGTGGAACACATTGTACACTACACTGAATATTGGTGGTAATTCCAAAAAATATTCCTCCTCTTGAACTCATTATAGTATCTCATAAGGGGTAATGTATTAAGGATATTACTTTCCTTACTTCCCAAAACATAAATGTATAAGCCTTATTTAAATCCTCAAGAACACATGATTATCCATTACGAAGGAGAACAACCATCGATGATGATCCGCATACGATATATGATGACTCAACACCATCTCATTTCATTTTTTAATCAAATGAATCTTCTATATTGTTTCTTGGACAAGGTTTTTCCCAAATATTGAAGTCTCACCTATTTATACCCAAAAAATTGGACAATGAAAATGAAGCTCATACAATTCTTCAAAAGGATCAATGTGTGTCAAGGCCGGATAACTGTTGTTATATGTGAACACTCCTAATAGAACACGATCTTCCCATGAGCCACCAAAATATATTACATATTCGCACAAAATATCTTCCAAAATTTTTATCATCCTTTCATATTTCCCATTTGTTTGAGGATAATACATCATACTCATAGTCAACTGAGTCCCAAGGGATTTTTGTAAGGATTTCCACAAATGATATGTAAACCTCATATCTCTTTCTGATATGATTGAAATAGGTATTCAATTTCTCTTTACCACTTCATGGATATAGATTTTTGATAGATCCTTCACTGTATGAGTTTCACGAATTGGGATGAAATGGGCCAAATTTATGAGGTGATCCACAGTCACCCATTTGGCATCGTGTTTCTAAACCATTCTTGGGAGACCTTTGACGAAATCCATAGTTATTTTCTCCCATTTCCATACAGGAATAGGTAGATATTTTAACATATATTCCATTCTCTAATTTTCTTTCGAAACATTATGTAAAGTTAAGAATCTTGAAACAAATTTATTTACCTTTATTTTCACAATGACCAACCAAAACTATGCTTTCAGAATCTTATACATCTTAAGTATTCTTGGATGGAAATTTCATTTTGATTAGTGGTATACATGAAGAATTTTCTCCTAAGAAGACATAGCTAAAACCATATAATTCATAAAACACAACATTGAACTCCCACCCAGCTTCAATCCCTCAATTCTTTACCCACCATTGAGTTCTGACCTCATATCCACACATTCTACCTTAGATGTCTCTACCTCTTTAACCATATTCACTTAATGAGGAATCAAAGAGATAGGAAAGAAAACTACAACATAACCTCAATATTCACATTCCAAACTGATGTTGGTTGGGAACAACATCAATTGTCACTCATTTTTGGCCTCATTTTCTAACTCAATATATGAATTATTGTTTAGTTAATCTTCAATTTTTTTTCCTTTCACCGATGTATACATTAATTCAAAATCAAAATTTTTTTGGATACTACAACTATCTTCTTTGTATTTGTAACACCTCGATTTTTTATGGAATTTTTTTTTCAAATAAATTAAAATTTTCATTTATATCTTACAATGCAATAAGTCAAACATTCCTTTCAAAGCAAACCGACTTGTCGTATGTTATACACAACACTGATTTGGCGTACAATACACGCAACAATGAGTATAGATTTTTTTCAATGTATAAATGTACTATGTTGGATTATGTTATATGAAACACCAAAGGAAGCTTGAACTACATGAAACACTGACTTGGCATGTGTTACATGCAACAGTGACCTTCACTAATAGATTGCATTGTACACAATATCCAGTTTCACAAAACAATGATATATTATTAAGATATCATTATTTAATGGGATATAAACTAGCCATTATGAATAGTATTAACCAAAATATTAATTTTATATAACATTAACATTCATCTTATGTATTTTCTATAACATGATATATGAACAAATTTATGTTTTCGGATAAAATATGTATTTTTCCAAATAAATGCAGTTTTTCCACCTTTTGATGGAGAACCGATTTTAAATATAGTTTTTAACGCTTTTATATATTCTATTTGAAAAAATAAATGTCTTATTTGTAAGTGGTGTGAAAAAATTTAACTTGGTTGAAATTTTGGTATTTTTCTAATGAAATTCAAATTTTAATGAATAATGAAAAATACAGAATTTTAATTCATAATTGCCTTTTGGTCTAATTTATTTATATAGTTAAATTTTATTTTTAATTGGTTTTCAAGTTTAATGGGATTTGTTTTATAATTTAATCCAAATTTGGTCATTGTAAGTAATTTCAAATTTAAAATGGACATAAATAAATGACAATACTTTGATAAGTTTTTACTTCTTAAAAACCCATTTTTTGGTTTTTGACAAAGGGGATTAATTTTAAATTAATTTCTACCAATTTTATGTTTTGAATTATAAAAAATCTATTCCATATTTGGAATCAGTGGGTCCAAATTATATTAATATATTAATTTTATTTTTTATATTATGAATAGTAACTATGGTAATTTTCATTTACCACAGTTAATGGAAAATCTTGTTAATTAGGATAACTAACAATATGATAAAGAAAATAAAAATACCATAACACCGGACAAAATATTATTGAATAAATTAAATTAGAACAATATAACATATGGGTCAGAATTGATTCATTCGATGGAATCTTTTCCAAGAAATTAATTTAATTATAATTTAAAAAAGGTGATAATATGTCACTCTCATATATCTTATAAATATAATGATTTTAATATAGTGATAAATATAATAAAACATAGAATATAAATATTTTCTATGAATATAATGAAATTATCTACATTATGTGAATTTATTTAGAATATTTAGTTATTAAATAATTACTATTAATGATGACACAATAGTGATGTATAAATTATTTTATTGATAGAAATATCAAATAAATAGTTCTGAAAATATTAAGATAAATATGATATAAAGTAATTAATGTTATCCACAAATTTAATAGGTGTCTATGATTTTTAAGGAGTGTATTAAATTATCATTTTAGAATTTATCTTCTGTTTGGATTTTATTTAAATTCAAATAAATGAATAGTGTCAAAATTGACACTATTGATATTTTATAAAAATAACATGTTATTAAATTATTTAAAAATTGAAAAAATATTTAAAAATTACAATGTGAAAATTATAAGGACTAAAATTTAATAAAATATCCAATTATGTACAATTTATAACACATAAGTAAATATTTATAACCATTTATTATTTAGAATTTTATTACCAAAATTAAAATTAAATGGATTAAATACGGATAAATCAAAATAATATGGTCTAAAATGAAATCAAAACATGTATAAATTCTATTTACTGAATGGATTCAGACCAAGGTCATATTATCTTATAAATAATTTCCTTTTGAGGCATTTAAATTTACAAATTTAATTATATTAATAGTTTTGGTATTTCAAAAGGTGTACCTCCCCTCTCCTATAAAATGGCACCTCTCTTTATCTTTTAATAAAACATATAATTCCATTTTTATAGGCCAATACACACCTATTTACTCTACCAACTTCCATCACTTCTTACTAGAGGCAATACTTTGGAAAAAAATCCATCCTAGGGAGGCCTTTAGTGAAAATCAAAAGGAGATACACGAAAAAGAGATAATTGTTTATCACCTAATTTGAAATTATTTCCTTATTCTAATTTATCTTATTATGTTTTTTTTCATACTAAAGTAATAAGTCTAGTGTCTTATAAAGTCATATATGTTATTAAAATTATTTTATAATTTAATACCTTCTTTTATTCATCCTACTAATAACAATAGCACCATGTGTGCGCCCATATGGCTTACCGTCTCCATGCCATGGTGTAATTGTTATTCAACAATACTTAATTTGGATGGGTATATTGATGCGTATAAAGGATATAAATAATTAATAAAACATATTAATTATTATTTACAATTCATATACCATCCAATTCCATATTATTTATCCATCATGGGAATGATACCGTCGCTCATGTGTACATACGACTTGTCGTCTCCACGGCGCGATGAAATTCATTCTCCGCATTAACCATTCAAGAATGATTTTAAAGTATATATAATAAATAATAATGAAATATATGAAATAATAATTCTACTATATTTATGTATATACATAATTATATATTTCATTTACTTTCTTTCATTCAATTCAATAAGGAAACAAAAACAGCGTTCATGCGTACATACAGCTTACTGTCTCTATGAATGGTGTATTCCATTTCATTTATATATCTATTATATATATTTATATAATAGATATGTATTATATATAAATCATTTTTTACATTATGGGAGTAATTAAATCATTATATAATGAATTATATCAAGAATAACATGCCAAAATACGTACGATAAATAAAATGATTATTACCCAAAACGTTGCTTTAACATGCAATTGATAAATGGACAAGTAATATAAAGTGATACGTGAATCATACATGATATCATAAATATTATTACAGTTTGGTTAAAAGATAATTATACATTTAAACCCACTATATAGGAGTTTCATACACATATGGAATAAATAAGACTTAAGGTAGGGGATAGTTTCCTAATCTCATTTTTATTCGACATTGTTTATAAGTAAGTATTTACTAGGGGTATATTTATAATCCATGTATAGAAAATGTTTTCATAAAATTTTTACTATTCTTATATTTATTTTTAATGTAATTTTTAACCATTGTTTACTTTTATTACATGGTTTTTAAGGAATCATTATTTTGTTTACTATACGGGGTACGTTTTGACATTTCCAAAAAAAGTACAAGAATATTTTTTTTTAACTTGTACGACATGAATTGATTTTTATAATTTAATAACGCCTTATTTCTATGAATCAAGATTTAAAATATTTCAATTTTATTTTTAATTATATTATTTTCTTTTAAAAATGTGTTGAATTTTGAGAAAAGAAAACATTTTTTAAGAAGAAAAAATATTTTTCTCAATAATTATTTTCAAGTATTATATCAAAATTATTTTCCATCTAAGAAAAAAAATGGTTATGTTTCCATGAATATAATTAAATTTATTTTATTTTTTTATTATGGAATTATTTTTATGGAATCCTTTTATTTTATATTAATTATGTTATGGTGGAATGATGTTTAAGAAACCCATTTTATCTCTTCGGTTATGTTATGATAAATGATTTATGTTTTTGCGGAACATGTAAGAATGATATAATTATGAGATTGGTGGGACCTTTATCTCCCTCCAATGAATTTGGAAAAGATTTATATCACATATGATAGACAATAATGTAATGAAAAGTAAATACTATTCAGTAATACAAGGCTGGAATGGCAAGCAAATCCATTTTAGTAATACATGGTTGGAACAACAAGTAAACCCGGTTTAGTAAAGAACATTGTCCACCATGATGGTATTGGAAGAAATACCTTGTCTACTATGTAAATCATATTATGTTCTTATTTATTTTTGACAATCACATGTTTTATGACAATGTAATTATAACATGGTTAATGTTCATTTATGATCTCTTCCTTACGTACTTCCAATATTTATTTCATGGCCCATGATTTTGATATTTAAACTTTATGTTCATGTTTTTACATTATTATGTTTATGGTTTATTCTATGTTCTCAATTTTTACCCTTACTGAAAATTGATCTCACCCTTTTTAGGTTTTCTTTCCCCCGGGATATAAAGAATGTTTTTAGTTACGAAAAAAAGTAAAAGATCTTTATGGCAGATGTTGAAGATCACTCACCTTATTAGAAGATTATGTTCCATGCTTCCAAATACCCTAAACAAATATGGTATTTGGGAGTATACTTGTGTAATGTATTATTTATTCCACAAAATAAATGTAATTCCCATGTATGTCAATCCTGGGTCATTATATCGGGTATCAGAGAGAAGGTTTAGTTAACATTTGAAATCTAGGATGTGAAAACTTTAGAGAGACCCCTAGAGATATTTCTAAGGTATGTCTAGGGATTACCCTAAGGATACGATTAAATATAGATTAAAGTCCTAGAACTATTATAATGATCATGAATAACCTAGGATTGAACATAATATTTTATAGATTGAAATACCCCCTAATTATATTTTTTTCCCTAGTATGATTTTTTCCTCACACACTTTTCTTTTAGGGTTTTAGAAAACGTCTAGAAACAGGAGTATCCATGTTAATAAATAATATTATGCCCAATGGAATGATATTCTACATGAAGAACCAAATGAAATGGTAGTTTGAAGATGAAACGTCGTTATTATTCCTAATCAGTAATCTCATAATATGATCAATAATCTCAACTTTGGTGAGTTTCCTGACCCATCTAATAAATGAAAGATGGGGTTTCATGGTGATCATTTATAAAATAATTTTCTATTTTTCTCATGTAAATCATGTGGGGAAACGCACCAAGGATAATGTCTCAATGTAATTATAAGTAGATTTGTTTTGTGGAAAATAAGGATATAATTCAAGTAATTGTAAAGTAATAGGTATAGTTAACACAATGGACAAAGATAATGGTATTTTTAAGACGTCAAAAATGGTTAAATGTTTTTAATTTTGAATATACAGGTGTTATGAAAATTGATTCCCTAAGGGAAAATCTCATAAAGAGAATCAACATGGTCATATGGGTAGTATTTATATTGATGATGATGAATAGACTAAAAATAATATATGAGATAAAATAAGTGTTGAGGAATAAAACAATGAAGCTATGTCAATAGTTTGAGAAGATAGTGTAATGATTGCATATTTTTCAAGAATAATGTTGTATAAGTAATTTTATGGAATTATGTAATAAATTAAAATATAAGGATTGTTACACTATTGTTTTTCTAAAGTATTTGAAATCATATGTTGAATGGAACTGGTAACAATGAAACATTATTTGGATAGTATGGGAAAAATGCATGTTATGTGAATTATCATGGGATAAAGAGATAATGAGTTGTTTAATAGTATTAATAACCTCAAGACTGATATAAGGAAAAAGTGATATCATGGTTCGAGTATATATAATTTTTGGTATTTTCTATGTGGAAAGAGTTAATTATGATAGAATACATGATTTCACTTAGGTTCTATGGAAATCCATATTATTATAATGTTTCAATATAATACATGATTAAGGTATTCACATGTTTGGAATATGAAAAACAAGAACTACCTTATTAGATATGATAGATAAATGTTAATTTGATTTAATTCACCTCTTTCTAAAGTTTTATATTTTCAATTTTTGGAAGGATTGTAATGTTATCAATTTCTGGATAGTATACGTTATTTTCTAGTTGAAGTTTTTTATATAAATGTATTATCACACTATAGGTGGACTTATGCATATTTTATTACCCTTGATATCCTTTTTGTGGAGACAAATAAAATGAACTGTCATTATATTGCATGATCTGATAACACTTCAATAATGAAAAATTCAACTTCATTTAATTAATTAAGAGATAAAGTGAAAATTGTTCAAGGCACAAACAATGGTGAGATTGTACCAAAATCAAGAAGTTTTTTATTTTCATCAAAAAATATTTAACTATAGGGAAATGATCATGAAAACCAAAAATTTAATCTTAGTACCTTCGTATCTGATGAATCATATGGTTCCTTAAATCATCACAGATTTATAGCTTTCTGGTTGTTAACTTTCTCCAACCTTGTTCTCTATCACTATCAATCAAAACATGAAGGTTATATTTCTCTTCCATATCCAAGTTTTCACTTCCCACCTATGTTCTCCTATGTGGATACCCAGTGATGACTTACTTTTTGTAACTATTGTGTTTCTAACTTTCCTTTTTAATATAAATTTTTAGTATTCCTTTTTATGATGTGGGTTTCCATGAAAGAATCTTTCAAGAACTAAACCTTTTTTATCCCCAAAAAATTTCGAGGGTGAAATTCATTTTTAGGGGGGTATAATGTAACACCCCGAGTTTTAATGGACCATTTTTTATGAATAAATTAAAACATTCATTTATATATTTCAATGCACTAATTGAAACATTCCATTCACACTAAACCAACTTATCGTATGTTACATACATCACCGAGTTGGAGTATGATACACGTAACACTTAGTATATATTTTTTACAATGTATAAAAGAACTATGTTTGGATTATTTTATATGCATCACTAAAAGAATTTTGTACTAAATGAAACACTTAATTTTCTTCTGTTACATGGAAGAGTGACCTTCCTCGATAGCTTGAGTTGTATGCAATACTGAGTTTCACTAAACAATGATATATTATTAAAATGTTATTATTTAATGGGATAAAAACTAGCTATTATGAATAGTATTAAGCAAATTTAGAATTTAATATAAAATTAACAATAATCTTATGTATTTTTAAGAACATGTTATAACAACAAATTCAATTTTTCGGATAAATGAAGTATTTTTTAAAAAATGAAGTTTTGTCGCCTTTTGATGGCACAACAATTTTAAATCTAGTTTTTAACATATTTATATATTATATTTTAAAAAATAAACAACTTCTTCAAAAGTGGGAAATCAAAATATAACTTGGTTTAAATGTTGTTATTTTTCAGAAAAAATTCATATTTTTATAAATAGTGAAAAACATTGCATTTTAATTCAAATTTGTCATTTCATATAATTTATTTATATAGTTATATTATATTTTTAATTATTTTTGATGTTTAATTGGATTTTGTTTTTATCACTTAATACAACTTTTATCACTGGAAGTAACTTCACATTTAAATTGGACATAAATACATGACAATTATTTGATAGGTTCTTACTTCTTATAAACTCCCTTTTTGGTTTTTGACACTATGAATTAATTTTTAATTAATTTATTCCAATTTTTTATTTGGAATTAGGAAAACTAGATTTAATATTTGGAATTAGTGGGTCCAAATTTTTTTAATAGATACTTTTATTTTTTTGGTATTATGAATTGTAACTATGGTAATTTTTATTTACCACAGTTAAAGGATAATCGAGTAAATTAGGGTAACTAATAATATGATAAAGATAATAAAATTACCTTAACAACTGAAAAAATACTAATTAATGAATTAAATTCATCCAATATCACCTATGTGTTGGAATTTATCCATTTAATTGACTTTTTTCATCAAAGTGATGTAATTATAATTAAAACAAAAGAAGGTGTTGACATGTCACTCTCATATATCTTATAAGTATAATAACTTCAACATAGCAATAAACAAGATAAAACATCGAACATAAATAGTCTATAGAAATAAAAGGAAATTATATATATCATGTGAATTTATTTATAATTTTTAGAGATTCGAAAATTACCATTAATGATGACAGAGTAGTGATGTAGAAATTATTTTATTGATAGAAATATGAAATAAATGGTTTTAAAAATATTAAAATTAATATTATATGAACTAATTAAGGTATTCCACTAATTTTCTAAGTGACTATGGAATTTTAGGATTGTATTAAATTTTATTTTGTAATTTATCTTCTGTGTGGATTTTATTAAAAGTCAAATAAATGAATAATGTCAAAATTGACACTACTGATATTTTATAAAAAACCTATTTTTATATTTTTTAAAAATCACAAAAAAAAATTCAAAGTGAAAATTATGAGGTCCAAAATGTCATAAAGTATCAAATTATAGAAAATTTAGACCACATAATTAAATATTTATGACCATTTATTATTTAGAATATTAATACCACAGTTAAAATTAAGTAGATTAAATAAGGATAAATCAAAATGATAACGTTTAAAATGAAATAAAAACATGTCTAAATTTTATATTTTAAGAGTATTTAGACCCAAAATCATCTTATATTTTAAATAATTCACTTTGGAGGCATTTTAATTTAAAAATAAATTTATATTAATTTAATAGTTCTGGTATTTCCAAAGGTTCCCTTACCCTCTCTTATGAAAGGGCACATATTATTATCTTTTAATCACACCTATAAACCCATTTTTTCATCCAAGACCAACACATTTCCTCTCCAAACTTCCCTTAATTTATCCTAGTGGCCACACTTTGGGAATAAATCCATCCTGGGAAGACTTTTTGTGAAATTCAAAAAAAGATACTTGAAAATGAGGTAATTGTTTTATAACCTCTTTCATAATTCTTTTCTTCTTATACTTCATCTTCTTATGTTGTTTCCATAAAAAAGTAATAAATATAGTATAGTATACATTCTGATATGTAATTATAATTATATTACAACCTTATACATCCTTTTACCCATCCAATGAATAACAATATCACTACATGTGTGTACGTATGACTTAATGTCTCCACATTGTGGTGTAATTGTTATTCAACAATACCTAATTTGGGTGGGTATATTGATGAGTATAATGGATTTAAATAATGAATATAACATAATAATTATTCTGTACTATTCGTATATCATCCAATTCTATACTATTTAACTATCAAGGGAATGATATTGTCGCTCGTGCATACATATGGCTTACCATCCCCACAACGCGATGAGGTCCATTCCCCACATTAACCAATCAAAAATGATTATAAAGTATTTATAATAAATAAGCATGAAATATATGAGATAATTATGATATTTTATTTATGTATATATATATATGTGCGTGTGTGTGTGTGTGTGTTTGTGTGTGTGTGTCATTTACTTTATTTTATTTTATTCAATAAAGAAATGGAAATAGTGTTCATCTGTATGTATGACTTAACGTCTCCAAGAACGGCGTATTCCATTTCATTTATATACCTAATATATATAATTATATAATGAATATATATGATATATAAATCAATTTTTACATTCTTGAAGTAATTAAATCATTATCTAATTAATACTATCAAGAATAATAAGTCAAAACACGTACAATAAATAAAACAATTATTACCCAAAACGTTGCATTAACATGGAATTGATAAATTAATGGGTTATATAAAGTCATAAGTGAATCATATATGATATCATAAATATTATTATAGTTTGGTTGCAAGTTAATAATATGTTTAAACAAAATATATAGGAGTTTAGGACACAAATGGAAGAAATCGAACCTAAGGTAAGGGATGGTTTTGCAATCTCATTTTATCCAAGATTATTTAAACATAAGTATTTGCTGGGGGTACATTAATCATCCATGACCATGATTTCTAAAAATATTTTCATAAAATTTTTACCATTCTTATATGTATTTTAAAGTCATTTTACCCATTTTTAGACTTTTACTACATCGTTGGGAAGGAATCATTCTTACGTTTACCATACTAGGTACTTTTTGACATTTCCAACTAAAGTACGAGGAGAATGTTTTTTTAAATTGTACACCATACACTTTCATAATTCCTTATTTCCATAAAGATACCTTTAAAATATTTCAATTTTATTTTTAACTAGATTATTTTATTTTCATATTGCATGGATTTTTTAGAAAAGAAAATGTTTTTGAATAAGAAATGATATTTTTCTCAAGAATTAATTTCATGGCTTTTATCAAAATTGTTTTCCATCTAATATGACATAGGGTTATGTTTATTTCCTTATTATTACATTTATTTGATTGTGTTTATGATAGAATTATTTTTATTAAATCCATTTATTTTATATGTAATATGTTTTGATGGAATGATGTTTAAGAAACCCATTTTATCTCTTGGGTTGTGCTATGATGAATGATTATTGTTTTTTGTGGAACATGTAAGAATGATTTAATTATGAGATATATGGGACCAATATCACCCTCTAATGCATTGGGTAAATATTTATATATCATGAGAAAGACATGACAGGAATTACATGTAAATATGGTTCAATAATACATGGATGGAACGACAAGTAAATATGGTTTAATAATACATGGATGGAATGCCATGTAAACCCAGTTCAGTAATGGACTTTGTCCACTATGATGGTCTTGCCAGCAATGCCTTGTGTACTAGGGTAATAATATTATGTGATTATTTTTTTTCATAAACACATGTTTTATTCAAATTCTATTTTATCATGGTTAATGTTCATTTATGATCAATACCTTACATAATGCCAAGATTTATTTTAGGGCCATAGATTTTGATATTTAAACTTTATGTTCATGTTTTTAAATTATTATTTTTATGGTTTGTTCTATGTTCTCAATTATTACCCTTACTGAGCATTCAGATCTCCCTTTTTATGTTTTCTTTTCTCTAGGGTATAAAGAAAGGTTTTAGGTAGGAAACATTTGGAATATATAAATGTGAGATGTTGAATATATTTCACCATGTTATAAGATTATGTTCCAAGTTTCCAAATACACTAAAAAAATACGATCTTTGGGTGTATATTTTTTTAATTTATTAAGTATTTCGTAAAATAAATGTAATGTCCATGTACATCAAGGCTAGGTCATTACAGTCTTAGATTACAATCACTTTGTGAGAAGATATGATGCAAGATCTTATGATCTGTAAACACAATAAATTTATAAACAGGAGGTAATGATGCCATCTCTTCAAAGCATGGACTACATAAGCTAAATCCAAATATTATGTTGGATATTTTTTCTCGTGCACTCATAACTTCTTAAAACGATAAAAAAAATATATGATATATATATATTTATGATAACACACCGTAACCCAGATCCCAAAGAATCACAATACACCATGTACCCTTATTTTAATTCTAGAATTATCAATAGAGATGTTGATGTAAGGCGAACCTTTAACTCTTGGAAATACTTGTGGAATTATTTACCCATTATAATAGAACATTCTTCTTTATTAAATATGACATAGGTGAAGATATTCATGAGAAGTTTCGAAAGAAGTGTCACTAATAACCCCCTAGACAAATAGAACATTATATATCAATAACATACATCAGAGGTTTCGAAGATATAATCTATATATATTTTCTGGATCCACTGAAACAGCTCTTTTAGAAATCACATGGCTAATAAAGTGTGCCTATTATATCCAAAAATCAGACTTTGATAATTTGGAATACATATGATGGTCTATCCTGATTTCCAACACTATTACCTAGTGTTTCTATTTCTCATACCTTGTCCTTGTATACACCAATATGTCGTCTACAAGCACCACTACAAATGAATCCATATATCTCTAAAATATTTGATTCCTCAATTTCATAAAAACAAATGGTTCATTTTTTAGATAAAAATTCAATACCACTTATTCATAATATTCATATCAACTTCTAAAAGTTTTCCTCGAAACTTCCTCCATCTGAAATTAAAATCGGTGATATCCTGATCAAAATTAAATATTAGAGAACCACTGATCTGCCCTAAATTGATCATAAAGATCATCAATTCATGGAAGTAGAAATACATTCTTTATTATAACTTGGATAAGTTTATAATAATCAAGACATATCTAAATATTCACGTATACCTTATTGATAAACAAAATTTATTCTACCAATGGAGACGTGTTCGGGCAAATAAAACCCTTGATTTCTGGTTCTTTTAATAGCACTTTTAATTCCCTTAATTTATTTGGTTCTATTCGGTAAGATGGAAGTGAGATAAGACTCTTCCATGGGAAGAGACCAATTATAAACTCTTCTTCCCTTACAGGTGTTAACCCAAAAAATATTTTTGGAAACACATCAAGAAATAGGTCCCGCACAGCTGGAAAACTATTTCATTCAATCTCCTCCATCAATTTCAAGGTTAATTCCACCTACTAGTAAGATATTGCTCCCACTATAATTTCCAACAGGCCTATTTCACCTATATTTACACTTTGATCTCCTCGAAATAGATGCTCGATGCGATCTTCAGTTGTGAAACTAACCTTTATAGTATAACAGTCGATGTGATCCTTTAATTTTGACAACCATTCCATACTTAGGATTACATAATATAAATCTATTTCTAGCACAGAGAAATCCCATTTCAACTCGGCTCTATAAACGGTTATAGAACATGCTCTACACAAAAAGGCTTTACATTTTCTTTTCCTAAGAGGAGTATGATATCTTATGATATAGGGAATCATCTCTAGTTTTAAACTCCTAAAGTCAATAGTATGAGAATAAATAAGGAATGCGATGTACCCATATCAAATAGCACTTGCATAAGGGTGGAATTCAAAAGAATTGTACATCTCACCGTAGATAGTATGTCCAAATCATCTAGAATCACCTTCACAAATCCATATAATTTCTCCATTATTGAACATTGTTCTTTATTTCTCTAATGATATTTCCCTTGATGAAGAATCATGGTATTCCTAGAATCACCAAGAACCACTATATTCTACTAATGAGATTGATTCTTCTTCCTTTTCCCCATTGAAGAAGACGTCGCATGTGATACCTAAGAAGTGTCCAAACACCCGACCTCGGAGTACTATGACAATAGTGCTGAAGAGTCCCCATATTTTTTTAATTATGTCATGATCTTCATGGGTTTTTTGAATCTATCTAAATGTGTTCAAATGAACCACATTAGAAACATTTTTCTTAACTCTTTTTTTGGGGGGAGGTTTACTAATCTCACTGTCTGATTTTGATTCATGTTCCAACCATAGAAGTAGGTGTCCCTATTTCAATTACTCATAGCAATATATTTTCCACTAGCTCTCATGGGTATCAACATACTTCATCCTCCCATAGCTCGTGAGATTTCCCTTTCATCCACTATTTCCCAATTGACCATCTCTATATAGGCACTAATACAAAGTACAACAATCTTCGATTGAATATTGTGTCTAAGTACCAATTCAAATATTTGTGCCTTCAAGGATGTAATATCCAAAAACATGGTTGAAAAGCACATTAAACTCCTGAATTTATCCTCTTACTTAGTCACAGAGAGATTTTCTTGCTTCAGGATGAATAAGTTCATCATTATTTGGATCTTTAATGCATGTGGATAGAATTGTTTATTGAAAAATTCCTAAATAACCTCCCAACCAAGTCCTTGATCCACATTATCTTGTACTACAAGATCCCACCACTAGCATGGAGGATCCTCCAGCATATATGTAACTAGATTAACTTTCAGCTCTACTGTTGTGACAATTAAATTTAAGATACAATTCATCTTATTTAGCCACACCACATCTTCTTCTGGTTCTGAATCACCCCGAAAGATGGGTGGATTCGACTTTAGGACCTAGATGGAATGATCCAATTATCTTGTCTTATCCCTCCAGTTCCCTATGTCCACATCTTGAAATGATTAGAGATACTCTAAACTAGTTGTGGGTTCACATGTGGCCCTGGTATAACCAAATTCTCTATATCTTCTTCTGGTTGGATTCTACAATGCCTACAAGGTGAAATTTTCTATATGAACAAAAATTCTCATAAGACTCTCTAGTAAATGAAAGCTTAACAATTTCAAATTATTCCACATCAACTATTACAACTTTTCTTTCTAAAATCAATGTTTTATATGTTCAACCATTTTTTGAAAATCTCTACTTTCTTTTAAAAATTAATTTTTTTAAATACCATAATCATATTGTTTTTCAATATCTTTCATTTGAAAATAAATTCAACATTTTCCAAAAATATAATATTATTTTTTTCACCAAAACATTAATCAATACTCAAAATGAAATATGAAATCCTTGGGGGAAGTCATTCCTCTAATTCATGTCATTCTCTTCTCATTAGCTAAACCCATAACAATGATATTTCAAAATCTTATAAGTGTTTCCTAAACACTTATGTACCAAACTCTATAGTAACTTGAAGTTCAGAATAAAAATGTTAGCAAAAGATTTTTATGATAAGAATTTCAAGTCTTAACAATCCTAATCCTTTCTATGATCCTAGCTCAGGGAATTGACCAGAATGAATGTCCACTCTAGGACCAGAAAATGGATAATTGTTTATTCACAAAAGGAAGGACCAAGATGAAATAGCTATTAAACTATGCCAAATACACTGCCTCAAAATGTCCAAATACGTTTTTCAAAGTTCATGATTTATACCAAGAAGACACATGTTTTTGAAGAATCATGTTCCGCCCATGTGCCTTCCCTTTTCTCCCTAAATCACTGATTATGGTTTCATACAAGTGTTGCATGGTTTCCACAACTCATGCACCACCCATGCACCAATATAAAATCCCCAAAAACTCTCAAAAATACCTCCAAAATATCCCAAACATCACCCTTATATTTTATATACTTAAAAATCAGACATAAAGGGTTACATACCAGAAACCTAGGGTGCTACAGATACGTTAGAAGAAAATAATATTTGATGAAATATCTTTACTCAAATGTAATATAATAATTAAGTATATATTTAGATTTATAAGAAGATAAAACTATTTTTTCCTTGGGGATGATAATATTTGTATATTATTCCAATTTAATAAATTAATACAATGTATCCTAATTACTGGGATTGATGTCGTATCATTTTTTTCTGTATCCAATTCATTTGAAAAAATATTAATTTTTTATAAATTAATAACAATGTTATAAAATATCATTAATGTGATTTTTTCAAAATATTTGAAATATTATAAGGTAATTTGTGTCTAAATCAGGTAAAATATTTAAATATTACATTTCATCATGGATAAGGAATATATTCTCTTAATATAATCATCAAATAAAATTTTTAATGGATTAGATATCATTTTAACCCTTATCTTTTGGTTTAACCACTTGGTTACCAAATTTATATAATAACCATGGTGGTGAATTTTTAAGTAATAAATATTTATAATTTTACATATAATGTAACAGTTGGATCATAAATATCCAAGGTATGACATTTTTTGACCATTTCTCATTCAACTTGTCCTCTTTCTAGTTTTTTTTGATTTTTAATGTGTAATGGAATAGATCATGGCATGCATTAACTTTGTGAGTGCTTGTTGTAAAAGGAAACTATAGGTGGTTATAAGTTGTTTTAAGGAAAATTAGAATTCCACAACCAAACATTTCATGGATACAACATGGAGGTATGCACTATGCCATATTATGGGTAGCTACAGTGTAGTGGACCTAAATTTTGTCGTAAGGGATATCGGGTGGAGTAATATGGACACATCCTTTTCTTGCATGGTTTAGCATAGGAGGTATTCTATAGTGTATCCCCTTAATCAGGTTTTGGGTTCTATGGTTTAGAAAATATAGGCTACGACATAATCATTTTCAAAGCTACTTCTAAATTAGGGGTAGATGCATCGGGGTGTTTGGGTTGTGGCCTAGGCTCCCTATTAAAAAAGTGCGTTCTATTACATGGTGCCTAAGGCTATGTCATAGCCCAAATATCCACTTTAATAGTATCTTCCCTTGGAACATTGAAACTTATTTCACTAAGGGTAGTTGCAGCATGGTCTTTAGTGTTGTGTCGTAGAAACCCCCAGTTTAGTAAGTTCTATGGTGTGGTTCATGGGTCTGCACCATGGTCACTTATGTTTTAGCCATTCTATAAATATATATCCCCCATTAGAGCTCCACTTTCTACCACTCTATTACGTTGAAACCTAGGTGATCAAGGGTGGATTTTTAAGGTATTTTAATGCCCTTTTAACCAGTTTTTACCCCGGATTTTCGTCTTTGATCTATGGTGATCTGAGTTATCTTCTACCACCCTTTTCTAGAGGTTTATATCTATTTGATCTCATTTTATCCTATTTCCCGATTCAATGTTTTGGATTCATGTATATATTTTTCTTATGGATTTCAATATTCCTTTTTTTGGTTTTTTTGTAGCATGACATCTTTGGGAGACAGTACTTTTCTCATTGGAGTAGTGGTCATAGATTTGTGACATTAGTCTATTCTCATGCGAAGAATGCTAACAATTTTATGGTAAGGGATTCAATACCTCTATTTTGTTTATTTTAAATCATAGATTGACCATGGTTTATCTATTTCAATGGAAATTTAATTAACCTAATAAATTTTAAAAAATATTAAATAATGAATTGGGTTATGGTTAGAGTGAACACATTTTTTTCTTTTCCACCATGAAAAAGTAAACACTACCTGAAATCCTACCAATACAAATGCATCTATACCAATGGTTTTTAAAAAATATTGGAATATGTCCCCTTTCCCAATGGTTTTTAAAACCCATTGGTAAAGCCCATTTTGAGACCACTTTTCCCAATGGTTTTGGAAAACGTTGGGAAAGGGTATGGATTTCCAAATGGATTACCAAAACTATTATGAAAATTCCACTATAAGACCACTTTTTCCAATGGATCTCCAAAAACTGTTGGGAAGGGGTGTGTATTTCCTAATGGTTTTCCATAACTGATGGGAAAATCCCACTTTGAGACCACTTTTCTCAATGGTTTTGGAAAAACTTTGGGAAATCCCACTTTGAGGCCACTTTTCCCAATGGTTTTATAAAATCGTTGGAAAAGGGTATAGATTTCCCAACGATTTTCCCAAACCGTTGGGAAGATCCCGCTTTGAGACCAGTTTTCCCAATGTTTTTGGAAAAACCATTGAGAAATGGTATGGCTTTTCCAATGGTTTTGGAAGGGGTGGAACTTATCTCAACGGTTCTCAAAATCATTGGGATAAGTACCCTTATTTTTTATATAATCTTTTGTTGAATAATGTCAAATAAATCAATATTTAAATTACATGTAAATATTAATCAATATATATATATATATATATCGAAATATATTCACAAAGGTAATCGTAGGATAGTGGTAAAGTCTTTCATATATAACCAATAGGTTGTGGGTTCAAACCTTCACTGTAACATTTTTTTAGATTTACTTATCCCAACAGATTGGGGAAAACTATTTGGAAAGACCTATCCCAATGGTTTGGAAAATTGTTATTATATACCTATCCCAATGGTTTTCAAACCATTGGGATAGCTCTATCCTTACACCAAATCACCCAATAGCTTCCCAAAGCATTTATATAGGCTATACCAATGGTTTGGGGACCTAGACCAATGGTTCCAAACCATTAATTGTGGGAAACGTTTCCATTAGTGAAAGAATATTTATTTTCTATATAGTGTGATATCAATGATATTCTTTTTTTCATGGTTTTTTTATTCTTGGTATATCATGTTCATTATAAAATGGAATATAATTTAATGCTAAAAAAATTAACTTATTGGATAAAGATATAAATAAGAGTCATGTTGTTGAATTAGTTGTTTCTTTTAATTTGAGGATGAAAAATTGATGTTAAATACATGTTTTTAAAGCTTTTATTCTATAATTTAATGGAATTTACAAATTACATTGTTAGGTAACTGTGGAAAATTTTAAATGAAAAAATGCATGTTAAATTAGAATTTTCCCTATTATAATATAATTCAACTAGTTTTATGTTAGAGATCAAGTTAGAGTAGTTTAAATTATTATCATAGATGATTAATTTGGATTAAAATTGTTAGAACCTATGAATAATTAGTAAATTAATTAAATATGTAGTAAGAATCAGTTATTTAAAAAAGATATATCACAAGTTTGATAGTTCCCATTTTATTATGAAGGTCGGATGCCCTATGTTGGGGGTTCGTGAGAGCCCATTTGTTTCTGAATGCAGAATTTCTTATTTTAGGGCCATATTTCTAAAATAAACTTTATTATCTTATCTTCATTCAATGATGTTATCTATATATTATCTTTCTATGTGATATGATCTCTGGACTGTTGATAAGATATGGGTGGGGTGGCCTAGAACATATGATAGTAGTTGATGGTTATAATAGTAAGATGGATAAATATATGCATGAGGGTGTTGGGGATTGCACCAGATATGATGAAATTAATTGAATATGGGATTACCCACAGATTTCATGTGATATGTAGTGATTTCTTATTAAAGAATTTGATATACTGGTTGGTAATGTTTCTTGTTTTTCTACTTTACATTCCCCATTCCTTGAGGAAGATTGATGTTCTTGGTTTCATCTCTTTAATGGTAAATTTAGATGGTCTTCCTAGAGTATCAGTAATAATGGGATGTTTAATAATTTTCAATTAAATTGTTAACCCATTGGATTGGTTTTTGATGGAATTGAAATGAAAAAGTTAATCTTGATAAAGAGTGGAATTGGTTTGGATTATGCATGGAGGGCACAAACATGGTATGAATTTTGAATGAAAGTTAATTATAATAATGTTAATTATTATTTGATGAATTAATTAATTTAAAGTAAATGATAAAAATGAAATAATTAATTTAATGTATCGCTTTAATATGTTTTTGTTCTAATAGGATATCTAGTCCTTATCAGAGGTAGTTGGTTATATGAGTGATGATATCTATATTTGACCCTAGTATTAGGTTATTCACAAAGTGTGGTTGTGAGATATATTATGTCTTGTGCATTTGGTGAATTCATATGATACCCCACCTATATTTTTGAATTAAATAGGCACACAATAGACTATGGGACAGTTTTTCTAAATCAACTAGGTTAATGTGAAAAAGATTTCAAACTACCCCTATATTCCTGCTCTCTTCTTTTAGTAGTATTATGTGTTGGTATTCATAGTGATTCATTTCACATATATGTGTATAGAGGGATGTAATGGATTTATTTCATTTGAATCATATGCATCAATAGATATAGTATTAAATGGACTATTATAGGTATGATTTGTGAAGGTTGTGATGTCATGAGGTATCGTACTCAGTGTATGTACTATGACGGGTTGAGGTATAACAACTGATGATTAATACATTCCATATGGGATGTGTTGGATCCCATAAATTTCATAGTTAATATATAGATATGAGTTATGGGATTAAGTGATTATGTGATGAACAAGTTTGACGTTTTGATAAATAGTCCATGTGTCTTAGGGTTGTATTTTTTTAGGGTGATGGATTAGTATGTATGGCATTTTGGAAGAGTATAAGACTGGTGGGGAAGTGGTAGAGGGGTACCCTTGTTGATTTATTGTCATAATATATAATATATTTTATGTGTTAATTTTTGTTTGAAATCCATTATTGTAAAAACCCAGAAATTTCAAAGAATTTTTTTTAATTTTTTTGAAATTTTACGAGTCCGCGGTTTCTGACGGCACTTGATTCCGAGGCCCGGAGTGCCTGGAATCAATTTCCGAAGTTTAGCTAAGGTACATTCAGTGAACGAACGAGCGGGTTTTTCTAACTTTTAAACCGATGCTCGGAATTGAAATCTGAGGGCACCGATGAAACCGTAGCGCCGGTAATTGCTCAAGAGCACCTTTTCCGAAGGTGCGTTTTCTCGGGAGGAGCTGTTAAAAATGTGGTTTTAGTGAGGAATAAAATAAAATTTTATTACAATTTTATTTCTTTTTCTCTAAGTAGTTATATCCTAAGTAAGGGAGTTGGGGGTGGGACCCACTTGTTGTTAACTAACCTTGAGAGGATAATGGTGGGGTGGGTCCCACAGGAGCCCAACCCCTCACATTCTTAACTCATCAAAATCTCCCACTTAAGTTGTATAACTCATGAACTCCCCCTTTATTGGGTGACTTTCCCTCTCCTTGCATTTAATTATGCCAACCCACTAATTCATTTAATTGATTTGAGTTTTTGAATTTTGAAAAGCTTTGTATGTGTTAATAAAATAATGTAAGACCTTATTTTATTTTGGGTTAGAGGTTGTGTGAGGAGATTTGAGGAGAGAACTCTAAGTTTGAGTAACTTCTACTTCCTCATTGAAGAACGTGAAGAACACCAAGACTTCGACGAAGGACGTCGTCACCGCAATGAGAGATCGATGTGCCATCTCTTCTCCTCTCCGCAGCAGGTGTGCGACGCCATCCCCTTCTTGGACGCACGCCAACATGCCATTCCATCTTGTCTCCATGTCAAATGAAGGGAGACACCGCTTCCTCCTTGGACGTTCTTCATCGACGTATACGGAGCCTCTTCCCGCGACGCTAGCTTCCGCGAATTTCACAAGGTAGGGGAAATTTTTTTTAATTATATTTTGAGTGATTTTATCTCATGTGCTTGAGCGTTTATTAGTATGATGTTAGTATAATTTATATTTGAATAAATTATACCATCGTCAATATTAAAAGCATGTGTTTTAATGACTGCCAATTGATAACACCTAACGCGGAGGGCGCGGGTCGAACAAACACGGCCCGACAACCCTCTGCAGATTGTGGTTGGTGCGCGGATTGATAGAGACGATGAAAAGGGATCGCGTCAGTGTTTTAAAGTTCCTGCAGTGAAGTTCGGGTCCCGTAAAGACCTCAGGCGCAGACGGCCGGTGAAACTGACCACCGGTGTGCGTCCGGTGGTCCGCGGAGAGAGGCAGCGGTGCGCCACCCCAGCGCGGCGGCGGCGGCGCGCCACCGGAGAAGACCACCGCGGCGGACCGGAACGGCAAAGACGTTACGGGTTTAGGGGGTGCGACATTAAAGCCGCGTCCTTTCGGTCAACCGGGGGGGAACAACACCCACCCCCCCCCCTCTGCATCCAGCTCGACCTCGAGCCGAGTCGCGGCCCGTGTAGGGCCGGACCGCCCGCGCCGGGCCGCGCCAGCAGGCCTGGGCGCACCCAATTGGGCCAGACCTAGACCTGGTTCGGGCTGACCCAGGGGGTATTGGGTCGGGTCGGACCGGGCCCAAACCCCCTAAATTCGGTCAGAATCGTTCAATGGCTCATAACATGGGATACGGACCTCCGATCGATGCACCGTCAGTTTCAATGCGATCCTTGGATCAAGACAGTCGTTTCAGTATAATACACTCAAGGTTTAGGAGAACTTCGGGTACTGTCGGGTTGGATCGAACAAAAAACTAACTGGGCCCTCGGAGCGGAAACGATTATATCATGAGCTCCGGACATCTGATTGACGTGTTGTTGACTTTGTTGGATTCCTCTTGTTGAGATAGTTCTTTTGGTATACTTAACCTGATTTTTGGACGCAGTTGGATTATGGTCGGGTTGGATTGTACCCGAAATCCAATCGGGCCCCTAGAACGGAAAAACCAATAACTTTCAGACCGGACGTCCGTTTGACAAACCATCAGTGGTGTAGGTAATCATGTTGAGAAACGGTCCCTATGAGTATACCCTATGAGAGTTCGGGGTACAGTTGAGATATGGTCGGGTTGGTTCGTACATGAAACCAACCGGGCCCCCGGGACGAAAAGGCTAATAACACAGAGACTGGGCGTCCGATTGACGCGTCGTTTATTGTGCTGAGATTACTTTGATGTGGAAGACCTTTGGGATACTTCTTTGTGGGACATTGTGATACTAAGAGTATCGACCAGTAGCTCGTGGAGCGGACCCTCCCAGTGATGAGTGAGCAGAGTGTATAGACCTAGTAGCTGGCTGAGACATGACGACTGCTGATCGATAGAATCAGAGTGATTGGGATAGCCCAATGGGGAGCGCTTTGTTTTAGCGGAAGACCCACGGTGGAGGAGCGCTTTTTTGTAGCAGCAGACCCGTGGTACTCAACAGAAGAAGTACCTCTGTTGGCTATGAGGGGGAGCGCTTGGTTGTAGTGGCAGACCTAAGGTGGGAAGCGCTTGGTTGTAGCAGCAGGCCCACATTACTCGACAGGTGGAGTACTACAGCAGTCCAAGGCTAGTGGGAAGTGCTTGGTTATAGTGGCAGGCCCACTGTACTTTATAGAGGAGGAGTTCTCCAGCATCTGGGGTTTCGACATCATGAATAAAATCATGGTTTGAGATGAGTCTTGGCTTTCAATCATTATCTTCGATGTGATTGACTTTCTTTCCTGTGTGGATTGGGTTGTACTTTCTTCTGTGGATTAAGTTATACTTTCCTGAGTGGACTGTGTTGTACTTGAGCTCATGGGTTGGAGCTGAATTGGATTTGATGTCTTATGTATATATATGGGCATATACCTAAGTAGAGTTGGTTGTTACATCGTGTTTTTATCTTTTCTTTGTGGTTTATCCTTTTTGGATACAGGGAGACCTTCGGGGGTCTCAGGGTCCCTACTGAGTATCGTATACTCACCCCTGCACGGGCTTTGAATGCACTACGTTGTGTTGGCTGCAGATCACGGACAACGCTAATCGTGGTTGAGGTTTGAGGATAGGGACTGTACCAGGAGGTGGTCTATCAGGTGGGACTTAATCGGAGAGGACGACAGGACTCGAGGAGCCAATGAGACTGACTGTACTCACCCCTCAGGTGGGAGTTCCTAGAGGACGTCCTAGTGGTTGCTGCTTTGTCTTTCAGTTGTTGTACTTTACTTTTAAGTTGTACTGCACTTCAGTTGGGTTTGTATACTGGCCCATTTACTTTACATCACTTACTTGTGTTTTCAGTTTACTTAGTGTCTACTTCACTTTGCGCACTCTGTGGTGTTTGTTCTCTTATAATGTAAATACCTTCCCTTTTGTTGGGATTTATGCCTTTGGTGTTAGTCACAAACCCCTGGCCTATGGGAGGCGGGCTTGGGGTAGTCATGGAATGATCCCTGAGGACGGGTCATGACAAATTTGTATTAGAGGAGTTCGGTTCTACCACAGAACTCAGGACTCTGATCTTACTTCTATGAGAAGTAATAGTGTTAAGGGTATTGAGTGTGGGTATCAGTCCAGGGAGTCCAGTGTTGGTGCGGCGGCTGACGTATCCATTTTCTAGGACCCTGACTTCTGATTTCCAACTCAGTGTATGAAAACATTGATTACATGTGTGTTTCAAAAGTTTTCTTTGTGATTACTTGTGTCAGCTCACCAAGTATACTGTATTGACCGTGGCGCACCGGTTTCTTTTCAGGATGGCCCCAAGATGGCAATCAGCTAGGGTTCCGAGCGTTGTACGAGATGGCAGCCCACCGAGCGACCCGGCCTCGGTACAGGGCCCCATTACAGCGGAGGCACCGACAGTACCTCTACCCGCCGAGCCACCGATGCCACCAGCCCTATCAGCTGAGAGTGCACGTCGCCTTAGTGCACTACACGAGTTTCAGCATCAGAGACCGCCCAGGTTCCACAGAGAGACGGACCCTCAGACAGCCGAGGATTGGATGGAGGCTGTTGTTCGAGTTTTCAGATTGGTAGGGATTCCAGCAGACTTCGTGGTGAGCCTTGCTGCTAGCCTCCTTCAGGCAACAGCAGGCAGATGGTGGAGCCTGATTCTCCAGGTGCACGATGAGGCATCACATCTATGGGCAGACTTTGAGACCCTGTTCCGGGAAGATTTTGTACCAGCCACCCTTCGAGCGGTGCGTATACAGGAGCTACTTCATCTTCATCAGGTTAGCATTCCAGTGGCACAGTATTCAGATAGGTTCACCGATCTCTCGCGCTACTCCACAGATATGGTATGGGACCCATTCTTCAGGGCCCGAACCTTCGAGTAGGGGCTCAGGAATGAGATTAGAGCTTCAGTTGTTTCTCACAGCATCCCGATGCAGATAGGGGTGTTGGAGCGAGCCCTCTTAGTGGAGAGTTTTCTTTGCTGAGCAGTCTCCAGTAGCAGGACCCACCACTAGCCGGCATGCGGCAGTGTCTTCTACAGCGGGTAGTAGACAGATGATGCAGAGGTCCAAGAGGACTAGACCTATAGGTGGTCGACTGCATGATATAGGATCGTATGTGTGTGGCACCCGGGGTGGAGAACGACTTACCAGGAACGGATAGTGTTACTCCTACAGCGGGGTTGGTCACATGGCACGTGATTTTCCGACCCTCCATATAGATGAACATCATATAAAAGAAGGACCTCCCAGGCAGAGTCAGAAGTTCGATCGAGTCGGACAACAAGGAGAAGGAGACCGAGGGAGGGGAGCTGGTCGTGCAGCTGGTGGTGGACGACGCTTCGAGGTGTCGCCACCACCACCACCAGGAGGTCAACCCTGACCGTAGAGAATAGGTGGACATGGGAGAGCTCAGCTTCAGGAAATTAAAGAATACAACCATGGAGCTCCAGAAGTGGGCAGACAAGAGAGGGACTAGTTCCAGGCATGGGACCTTTGATGTTGGTTCTTCTAGTTTCCTTGTTGTCTTCTTTGTTGTTTGTGGTTGTTGTGTGTCCTTGTACTAGAGCTGCAATAATAGAAGACACTTTACCTTATGACGTTTTCTTCCTCTCTCTTTTTGTACTAAGAGGTTCCAGTTTAAACTGTTGACTTGACCCTCACTTTTGAGATTCCTACTGGAGGAGACCTAGTGACCACACACTGAGGCTGACAGTGTGACTCAACCCTTAGAGGAGAGAGTAATGGTTGGATCTCTTGGTAGTAGCGTCAAGGCCTTACGACGTCATCCATGGCATGGATTAGTATCATTCATGTCAGCATTGACTATATTAGGCCAATAATGTGGTTCATCCAGGGGATGAGACCAGATTTCTCTTATTGGCAAAGAATAAATCTTAGCAGCTCTTGTAGGACCAGATATGGTTCAGACTTCGACGGATAAAGAGTAGTTTTTTTAGGAGTGGATGAAGACTGCACAATACATATAGAAGTTTTATGATGATAAGAGACTTAGAACACTAGAGTTCAAGGATGGCGACCATGTTTTCTTACGGGTCTCACCTCAACGTGGTTTACAGAGATTTGGCTTGGGTATCAAGTTATCTATGAGGTTCATCGAACACTTTTTGGTTCCTCAATAGGGTAGGCGAGGTGGTTTACCGCTTGACCCATCCACCTCAGTTGCACCAGGTGCATGATGTCTCCCACGTATCTCATTTGGGGAGATACGTGCTCGAACCGACCCATACCATCTATCACGGGGAGCTGGACATCGATGACGGGGCAACATTTGTATAGGTTCCAGTGGAGATCAAGGATCGACAGGAGCGGGTCCTACGTGGATGGTCGATTCCTCATTTGCGCTTTCACTGGTAGCTCGAGAACCTCCAGGGGAGCACATGGGAGTGGAAGGCCCATATGCGTGCTCTGTACCACATTGTTTTCCTTAGTGTGTGTTGAAGCTTTACAGGGACGTAAAGCCCTGAGGTGGGAGTAATGTAAAGACCCAGAAATTTCAAGGAATTTTTTTTTAAATTTTTTTTACAATTTTATGAGTCCGCAGTTTCTAACGGCACCTAATTCTGTGGCCCGGTGTGCCCGAAATCAATTTCTAAATATTAGCTCGGGTACGTTTAGTGAACGAACGAGCGGGTTTTTTAACTTTTAAACCGATGCTCAGAATTGAAGTCTGAGGGAACCGATGAAACTGCAACGCCGGTAATTGCTCAGGAGCAACTTTTCCATAGGTGCGTTTGCTTGGGAGGAGTTGTTAAAAATGTGGTTTTAGTGAGGAATAAATTAAAATTTTACTCCAATTTATTTCTTTTTCTCTAAGTAGTAATATCCTAAGTAAGGGAGTTGGGGGTGGGACCCACTTGTTTTTTACTAACCTTGAGAGGATAAAGATGGGGTGGGGCCCACACGAGCCCAACCCCTCACATTCCTAACTCCTCAAAACCCCCCACTTAAGTTGTATAACTCATGAACTCCCCCTTTATTGGGTGACTTTCCCTCTCCTTGCATTTAATTATTCCAACACACTAATTCATTTAATTGATTTGAGTTTTTGAATTTTGAAAAGCTTTGTATGTGTTAATAAAATAAGGGAAGACCTTATTTTATTTTGGGTTAGAGGTTGTGTGAGGATATTGGAGGAGAGAACTCTAAGTCTGAAGAACATATACTTACTCATTGAAGAACACGAAGAACGCCAAGACTTCGACGAAGGACGTCGTCACCGCAAGGAGAGATCGATGTTCCATCTCTTCTCCTCTCTGCAGCCGGTGTGGGACGCCATCCCCTTCTTGGATGCACACTGACACGTTGTTCCATCTTCTCTCCACATCAATGGAAGGGAGACGCTGCTTCCTCCTCGGACGTTCTTCATCGACGTATATGGAGCCTCTTCTCGTGACGCTAGCTTCCGCGAATTTCACGAGGTAAGGGAAATTTTGTGTAATTCTATTTTGAGTGATTTTATCTCATGTGCATGAGATTTTATTAGTATGAAGTTAGTATAATTTATATTTGAATAAATTATACCCTCGTCAATATTAAAAGCATGTGTTTTAATTACTTCCAATTGATAACACCTAACGTGGAGGGCGCGGGCCGAACAAACATGGCCCGACAACCCTCCGCAGATTTTTGTTGGCGTGCGGATTGACGGCGATGATGAAACGGTACCGCGACAGTGTTTTGAAGTTCCCGCAGTGATGTTCGGGTACCGTAAAGTCCTCAGGCACACAAGTGGGGGGGGGGGGGGAATGGACCACTGGTGCACGTCCGGTGGTCTGCGGAGAGCGGCGACGACGGCGGTGCTCCGCCGGAGAAGACCGTTGCGGCTGAGCCGCGGAGGATCGGAACGGCTAAGTCGTTCCGGGTTTGGGGCGGCATTAAAGTCGGGACGTTTCAGTCAACTTGGGGGAACAACACCCCCCCCCCCTCCGCGTCCAGCTCGGCCTCAAGCTGAGCTGCGACCTGCGCTGGGCTGGACCGCCTGCCCCGGGCGGGACCCCCATGCCGGGCCGGACCGCCCGCGCCGGGCCGGACCGCCCGCGCCGGGCCGGACCGCCCGCGCCGGGCCGGACCGCCCGCGCCGGGCCGGACCGCCCGCGCCTGGCCGGACCGCCCGCGCCTGGCCGGACCGCCCGCGTCGGGCCGGGCCCTGCTCAAATGGGCCAGACCCGGGTCGGGTCGACCTAGTTCGGGCCGCCCCAGGGGGTATTGGGCCTTGTTGGACTGGGCCCAAACCCCATAAATTCTGTCAGAATCGTTCAAAGGCCCATAACATTGGCTACGTACCTCCGATCAATGCACCGTTAGTTGAGATGTGATCCTTGGATCGAGGCAGTCATTTTGGTGTATTACACTCAAGGTTTCAGAGAACTTTGGGTACATCCAGGTTGATTCGAACACAAAACCAACCGAGCCCTTGGAGCGGAAACGCTTATATCATGTGCTTCGGACGTCCGATTGACGTGACGTCGACTCTGTTGGATTCCTCTTGTTGAGGCGGTTCTTTTGGTATACTTCACCTGAGGTTTGGACGCAGCTGGATTATGGCAGGGTTGGATTGTACCCAAAATCCAACCGGGCCCCTGGAACGGAAAAGCCGATAACTTTCAGATGGGATGTCCGTTTGAAAAACCATCAGCGGAGTTGGTAATCATGTTAGGAAATGGTCCCTATGAGTATACCCTATGAGATTTTGGGGTATAGTTGAGATACGATTGAGTTGGTTCGTACAGCAAACCAACCAGGCCCCCGGGACGAAAAGGCTAATAACACACAAACTAGGCGTCCGATTTACGCGCCGTCTATTGTGATGAGATTCCTTTGATGTGGCAGACCTTTGGGATACTTCTTCATGGGTTGTTTTGATACTAGGAGTATCAAACAGTAGCTCGTGGAGCGGACCCTCCCAGTAACGAGCGAGCCGAGTGTAGAGACCTAGTAGCTGGCTGAGACTTGACGACTACTGATCGATCGACTCAGAGTGATTCGGATAGCCCAGTGGGGAGCGCATGGTTGTAGTGGCAGACCCACGATGGAAAAGCACTTGGTTGTAGCGGTAGACCGGCGGTACTCAATAGAAGGATTACCTGTGTAGGCTATGATGGGGAGTGCTTGGTTGTAGCGGCAGACCCATGGTGGGAAGCGCTTGGTTGTAGCAGCATGCCCACAGTACTCGACAGGTGGAGTACTAAAACAGTCCAAGGTTAGTGGGAAGTGCTTGGTTGTAATGGCAGGCCCACTGTACTTGATAGAGGAGGAGTTCTCCAGCAGCTGTGGTTTCGACATCATGAATAAAATCCTGGTTTGAGTTGAGTCTTGACCTTGAATCATTATCTTCAATGTGATTGACTTGCTTTCTTTTGTGGATTGGGTCGTACTTTCCTATGTGGATTAAGTTATAATTTCTTGTGTGGACTGGGTTGTATTTTATCTCATGAGTTGGAGATGAACTGGATTTGATGACTTAGGTATATGTATGGACATATACCTAAGTAGATTTGGTTGTTACTTCGTTTTTGTATATTTTCTTTGTGGTTTATCCTTTGTGGATACCGGGAGACCTTCGGGGGTCTCGGGGTCCCTACTATGTACCGTATAATCACCCCTGCACGGGCTTCTCCTACACTACGTTGTGTTGGTTGTAGATGATGGACAGCGCTGATCGTGGTTGAGGCTTGAGGAGCGGGACTGTACCTGGAGGTGGTCTATTAGGTGGGGCGTTCACGGAGAGGACGGATGGACTCGAGGAGCCGATGAGACTGACTGTACTCACCCTTCAGGTGGGAGTTCCTAGAGGATGTCCTGGTTGTTGCTTCTTTGTCTTCAGTTGTTGTACTTTACTTTTAAGTTTTACTTCACTTCAGTTGGGTTTGTATGCTGGACCATTTACTTTACAGCACTTACTTGTGTTTTCAGTTTACTTAGTGTTTACTTCAGTTTGCGCACTCTGCGGTGTTTGTTCTCTTATAAAGTCAATGCCTTCCCTTTTGTTGGGATTTACGCCTTTGGTGCTAGTCGCTAGCCCCTGGCCTATGGGAGGCGGGCTTGCGGTAGTCACGGTATGGGCCCCGAGGACGGGTGGTGACAATTATGATGTTGGAAACAAAGTATACCTGTTTAAGAGATGAGTTAGTTTCACTTATTTTTCATTTTATTTTACTATGATTTATTAATATTTTTCACAAGAATCTATAGGGTGTAACCTACTGAATATACTCTTATGATCACCCTATATAAAAATAAACTATTTTTTAGGTTAGCAATTGTATGTTCAGGATCAAGCTGTATATTACTACCTAATGGTTTATATGTGGTGTTATGGATTCATAGTCGATACTAAGTTTTGTGTTTAGGTACATATATATTTATTTTAATTATCTTAGTACATTAATAAATTATATGTGTGTACTTTGTATTTCAAATATATATGATTAGGTCTTGATTAGCATATTTTTATACTCTTTGTACCACATTTATATATCAGATGTTAATTTCTTGAGTTGTTTGTTTATAATACCTTAGAAGATAGTCTCCAACCTTAGGCCTACTAATCATAGGTAATTGGTTGTCACAATCCTCCTCCAATCATTACCATCCTAAGAGGGTTATTCTTTGTGGGATGGGGTTGTAAAAAAGTTGTATCAGTGGTTCTGGTTGATTGATATAATGGAATATAGAGTTTAGAACATGTCATAATACATGGGTTCGTCGGAAAAAAAAATTAGATACATACAATATGTTATTTAAACCTATGAGACTGGATGAAAATATGGTTATTTTGTTCCCCTTTTATCTGATACACAAACCCTTGAGTTTATCAAGAATCTAAAAAAATTGATACTTGTTGAAGTATAGAGACCATGGAATGGATCATGCATAATTCTTATTTGGGACTCTATTTGAAATGGGTAGAAATTAAGAAAGGATATTATATAAAATAAAAAAATAAAATAAAAAAATTATGTATTCCATGTTCCATTTTTAATAGTCTAACCATTTCTTATATTCATAGGTATGGATCCAAGTCGACGTCCTCAATAGGTTCACACTAATGATGTTCAACTGGGTGTGTCTACATATCCTTATGGAGTAGAGTTTGATGATGATGAAACATGGGGGAGGATACATTAATAGTTTTATCTATAATAATGGTATAAGTATGAGGGATCCATTCTTGGCTCTGTTAACTAGAATTGTTTGGTTTTGGTTGAGATATATTTTAGTTCGATCTATAATCGGAATATGTGATGATTGTTTTTGTATGAAAATAAGTTGTGTGGAGTTGAAAGGAAATAGTGTATCTTGTTCCTTGTGGATCATGAGGAGTTAGAGGAACCATAGGAGAAGATTAGTGACCAATTCTGAGTATATATTATTTCTTCAACCAAAAACGTGGCCAATCGATAGGATTTTTTTTACCCTTTGATAGGGTTGTTCTAGTGTATGTGAATTTGGGATACTTTTTAGGACCCTTATCCGATATGATTTAGACCTGTTTCAATATGAGGAGTCCAGGTAGAGTCATTTTTAGGAGAATTAGTATCTAAATATATAGCTCTAGGTCACCTCGTTCATGATTATGACATATCTTGAGATGTTGGAGAAGGCATATGCTATTTAGTCGACACTGACCAAAACCTGTTTATTAATAAAAGGGATTCCTCTTGATTCATCATGGAGAATTTATATTGTCTGGGGTTCCCATTTCCTTAGATAGAATAGTTTTTTACTAGCCATGGGTATGTCCTAGATCTCATCATCTATTTTATCTAGGGGATGTGGATCATAGGCCTATGCTAAGGGATTGGACACATGTTTTTCTTTTAGAGTATGAGATCCTAAGTGGTGAGAGTGATAAAACTTTTTGAGTGTTTAGAATGGGATAGGTGTATCACATTATAATCCTCCATTGAGGAAGTTTCATATAATTTATAAATAAGATTAGGGTTTTCTATATTAGTATCAACATAGGGTATATGGGAAAGTAGGAGTAAATCCTCGAGATTCTTATTTTCCTCCAATAGAAGAGAACATGCATTGATTTTGTTGTCATCAATTCTTGATAGGTGAAGGAGTAGGTCGTGGTCATCTTCGTGATCTATAATTTCTAGTTTCGGATGAGATATATTTCAAATGGGGGTACCATATGAATCTTTTTTCATGGGTTCATGCTTCTTTTGATTTAAAAGAAACCCACCACTTCTTATCACCTACCATATTCAATGCTTTGGGACTGAGGAATATAGGCTTCTAGTTACCTTCGAATTGGTTACACTGGTTTTTGGTGAAGATAAAAATAATGAATTATGTACATACGTTGAGATAAAAATGGAAAAGAGACACTATTTGGGTTACTTCATCTACATATGGATAAATCCAAATGAAATCATCCTTGGTCTGGAATGGTTGTATCCAGTACAGGCTATTGTGGAATTAATTAAAATGGAGGTCGTGTAATATGATACCTATGAAGATCATGTGGTTTTCGTTAGTAGTAGATATCCTTAGAGTGGTTAGATATTAGTTCCATTTTTTGTGTTCCTTGTTGGACAAATTAAGGTTATTTTTTTTGAGTTTCAACCATTACTGTCTTCTAGAGTTGTTGAGGAGTAACATGATGTATTTTCTCCAGAGGTTGTTGCATTACCACCTCAATGATATATTAAGTTTAATAATTTTATAAATCTAGGAATTTATCATAACATTAAGTCAACATATATTATGTATCCTTCTAAATTGTGAGGCCTTCATGTACAACATGAAAATCGGTTACAGTGACATTTTGTTCGACTGATCATTTCACTATAGGATGCACAAGTTTTTTTTAATAAGGCTAATGGTGGACTGTAGATTTCAATCCATTATCATCACATTAATCTTTGGAATGTAAAGATTAGCAATCCTCATCCGTATATTGATGTCTTATTTGATCAAAAAAAAGGTTGAATTTTGGTTTTTAATGTTTGACTTGTGGTTGGGATATCATAAGAAGTGAGTAAAGTATGATGATATTCAAAATACTACATTACAATGTAATCATGGAAAATACGAGTTAATTTTTATGTCATTGACTATATAGAACACCCCATCCAAGTTGATGGGTTTCAAAAACATAGTTTTCAGGAATTTCTCAAATAATATCATGGTAAAATTTATTGACGAGATCCTTCTGTACTCTGCATCTGATAAGAAGCATGTAGGGCATCTATATGCCATTTTTGTGTTTATTTGTTGTCATCGTCTATTTGGTTTGTTGTTGAACATTATGTTATATACCTGTGGATTTTTTTCATGGGGAATGTAATGTCCCAAATGGGAGTAGTTGTGGATCTATCCTTAATTGAGGAAGCTATTTATTGGTAAACCACCAAGATATTAGTATAGGAGAGAGTATTAAATTTTCTTTAATAAATTATAGGATGTTTTTAGGTGATTTACCTTATAACCCCTCTAACATCCTTGACTAAAACATATTAGACATTATTATAGACTAACAAATTTTTGTATTTGTTTGAATACATGAAGGAGAAGTTGGTCAGGGCGGAAGAAATTTGTTTTCCAGTAGAGGGAATCAAGTGTGAGATATTCTATGACACTTCACATATTGGTTTGGGATGTGTACTGATGCAGTAGATATGTTTTTTTCTCATTGGTACCGGTAGTTAAATCCTCATGAGCGTAACTATTTCCCCATGATCTTGAGCTGGAATAATTCATTTTTTCCTTGAAGTTGAAGAGACATTACCTAATCATTGATCATTTAATTGTTTCCACAGTCATAATATCCTACATTAGGTCTTCTCTGAGTGTGAAATGAACTTTATATAGTGATAGTGGATGGATATATATCAATATTACGACATTTCTATTTCATATATGCATGAAAGTGGAAATTGTTTCACTGATTCATTGAGAAGGAAATAATGTAGTGTTGTTTTTTTGTGAATTAGGAGATTCTTGGAGAGTTATAAAAGAGATATTAGTGATGAATCTTGATATTGTATATGTTAGAGGAAAAAATTTTCATTTGAATACGACAGTAAAATTATATTTGGGGTCGCAGGTGGAGTAGTCCCCACTAGAAGATTCATTGGTTGAGGTCTGGAGAGATCGAGTTGTTTTTAGTGATTCCCCTGATGTTTGGTCTGAGGAATATTAGCACCCGATGTTATACTAGGGGAGGATTTTTGTACTATTATTGATTCATAAGTTAGTTATCCATGAGATCATTAGTTCACCTTTTTATGTATCTTTCTATGTGACAAATATTTACCAAGATCATAAAGGATAATTTTGGTTTCCTAGGTTAATGCATTCATTTATAGGGTGTGCGTATCAATGTTTGGTCGAACACAAGATGATGGATAATCCCATGATAAAAGTTGTTTTCTATTGACATTATATGATCTTTGGTGTAAGTGGGAGGAAATATCAATGGAGATAATAAATGATTTACCTCTATCTTATGTATTATATGATGTTATAAGGGTGATAGTGGATCGTTTGACAAGAAATCCCACTTCATAGTGATCATGGAGTCAATATCATTTGATGTTTTGTCAAGGAAGTAAATAGAGGTGGGGGTGAATTTTTGGAACCAAGGATATTATTTTATATAAAGAGAGTGTGGTTTATGTTTGTTTTAAATCCTAACATGGATGATCATGAAAATAGAAAGTAAAGGGAACTTATAGTTCAAGCAGACAATAATATTGAAGGCAGCGCAGTTTCCCAATGTTTGCCAAATTTTTGTGGTCAAAAAATTAGAGAATGAAAAATCATAGAGAAAATGATTCTTCTTGAAGGTGTTATAAAAGTATTGAAATGTATTGTGTTTTTTAGAGATTAGATTCATGATTTTTGTTTCTTGAAGGATTGAAGTATTGTGATGGTGTGGTTTGCAATTACGAGAATTTGAGCTTCACAAAAGTTATTTTATGGAATCAACTCGTTATAAATATGGGAATGGCATGGATTTTTGTAAAATTGGCTTTAGGATTTCAAAGATTTGAATAATTGAGATTTTATATAGTTTTACTTCATGATTACAACAATTGGATCTTTGCAGTAACATGAATACTATTGAAATAAATCTCTGTAGTTACGACAAGCATTGAAAGGAGATAATTTCCATGGAGCTTTGTGAATGGAGGAGCACCCAAAAGATGTTTTAGACCAACAAAAAAATGTATTGGAAGCTATGTAGATTTTAGATTAGTCGATCCTATAAATAATAGGCTACCCTTCTTCATTTAAAATGATATTTTCAGTGAAAATATGTAATCGCTCTGATTTCGTGAAGTAAGGGGTGCTTTACAAAACTGGTAGCCTATGAGAGCTTGAGATTTGTGAGATGACTATTATATTATTAAATGAAGTCAATGATTATAATAATTGAGTGAATCAAAAATATGGGAAGTTCCATGTTGGATGAGTGGGATTCATGAAGGCAGGTTGTTACATGAAGGTGAGGAAGCTTCACAATGGAAGGTTGTTCTGTGAAGTAAATGGAGCTTCATGAAAGAAGTGTATTCCATGAAGGAAGGGGAGCTTCGTGATGAAGTTGTCTTCATGAAGGAGATTTGGAAAAGTTATTTCATTAATACCAGGTTTAAGTGGATAAGGCTTTCAGTGTGAATCAACTCTGGTCTGGTGCAAGTAAAGTCTCATGCTAAGTCATGGATAAAGACATTAATTCCAAATCATTGAAGTGACCTTAAAGTCAATAAACTGAGAAAGACATCTCTCATACTAGTGAGCTAAAGAAATTTGACATAAGTGCTCCAACGGATGCAATGTGTTATTCCTGAAACATTGTAAAGGTAGTTTTCCTAGCATAGAGTAGCTTTTTTGAAACTTCAGTATTCCACAAATAGTGTAGATTTTTGGATTGAGGTATGACTGACACTATCGGTGTATTCTCCTTAAATATATCCCTTAGTGGCGAAACAAGTAAAAGAGTTGTTTTTTCTATTTTTATGTGATTGTTTTAATACTATTATAATACGTTATAGAGTCTAAATAAGTTCCTACCAACATGGTAACAAGAACCATCACATTAAAAGAAAAAGATAACACCTTGATTCAACCCTCCCCTATTAAGGTGTTCTGAGGTCCTAAATGAAGAACTGTGGAGTCATTATGGAAATTATCTCTGATCAAGATCAAATTTTTTTAACTAGGGTGTAGAGAATTATTAAATATTTTTTTGGCTCTCGGTTATGCCTAGGCACTACTTTTCATCTTTATATGGATGGTCAGGTACATAGATGAATTTATACACTTATGGTCATGTTGTGTTCTTGTATCCTTGGTTTTGGAGGTTAATGGATGAGGAACCTATATTTTATTGATTTTTCTTAAAATATTATCTTTCTATCCACCATTGGTATGGAACCATTTATTGATGTCGAATATACGACCATTCCATTCTCTATTGTGCTGGAATAGGTTTAGTGAGTCTTTAATTTTTATGTTGGAACTAGTGCAGAATACAATAGATATGGTTTCAGAAATTCCTAATGGGATGAAAGTAGTGAGGGATTGTTAAAAATTCTATTCTATTCATAGTATGAGACCTGTGTAGTTTGATGTTAGACATCATGTGTTCCTAGGGGTGACTCCTAACCATGGAAAATAATGGTTTGGTCATATGAGAAATCTTTCTTCATGGTTTATTAAGCCTTTTGAGGTGTTGTTTCATGTTAAGATTGTGGTTTATTGAATTGAACATTTCCCATACATGAGATAGAAAAAAAATAATGTTTTTAGATCCACCATTACATTTGTGATGACTCTCACATCATTAATTGGGATGTGTTCGTTGTTGGTGATGATGATGAATCCTTTGAGGAGTGGCCTATAGAGGTATAGGATTTCTGAGTGAATGTATTGCATGGGAGTTGTATTCCTTTGGTTTGTATCATTTGGTTCATAGTGACATAGAGAAAATTATATAAGAATGTGAGTCATATATACTTTATCAATACCCCATGAGGTTTTTTGTTTATTTTTCCCTGGTAAGGTTGTTTGGTTTGTAGATGTATAAATTTATTGGCTATGATCTTGTTTTATATTGATTCGATGATGTGAATTTACTCTCATTTAATAGGTATCACCCTTGGGAGAGAGTTTAGGAGTTGGTAGATTTCTTGTTTTATTTTGATCATTGTCCTTCTAATGAGGTGGTTGAGCACCTATGATGGAAGGTTCTTTTAGAGTTGTCTGATGGGGTGGAAATTTGGATGAACTCTTGTTCTTTCTTTCTCTTTGGGTTTGGGATCAAATTCTAGAGGATTAAAAGGTTCTGATAGGTATATTATGCAAGGTCATGGAATCCATTATCCCATACATTTGTGATTTTTGGGTGTTAGAGGATCCCAAAGGAGGTTTTACATTGTTTAGAGGCTGTATAGATAAAAAAAGAATGTAACTACAAAAATGGAATGGTTCTAGAGTGGTTGTATGTGTTCTATCATAGTGATTATGGATATGGCATAGTGTACATTGGATAAATCATAGAGGTGCTTCATAGGATATATAGGGTCATTTCCTTTTCCGAAATGGTTGTGTCGAGATGGTAGGATGCAACGTTGGCCCTTGTTTGATTGTCGAGAAATAATACATGGATCATCAAGGCTATAGCGTAATGATTTTAAGGGATACCACCAACTTAGGGGTAGCTTCACTATATTGGATGGTTTATAGCATAAAAACCATATTAGAAAAGGGGGTTTTGGGGTGTGGGTGTTAGTTCTGTATTGTATCCCATATATCCACATTAGTAGGATCGTCCCACCAATCCTATAAATGGATTTATTCTAGGGTGTCTACAACATGTTTCTTTATGTCACACTGTATGACAACATGTGATAGCTAGTTCTATTGTGTAGTCTATGGGGTTCCATCATGGTCCCTTATGTTTCAGTATGCCTATAAATACCCCAACCTCAATTCAAACCCCGCATTATCCCACTATATTCCTTTGATTTTTTAGAAACTAAGAGTTGTTATTGAATGACTCAAAATCACCTTTTAATATTTCTTAATCCCAACATCTCAAGTTGATTTTAGGTGATCCAATGTATGTTTAACAACCATTTTCTAGTGGTTTCAATATTTTTATATTGCTTCCTAATTTTTATCCTTTCTATTTTTTAATTTGATATTATCCATTCTTAGGGAGCTTCCTTTGTTGTTTTATAGATTTTTGGCATTTTTTCTTTGGGAAATCATATTTTCCATATGTGATAGGGGGTTAGAGATCTATGAAATTAGTCTATTCTAATGAAAATAATGTCGATGATTTTGTGGTGGAAGATTCACTAATTCACCTTTATTTATGTTCAATCATAAATTGAAAATGGTAAATACCTTTTTATGGAAATTGAATTAACTAAATAAATATTAAAAATGGTTAAATAATTAATTAGGATATGGTAGTAGAGATTGCATGTTTTTTCTTTACACCATAATAACATGTTGCCTCTTAATTTTATAAATAGTTTTATGTTTATGATATGCCTATTGTGATGGTTGTTTATTTTAACTATAGAATGTTTGTTACAAAATGATAAATAATGTAATGGTAGAAAAAATCCTCTTTTTTGATAAAGAATTAAACAATTGGTAATTATTTGATTCCTATGTTTCTGATAATTTGATGAAAATTAAATTTATTCTAAATTCATGTTTATTTAAGGTTGTTATTACATGTTATACTGTAATTGATAATTAAAAATAAATTGTAATGATTTTAAATGTTGAAATGTATATAAAGTAATGTTAAATTACAACTTTTTTCAAGGCATGGTAAAACTTTTTTTTATACTAGAGAGCATGTTTTATTCATTTGATAGCTTTTTATAGATAATTCCATAGGTTTCTCACAGATATAACCTATGAAAAATGAATTGGTTAATTCAAGATGGAGTAATAAGTGGTTTTCTTATAAAGATAAAAATTTGGGGCCTAGATTGCCCATTTTTTTATGAAAGCTCAATTCCTTGTTCTAGGGAATTGAAATCCCATTTGTTTCTAAATACTGAATGCATTTTTTTAGATTCCAATTTCCCTATTAACTTAGTTGATGTTTTCAACCACCAATGATTTACTCTAGGTGTGATATTCCTATGTGATATGATCCTGGGATGGATGATGAGATATGGATAGGGAGGCTTAGATGACGGGGAAATAGTTAGGGCCTGTGATAGTGAGACACATTTGGATGTATACAATGGTGTCAGGGATGGAACTAAGGTTGATATAATGGGACTAATTTGGATTTACCCATTAATGTATTGATATATAGGATGATTTCATGTTGAATCTATTGAAAGGTTCGATGACCATGTTAATTTTTTGTCTTCTTTTCATTCCCCACATCTTGAGGTAGCTGGATGTTCTTAGTTTAATATCATTAATGGATGAATTTTACCATTTTCCTAGAGTCCTTAAAATTATATAATTTTTAATAATGTAAAATAAATTTTTTAACGCTTGGGGTTAGTTTTTTCAGTAACAAAAATGAAAATGTTAAAATTGAGAAACCATAGACTTGGATTAGACTATACATGGAGGACGTTGACTTCTCATGTTTGGATAATGAAATGTAATATGAAAAATCTTAATTAATGGTTAATGAATTAATTTACATAAATAAAATATTAAAATGGAATTAAGAAATTTAATTTAAGTATTTTAAAATATTGAGTGCTTATTGGTTACATAGTCCCTAGAAATGACAACCATGTGTCCATGTGATGATATCTACAGTTGATCTTAGGTCTAGGTTATGCCCATAATGTGGTTGTGACTTATATTATATTGTTTATTTTTTTATTTCATATGCTACCCCCCTATGTAGGTTAGTGTGGATGACACCCAGAGGACTATGGCACGTTTTTCTTCCCAATATCTATGTTGATGAAGAACATATTGTCAAAAAACCCATCTGGACTCACTCTCTACTCTTGGTATTATTATATGATGATATGAATGGTGATTAGTTTCCCATATTTTATATGGAGATTTTAAATGGGTTTCGGATATTTCACAAAAATATACATCAAAATATAGAATTCAAATGACTCTTATAGATATGATATGTGGAGGTTGTGATGGATTGTGTTAAATTACACAATGTATGAGATGTGATGGGATAAGGTATAATACACAATATATATTGCACATAAAATGGGTTTTTATGGATCCAAAAAAATACTCATTTGCTTTATGTAGATTTATTATGGGATAATGTGATGATGTGATGCATATAGTGGATGTTGTTATACATAGGATAGGTGTCTAAAAGATTCCTTATTTTGGAGATAGATTTCTCGAGATGTATGATGAAGAAAATGAGTAGAAAACTGGTGGGGAAGTGGTAGAGTGGTACCCTTGTTGATTTATTATCATAATATGTGATCACCTGTATGTGTTAAGTGTTGATTTATAGCTATAGTGAGGTTGATATCATAGTATACATGTTTAGGAGATGAGTTAGTTTCACTTTTTCTTCATTAGGCATTAGTTTTATTTCTTTAGTTATCTTATAAGAGGGTATAAGCATAATCCTATTAAGAATATTTTTATTCTCACCCAGCATACATATATAGTATTTTTCAGTTCATTCAGGGAATGTTGGAGATCTATCTGGATATTATTATCTCATGGTTTGTAGGATCTGTTTGGGATTTTTATTCACAGCTGAGTATACCATTTTGGTACATGTAGTATCCATTAAATTTTTTAAGTATTGAATGAAGTTAATTGTATTTCCTTGGGATTTATTTTATATATCTTATTAGGTATTTATTGGTTTATCTTTCTTAGATATCTCTGTCACATTTTTCATGTAAAGGGTAATACATCCCACTGTGTGTTTATTTTATCCTTAGTGTTCATCTCCAACTCGGGGCCTACCATAGGCAAGAATCTAGTGGTCACCAACCTCCTTATCTCAATGTAATCCTTGGTGGTTTATTCATTGGGGGAAGGGTTTTGATGCATAAACAATGTAATAAAATATTATATATCAAAAAATACTATTACTATTATTAGAAGTACTATTCACAGAATTTGACTTTGAAAACAACATGAAGATAATGAAAATAGAATCTAATCCTTTAATGTAACTCTAATATGTTATATTAATTTTAAAAATTCATGGGACACTTTAACATCAAAAAATTGATTTTATAGTTTTTAAAATCATATATTTTATTTAAATATTTCTTGGACAAATACTGTGTCGGTGTTTCATAAGCATTTAATGTAATTATTTACACACTACAAATTAAAAATAAATTCTCATGATAAAACAATTAATTCAAATTTAAAATTAAACTTTATTAACAAAAATGAGATTTATTTATCATTGTAAAAAAATATTATCAATATTAAAACCAGGAAAGTGGAAATTTTTGCTTTACAATTACATAAAATATTATAACTATGAAAATAAAATATATGTTGCAAAAATGTCATATTTTAAATGTTTGGATGGTTATGGATTAAATAGACTCATCCAACAAAATTAATCCAAGATTTTTAATGAATTTGAATCCTTATTTCAATATTTTTAATCATAACTAAGTCATTTTACCTTTATCATGGAAACAAATATTTAATATCATTACTATTAATAATGAACAAAAATAAAAGGTTCTTATTTACCAAATTTCTTCTAATGATTCAAAATATATAATAATTTTTTCAAGACTCAACTTCATGAAGTGGAAGATTTTAATTTAAGGTAAAATCTTAGAATGAAATAAAATATAGTTTTTTAGTAAAATGTCTTTTTTAGGTTAAAATATTTTTATTACAAATTCAACCATAAAATTGATTTCTATGAAATTAATTTGATCTTTAACATTATAATATAAGTACTATTACATTTAAAACATTTTAAAATAATTTTTATTTTCAATAAAAATGTGAAATTTTCACTATTTATTGTGAAATCATACGTTCTAAAAAATCCCTAAATTTCACTATTGGAAAAGTTTAAAATGATAATTTAAAATATTTTATCATTTTTAGGAAATATTATTTCAAAAACATCCATAAATAAAATATAATATTTACTCAAAATATTGATATAATTTTTTTTAGGAAAACATTTTTTTAAGAATAAAATGATTTTACAAAAAATTGATTGTGTATTTATTATGAATTAATAAATACAATTATATTTTGTTGGGCCTTTATATAAATATATCCTAGTATAGTTACTCCCATTAAATATTTATAGTTCAATTACAAGGTTATAATTCTAATATTTAAATAATATTATTTAATGGTTTTTTAATCTTGGTGTTTTGAATCATATATGCTATTTAACATAGTTTTTTAAAAAATTATAATATTTCCATATTCCTAAAAAAATATATTAGAGAATGTGAGCTATACTTTATGCATTTTTTTGTTAAATTATGATCCAAAGTGAGAGGAAATGATAAGATGTAATGTATAACCAGGAAATAGATAAAATAGAATAAAATATATGGATTTTTATAGAGTAATAACATAATGTTATCAAAAAATGGCATTTTATACATAAAAAATAGCAATTAAAAATGATATTGGAAATGAAATCAGTACATTTACTCCACAATTAGATTAAGGTACATTAATGTATTATATATTAAAAATAATGACATTAATAAATTATTTCATAAAATTACTCATAAATCTTAAAATTTATACTCTTTAATTATAATCATTTATTACACATATATTAGTTATTTATTGTTTAATTTAATTAATATATATTAGTAATTTTTATGGTTTCATACATGTTTCACAATAAAATTTTCAATTCTCATGCTTTGATAAAAATTGTGTCATACACATATTATTCATGGTATTGTAATAATTTTTTGGAATGTTTTATGAATTCAAAATATCAATTAATTAATGTGATGGGTAGGGTTTATTAGAATTGAATTTATGACAGGCATGTTTCAAGTAATTTAGAAATAACAATGATTTACATATAATGATCATTCATTTTAGGTGGCCAATATAAAACCATATTCATAGAATAAATTACACTTTAATATCATATACTACAAGTATTAATATCATGTCAATTATTTTTAATGAAAATAATAGTGTTTGTATTAAATTTTTCATGTCATATGTTGAATTGTACTAAACAAGAATCTGAAATACTAATGAATGGGTTGAAGTATAGTGTTATATAATGATATTAAGCTTTTTAAAAAATCATAATGTATTTAAAATAGAATCATCAAATAGGATAATTTTATTTGTAAAGATTATATATGATAATGTTGTTTAAAAATATGGTTATGAACTAGACACTTTGATGAATTTTAACCTAAAAATTGAGTTCCTTCAAATTGAAGGATTTAACTCTACTTCTTGAGCACAAAATATATAAAAAATGTAATAATGGTTTATGGGAGTAAATTCCAGAAGCTTTTCAAGAGATAAATTATGGAAAATTGTGGTTTGGGATGTATAGTAGATGTTTCCTTTTATATGTTACTTTTTATAGGCATTTTCATAATCAATATTTCCCTAAGGTGCAAGGATTTCATTTTACATTAATAGTGGGCCTAGAGGGTAAAATATTTGATAGAGTTCATCAATAATTTCTGAATAACAATTTTAAAATATTAATAGATAAATTTTAGGCCCTTACACCTTAATTTAACATTTTATCTCAATTTTTCTTTTTTCATGGAGACTCAATATTTACTTCAGCCACTTTTCTTTGAAAATGTTTAAATTTCCCTTATTATCTGATTTTTACATCATGATTCAATTTTATAAATTTATTTAGATTTATATCCATAATTGATTTTAATAAATAATTTTTTAATATTGATAATAATAATAATATCTAATGAATTAAAATATTTATTTTTTATAAGAAATAATTTTAATTAATTATTACATTTTCTAATTCATTCAAGAATTAATTATTATATGTGAGTTATATATTTTTAATTTGATACTATGCAAGAAAAAATAAAATATACATAATGGAAAAAAGTATATACTATTACTATATTGGTAATTTCTATATATATTGATGTTTATAATTAAAACATTGTTGCATTTCTATATACTTTGGTTTCTATTAATTTAGAAATATTAATAATTATGTTTCATTTAGCTCTCTTGTAATGTGTTTCATTTTGTATTTTATTTTAGTTTGGTGTTGTGGTTATCACAAGATATAAAACAAATATGATTTTTTAAAAGACTATATATAATAATATAACCCTTGAAATTTAATCACTCTATAGAAAAAGGGTACTTGTATCACTTTATTTCTTCATGTTTCAAAATTGATTTCATAATATTATAATTTTTCGGATAAATTTAAATTAATCAATGTTAATGTCTCATATTACATTTTATTTATAATATTTGAATCTCATAATTGTTCCTCATAAGATAAATCATGTTCCAATTATACTACCTATAAGTTACATTCATTTGAAAGGTAAACTATGAACATTCTATATTGTGATAAAACAAACATATACTATTCATAGAATATGATTAGTGGATGTATAAGTATATAAGATACTATCCACACACAATATTGTATTTCAAAGGCCCCAATGTATTTAAACCTCAAGTTTCCATACAATAGAAATATCATAACCCACTTCAATGACGTTAATTTAATTAATATATTATATCAAACATGAAATTAAAATTTATAATCTCACCACAAATTATTAATAAAAATATTCTATTGAATTTGTACAGTTTTGATGTGTTAATCAATGGTTTGAATCATTCATATAATTTCTTGATCAAGATCCTACCCCTGAAGCTTAATTCTCCTAATCTATCCCAACATATTAGAGTTTTTTACCACTTACTATAAATAGACTCATATAGTTCCCTTTGAATAGTAGAATGGAAAATATTGTCATATAACTCTACCTGTAGTGGGTGTGGATCCCAGCCTCCATTGAAATCTATCTATAGGTATTTCATATTATAATGTATGGTTTGAATGGTCTGTTATGGTTATCCATCTTTTTTATGATTAAAATATATGGTAAATATTATCACAATATCCAATTGTTGTTGAATAATTCTATAAAACATAATGGTAATGCTTAGATATTAATCAGATATAATTAAGAGCGGAAATCCTTATAGACTTATCTCTTATTTTTTTCATATCATGGAAATTAGATATGGAATAAATCCACATAAATAGAAATTAAATGTTCTTACTTTGAAAGGAAACAAAAACCAACCCAAATTGTATTATAGTGACTAGAGTTATTAGGAAGATATACAATAAAATCCATGATGGTGTTTTTCCATTTCAATATAGGCTTGGGTAGTGATTACATCATCCCATTTGAATTCTATTGTTATGCCTTTCCTTACAGCACAACAACCATAGAAATATATACTATATAAGATATTTCCTCATGTTTTCTCTATAGAAATTGTAGTTTAGATACTTATAAAACGTTTTGATTGTTGGATAGATACATAATGAAGACCAATGTGCATCATATAATATATCTTCCAATAATTTTGTATTTATGGGACACATAATAATTTTATGAATTATAAGAACCTCATTTTTCTTTGATGTATATATCCTTTAGCGTTACATCTAATTCTTTATCGTGTACCATTTATAAATTCCTAATGATGACGTAGAAGTTTCAGAGGTGTCTGGGGATTTTTTGAAGCTCGGAACCCCGGGCAATGGAAGAGACCACTAGCCCATGTGATTAGTAGAAGTCGTGTAGCCCAACCTACATGGTTTATAATCACAATGTGGGGTATTTCAGAGTTCAGTAGTGGGCCTTATTGTTTTCTGTAACCATATGACCCATGGAGAATTCCCATTCAGAGGCTCTGAAATTGTTATCAAAGGTGAGAAGCATTATTTTCATACAAGTTTCCAAACCATACGACACCCCTCTATGGACAGAGCCTAGTTAACTGTTGGAAAATGGTTTGGCTAGCTGTGTGGCCAACCTGTTCAACCCTATAGTTGTTGGGTGATTTTAACAAAATTACCTTATATTCTTAAAACATACACCAACTTCTTATTTTCTCTATTTATTAAAATATTGTAATTTTTCATCTTTTTTAGTTCAATCCTTACTCAAGATTGGTTCTTGGATATAACTTCAATCCTGACTCCATTTTGATTATTTTTAATCTCATTGGATGTGTTTCAGTAAGTAATCTATTCATTATATTCCACTCATTGTTTGCATTCCTCCCAACGACATTATTTTGATGCAAGATTATATACCCTATTTTTCTGGTTGTTGATCTATTATTCTATTTTCTCCTGATTCATGAAAAACTAAGGACCATTACTGGATGAGGAGAGTGATATAGGCATACTTTATGTGTTATATGAATTTTCCCTAAATGTATCTTTGTATATAAATTTTCATTGTTTTATGCACACTGGTTTCACCAGGCATTACCACTAAAATTAATTTCCCTTAGTTATAATCATTGGAATCATGTTCTAGAGCCCCATTAATATACATTCATCACATATTTGGAGTTTATGACCTCAAAGATGACCACTCCAAGTTGTGTTCTTCATTTTTTATTCCTTGGTGACCCAAACAGGTCTACCTGCTGCACTGTTTGGGTGAACTTGAACTTGAACATGATAAGGTTAGTATTTTAAATTAATTAATTAATATTTAATTGTTAAAACAAAAATATATTATAGATTTCACTTGTAATTAACTTATATACATAATTTAATTGGTTTCATATCCTTATTTCCCTTTTTATTCCTAATAAAATGAACTGTAATAAACCTCTTAAGGGATTATAAATTTAAATGGGGATTGGTTTCATGTCCAATATAACTTTTACACCTTGGATGATAGGTAATGTATTAAACTAATGAATTATTGATTGAGAACTGTATTTATATAAATGTTAGGTGGTCCATAATCATATAATTAATTGAATTAGTTGCATTTCCTATTTATCCTTGTCAACTAGTATGAAAGGGAATGGAATGGACCTTCTGGATTATTAAATTCCATGAGTATTGCATAGCCTTCAATGAATAATGATATATGTATAAGGTTCCTATTTCATATAGAACATTTTATCTTTATAGGATTGGTCAGACATGATCTATTCTTGGATTTCTGATGGAATTTCTTGAGCACTAAGACGATGTCATTCCAATTTAAGGAGCCAGTAGCCATGTTAGATACCTAACTTGGAAAATTGTCCTCATCTACTAGTGGATTCACAACATGATGTCATAGGATCCCTCATTATCTATCTAGATATTAAGAATAATTCATAAACTCCGCGTATCCAACTTGATGTCTTCACACATGTGGCCCCAAGGATACACCCCACTAGGCTCATTCATTCTTAGCTCATGTTTAACATGGATAAGATCCTTGTACTTAGCTAGAATCTTTTACTATATAATTCCTTGGGGACGCAACATGGATTACACTTTGGCCCCTTATTTCAAGAATGCATGTTATTATTGTGTTGGATCAACCCCTAAGATCAAGGATTCCATGGTTTTCCCTTCGATCCTCTTTCATTATTATCATATTTATCGGATTCCATGGTTACGCCATGGATCCTCTTAAATTATCTCTATCATATACAATAACATTGAAACGTATTATCAACAGGAACATAATTGATTAAATAACACATTTTCAGACACGAACATAGGATGAAGTAGGTATGGGATATTCACATTATGTTTTGTCTTTACCTCTATATAAACCTGCACACTATCAGTTTATATTCCCAGACAAGATTGTATAGATGTTGTTGGTGGTGGCCTAATGAGAATTTTTTCACTCCCCATCTGGGTCGTATATGGTACCTAGTTATACTTTATTTATAAATGTTTTTATAAGGGTAATTAACCCTCTTTGGACACCTAAAATTAATTCTTCTATTAGTATGGGAGCTTGGTAGAAGATGATCGAGCCAACGCTTGATATGATACATAGTTTTTATATTTTTTTTTTATTTTATATATAATATATTTTCATATACCATGTAAAAATGTTTTTTAGTTTTCTAGAGTCATGAAATGACATTATCATTTTATGTACGATTTAGTTTCTATATTTGGAGTATTATTATCTGGTGTTTGGTTGTTATGTCTACTTTCACTGAGTTATTAATTATTATTTTTCTTCCTCTATTTAACTTCTTATTATAACACTCTAATCTAATCTAAACTGAGGGAATAGTCTCCCCATAGACACACCCTAGGACCTTGCTACTTTTCGGTAGCCTCTGGCATATGGGGACTTGTTATTGAGTCCTTGTGGGCAAACACTGTTAGGGAACCTTTGAGAAAAACCCAGGTTGGGACATTAGAGAGATTACAATTTCATCAACATAGATATTGAATTATATAACTTTTTATACCTTTTTCTAATTCTCTATATCCCACTTCTAAAGTTCCGTGATATTTATATGGATAAATGTTGGAGTAGACATTTTATAAGGATTTGATTTATCAATATAACATAATTTTAAATAGGTTGAGGGACTATCATTATTTATTGAAAATTAAATATTAAATCCTCTTTTTAAAAATGTTGTAAGAGGTAACCCATTATAATCACCATGAAAAATTCCAATAAAAACATACCTGAAGGAAAAAAAATGGTCGCAAGTAATCAAAATAAAGAAAATTCCAAGATAAGAAAGGGAAAATTATTCTTCACTCCCCCTAGAGATGATGTAATAGAGAAATTGGTCAAAGAGAATGTTTTCCACCCATACACCAGTAAGTTTCACTATACTGATAGAAAAATAAAGCAGATCACTCCTTCCACACACATCAAGTGTGGATAAAGACCTGACAATAGATTCCGTTATATTTATCTCTCGTTCGAGCTACCCACCTGACAATGCATTTGAAAAAAATCACAAAAATTCAACCTAATACAACACAAATCAAGAATAATAACAACATGAAAAATCAAAACAGGCCAGCCATCCATCCAAGAGGAAAAATGGATGGATGATGGGTGTCAGCACACCCATCCCTCTATCAAGACCTCCCACCCAACAGTGCTCACAAGAAGTAGTACTACAACATAATGTGATGAAAAAAAGATCCCAAACTCATAGATACATCTACTAATCAATCAAACAATTGAGATACATTAAAAAATAAAAACCACCATTGTATATCCAAATCCATAATTAGATGAAGTAGAGGAATACCTACAAACTAGCATCAGACCTGGCCATCAGGGATAAGAAGAACACCAACGACTAGGAGAACCATCCGAATGGAGAACCAAATTTTAGATAACCCAATAGATTCAAGAAAACCATACACAAAAAAAACTATAATCAGTACCATTGAACCTCCTAGATCACTTACAGGTGCCATCGAGAAGGAAACTAGTTCATATCCCTAGAAAACTTCTCGAATCTATAGTCGGCACTGTAGAGAACACCAGACCCCACCAGACATCCCCAGTTGATGAACTGGAATCACTAAACCCAATCATCATGAAACTTCTTATTAGAGAAGATTGAAGCTTAGTGATGTAGGATAAGTCTAGATCCGAAGCAGATCAAGAACAGGGGATGACGGAAAAGCGAGATCAAGGAACAGTTGATAGGGAATAAGCCTCTGCAAGAAAAATCATGGAGAGTGCAGCCATCATAGATAGATGAAGCTGCATCATGAGAGAATCTTTGGCAGGAAGTCAGAGATGATGAGAACACCTGAGAATGTCGAGGACGAAGCAATGTGTCGAACTACAGATGAGAAGGATGAGCTGAAAACCCAAATCACATCAGGTTCCTAGGGAGTGGGGTGCCATCTCCATATCTCTTATGATTCATAGTCCATCTTATGAAAATATAGGATATTGGGTCTCATTAAATACTCATCACAGATATGGTTGAATGGTCCTTCAAAATCCAACTACCAAACACATTTTTTACCATTTTAGGTTAGTAATGTATTTATTATCCATAGTCATTGATCATCTCTAACCATATATTTTGGTTAATGTTCAACTGTATATACATGAATTTATACTTTAATCTCTTATGATCAATATATATTTCACATTTTTTACAATAGAGATAATGAATCTATATAATTAAGGAAAACATTACCTCTTCTATCACTAAATCTTATTTCTAATAATTCATTCTTTAACCATAAATTGACATGATTTATAACTAACACCATGTAAATTTTCATGAGGATACATCTCAATTCCCTCTTTGATGTATCATAATATATTTCAAGCCCTTATACAATATAGGTACGTTTTTGTATAGGTTTAGTCACCAAGATTCTCTTATTATCCTAGAAAGTATCATTATGTTCATATGTATATATGATCATGACTTATGTTTGAGTTAACTTTTTTATGGATTTCATAGTAGTGACAAATTTTGATTGTATCAAACCGATCTAGGAAAAATAATAATCTATATTACAGTGTTTTTATGGGATATTCATCTATTTCCTCATTAATTGAAGGATCCATCGATATAAACTAACATATAATTACATGACCCATTAATGATACTTTCTATAGACATATTTTAGACTTACTAAATGAGATTATATTTTATCTTTCTCTCATGGTCTTCAGCACAATCCTAAAATGATATTCAAGATATTAATTGCCATTGGAATATATAATTATATCATATATAAATAAAATAATAATTTGATCAATGAAATATCTAATGACTCGGTTTCTATTATCTATAATGATAATATGGCAATTTATAAGTCCCAATAGTATCATTATGAATTCATAGTATTTATATGTGATAAAAAAGTTTGTACTGGGGCATCCTCTCTATTCAAATTTAATTGATTATATATAGATAAAATTTTATTTATCAATAAGTATAGAACCCTATCTATTGATTATAAAAGTTATCCTTATGGGTTAGATGATACTTATTCTTGATCATTATCTTGTTAAATTCATAATAATAAATATGGTAAAACATTTATACATTTTATTCTTAACAATGAGAAATGGTGAGACCCATAGTGAATAATGTGGGAATATACAACCCTTATCCATGTTACCTTGGTGTTTTTTCTTAAATTCATCCAATAAAATTAGATATATTCTATATATGGTCTTATATATTTCTAGAATAATTTTATCTACTTCTATAGAAATATCAAGTTCAATATCTCTTGGAAAAATGGAAATATATTTTAAAGATATATCTAAATATTTCCACATAATTAAAATATCATTAATATTTATTCCCCAAACTATTTTTGTTAAATATCCCAATTTATTATGTTACCCATACATGAGAAGTTAAATCTATAGGGAGTTGAAAGTAAAACTCAAAAGGATAGATGGTTACAATTTGATTTGTGATATGAAATGTTATCCCCTAACTTTGTAATTATTATGCGATCTATGATATATGATCTTATCCACCCCAAAATTACATCAAATTAAACTAAAAGTTGAATAATAAGATTTACCATTCCACATTCCCACAAAATGTAGTCCATAAAGAGCTAGTATCTTTTGATGTTATCATAATAATATTAGTATTTTCCACTAAAAATTCAATATCTATTAATTGGGATGTCTAATTAATGATCATTTAATATTTTATAGATTTTAAGGAGTTGGTGGAACTATAATGAAATAAATATTATTTATTTAACTAGAAGATGATATTTCTATCATTGAATACATCATTTTAATAACCTATTTTATAGTAGTGACTAAATGAGATTTAAATTTCTCTCTTGTATTTTAATATTTCTAATTTAAAATTTTCTTATTAACCCTTTGTTTAGTGAATTGGTTTTCATAATTTCTAATATTATTAAAATTGAATCTTTGAAGTGAGGGTGATTCATTAGAAAGGGATTTATTTTAAAAAAAATTAATATGTTGGAATCTTTATATCTCGTTGACAATCATGTTCATGGTGGTATTGTCTTTTATAAATGATGATTTTTGCTATTCCTTTGAGATAACTTATTCTATGATTAAGCTGATAGTTTCAAAATGAAGAAAGGTAAATTTTACCTTTTTATATGTGTAAAATAGTTTTAGATTTTACATAACTCCATTTTTTTCTTCTCCCAAATCATTGAATGTAAGGGTATTTTTTAAGTTTTTATTTATACATTAAGATCACATCAATCAATTTTTCTTAGATCAAAAATTCCCTTATATCCAAGACTTATCAATAACATTCTTTTAATCCACATAACAAAATCTTGATAATTATGTTGGGGTTAAACATTACACCATTATAGTATTATACATAACTTGTGATGCTTTGATCCTAGGTACTGATGAATTCATCCTCCATTTTATTCAACTTTTGTAATTTACTCTCAATTTTAGTGAGATGATTTTACTGAGAAAATTTATTAAAAAACATCTTCATCAACTCCCCCCATTTTAAAATTTCGATTACATCAACCTGCCTCATATTCTTAATGAAATTATATTATTGACCGACTATACCATCAAATTTGTAATTGATGTAAATAATCTTTTCATACACTAAGAAATATAGAATATAAAATATCTTTTATACATTATTTTTCCATTTATAAGTAATTTTCTAATCATATAATCCACTAAATGTTGTTTTTTATTTCTGTATGATGGAATTAGTCGACAATTATTCCTTCCTTTCAGTTTATGTGAGGGAAACATGGTTTATCTTATATTTCATATCATTAGAGAGTTAGGAGAGCATATCCATGAGTTTTTCACTCCATATATTCTCTTACATAGTTTCCCATATGTAAAATCATTTCATTTACCATTACACTCATTTTCATTAGATTTCATTTGGTTGTAATAGATAAATAAAAACATTAGTGTTAGAACCAATCAATAATTACTAATGTAATAAAACATATGATAAGGAAAATAAATCCTAATATGCCTCAAATTATGAAACCATTATTTAAATTTATAACACATTAGGTATATCTTATGAAACATTTCATTTATATCATAAATCGTTTTTGTCCAAAATAGGTAGATTTATGTTTTTCATCTTTCTATTTCTAACCATATCACCATAATCAACTAGAACCCTCTTAAATACTAACTAAGATATCTCAATTACATCATACATTCATATTACCCCATCATAAAAAATATATCTATTACAAATCATAATAAATCACACACATGAGACTTATTGGTTTACATTATTTAGTGATTAGATAATTAAAATTTTCAATAAAAAATATTATTCAAGATCTTCAAAAAATTTATTTAGACATGATATCCTTTTATAAATATCCTACATAATACTCTTCATAACCTGCGGAATGTAAAGATAATCAAGAGTGATCTTAGATAGTCAGTAAGATGTTTGAATTTGATATATCAATAAAAGATAATTGGTGATCATTATATTAAAATGTGGGTATGATAATATAATCAAGGTATATGAACATAAAATAATTAAATCATACATAAAAAAATATTGATCTCAAAACAAGATTCATGACATAAGACTTTTGACATAACATGTGAAATGAGGCATAAGATTGTGGAATCATGAGACAATTATCATAGTACATAGAAACATAATATTTTATTTTTTAATAACATATAAATATGGTATATGAATATGGAACATACATTATAATGAAAAATAATTTCTTATGTGATAGCTTACTTCCAATACCATCATCACATAATGGATAGAGTCTTGTAAAATAGTGGATTGGGTTCACCCCTAATTATAATAAACATGGTTAATTGGGTTCCCTACCTGGTCTTAAGCTAGTCAAACCATGAGTTATAATGATTTACACAATGAATCTTAGGGTTATATAATTATTTTCCCACTAATCGCATAATAAAAATCAATACATATTTGTTAAACATAAAAACATTCATACTCCCATTATTTCTTAATTAAACCAGTTGAGGGAAAATTGTTCGATAAAAATTTACACAATGTATTATCATATTAAATATAGATGAATAATGTTAATGGTATTATTAGAACATATCCCCAATTAAGAATAATAAAAACTAAATGATTTCGGAATATATGAAAAATAATTTCTAGTAGTGTGAGAAAAATAAATTGTAAAATAAGAATAAAAAATCTATATATTTTTTATAAACCATTTATTTAAATTAATATTTTAATATAAATGGTTCTATAAAATTACTATAAAATTAAACAAATTACATTAAATAAAAATTAATACATGAAAAGGAAGTATTAAAATGAAAAACTAAGAAAAATATGGAAGGAATTGATTGTGTGAAAAAGTTAAAAAAAAATAATTTCAAAATATGGAAGAAAAAAACTCAATAATAATTTTAGGATAAATTAATTTATAATAGGATTGGGTAAAAGTAAATATATAATTCATAAAAAATAGACATTGATGAAAATTATTTTTCACCAGAAATAGGAGATAAGACCAGTTGCACATAAAGTATCATTTCGGTATGATTGTTTACAAAAGGTGGTGTAAATGGTATGAAGATATGTTAAAACTATAAATAACTATATGATAAGAACATTTATATATTTTTATAGATAAATAACACACAATTTCACCAAATTTAAATTTATTCATACAAAAACGCAATTCAAGGGGATATTGTAAGATAAACTCATACCAATAATCTTAACTACCTCAATTTCTCTTTGACATAATCTATAATAAAGTTAAAAAATTAGTCACTTGTTTTATAACCATATTCATATTTATTAAAAATTTTAATCCTCTAGTACAATCATTTATTTTAAATATATTAATTATTTATTTTTTATCATGAGATATTAGTAATTTGGATTGTTTCAATCATGTTTCAAAATAGTGATGTTGATAATCATTACATGAAAACTAGTTAAAAAATTAATGTAGTAGTGAAGGTATTAGAAACAATATTTTTCAATTATTTTTGGATTATCATGTTTATTTGATGTAATTTATGATTATGGTTTGTGAGATATGAATTTATGTCATCCACATTTCAGGATAACATTGAGTTAATTAATAATGACCATTAATTTTTAATATATCCCTATAAAACTGTATTTATATAATAAATTACCCTATAATATCGTATTTTACAATTAATATTTTCCTAATGTTTATCTATTAGGGTTTTGGTATAACATAGTTCAAGTAGGTTATTGAAATGGCCCGAACAAGAACATATTATACAAAAAAGGTGTAGAAGTATTGATTTATATAATGATAATATCATCTTAATATAAGAATACTAATATTCGTATAAAATAATTAATGTGTTAATTTATAGTTTAGATGATTTCATATGAGATGGTAATTTAAAAAGGTGATGGTGGACTAAATACTTCAATGAATTTTCTCTTTCTTGAAATTGGTTCCTTTGAAATATAGGATTTAGGCCTCCTTCTTGAGACCCAAAACAGCCAAAAAATTACTAAGGAATTAGGGGAGGAAATATGGTTAGGTATTTAAGAGATAACTAATAAAAATGTGTTTATCTTGATTGGTATAGTAATGGTCCTTTTATAAGTTAATTATTCAATGTATTTTATGAAAATAATAATTCCATTTAGTGTAAAGTTATCATTTTACAATGAATGTGGAACAAAAATTTAAGAATAATGGATTTGGGTTTTTCATAAACAATTTCACATAGTTTACAGATACTTTAAGATTTATTTTAGGCCTTTGCACAATAATTTATTATTCCCCCTTGGTTTACATTTACTGTGGTAACTCATTTCTTACCTGGATTAGCTTTTTTCCAAATATAAAATCAACACTCTTAACTAAATTTGATATTATGATTCAAAATTTGAAATCTTTTAAATGTAATTAATTTATAAATATTAAAAATATATGTAGAAAAAAAATATCGGAATATGATTTCTAAAATATTATGTTTTATTAAACTCATTTAATATAAATTACTAATTATAAGAGTGTTGATATATTTTTTAAAAAAATTAAATATTTAATTTTATTATAATAATCCTTTGAGTTTATTTATTGAAGACAAAAATAGGTGACACATAGAGAACTATAATTATTTTATAATATCTATTTTTAATAGTAATTGATTTTAATTTAAACCCATTTTAATTAATTATTTTTATTTTAGATAATAAATTCTATCATTTGGATATAAGAATATATCATTGAATTTTATAATCACATTAAATTATTCCCTATAGAAATTTTAATTTTTAAGTAATACAAATTAAATTTTTTTATAATAATGTATTTTGATTAATTATCATATTTTTATTTTATTCAATAATTAATTTTCATATGTGAATTAAATAGTTTGTAATTTTCTGATAATAAATAATGAATTTCACTTTACTAAATTGTTATAAATATATCTGGTTACCATATATCTAATGTCCATATATCTAAATACCATGTAAACATCTACCATATATATAACATTCATATTATATACCTATTTATTACTGTACATACATCTCTAAAATAATTGATTATATTATATAGTTTATTTTTAAAAATGTTTATCCTATTTTTCACATGTCAAATTATTTTTTATAGTTATCATTTGTATTATATTCATAAATTATCATAAGGATGGGAATTTCGACCTTTTATATTTTTATTTACCAGTGGTTTCATTCCATTATGAATTTTACAAATTATTTTTCATTTTTTTATATTTCATGTTTTTTATTTTTTATTTTAATATTCTACCATAAGAAATATGGAATTGTCCATTTTCATTTTTTTTCATGTATCAAATTATATAAAAAATAATTATTTCTGTAATTGGAAGAACATTCTAAAATATTACAGTGTTACAATATCAGTCACCACCAAATGATATGAATGATTTTCCAGAATTTTTTGCTATATATTTTCAACCCATTAATTCCTCAAGGTAATTTCATCTTCCAATACATGGAATCATGTGATTTATTTTAGATCCACCTGGGAAATACTTCTATCAAATATAATTCATTATAACTATGATATTACTTCTTTTCTTTTGATCAAGCACCCCATTCCATTGAATATAAATATGAGTCGATTTTCAAAATGTTTACAAAAACTCAAGATATTGTTGTGATATCTAACAAAAAATATAAATCAATTTATAAAAATTCTCTCTAGAGAGAATAATTTTACTACTACCATTGAGCATTAACAAACCATCATTACCAAACTAAGGCGTTTTGTCTATAAAACACTTTATATACTTCTATAGGCTGAAATTTCCCATCATTTGGATGAAATAAAAAATATCATGTTTCTAATTACATATACTTTAACTTTATTTATTTTCATTTATTCCAAGTTAACCTATTAATTTTTATTCCTTCCCATTAAAAAATCATGAAATTCTTTCAGATATAATTAGGTCTCTCTTTATTACTTTCATGAGGAGTAGTAAATATTTCCCCATCATATACCAATGGGGATTATTTATTCTTTAATATGATGGTATTTGTATCTTGATTTTCTATTCCCATTGGGCCTTAAGTGGGAAAGCATCAATGAATAATATAATAATATTTATAAATAATGTTAGATTATAAAAAATAATATTCATAAAAAATATTTATCTTTTGTTGTGAAAGACTTTTCTCATATCCATTTTCTTACAAAAAGGGTACTTACAACATATATAAGTCCATACACAATCATAGTAATAAATTTTTTGACCCATGTATCTATGGAGATGGCATATAATCTATAAGAAATGTTTTCAATTTCACACACCATCTTCATAACATTCTTGTATCTTTCCGGTTATTAAATAACTTTTGATAATTTATTATGAAAATTTTCCATATACTTTTATTTTTCATACACCTTTTTTATTTGATTTGATTAATAAATGGTTTACCGTCAAATTTTAGTATGGTATTACCTATTAAATTATTCCATCGACCTCTTAATAATTTTATAAAATTTATTGAAAAAAAATTGGCACTCTCTTTGGTTTCAACATATGAAGTATTTATAAACTATAAATTCATATATTCAATTTAAATATTCAATTTAAATTCCAATTATTATTTATTTTTTATTTTTATTCTTCTATTTATTTAATAATTATTACATTCTATTGAACATACTAATTATGTGCATTGATTACAGTAGGTTATTAATCAATTTACATCTTGAAGTTAACAACTTCACTATAATTTTCATCAATAACAATTTTTTCATTATCTAGGTTCTCCAAACTAGTGGTTTTGGGTTCAATTTGATAAATATAAATTTAGGATTATTTAAAAACATCCCAAACTCTCCTTATTATTCTTATTTTTAATGTCTACATCATATATTTATACTTTAATTTTATATTTAATATCAAATATTCCTACGGAGTAATATTTATATTTGATTTTAGATTACATTATTTCTATTTTTTCTATCAAAACATAAACAAAATTATATTGGAAATTGTTTTCATCATCCTCAAGATAAAAATAATAAGTGTATACCTATTTTTTAAAATGAATAATTCATTGGATTTTATTTTTATACTTATTTATTTATGTGATATTTCTTCTATGGGAATTTTATCAGATAGTTTTGTGAGAAGCATTACATTATGGCATCACTTTTCTCCCTTTTTTGGACAGCTCATTTCAATTTTTCAAACCTTACTACACCTGAATCATTTAAATGGTAATTTTTTTAAAACATACATTTACATTACTAAAAAATTGTATCCATATTTCAGAGATATTCATCACTCACACCCTCATTACCATCGTGGTCCAAATAAATATTTTTTATTTCATTAAAAACCATATATTTGTATTGGTTAATTTTGTTCATTCTGGATTCACTCACATCTCATATTACACCAATCTAAATTACAGTTCATAAAGTGATATATCTTCAAAATTTCATTCTTCAACTATTTAAACCAATGCATTGTAAAAAGGTGGTAGTCTTGTCAATACCCTATTCACAATTTTCATATCCTTTATTTTATTACCAAGTCCATGAATGTATATAACATTATCATATATTTAGCTAAAGAAACTATTCATTTCATCGTTAATATACATCATCAAATCATAAAATTTATTATACTTATTTTTGAGCATTACCTCCTTCGATTTGTTATATCATATACAAATATTTGGTAATTGGACTCATATTATTATCAAGGATGTGAAAATCCTGAAATATAAAAAATATATTTATTTATATGATTTTAGATTACATTAGGTAAGTAATTTTTTTTACTTTTAATAGTATTTAAATTTTTATTATCCATATTATTTTGTAATATCTCTATTGGATCACTTACTTATATATTATGTATTATAAAAGAAAAAAAATGCTTGGATAATAAATTAAAGATGGAATCTCATACTAATATTCAAGATCTAATAATTACATCCATCAATAAATTAAAATCAATTATTTTTAACTTATTTCTCCATATCAATGACTTTTTTATGATACGTTTTTCATATGTTAACCATTCAGTTCTGATACAACTTATTCAACCATTATCCTTCCAAACATCATTGGGGGTGAATTTGGTTGCACAATTTTTTAAATTTATTTTGATAAAATGTAATTAAGAATGATTAAATTTATGGATCAAATAGATATATTAATGTTTGAAAAATATTGAAATTAATGTTCATGAATATAGAGGTTTTTTTTATTTCCCCCAAAATGGATATGTCCAATTAGGATACACCATCGATGCATATATGGGTATAGGAATCAAGAGACATATTATTTAGTGATTAAAATTAGTAGAATTGGATAACTATCATATATAAGGTTTAGTGCCACATTTTATATGTTCACTCTCTATATTAGGGTATTCATATTTTCATATGACTCATAGGACAATATAATGAAAGTAACATATTAATTAATACCCTGATATACTATATAATTTTATATTTTATTCCATATTCATGACTAGATATGAATATTTAATAATTATTTATATATCATTTAATAAAACATCAATCCACTTATAAATTCATATGCACAAAATATTCATCCTTAATGTTAGTGTTATCACAATATTATTTCATTATTTTTTATCCATTTGAAATCTCAAAGAATACAATTTTAACATCTTAAATAATGTTTTCAAAATTGTTACAAAACATGTATCCATAAAATTTCTCATCAAACCCATGCATATTTATTGACCAAAATCATCCCTTAATTAATTAAAGCTTCACCTAATTAAATAATATTAAAATCAATAAAATATAAAAAAATAACTAATCATTATATAACATATTTCATTATAGAATAATGAATATCAATAAAAATATATACCCAAAAATCATGGTATGATATTTTCTTCATATCCAAGAAATCATATCCTTTGAATATATACTGAATTCATCAGATGTAAATACTACAGAATAAGGAATATAATTACAATGTAATCCATAATTTGAAAAAAAATACAACTTCAAATCATTATCTTATACCCTTTAACATAATTCAAAACATTTTTAAATTTTATGAATTGTTTTCTTCAATAGTAATGGCATGATGTTTTGATATATTCCTCAAGTCACTAGAAAACACTAAAACACCTTTCTCATTGTTATTAAGAAATTCAATTTTGAAACATAATCTATAATTTGGAAACCCATTACTATTTTATTACCATTAATATTCAATAGATGAACTATAACATAGTATACCCCAACAATGTTTTATTCTAATAAAAAAACTATTCAAAAAAACTATAAAATTATCATCATGTAATAATTAATATTACGTTTTGAATATCTCCTTCAATAATAAATAAGATATAATAATAATAATAATCAAGACTACTTCTAACTGTTATCATATCCACAATGAATCCAATAAAAATAATTGAAATCAATGAAAAACAATTTTTAATATATTCCATCATTATTCTATTTCAATTAACTGACATTATAATATGTTATACTATCACACACAGACCTCATATATTGCTTTATTTTAATATTTTCTTCGTATTAGATCTTTCAGGTAGAGGTTCGTGTCAGAAACTGGTAAAATTTTTTGAGTTTTTGGTAGTTGGGGGAATTTTGGAAACTGCACGGGCACCGCATAGTTAGTGGAAACTATGTGGTTCATCCCAGGTACCCATGTAGCAAGTTCTTGATTTGGATAAAAGCTACAGTACAGGTTTCACATGGTCACACAAACTGTGTGAGTTAGTCATGAAGTCTCTCTTTTCTTGGACAACAACTACTACACGGTTGGCATACAGTTTGGTAAATCATCCGTGCAAACCATTAAAGCTCCCATATATTTTAAAACCTAAAAACACTATTCTACCCTTACCTCCTTTTAATACCATTTTTTACCCCTCCCTATTGGTCTAATTTGTCACACTGAGGGGTCCTAAAACCCTACATCCCTTGGTTCCTCCTCCATGGTTGCATCCCTAAATATCTAAGGTATGTTTTTAGGGTTGTTTGCCTGTTTTTCCTTTTTTCCTCCTTTCCTACCCCAATTTATTGGTTTTCCTTTGGTAAACCATATCTTGGATGAACCCTAGATGTTAGGTTTATTGTGTATCTTGATTTTTTTATGTCTAGGGAGTGCATTTTGATTTTCAGGGTTTACTTTTTCTCCTCTAAGAGTTATGTCACATTCACACAGTGTTGACTTAGTTGTTTCCATTATTTTCCTTTTTAACTCATTCCTTTGATTCATGCATTTTTTAATTAATTTATAAATATTATTCAAATTCCTAGGAAGTGTTGATGTTATTTATTATGGTGCTCTAGAAATGGTTAATTTTTTAAAAAGTATATTTTCAAAGTGATTATCGAAATATGCCTAACTATATGTGAACTGAAGGTGTTTTTTGGAAATTCCATGTGTTCTTTAAAAATTAAATTGGATGATTTTAGTGGTGTTTTCTATATAAATGTTTTATAAAGTTAATTGGATTCTTTTTGGAATTTACATGTGGAGAATGGTGACATTTATAGTATGGTTTGAATGTTATTGGAAAATCCTCATTTCTTTTTTTAAAAGGCTTGGTTTCGTTTTTGGAAATTATATGAAATAAATTGGTTTGGTTTGAATGGAAATTTATGGTTCTAAAGATTTTATTTTGTATTTTATGGATATTAGAGGGTGACACTATATGTTGGAACAACCATGGTTGCACAAGGTGCTCACATGGAAGTTCATTCAAATATAGAATCCACTCTAAGACACTTTTCGGTAAAAAAATATCATCTCTACTACGTCCCCTTTTTCCGTAAATAGGTCCCATGTCTCCCAAATAGTGAGGAATTGCTCCAAGAATTTTGGAATTGAAATTTCAAATATTTTTATTTTGGTTTGGCCTGTTTGGACTTAAGACATGTTTTGGTGAATGTTTGGAACTCAGGGGGACATTTTTCATTGTGAATGTAAAATTGGTATTTAGTGTTGTTTTAGAAATGATTAATAGAATATTTTTTATAAATATTAATTTAATCATAGGCTGTCCTGATTGGAACATTAGGATGTTTTAAAATGAACTATGGACTCGGAATCATAAAATCCAATTGACATCCTTAAATGTTTTTGGAAATTTTTGTATGATGTGACGACCTAGTTAGAACCTTAAATGATGTGATATATATATAGTGGGAACCTCTATAGTATGGATCTCCCTATAATGGTTATAATCGAGGTTGTGTCTGTGTTTGGGGTAGGCGAGTATGGTGATAGCAAGTAAGGTGAGTCACGTGTGCGAGGGCCTCCTACATACACAGTATACTACTACCATGTGTTCCTGAGTGAATTTTAGAGGATGGAGTGACATGGATTTCCATCCCTAATTAGATGGGTTGGTACCCCTGTATTTTTTTAGAGTCCAAGTGGTTTGTGCACTAGATTGGTCGTTTGAGGTTGGAAAACTGGTTATAGACTAGAGAGCTTCACGAATATACCAACAACTGGTTCTAAACGGAGTGTATCTAGGGATCTCTCTAGGGATGTTTAGTACAATCCCATGATTACTAAACATTTTTGTTTTTATACTTTTTATTTTATTTGCATACAACATTTTTTATTTATTTCCATCATTTCCTTAGTATTATTTGTTTTGGGTTTTGGTTTTAAAATTGAAATCTATTTTGGAAATTGAAATTTGGTGTACAATGTTTTGATAAATGGAAAATGTGTTCATTTTTTAAAAATGTGAAAACCATATTTTTGATAATTTTATTTTTAAAATATTTTTAATGAAATTTTTTTTGGAAAGTAATTCCATGTATTCTTTGGTCATTTCCAACTGATCTATTTAGATCACACTCTAATTGTACCAATCGGTATCGGTATACTTGATCTATTTTTCAAGTTCTTATGGTTCAGGTTCTCTAGTTCGTGATGGATGTTGGAATAGTTCATCATTATGGTTGAAGGTGGCATGGATGTCATGTAGAGATCATATTGGTAGTTTTTCTATTTATCTTTGGTTTCATTTTATTTTTTCATTCTCTTTTATGAATTTATTTATGTTTTGTTCAGCTATTGTAACAGAATTTGGCATGTATTTATTGTAAGAGATTCGGTTTCTAGTTATCTGCGTGTTTAGTATGTTTTATTTATCCTGTTATTTTCGGATAAAATCATTCCCACTTGTATTTTTCTAATTAAAGAAACAATTTATCTAGTCAGTGGGGATTAGTAACACCCTAAGGGTCATGTCGCAGATCGGGTAGGGTGTTGGGTTGGAAGGAATCTCATTCTGGTTTATGAAAACTAGTATCATATGTGGGTTATTATTATTTGGGGTGTCAGGTAGTTAGATATTAGGACTATAGGGACATGGTAGTTAGGTTTAGGAAGAGTGTCATGAAATCTTGCTCATTCTAATTATCGAGTTACCAGGGGTAGTCTAAGGATTGAGTCTTTCACCTTTATTTTGGACTGAGGAATGACAATAAAAAAATCCAGTGTCATGTTCTGACCTGACATTGATTAGTGACCCATGTGGAGTCTGAGTGTGTGGTTTAAGGTCCAATTAGTGTTATTTCTTACTTATGGCATGACCCACTACCATGTTTCTGAGTTGTGAATGACTAAAAGGTCCTCATTCTGGTAGTTTGGTTCAAGTTTTGCATCATTTTGGTTCAACTTGATGTGAGTGAACTTTTGAAATCGAGGAATTTTTCTATGTGAAAATTGATCTCTTTTAAGGGGTTTTGGATTAGAAAATTGAGATTTAATTAAAAGAAACTGTGTTTTGGATTGAAAATTTTGTGCATGTTTTGAATTGGTGAAGAAGTGAAATAGGTGCACCCTTGGTGTTCTTTATGATTGTTTACACATGTGAGGGCATGTATGTGAAAAGTCTGTGTTGGAGCCTATGGATGGATGCAAATGAAAACATGTGCAATGGTTCGTGGGATTCCATGGGTGTTTCTTTAAGATCAAATGGATCAAAATTATTTTTCTAAAGTTATTTTGAAATAAGAAAATGATTTTAGAAATTGGATCCTGTTTTAAAATTCCATTTTTTCAGTAAAAAGTGTATTTTGTGATTGAAAAGTTGTATTGAAATAAAGATGTTTTTGAAATTGAAATGGAAATGGGATTTTTGAAAAAAATTTGTTGGATGTGTTTCTATGTGTTTCATTTGTGAGCTTTATATTTAGGCTCTAAGTGTTCTTTTTTATTGTTCTTTTTTTTATATTCGTTTTGATTTTCTGTTTCCATGTTTTTCAGAACATGATACCCATAAAATTACCAAAAATTATTAATGATTCATGCCCATTTTCTGGTTCTTCACCATTTTTTTATAAATCATAGTGATCGAGGTCCTTTAGAGGTAATTGAGTGTCTTGAAGAGGTAGATCATGTCATTAAATAATTGTGAACTTTTGAGGTTGTTTGATTTTGCGTTGTTCTGGGGTTGTTTGAGGGTCCAAATTTAGATGAATGGGAATTTTTTCCCCTGCCATTGATACATGTTGGGATGACTAGGGAAGTGTTTAAGTCCATCTTCTTCAAAAAAAATTTACCTGAGGATTTTAATATAAAGAAAACATAAGAGTTCATGAGTGTTGAGTAGGGCCAACAGACGGTGAAGGCCTATGTTGACCACTTCAATGAGCTGGTTTTATTTTCTCCAATGGTAGCATCATAGGATCTGATGAAGGGTTATATTTTCCTTAGGAGTCTTCATCAAGAGATCAAGGAGTGAGTCCTCCCTTCTAAGGATCATAATTTAGAGAATCTTGTGGATGAATCTTTGTTAGCTGACTTAGTTCCTAGAGCACAAGCAGTTGGAAATCTAGTCTCTCTTTTGGCTTGTGAAGGATTGTAATATAGAGAGAGGGGTGTGCGAGAAGAACCTATTTCTAGAAGATCCCTATCATTTGTTCTGGACTCTAGTTAATCTGACTATTCTCTTTTGTACCATTATTTTGGCCTTTCTGGTCATTAAAATTCATCATATCACATCCTTTCGAAGACCTTACATTATTGTGGCCATTTCAGTCATCTAGGGAATTATTTTAGGAAGTGTTGCTCAAATAAGGAGTTTTGATCGGAGTATATCAGCAACTGAATATGAGGAAGGATATTATTTATTCATTAGGGATCCATTCACATGCCTCATAGTGAAGCTTGTGCAATTTCAGGAGTTGTATGGGGTGTGTGAAACTATGGCCCATTTTTTTACCTATGTTTTTGTGGAAGCATCTAATGTTTCTTTACTATAATCTTGTTGTTGTTAAAAGTTCATCATTCCATTGTAAAATCATGATGGATTTATTCTATCTTAATTCGATTAGTGTTGTTCATCTAAAAGTGCTTCCTTAAAAAATATCTTCGTTGAGTGTGTTTATCCCTTATATTGGGTGCTTTCATTTTTAACAGTGATCGTTTGGAAGTTAATGGGTTAGTGGAATTGAGGAATGGTGTTCCTGATTTTATATTGAGTTTATTTTGTGGGTTTTATCTCTCATTGTATGGGATTCTTATATTATCATGTATAATTCCTAGTTTCACTGGTTTTGTTGTTTTCCCTTATGTTGATGGTTTTTTTGAAGGGGATTCCCTCATCCTAGTGTCTTGGTATATTGAGTTTCCTTGTAATGGGATTTCTATTTATGTATTGCCTGTGTGGATTGGTTGTCTGGGGTAATTATATGAATTTGGGTTGCGAGTTCCCTAGTTCCTAGTTTTGGGGAGGAAGTTTCTTGGTTAATGTGGAGAGTTTGAGTTAGTTCACAGGGTTTCTCACTCTCAGCTCACCTGTGGAAGGTTTTTTTATTATTTCTTGGTGTTGTTGTTGGGGTTTTGAGGTTTTCATGTTATTTGAGTTATTATGGTGGAGATAACCCCATAGTGTTCAACCCAAATTCTCATTATTTGGTTTCATCTTTATCATTTGGGTGTGACATGTGTGAGGAAATGTCACCCTAAGGTTTTAGGTCTCTCTCAATTTTTATTGGGCATGAACTCGAGTTTTGGTTATCTTTTGACTTGGTGAATTTCTGGTGGAATAAAGTTTTTTTGGTGGGGATAATTTCCACACCCCGGTATCGAATACTACATTATTTTATTCTTTTAATGGTCTTGGATACTTCTACTTGAGTTTTGGGTCGGTTTTTTTTGAGTTTTTGGATGTTAGGTGGATTTTGGCATGGACATGGCCACTACACGGTTAGTGGAAACCCTGCGGTTTATCCCAGGTATCCATCTAGAAGGTTCTTGATTTAGAAAGAAGTTTCGATACGGTTTTCACACTATTTTAAAAACCATGTGGGTTAGTCATGAAGTCACTTTCTTCTTGGATAGTAGTTTCTGCATGGTTGGTGAATAGTTCTATAAACCTTGCAGCCAAACCATGAGAGCTACCCCTAAAATTTTAATACTTAAAAACCCTATTCTACCTTTACCTCGTTTTAACCCCATTTGGCCCCCTTCCTCTTGGTCGAATTTGGCACACCAATGGGTCCTGAAACCTCTCTTCCTTTGGATCCTCCTCCTCTATGGTTGAATCCTCAATGATTTAAGGTATGTTTTAGGGTTTGTGCATATTTTTCCAATTTCCTCTTTTCTTCTCCCTATTTCTTTGTTTTCCTATGGTAAACCCCATCTTGTACAAACCCTAGATGTTAGGGTTAATGTGTAGCTCAATTTATTTGATGTCTAGGGTGTGTGGTTTGATCATAGAGGTGTATTATTCCTCCTTATAGAGTTGTGTCTCATTTTCACGCTGTTGAGGTTGGTGTTTATTTTATTTTTCTTTTAAAACTCATTACATTGATGATTTCATGTTTTCCATTAATTTATAAATATTATTCACATTCATTGGAAGTTTTAGTGTTGATTATAATGGTGTTTTAGAAATGGTATAATTTTTTAAAAATAGTTTTTCAAAGGGATTTTTGAAATATGCCTATGTATATGTGCACTCAATGTGTTTGTTGAAATTACATGTGGATGTACTTTATGATTATTCATGTAACATTTGAATATATATTTTCATAAATTGTCAAAATTTTCAGTGATAAAAAATTCATGATTTAAATACTTTTCATGAGAAGTTTCAACAGTTGGAATTACAAAAACAATATATAGAATGTAACTATAGCTATATTTGAATCACGCAAATTATATAAAAAATTATAGTAAAAATTTATATTCATTTTTGATTGACTTTTTTTGGGATTAAATGTATCGATATCTTTTGGTATATAAAAGATATTTCTTCATTTTTTTATCATCATGATACATTTTACTATAAATGTTTTCCTAGTAGATAAATTTTTAGGACTCATACATTATTGAACGATGTATCCCACTCCACGAAACCTTAGTTGTAGTTTTTTTTATTGAGTAAATTAATTATTTAACTTCTTAAATAAATAACCAATTAATTAATTATCATTAATTTTTATTCATTAGATACTGTAGTTTTTAAAATATTTTGTGTAAAATAAATCCCAAAAAAGTTATCTATTTCTATAATTTACCTAGAGGGGAAGTGTGTTAATATATACTCTAGCTACATAGATTTAATTGAGACAATATTCAATTTATTTTGATTTGTTAATAAAATAATCAATAAATGTTTTCTAAAAATGAAGCCCTTAATCATTCTTAATTTAGGTAAATCAATTAATATGATCTCCAATATTTCACTAACAGAATTGAAATTATTATAATCACATAGATATATGCTAATAAATTATGAAATTCAACATCATTTATTTAATGAACTGAGGATAGAAACAAATAAATGATTGAGGAGTGAAACTTGTAATGATATATATGTAATACATTTTTTAATTGTGATATTATAGAATGGTTTTTAAGGTATATTAGTTTAAATTCATTAAAAATATATATGAGAAGAATATTTATTTAAAAAAATAAAAAATTTATAGAATATTTTAGACAAAAAATATTTATATTCAATATTATGTATTATATGTCATAATTTTTTTGGATTAGGGTACCCTAAATCATGATAGGACATTTGATGATTAGAATAAAAATTTCCTAAAATTTAATAAACATGATGTTTATAAAGGTTTGAAAATACAAAATGGTGGTATCTATACATTCATGGAATTGGGATAACATAAAATGATAACAAATATCATATAATTAAACTTCCCTGGTAATTTTTAAAATGTATTATTAAAATGAAAGTGTGTCACTGTTATTAGGGGCATTAGGAAAAATTTCATAAAATTTATCTTCATGATATTCTATCAATTGTACGGTACTAGAAATCATGAATATCGTGTTCCATATTTATTTTAGTTATATAAATAAATTTAATATTGTGAAAATATTTTGGTTAATAACGTGCAGAGAATTTTTTTACACAAGAAACAAATACACTTTTTTTGATATGAGTGATGAATTTGATGAAATAATCCATGAATTTTATACCATAAACAATAAGGTACTAAATTAGTTTTTATAATGACATTAAAACTATTTTTCATTTAATAGATTTTAAATTAGAATAATTAAAAAATGAGGTATGATATCAATATGACCAATATTGAAGAGGTGCATGATTTATGTTTATTCATCCTTGAACCTATCAATTAATTTATGCATTATATTTTTGATTTTATTATTTATGTGATATTGTATTTAAATTAATTATTTTCTTAATGAATAATTTTTTGAACACTAATTTATATAATAATTTTATTCAATATTTATTTTTCATTTTATAAAAAAATAATTGTAGGAATTCCTATGTAAAATTATTTTAGTATAAAATTTTGAGCACCATTGATTATTATATATGTGATCAATACATAACCATTTATTCTAGTATATTCTCAATATTATATATATATAATACCCTCTCTATGATTCTTATATTTATTTTCAATATTTCTCATAGATAAATATGAACCTTTAGATATTTATATCAGTCCATAATTTTTTTAAAATTATATCCATATGTTGATGGAGTAGGTAGTCACTCATCTAAAATATTGGTGATATAGGAGGGTCATGGTTATAGGTATGAATTTAAATATAATAAATAATTCCTTTTTTTACTAAAATATTATTCTTTCCCAAATATATAAAAATAAAAATATTAATCAGATAAAGGCCAATAGTCCAATTATATGAAATTTGAATGATTTAATTATAGGGATATCATTTGACTATTTTTTGGTATCTAATGAGGATTCTTGGGTAATAGTCATGAAAATAATTGTCCATCTTTATTTAAATCTAATTAAAATCTCTGATACTTATATATATTAGAGTCATTTACCTCTACATTAGATTACAGAGTTATTTTATTCATAGATAGTGGTAATATTAGTTCATTTGTATTAACTGATGAATTAATATTACAAGATTCATTAATGTTATAATAATTTGAATAGATTTTTTTTAGATTTTATTTTATTTCAAAATTCATTGAGATATTGCACATCCATGGATGATAAAAATCAAGTATGAAATAAAATTCTTTTAACATGTTATTGTGTATAGAGTTCAATGAAATTTCAATAAAATTATTGATAATGTATGAGTTAGTACCTAATGGGGTAACTCAAAAGTAGTGATTATTTTTAATAATTATCATCATGAGAAGAAATATTTAATGATTATTTTAATATTTTTATAATATATGTTTCTATATAAAAGAACACTTTTAATTAAAAATAAATATAATTTATTTTAGGATTCTGAAAGGTAAAAAACTATGGGAATGAAAAAAAATAATTCATCACCCATATAGATTGAAGAGATTCTCCAGGAAAAGATATGAAAATATTTAATTTTTTCACAAATGTTATTTATATGTTATGCATTAAATATTTTATTTTTTAAAATTTTCACTTATATATTTTTAATAATGACATTGTAGTATGGGTATATGTTTGATATAATAAAAATATGGTATTATGTCTACACCATATTTGATTTAATTAAATTGAAATATATGCCCAAAGAAGTAGTAGGAAATTTTTTGACTTACTATTATAATTATTTGTCAACTGTGGACTTTTTATATGGTTATGACAACCTAGTAAATTTATATGAGAAATGTACAATTATAAAAATGATTCAATGTATAATTTTATTAATTGGTGTTTAAAACGGCCTTACATTTGAGTGAACCAAAGAAAACTGAAATTATGAAACATTAAAAGAACACAATAAACTACTTAAGGACACTGTCTTATTCAAAAAAATATTAACAACTTGATTTAAATCTCTATAAACAAGAGTCCCATGGAATTTTATTTCATTATTGGGATGAATATACAAAATCTGATTTAGAATAATCCTTTATTGAGTAGTTGTTCAACAAATTTTAAGGAGATCAATAACCAAAACCGAGTCACTTTTAACACATATAATATTACATCCAATACAATTTTCATATTTTACCACATGAGTAACTGACAAAATCTCAACATTGTGAGTAGCATGATTTCTAAGAGATCTATAAAAACATCAAATAAAAACACCATATAGAGGATGAACTTACCTAAAAAACCTCATACTCAAGTTGTTCCATGATCTACACCATAAAAATAATGATTTACCAATTTTGATATTAGATTACTTAATGAGAAAACTATTTATTCCATTTTAGGATGGGTAGAATCCATTTGATAAATTTTAGGTTTTGTGCTGGTTACGAGAATTTGAATTTGGCAGTAGTTAAGGATCAATATTATATAGTAATGAAGAACTACTTATACAAAATATTTAGGGAACATACCTAGTTTTAAATATATATAGTTTATTTGGATTTCATCATATATGGTACTATATGAGTATATTTAGAAAAATTATTTCTATTGTCACTATATAAGTTTTGATATTTTGAAAACCCCCATTGGAGTTTCTAGTTAACCTATATTGTTGTGGTGTCAAATAATTGAGTGTTAAAGGCTTTTGATTTTTACCATATTGTGGATTTTATCCATGATATTTTGGTCTATTGGAGAAACATGAAGAATAAAATTGGGTAATTATTGATGGTTTTGAAGATACTTAACCAGCATAAATTGTTTGCGTAGATTTCAAAGAACATGTCTTGGATGTAGGACAATAAATTTCCCTTAGGAATGTATTCTAATATCAAGACCTAATTTTATATCCATCTAAGATCAAGGTGAATATATCTTTGGAAACTTTTAATAATGTTTCCATGGTGATTAGATTTCTCAAATTAGATGAGTATTACCATAGGTTTTTTTTCTAATGTCTCAAATTTCGACTCCCTTACATATATTGAACATGAAGTTTCAAGCCTATATATAAATATATATTAAATTGTTACTCAACCATTTAATTTCTAAATTATATGTTAATTATAAATCATATGACCCTATCACCTGAGTAGAGAATCGTATTCAAGGTTTATTGTAAAGTTTCACAACATGGACAGGGGAGAATGATAGTATGGGATAGGAATGTTATATTATGATTATAAAACATTATGATAAATTAAAAGAGATTATAGGATTCATGATCAAAATTTTTTGTCTCTTTTGTTCACTCTAAAGCTATAGATACACTACTTAGGTGACCTAATCACAACAAATAAATATATTAAATCATTTTACATGAATATTCAATAAATCTCACAATAAATCAAAAATTAAAACCTAACGATTTAGAATCTTTACGGATTAGATACATAAACTAATTATATTAAACAATATTCATCATATTCTATAAATGAAATTAACACATGATACCCTATAAACATAACATACATAATATATTACTTTATAACAGGTAATGGAATAAATAAGAAATTGTCAGCACAGATGATTAGTAAGGGTAAGCATAAGAGATATAAATTGAATATCATATGTGAGAATAATATGATCATATAGATTTGAGAAATTTATCATGGTATATAGATCTTAATATTAGATAATTATACCATATATCATAACATGTGATTCATGGAATAAGGTTTTTATCATAAACTAAGACCTGATTCATAAGAGTGATGAATCATGGATCAGTAATTATGATCCAAGAGAACATAACATAGTTGAGTTTCCAAACATAATTAAATGGAATAATTATAACAATGTAATATATATTGTATTTCAAGGTTTACCACCAAGTTATTCATATCATAATGGACTCCTCTATCCACCTTCCCATAATATAGTAGATTTGGGATTACCACTTACATTACATAACATAGTGTACTTAAGGTAACCACCATTTTCCCAACCTGATCAAATGAGATATTAAAATTTTACCAATCAATTTTAAGAATATAACATACCCACCCATTCACTAATGATAAACCATACATGCATGTCCCATAAGAACAGGAAAAAATCAAAATTCCATCATTACCTAATTAACTCCTAAGAAGAAATGGGTTTCATGGAAACATCCAAAAGAAAGTATCATTATACATCTAGATAAATAAGTTGTATGGTTCCATTAAAACATTTTCCAAGTGAATAATAATAAATATTAAAGGATGTTTACAAATATGATATATAATTTAACGTGATCACTAAAATTTACTTTTTTATTGAAGAATAGATACCATTTTTATTGTTTATAGATTTTTAGAAAATAGTTTATGAAAAATAGGCATACAAATTTTTTTAATAAAAACATTAAATCATGGATATTAATCTTCAATATAAAAAATAGTTACAAAATAAGTAAAAGTTATTTCTGTGGTAAGAGTTAAAAAGTAATTATCTTTTCATTCTATTGTAAAGAGACTCAATGCTTATGGAAAACAAGAACACTGAAAACATCAAAAAAACCCTCCACTTGTACATAAACTCATGAAAATATAAAAAACCTTAATTATTAATATATTTATAAAGATATCTAAAAAATTAATTACATGGAAAAAATTGATAAATATTCCTAATCGAAGAGATAAGGTAAGGTCAATATCTTTTATAATAATTACTAAGGGTAAATTATAAACCATATGGGAGGTTCAAAAGAAATATGATATGAAAAAATCATAAATGGATATAGGATATGTTAATTAAGTAGTATTTAGAAATAATAATTATAAAATTTACCTATAGCGAAACATATTATCAATAATCTTAAATACAATGTGACATTTATTATAAACCCCTTACCTTTACTCATGAATTCCATATGACCACAATTACCTATTTTATAAAAAAAATAATATTAAAAAATATTTCAAAACCTTTTTAATAAGTATTACATTCACTACTCTTCAATTATAATCTTTCATTATTCGTATATTAGTTATTTAATGTTTATTTTCATCACAACATTTTATTAATTTTTCTCATATAATGGAGATTTGTATCCTAGTTGTTTTATATAACGTTCATCATTCATAGAGTAGTCCGGGTTTTGTAATCATTGCTTTATAGTTAGGTATGCATTCCACAATTATTATTATAGATTTTATGGGTGTGGTTAATTATAATTCCATTCATGTCGAAACATTTTTTATTTAATTAAAAGATTACAATGTGTAAATTTATAAAGATTATTGTTTTATATTTTATCCTTCCTGGTCAATATTGTCATGATACGTCCCTCAGGGCCCATACCATGACTCCTCTAAGCCCACTTCTCGAAGTCTATGGGTTGGAGACTTGTGTCGAAGGAATCAATTAGGAAGTGGAAAGAATTTTCCTGAGTACCTGTACGCGCACACACACAACCACGTCCCAAAAACTGAAAAGGTAGAAATGCATGCCACCAAACAACCACTGAGTAAAGGTACATGTAATAGGTCAAATGGTCCAAAATAAAAACCCAAAAAAAGATAAACTAAAAACAAGAAAGTAAAAAATATCCTTGAAATTCATCTACTAAAAACCCCACCTAATGGGTAAGTGTAGAGTAGCTTCCGGAAGACATATAAGAACGCCCTACCTGCCTACTCTAACTGAGTACCACCAGGTCCCAGGACACCAAGTCCTCTGTCAAGGCAGCAGTTTTCTACACCAAACACAACATGTGTGGGAGAATCCCATGAAGGGGTGAGTAACAAAATACTTAGTAGAGACTCCAAATATAAAAGGAAGTACCAAAATTAAATTCACAAAGAAAACCAAAATGCATGATCACAAAGAAAGACATATCACATTGGTATAATTTAATGTATGGAATTCTAGAATATCAGTTATAACACTAAACCCCTTGGACTACTGAGGTACTCATCCCTGATGAGTACTGTGGATCTACTGGGTCACACAGAGCTGCTTCCCACTGGGTCATCATAGTTGGTTCACCCAGTGTCTCTTGTAGTTGATCCATAAAGGGTCACTTGGAATTTATCCACACAGGGTCTCTTGTAAAGGATCCACCAAGGTTTGATTTTAGTCGATCCAAACAGGGTCACATAGAGCTAATCCACAATGGGGTTCTCATAGCCGATCTACATAGGGCTTCTTGTAGCTGATCCATAGTGGGTCGCTTGTCGTCCATCTTCAGGTGCCAGCAAGCCACCGGATTTCTGCATGTAGTGTGCTTAATTCTGGGAGAATCTACTCCGCAAGCTATTCATTGTATTTAACCATCCATGAAAACATCTTCAGAGCATACCAAAAGAATCGTCTCGTTATGAGTGTACAAAATGTCATGAAAGTTTCATGAATTAGATGTTTGGTATGATAGATATTGGCATTTTAGTAAAAAGGGGTTGATTTGTGTGATGTATGGTCGGCTTAGTCGGCCGCCCTATCTATTCTCACATGTGGTCCCCGCTGGACTGTGTGCCAGTGTGAAGTCATGGTCTACAAAGCATGGGTTGTGTCCCTCCTCCAACAGCTGCTGGCCCACTGCCAAAGGCTACTACCACCCCATCGTGACCTGCCTCAGCACACCGTCTTAGGGAATCACCCCTTTCTATGGTCGCTGCAATGGGCCACCGTAGCCGGCACATCGGTATGATTTTCTACGGACCACCGGTTCCGCTCGAGTTCTTCGTTCTTTAGACCATCTGCGTCTCTGACCTCCATGGGGTACCTTTTTCCCTATTATGGCTTTGAAAATGATTCCTAATCAACTTGAAGGATTGGACATGAAGAACACACAAAGGTGGAGGGGCATGGGCCTAGTTTATGTGAGCCCGCACCCTCCACGTTAAAATTTAAAACAAGGGGGAAGAAAATTTAGGTTTATTAAACAATTCAATCCTGATACAAAACCGCGAGAATAAGCCCCCTCCTGCAAGAAATATTGATCCAAAGATCAACCTGTTCAAGGGTTGATCCACATTTGTTGTTTTAGAATAAATAAAGGGGAAACTCAATACAAAAAAAAAAAAAGAAAACCCCTACTTGGAATAGATTCTTTGCTGAAGCGGTTTGTCTGTGGGGATTCACATTCAGTTCAAATCCCCTTGCGTTCATCACTCTTATGTGTCGTTCATCGAGGTGTGTTGTTGTCACTAGTGATTCACCATCTTTTTTTGTTGGAGATAATTTCCTCTCCATCCATCATAGAAATTATATCTCTGATTCTCCAACCTTTTATCTCATTAAAAGAGAAAAGTGTCGCAGCATTTCTGTTGCGTTGTGTCATCGCATCGTTATGTTTTTTCATTAATGAAACAATATATCTGTTACACTTCAATTAATGAGTCGTTACATTGTACATTTAAGATCCTCGTTAATGGGATTCATTTAATGTGGCTCTTCATCACCTCATCACCATCACCGTAGTGCTGATGTGCCACCGCTCAATGGTGAAGAGTAACAAATAAAATAACTTTTTTAGTTATTTTAATTTTCTTTTGAAAATTCCAAAAACTACCTTTTCTTTTCAACCATCACCGGTCGAAGTTAGGTAATTTATAAGAGAATCTCTTCATTCTATGTTCAGTGGTTCCCTCCTATTTTTAATCTGAGAAATGGTTTAAAAGTTAGAAAAACCCACTCGCACATTTATTTATATGGGCTAAAAAAAATTCAAAATTCAATTTTGGGATCATCGGGCCTCAGAATCTAGTGTTGTCAAAGAATTTGGTCTCTTAATAATCCCATATAATTAAAAAATAATTACATGGAATTCTCGGAATATTATATTACCCCCATCTTTAGGGATTCACATCCTCATAGTCCAAAACAATGATAAACAAAAAAAATGGGGGTACTTTGCATTATTCTGAGCCTCCTGCTCCCATGTGATCTCCTAGAGATTCTCGTGCTAGCACATAATTTGAACCAAAGGAGTCGAACATCCACGAAGGTTCCTCTTCTGTCGATCCTCTATCTTTACTGGGAACTCCTCAAATGTCTCCCCATAATCAATGTCTAGATCTCCCTTGTAGATGACATGTGATGGATCATGCATGTACCTCTTCAGCTGTGATACCTGAAAAAAATCATGCACCTGGTGTGTCTGTGGTAGAAGATCTAGGTAGTACACCACCTTTCCAACTTTTCTCAGAATCTGGAAAGGGCTGATGAATCTCGGAGATAACTTGTCGCCCCAACCAAATCTCCACAATTTCTGTCGAGGTGAGACCTGAAGGAACACATGGTCTCCTTCCTCAAACTCCAGGGGCCTATGTTTCATATCATCGTAAGAAATTTCTCTCCTCTATGCAGTCCCCATCCACTCCATCATGATCTGCACCTTCTCAATTGTATCATGTACCATCTCTGGACCCATGAGTGATAACTCCCCTAGTTCTGTCCAGCATAGAAGAGATCTTCCAGGCAACCCATAAAAATCTTCGAATGCTGCCATGTCAATAGGGGAGTGATAACTATAATTGTATAAAAACTCCACTAGTGGTTGGTGGTCCTCCAAAGTATGACCAAAATCAAGAATGAAATCATGAATTATTTCCTCCAGGGTTGGTATGGTCCACTCCGTCTGACCATCAGTCTGTTGGTGAATGGCTATTCTCAATTGCAGCTGAGTCCTGAAAGCCTCCTCTAATCCCTTCTAGAGTCGGGATGTGAAGCGAGCATCACAGTCTAAGATAATATTCAAAGTCACCCTATGAATCTGCACTATATCTGGGATGTAGAGGCCTCTCAAACCCTCTACTGATCCCTACTCATGGATGGGTATGGAGTGAGCTGACTTGGTGATTCATTCGATGATAACCCATATAGAATCGTGGCCCCTAGATGTGCATGGTAATCCTGAAAATAAAAGTCCATCAAGATACCATCCCACTTTCATTATGGTACCTCAAGTGGTAGGACCAAGCCTTCTAGAACATGATACTCAACCTTCACTTTCTAACAAGTGATACACTGCGAAATGAACTTGTCCACCGCTTCCTTCATCCCTATCCACCAGTACTAACATCGTAGAACCCGTTACATCATTACCACACCTGGATGTACTGCCAAAGGGGATGTATGGAACTCCATAAAAACCCCCTCCCATAATTCCCCGGTTACTATGGTGTGCCCTCTGAAAAGGATGGCGTGCTCCCTACCTATCAAAAATCCATTAGGAGCCTCTCTTAAGGATAATTGGGAACGTCAGGACTTGAAATCAGCATACACAAGTTGTGCCCCCCCCAACTCATTGTAAGGATGGGGGTGTGGCAGTCATCAAATGAAGGTAAGCTTCTCCATCATCACCATCCATGAAGGATATCTGTATCGTGTCTATCTTCTCTATGGACTCACTCAAAAATTGTAAACTAAACCTCCTTTTGAACACGTATAGCACCGTATTCCCCTTCCTAAGAGTATAGGATATCTAGAAGTCATAGTACATTAGGAACTCCAGCCATAGTCATTGCCTTATGTTCAGGTCCTACTGGGAGAAGATATACTTGAGACTCTTATTGTCGGAGTAGATGGTAAACCATTCACCCATCGAGTAGTTATGCCACATATTTAAAAAAATACCACTATTTTTAACTCCAAGGAATGGGTTTCTTAGTTCAGATCATGCTGCCTCAACTTCTGTGAACTGTGGGAAATTACTGGTCACTCATGCATCAGCACACAACCCAGTCTGGTCCCTGATTCATCGCAAAAAACTAAATACCCAACACCCTCTTATGGTATTCTCAAGATGAGAGTACTCATCAATCTCCTCCTCATCTCATAGAAACTATGTTGGTAGTTCTTCATCCACGCAATGGGTTTTATCTTCCGTGTATAAGCTGATAAGGGTTATGCTTCTCTAGAAAAGTCAAGCACGAACCTCCATTATTATCCAGCCATCCCCAATAAACTTTGCACTTTAGTCACTCTCCTAGGTGGCTCCCAAGCATGCACTGCCTCTAATATCTCCGGATCCACTGCAACTCCAACCTCTGAGATGACGTTTCCTAGTATGTAGACCTCTTGAATCTAGAACTGGAACTTCAAGAGTTTCCCATAAATATGGTGCTCTCAAAGTTTATCCTAGAATATCTGCAAGTGTGAAGCGTGATCCTCCTCTGACACTAAGTACACCAAGATTTCATCAATGAAGACCACCATGAAACGATCGAGGTAAGGATGGAAGATCCTGTTCATGAGTCCCCTGAACACTATTTGGGCATTGGTCACGCCGACGGACATCACCAAGAACTCCTAGTGGCCATACCGGCATCTGAAGATTGTTTTCGGTACATCCTCATCCCGTACCCAAAGCTATTGATAGCCTAATCTGAGATCTATCTTCTAGAACCACCTTTCTTATTTCATCTAATCAAAGTGGTCATCAATCCTCAAAAGTGGAGACTTTTTCTTCACAGTCACCTGGTTCCGGCACTAGAAGTCCACACATTGCCTCAAGATTTCGTCTGCCATCATGGAAAACAACACTGGGTATGCCCATGGTGAATCATTGGGCCTCATGAAGCCCTTCTCTTGCAAGTCCTCCAGTTGTACCCCCAATTCCTGAAGCTCTTTAAGATCCATATGATATGCCTATGTGGATATCGGTCCCATCCCAAGTTATAGGTTGATGTAGAAGTCTAACTCCATGTGGGGAGGTAGCCCCAAAACATCTTCTAGAAAGGAAAATTCATACTCTTCCACCACAATAGGAAAGTGAGGAATCCTCTCATCCACCACACCAAGGGTGAATCTAGCCAATTGGTGAGTGATCGGCTTTATCATCCTCTAAGAAATCTTATCTTGTGTTGTTATAGATCCCTTCTCGCTGGTGAAGTAAAACCTAGTTCCATCCTCATATAAACCCAACACATTATACCTAAGATAGTCGATCTCATCATGAATTGTGGATAGTCAGTCCATGAACAAGATCACATCGTAATGCCTTGACAATTGTACTAGGAGATCCTAGTCGAAGATCTCACCTTCAAGAGTAAGATCAAACTATCGGCACCAATGTGTAATCTTCAAATCCCCTCCTGTAGTAGTCTCTAATCTAAAGGATCGAGCCGACAACTCCACTGTAATCTCTGAGCCTTGAACGAGGTCCAAGAAAATGAAAGAGTGACCGGAACATATTTCAATAATTACTATATCTATGGTATAGAAGACACAAATTGTGCCTATAATCATCTATGGAGTGTCATGGTCATAAGCCTTCACTTCTTGAAGACGAGCTTTCCCCTATCCACCTGCTCCATGAGGTAGTGTTGGACTGCTTGGGGGTGGTGGTGGTAGTACCTAGAACCATCTTCCACTTCTTACTTCTCAGCCTGCTCCTCTGCCATGTCCTCCACCCTATGGACCTCCTCTCTTGAACCTCTATTTTTTCCTCGGTAGTCCCTCGACTACCCACTAATCATTTGTGTGGCTGGTCAGGCTGTCACGAGCCATGTGTCTCCACCTGCCGTATGAGTAGCACGCCCTTATCCTCTGCTAACTCCTGCTACCTTTGTGGCCTCACACCATCAATCCAAAGTCCTGGGGTCGTCCTTTAGATGGTTTGGACCACTTGGTCCTTTACGTCAACTGTCAGCTACACGCCACTGATGACTTGGACACCTGTTTCCAAGTTGTAGCTCCCACCATCGTTTCCTGCTCTGCGAGAAAGATCTCTACTATTATAGCTCATTCCATCACTCCAGCCTATGTAAGGATGCTAAGGAAAATCATCATCAACCTAATATCATGTCAGAGTCCCTATTCAAAGGTCTGGGGCCTAAGAAAAGTGTCACATACCATATCCGTAGAGTAGCAGGAGAGGTTTGTAAACCCTGTAGAGTAATCTTCCATGGACAAGATTCCCTGTTATGGGTGAAGTAGCTCTTGTATGTACACTTTTGCACAAGATCATGGGGAATAACTCCTCCCAAAAAATCTACTCAAAGTCATCCCAGTAGAGAGTCACCTCATCATTAATCTGAATCCTCAAGCTCCAACATCTCCCTATCGAGCCCTGAAGAAGGCTTGTGACTAAGATCTTCATCTGGTCAAGTGGAGTCCTCACTAAGCAGAATACCCACATCACTACCTCCATCCAGTCCTCAACTACCAAAGGATCTATCTCTCCCATGAACTTGGGAGGTCTCTATCTATGAAACTCATGCAATACACTAATTATGTGTGTGTTATCCACCGGTACCGCTGGCATAAATAGCTAATCAATGGGTGGTGGTAACACTTTCGCACCACCCAGCGGTGCAATCTCTTGCACTGGTCCATGAACTGACACCTCATAACTAGGCGAGTTGTCCACATAGTCACATATCATAATCCTAGCTGGCAATCTGTGTGGAGGAATCCAAAAATAGATCAAGATGTACCACTATTAGTAGATTATACCTGGTGAGATGACATTGATTCAAGAAGAACATGAGGAAACACTCAATTTTTATATGATGCATGCAACTGCATTTTTTATGTATAGGGTCGAAAAAAAGAATTAAAGGTCCTTTTGTATGGATACGTCGATCATCGCACCCAAAATGGACTCCTTGAATTTGAAAGTCGACCTCGAAACATTTATCATTGTTTCCCAAAAACAAAACAATAAACTTCCATTCATTGAGGTAGAACTGACCACCTCTAATACCACTTTGTCATGAACCATCCCCTGGGGGCCATGTTGTGACTCAACCAAGCCCGCCTCCTAAAGGCCATGGGTTGGAGACTAGTGATGAAGGCATAAACCTGCAAGTGGGAGGCATTTTCTTGACTACCTTTACGCACACACACACACAACCACATCCCTAAAACTAGAAAGGTAAACATGCATTAAACTAAACAACCACTGAGTAAAGGTACAAGCTATAGGTCAAATTTTCCAGAACACAAACCCCAAAAAATAAAAAAATAAAATAGAAAAGTACAAAAGATCTCTGAAATCTATCCTTTGAAAACTCCAACTGATGGGTAAGTGTAGAGTAGCAACTTGAAGCCGTATAAGTATGCACCACCTACATGATCTCACTAGTAACCACTGAGTCCTAGGCCACCAAGTCCTCTATCACTGTGGTGATCATCTACACTAGACACAACACATGATGTAGAATCTCGTGCAGGGTTGAGTAACAAAATACTTAGTAGGGACCCCAAACCACAAAGGAAAGACCACAAGGAAATCCACAAAGCAAACCATGAAGCATGATCACAAAGATATACATCTCACACTGGTATGATCTAGAGTACAAAAAGTAAGAGTTTCAGTTGAAACAATAAACACCTTGGATTACTGAGGTACTCATCCTTGTTGATTACTATGGGTATGTTGGGTCACATGGAGCAACTTCCCACTTGGGTCATCATTGCTGGTCCACACAGGGCTGCTTATAGCTGATCCACATAGGGTCAATTGGATATGATCCACATAGGGTCACTTAGAGCTGATCTTACTAGATTTTCTTGTACCTACTCCACATAGGGTATCTTGTAGCTGATCCACATAGGGTTGGTTGTCATTAGTCTTCAGGTCCCAGCTAGCCACAGGATTTCCACACGTAGTGTGCTTGATTCTGAGAGAATCTGCACCTCAATCCATTCATTGTACTACAAATTCCATAGAAACCTCCTTAAATAATGAAAAAAGAACACTCTCATTTCAAGGGTTCTAACACCACAAACGGATCATCAATAGGACATAGGATTTGAAAGATATTAGTGTTTTAGTAAACAAGGGCAGGTTGTGCTCAGGCCTAGCCCAACCCGGTCGGACCGGCCTGACCAACTTGGTCTGAGGGTCTCGTATGGCGTGGCCTAGTTTGACTGACCTGACCTGACCTGGTCTAAGTCTGGGATGGCCCAGGCTAGCCTTGCCACTGGGCCAGGCCCATTGGGCCTTGCTGGACCCAGCCCATTTCGGCCCTGGGTCCGACCATTCGAGTCGATTATCGACCCAGTTCCATCCATCCTGGAAGGCAATAGGCAAGCTTATTATTCCGAGATTAGGTTGCCCAGTGACCTGGATTTATCCCATGAGACAGGCCTCCAAAAGTGGGTTAGATTTATTCCATCTTGGGCCGCCATGTAGCCTGATTCGTGCCCCCCAGCCTAGCTTGCACAGCGGGCTGGTCTCCTCCAGCCCAAAAGCCAAGAGGGCACCCCGTTCGTGTGCCCTGCTGCCAGTTTAGCCAGCCTCCCTATCTTGTCCACAAAAAGTCCCTGCTGGACTGCATGCTAGCATGAAGCTGCAGCCCACATTGCATGGTCCGCTCCATCAACGCAGTCGATTGGCCATATCCTGTCTCCACTAGTCGTGGGTCCGCTGTCGGTGACTCCTACCGCACCGTTGTGGCTCGAGTCGGTCGTGGCCCACCTCAGCGCACTGGAAAGATTTGTCACAAACCACCGGGTCCATTTCAGTGGTCCGTTCTTCAGACTGTATACACCTCTGACCTCTATGGGTTGTCATCTTCCCTACTACAGCCTCGAAAATGCATCGTCGTCAACTCATAGGTTTGGCCATGAAGAATGTACAAGAACACACAAAGGAAGAGGGCCCTGGTCCTTGTTTAGTCCATCCTACACCCTTCATGTTAGAATTTATATCATGGGGGAAGAAGACTTAGGTTCTATCAAAATAAATTCCAATTACAAAACCCCGAGAATATGCTCCCTTAGGCAAGAAAAAATGATCCGCAGATGAACCTGTTCAAGGGTTGATCTGTGTTCATTGTTTTAGAATAAAGAATCGGAAAACTCAAAACAAAAAAATAAACCCATACCAAGGATAGATTCATTTCTGAAGCAATCCGTTAGTAGGGATTCACGTTCCATTCAAATATGTTGGTGTTCGCCTCTCTCTGGTCATGTTCTTCAAGGTGTGATGTTGTCGCTAGAAATTCGTCAGCATTCTTCATTAAAGTGAATATCCTTGCTATCCATCAGAGAAATTCTATCTATGACTCTCAATCTCGTTATCTCATTAAAAGAGAAATGTGTGGCAGAATTTCTATGACATTATGTCATTGCATCGTTAAGTTGTTTCATTAATGAAATAGTATATCAGTTGTGCTTCAATTAATGAGTCATTATGTTTCACAATTAAGAGACACATTAATGGGATTCATTTAATGCGACTCATTGTCGCCTCATCACTACCGCTGTAATGCTTATGTGCCACCTATCAATGTTGAAGAGAAACAAATAAAATGACTTTTTAATTTATTTTATTTTTTCAAAAAAGACTGAAAACTATATTTTCTGGTCGACCCTCACTGGTCGAAGTTAGGTCATTTCTAGGAAAATCCTACCGTTTTGAGTTCAACGGTGCCCTCATATTTTTGATCCAAGCACCAATTTAAAAATTAAAAAAACCTTCATTGGGCCTTAGAATCAGGTGTCGTCAAAGCGTCTGTTCTCGTAATAATATCATATGATTATAAAAATCATTGAATTTCTAGGACATTACAAATATTCAAAAAATATTTTACTCCTTAAAATAATATATTATATGTATTAATTTATCAATTATTATTTATGTTGAAAACGGAAATTTTCATATAGAATTATTCTAGTACATTGGTGTACGAACCCAAATAGGAACATGTTATACTGATAAATGATTAAGATTAAAAATCTTTATAAGAGTATTATAATTTTATCATAAGTATAATGATGTCAATATAACATCATTATAATGGATTATTAAATTCATAATGGGGGTATATAATATGGTAAACGATATACTAATGTAATAAAATTGATACATACTTGATTAATTTTCTCTTACTCAATTGGGGTTCCCTTAGAATAGAGGATACAAGATTCCTTCAAGGAAATATAAGCTTCCCTAAATACTATAATTATTTTTGAGAGTAAAAATTTGTATGGATTAAATATAGAACATATTTCTTGACTAGTTTAAAAGAGGTAGTGGATGGATTATTTTAATTTTGAGTTTTGAGTTTCATTTACATAAATATTCATTTCCTATGGTGAATGGTTTTCCTTTTAAAATGGAAGAGGGAAAAAGTTGAAAATAATGGAAATATGATATCTTTTAGCTAATAAAGCATCATAAAAAAAATTGATAGGGTTATAATATATTTTATTTCTTTAACACTTATTTTAACCCGTTTTTTACATCAGTTTATCTTTATAGTGGCAACTAAATTTTTACCTTGGTAATATATTTATATAATTAAAATGAAATTTTCCTCCTCCACTAATTTCAATGTAATAGTGGAAAATTTTCAATCCATTTTATCAATTTAATATCAAAATATTTGGAATTTATCTTTTAATCAAAAATAAAATATATATAGAAAAAACGATTTTTATAGAAAATAGTGTTTTTAAATATTAAGTGTTCATAATAAAAATTTATATAATTTACAAATTTTGGAGTGGTAATTTATGTTTTTATTAAATGAAACATTACATTAGATTTTTCATTTAATATTTATTATCTTATTAATAAAAAATACACAACAAAAATAAAAAATAGTTCTTGGAAAAATCTCATTTTTCTAAATTAAATTAATCTTCTACATCTTATTGACTTAAAGAATTCATCATATGAAAATTTAGTTGTATTAATAATTTTATATTAAAATATTTATTTGAATTTTATAAATACATCAACTCATTTTTTGGTAAAAATAAAAATGACATGTAATTAATAATATATATTTATATTTATATATCTTTACAATATGCTATTTTAATGAAATTTATCATTTTATTTCAATATTTATTATTTTTGAAATATATTATTTTCAATTACACAACACATCCATTAGATATTCCCAACAACCATATATCAAATTTTTATTTTTATATAAACCATATATATGATTATTGTATATATAATATACATATTTCATTCTTATGTATATGATTACATATATATATGAATAATAGGGTTACTGGTAGGCCATTGGAGAAAATAATTATTGTAATTCAATGTGTTTGACAATTGATAATAACCATTATTGTAATTATATGTTATAATTTATTGGATTGATATTTTTTATAACCTATCATGGGTTTACATAAAAAATACATTGATATTTTCTAAAATAAGAAGGTTCATGTGACTTGGGGGTATAGTTAGCACATGATAACCTGACATGATTGTTTACATTGAGAAATAGTTTATATATCACATCACATAAAAGCCTAATTTATTACAAGATGTGCTAGATTTATACTAGAAAAATCATATTGGGTCTGTTGGATCACCCCTACACATGTACCCTAATGGTAATATAGATATTATGGATCATAATTCTTGTAAGGGAATGTTCCATATAACAAGAGAAAATGGATGTCGATAGAAAATCTAGGATTTGGTTATATGGTTTTCTAAGGATAAGTATGTCTCAATAAATTTAATATATTATTTTTTTGGTATTATTTTTATATATCACTATTTGAGTGTCTTCGAATAGGGTTGTAATTATTTATTTCTATAATAAAAATGTATATATGGGTCTGGGTAGCGTCAATTTTTATATTTTTGTGATGGTATAATATTTATTTCATTGTATTAATATTTATTATTATTTTATTTCGTATATGTGTATAGTTTTTATATCATGGTCATAGATTCCTTCTGATATGTATTGGGAAAATTAAACTATTTAAAAACTTAAAGAACAAGAAAAGAATTCTTGAGGTAATGTGGCATCAACGACCAATGGGCATTGAATGGGGTCAATATAAAATTTTATCAAATATTTTTTTTTTATTAAAATAATAAAATATAGGTATGACTATTTGAAACAATGAGGGAAGTTTTAGTTATCCTAGCCAATATATCAAAAGTGGATTTTCTAGTTACTAGTATGGTAGAAGATATTATTTTTTGGTTTGGGGGTTGTGATATTGATGTTTATGTTTTTTCTTAACTATGGTGATATAGGTTTGTGAGTTCATATATAATATTTGGATCATGAAACTCTATGGCATTAATATTGATGTGAGTGATTACAGAATCGAGAAAAAGTAGGGAAAACATTTGTTTATTAAACAATCAGTAACTAATAAATTTGTGTTTTTATAAATAAATCATTGGTGTATATTTATTTTACATAAGATTGGTTTGATTATATAATCAAATTAATGATTATATATATATTGTCTTATTATTATGGGAATGACATTAGATTATAAAAATTATAGTCATGACAATTTTTTGAAGTAAAGCTTGAAATAATCAAGTAAAAATCAATCTATGATATAGAAAGTGTATTATAGTGTGATAAATATATTTCATGGGATATTAATCGGTATTGATAATGATAAATTTCATAGTTTTATTATTAAATTTTCATCTTATAATTTTCTAGGTGAGAATTTGGAGGTAGATTAAGATCATATTCAAATTGAGGTTACTCATGATCCTTTAATATGCAAGTATATTATAGATATCATAGTTTTTCTAACCATGTCAATTAATGAGACATTTAATAGGGGTGACTTCATGGTAGAAGATAACATGCCTGAGATTCAGATATATGTTATATCAATTTAAAAGTGTGATATCATGGAATATGGTATAAATTAATAGATAATTAGAATCTATATTCAATTTGGGATTATCGATAAACATGTTCATAAAGATTTGAGGTTAGATGGATTTTTTCTAGAGATACTACCATAAATTTGGTGTTATTTCTTGTTCGTACTATGATAGAAAATAATATTAAATTTTTTAACATTTTATATTAATTCAATAATAAATTTTACATAGAGATACTAATGATAGGGAGAACCCAAGTCTTTATGGAATAAAAATAGGGGAATATCTATGGTGGATTTTACTATGATATTTATGAAACTATGGATGTTCTAACAAATTATAGGTTGATTCAAGTCCAACATAGACTTTAGTTTGATAATTATAAGAGTATATTTATACACTCATAAGGGATATTGTTTTTACTTTTAGCTTATATATAGGAGGTGAACAAGGTGATGATGGATGATCCCAACAATGATATAGGTCAATGATCTAGCAATAACTATTTGGTGATTTGATCTGGTAGTGGATCATTTGGTAGATTTAAAATGTTATTTGTTGGGTCTCATTAGATTGAATGATAATGAGTTGGTCAAAATGGAGGTTTGTTTCAACCTATAAGATAGATATCTCATCAATTATGATTTTATAATTGATAATTATTTTTTATTATAGTAAATTTTCAGAAATATACTAGATAATGTAATCATTATAGGAATATGGAAAACATCTAATGATTATTTTTATAAGATACCATTCGATAATAGTATACCTATGTAAGGGTAGACCTATGTCATAAACCGACCCACTAGAGCCCACCTGATTGGAAAAAGGTCGACTTCTACCTACCGTAAGAACGCCTCCATAGACCAAGGCATGGATAAAAGAACTGAAACTATTAACTCAAATTGGTATGAATTTTCTTAATGTACTGTTCAAATTCACGCAACCATCTTAATGTATAAATGAATATTATTAATAATAAAATAAATTAAGATCTTAAGTAAAATCCTAGCATGGAATCACCTCTAGGGAAAACAAAAGAGTGTGATACTACAATCTGAAAAGTAGTGGTAAAAATAGAAGACCTACCATAAAATATGTCCCCATATGATAATATCTATTAAAGATACACCAAGAGTGACTAAATCTATGTCTCCAAACCCAATCACCATACACATTTTATGCACCCAAGTATCCCTAAGATTCTCTGAAATCCCTACTAATCTATCTGTCATCTGTTTAAGACGTGACACGTTTAAGAAAATCCCATGTAGTGGTGATTATATACAAAAAATAGTGGGATTCCCTAAAAATAGAAGAGTAAGTAATAAGAGGCATGATTGAAGAATTCAGAACAACCCAAATCAATAGGGAATGAAACCCAGCAATGAAGATATATATGATAGTAAAAAAATACTAGAAAATGGAAAGGGGATCTCAACCTCATATACCAGACCAGGATGATAAGTCTTCTTATAGCTCCAGAGTCTCATCATCAATTCATAGTATCTTATGTGTTTTTCTAAAGAATTAATATTTAGGATCTTCACCCTAGTGTGCTAGAGGAGTTCTACCTCTATATATGTACAATAAGTATCGAGGAATCACACTATGGTATGATAGGGCAGTACTGTATTTGTGGAAAGAGGACACATACTATGGGGGAATAAGGTAGTGACACCTCTGTATCTGCATAATGAGAATGGAAGACCTTTACCATGGTACAATAGGACAATACCATCTCTATGTATGTAGAAACCATTCCCTTGTGAGACATTGGAGTATTGCCTCTACATCAGTGTAATAACTATAGATTACTTGCATCCTAGTACAAAAGGTGAGTACCATCTCAGTGGATTGAGGACCCTCTCCCTAGTGTGAAAGGGGAGTTTCAGATCTGTATCATTACAATGAGTATGGAGGACCTGTGTCCAGGTACGACAGGGGAGTACCATCTCTATGCATAGTGGACATGTTCCTTAGTGAGATAGTGGTGTTATACCTCTTTTTTTTATAATGGGTATGGAGTACCCACTCTCTAGTATTATAGGAAAGTATAGTCTCTAGATCATGGTCTAACCTGATCACTTATGTCGTAAAGAATCTCCTAGAGAAGTGTCATTCTCAAAAAAAATCTTGAATCAAATATCTAAATCCACAATGAATTATACCATCATGTTCTATGTAGAATACTCTAAGGATATGCTACTGATGGACTCAAATCTGAGTCAAAATAAATAATATATGAGAGTTATATGTTTCCGAAAGAAGTATATGGTGTGTATGATGGGTAACATGGTGTGTGACCTCACCTAAACTCCTTTCCATGTCCCGTCCATCACATGTATTGGATATCCATGTAGTAGTAAATGGTTTATAGTGTTGCCACATGGTTTTTCAAGGATTCCTAGTGAATTCATGCGCTCTCTTGGCCGTGTATCTGTCCATACCTAGGTACTAGTCCATTCCTGGATACCTAAGGCCATGACCATGTACTCATAGAGTACATGCTATGTCCTCTCACATGGGTTCATTGGCATGTGAAACAGGTTCATGGCATGGATTCCTGGGGTGGTTCACAAGAAATGTGGCCCAACAACATGGATTTTGATCTTTATCATTCCCAATACCCTTGCTACTGCAGTTGGGTGGGGCTACACGACATGTGTGTCAAACTATATACTATGTAGCTCCGTTATTTTTTAGAAATTATAGTTTCTTCACATGTTTTATATATCTTCTCTTTCACTACCAATTCTCCCATTAAACAAACTAAAAATTATGTTAATCACCTCTTTAATTCAATTTCATCTTTTCATTGGCAATAAATTGGAATTTATCCACCCATGGTAATCTCATAGCATGCCTCACATTCCTATCAGATTATTTCCAAATGTTCCTCATATCCTGGATACTTGAAGTCACCATCGCTAAATACAATCCATAATTATTTTTCTAAAAACATATATTCATTTATTGTACAAGAATCCTCCATGATTATGACGTTACGATCATGCTCAAAACTACCGGACAGTGTCAAACCACAAAACTATAGTCCAACTGTTATGAATGAAAATAAGGGTGGGGGAAGTTAAAGATCGAAGATTCATCAATTTTTTTCCATGAATTATTATCTAAAATTCTTATAATTTGGGATAATTGGGGTGAAATCATGGCACAAAAGTATAAAATAGAATAAAAATATTATTTATTCAATGAGTCTTATGTGGTGGTTTTGAAAATATAGAATAAAAAGAAGATTATAATCCATGATTTAAATATTTAGTCAATGAGGTGTAAAACAAAAATTTCTGAGAAAAATATGAAGATTGGATCGATCTTTTTTTTAATAATACATTCCCCAATGAGGTGAAATATTCATCGCATTCACTGTGTATTGATTTCCCTTGAATCGAACACTAAGCATCATCTGATCTCAATCCACTAATGAAGGTCATAAAAGTTTCTCTATAAAAACCTCAATGTTTGTTAAGAACACATTGGAAAAATTTCACATTGGGATATTTTTAGAAGGTTATATTCAGTTCATTTACTTTAAAATAAATAAATAAATAATTTATTAGAATTTAAATTTTCTTACTAATAGATACCTTATCAGAACATCTGGTTCTAACCATATTTTATTCATTCATAGGGTAAACACAATGCTATAGAATAAAATGTAATTTTATATTTATGATCTGAGAATTCATTCAATAGATATTTTATTATTTCTGAAAAACTAAACATTCTTCATATGAAAAATATCTAATATTTTTTTAAAAATAATTTTGGGCTCACTAGGCCTCAGAATTATATGTCGTCTCTGTTCCAAGATCTGAAAATATTTCATAAAATATTTCAATGTCCTACATGTAAAAAATGAGTCTTTAGATTATTCCAACCATCATATATTTTAATCCATGAAAATCATAAACTAATACTAATTATGTAGATATTGATCCCATATTCGGTGCTCCATCTCCCATGATATGTCCTCCATCCTTCCATGCTATGATGATATATGAACCAAGTTATTGGTCATCCACACAGGATCCTCTTCTGACAATCCCCAATGTCCACTTGGTACTCCATGATGTTGGATCTAACCTCAATTTCAAGATCAATCCATTCAATAATTTCTATAGTAGCATGCATGTATCTCCTCAGCTATGACACATTGAAGACATCATGCACCCAGTCTAATTGTGAGGGTAAGTTTAGGAGGTAGGAAACCTCACCAACCCTCTACAGGTTCTCGAATGGTCTGATAAAACTCAATGATAGCTTTCCCCTTGGAATAATCTCAGCAATAATCATCATAGAGATACTTCTTAGGAAAACATTATCTCCCATATAAACCTCCAAGTGAATACAACATCTATCAACATAATCTTTCTGTATTCTATTAGCATTCTTAATCCACACACTCACATACACCTTCTCTATTATCACTTTATCCATATATGACCAAATAAGATATTCCTCACCTATCTTAGTCAAGCATGAGGGTGAACATTAGGGTATCTTGTGCATGGCCTTGAAAGGATCGAAGATGATAGTAGAGTGATAACTATTATTATAATAAAATTCTATGAATGGTAAGTAATCCTATAATGTCTAAAAAATTATAACAAAGAATCCCTCAATATTTCTTCCAATACCTAGATAGTTCACTCAATCTTCCCATTCTTCTGGTGGTGAAAATATATACTCATCCTCAATTGGGTATCGAATGTCTCATGTAGACCTATCCATAACCATGATGTAAATTTTTCATCAGGTTCAGAGAAAATAATTGATGAAACTTCATAGTGTTGTGTGATGTCCCACACATACAACTTCCCCATACTCTTTAACAAACTCTACTCACTTATAGGAAGGATGGGGGCCAACTTGGTATATTATTCAACTATCCCACATATAGTATCGCAATCACTTGTTGTTTGGGGAAGCCCTAACTTAATGTCCATGGATATTCCATCACATTTTCACTATATGACATCAAGAATTTGTAACAATCATCTTAAAACCTGATGTTCATCCATTAACTACTGACATGTGATACACTAACAGAAAAACTAATTCATGCTCCACCTCATGCCAACACACTAAATCTACTACTAAAGGTCACTATATATATTACCTATACCAGTATGTACAACTAAAGTAGTTTAATGAAATTCCATCATCACCACATCTGATATTGTGAATAGATATATCATCCATATATGTATATGGATGAAGTGATTCTATCCTTAGTAGAATCAATCTGGTGGATATCCTAAGGATATATGGTCACAATAGACCTCATAGTTGTGGTCCCACAACTAATCCATACTTACACCCTGGATAAGTGATGGATTTGACAACATCTACTAAAGAGAATTTTTACACCTCTCATCCACTAAGGACAATAAAAAATAATCCAACTGCTCAAAATCCTCCTCTGCCAAATGTGAATGATACTTCCCATTGAGGGAATATTTTACCGTGTTTCCCTTTCTTTTAGTATATACTATCTCAAAATCATATTCCAGTAGGAAATCCAAGTAGATCATATTTCTCAATATCATATCTCTATACATGAAGACATGCCTAAGATTCAGATAGTCTTAGTAAATAGTAAACTGATATCCCAAAATATAGTGCCACCACATCCTCTGATCAAAGACCACTACTACCAACTCCAGGTCTTGAGTCACATAGTTCTTCTTATAGTGTTAAAACCACCTCATGAAATATGTGATTTCTTTTTACCTATTCATCAACACACATCTTATCTCATCTTCATAGGCATCCTAATATACTATGTAATCCATTCCCTCCTCTGGTAGTCTCAAAAAAGTGCAGTAGTCGTCCTCAGCCTAAAATCCCCAATGTATCTCAAACACAACATAGTATAGGTAAATGGCTACCCTCTCCTCATATGGGTGATCAATGTGAATGCAATCATGGATATGTCGTCCACAAACCTATAGTAGTACCATGATAATCCAAGAAAACTCCCCACCTATGAAACTCACTTGAGTGGATCTCAACAATGAACTACATTGATCATTGGGGGATAATAGCTAACTCGTGCTTATAAATGAGATCCCCCATTAAGTGAACCTCACATATCCAAAATGGAAACATTGAAAGTTTATCATAATGTTGGTGCTTCTGAAGAAAGTCTAGAAACATCCTCAAGTGCTATGTGTGCTCCTCCTCTTTCATAAAGTAGATGAGTATTTTATTAATGATAAAACCCAAAAAATTGTCAAAGTATGGTTGGGTGATCCAGTTCATCGACTCCATTAAAAAAGTTTGGGAATTCACCTCACTAAAAAGCATCACCAGGAACTCCTAGTTTCAATAGAGACATCTGAATTCCAGTTTCGTAATATTAGCCTCACGAACCCTCAACTTTTGGTATCTAGACCTGAGATCAATCTTAGAGAAAGATCTTACCTCTCAAAACTTATCAAAGCGGTTTTAAATACTTTATAAGAGATACAAGTTAATTATCATTTCTTACTTCAAATGAAAATATTCAACATAATTCTATAAGATCTCATCCTCATTTTTCATAAGAAAACACAAAGCTTCCCATGGGAACACACTGGGTATGATAAAACTCTTCATTCTAAAGTCTTTCATATTCACCATCATCTCCCAGAGCATGGTAGGGTACATTCAATATTCCGAGGAAGATATTGGAGCAATCCTATGGTGAACGTTTGTCTAAAAAAAATTCTCCCACCTTAGAGGTAATCTTTAACTTCTGTAGAGAATACATCCATATAATCTTCCATGGATGAAGGAACCCTAAAGATAGAAGAGCCTAGTGCATCAATAGATAAACTCTACAACTAATTAGTGATGGATTCCTACTTCCTACACATAGGATCCACTCACTCCTCCATGAGATCTCTCTTTCCCATAAATCATAATCTAATCTCATCAGTCTGAAGGAATATAACTCATTTTCATTAAAAATCAATCTAGGGCTGAACACTGGACAACCAATACATATCCAATATTAAATTATATGGCCTCATCATGATGACCAATAAATCCCATGATAAAATCTCTCCACCAAGAAATTGCCCACACTGCTGGAAGATAAGAAATATATAAGAATCATTCCTTTTAAAAACCTCATTTTAATGATACTGGTCTAAAGTCCAAATTGGGAGATCCATCTCTTTCACAATGAGTAAAGAGGTGGAGTAATTACTCGCACATGTGTCTACTATTTTTGAATTAATAATATATTAAACACAGTTCATATGCCTAATAAACTTATGAGATACTGGTTCATAATCCTCCATAAAGAGAGACTACCCAAATATCTAACCAGTATATCCCTAATCCTTGTTAGATCCACCTGTTTATAGTGGTGTAAGACACTCATAACATCATCCACCAATAAAATCTCCTCCTCTGCGAGCCCCACTTGTTCCTCTACTAACTCTACCTTTTTGGGATCCATCATGGCCTTTCTTGGTAGATCCCTGATCATGAAACTACCTTTTCAATAGAGGTCAATATGCTATCTATGGTCCCTCATCATCATTTCAAGACAGGAAATCATATTCTATATGGCCTCTCTTGTCACATGCATAAAATTTCCTCTCTCCGGACTGCCTTGGCCCACTGTGATTTACTTGAGCCACTTGACCACGTTTCTTAGTCTGATCATGGTTATGCCTCTAAGTCCTCAAAAACTATCGTATTTTAGTATTTTAAGATTAATAAACCCTAGGATTACCAAATACAGCACCAGGTGAATGGATTTCCTTAAAGAGGAAACTATCTTTCACTAGTTCTTACTCCATCACTCCAACATAAGTTGGAATGCAAAGGGTTACCATAATGGAATGCATATCTCTATAGAGAACCTAATTGAACATCAACACCTAGAAGTAACCATCCTGAATAATTTACATGGAGTAATGTATAAATTTTTTTAACCTCATGGTGTACTGCACAACTTTCATAATTCCCATCAGCAACTCCAAAATCATCAGAATATGAATTTAGTGTAATCAGGGTGTAAGAACCTGGTTTTTCACGCAGGTATAAATCCATTCATTTTTAGTCTAAATATTTTCTTTGGACATAATATGGATGCCTAATTAATTATTAAAGGTTCTACGAGTGTTTGAGTCTTTTTCGGATCTCAGAACCCATATTTTTGGAGAAAACAGACTTTGTGCATGGTTTAGAGTAAACTGTGCGGATAGTGTTTTTTAGGACATAGCCACCTCACACGGTTATCACATGGTCATGAGGCCTAATTGTGTGAGCACACCATTTTTCTAGGCACTAATTCATGGATTATGAATGGTTTGACCAACCATGTGGACCAAACAATTCAGGCAGATCTATCCTGCATGGTTTGCATACGGTTTGACAAACAGTGCAGACAAACCGTGCACAGGCTAATTTTTTGGATTAATTTTTAGTTTCTCCCATAATTATCTATTAATCCTCCTCCTTCTTCCCAACTCTTAAACCAGTGGGATTTTCCTCCATTTTCACCCGTTTAAATATTTTTGAAGCCCAAATCAAGAGATCAAGATATCGCCTTTGTTTGGCATCTGATCGAGCTTCTATTCATCACATTGGATGCGCAATGGTAAGTACTTGATTCCTCTTTAGTTGTTCTTCTTCTCTTTCTCTCTTGACCTTGTTATCATCATATGAAAATTTTCACCTATTCTTAGATATAATCCTATCCAAGGAAAATCAAGGGTCAATACCAGAGGAGAATAATATTAAAACTATAATTTAGGAGGTTTATAACTCATCCCTAAATTTTTTTTGTTTTTTGGAATGTCTTTGTGGGGCCCACTGGTTTCGTTGGAAGATTTTTATTAAATTGACATGACATTATTATACTTGATATAATTTTATGGTTATTCACTTTCCAAATATGGGATTATTTGTTAGTGGTTACACACACAAATCAATCCGCCTCATGTCGATGGTTATTCTAAAATTGGGTTTTTAGTGTTTTTAACACATTTGAGCCACCATTCGGGTGTGCCTTTGATTGAACTTCCCAAAGGAGATCCTTTACATAATAAATGAATTATTATAGATGAGAATTTCTTATTTTTATGTACCATGTATACTCACCACTTGACCCGCTTGAGGTATGTGCTTTCAAATTGATTATTAAATGTCAAATATGGTAAAGAAACTATACTAAGTATATATCTTGGCCTTAAAAATGAGTTTAAATTAAGGATACATGTCTGATCACCCTTTCCATGTTAATAGAAGGTAGTAGAGTGGACCTCTCTAATTTATAGGCCATATTGGTTAATTAAGACTTGATTCAATGGTTGTAATTCTACTTGGCCTATCCACACTACTAGAAGCCAAGGAATTGACCAATAAATAAATGGTTTCAACTCTACTTGACCTATCCACACTAATAGAGGTCAAGGAATGAACCAAATTAATTACTACATGATTAAAATATCAAATAAGAATACACTAACTCAATCTTTCTTTGGATTCTGAGAGGAGAATATTGTGGGTCTCAAGAACCCCATTCTGATTCAAGGATGTGGTTTTCTTAGGTTTATACCAACCTAGAATCCAGTTCCTTTTTGTTCCTTAGATGCTCAGTATACTACCATTGGATACTTTTAATTATAACAGGATACCTTTGATACACACCTTGTATCCATCATTGGCTATTTGGTTCCATTGTGAAATATCATAGGTCCATGTCTTTTCTTATCCCCATTTTACCTTGGTCGATCACCTTGGACTCAGTAGGTTCCATATTGTGGAATTCCATGGATTTCACTCCTTGTATTTCACTCTTAACCATTATCTAGACTCAGATACTACTGACTTTGCATTCCATTAGGTTTAAATTACCTTGGTTATTACCCTATAACTCCATCATTGGATATCATTTTTCATGTTTCCTTGTCATGTCTTGGGACCTTCACTACTTATACTATCATGAGGTTATGTCAGTGTGAGCTATGCCTCACATGACCTATTAAAATTAAATGGTAATTACATAATTAATAAACCTCTTACATGGTCGGACACCAGCTGAGGACTAAAGCATGTACTGGGTATTTAGTTATCGTACTGCTTGCTTTACTTATATATGCATGCCTGCATACTGCTATATTCCATTACAGGGGCCGGATGTTATAGACTTCATTGGTGGTGTCCCACTGGGATTTATCTCACAAACTCTTCGAGATCCATTTGGTACATATAGAAGATTACATGGTTGTAGGTATTTACAAAGGGAAATGTATAGCTTCCAATACTTGATTGTGTGACGTTAGGATGGATCTTGAAAGTAGATGACTGAGTATGATCTCAGGAAGCTTGGAGTAGTCTTTATTCTCATTTACATTGCGGAACTATCTTGCCTATTGTCTTTTATCCATGTTTTCCAGTTTTCTTGTGACATGACACTACATAGTCATTGTTCCAGTCAATAAAATTATTATTTATCTCATTTATCAATAGAATTAGTTTGTTTCCACTGTTTATTTATATCATTTATATATCTTACATTATTTATTATTCCTTTATATTCCTCCTGTTGTTCTATACACTGCTAATGAGGTCATATTCTTTCCACATACACACCCTATGCCCTCACTGCTAGTCGGTAGCCTCTGGCATTCTGGAAGATGCACTTGAGGTCATTTGTCCCACCAGGATCAGGGCACCCATTAAGTGGAATCCGGGTCCGGGACGTCAAAAAGTGGTATCAAAGGTGGTTTCTTTTATAGTTTTAATATTTTGATACAGTATAGTGGAGAATAGGAATGCTTCGGAAAAGGTCATCAGTGGTTCTTGGGCATCGGAACCCATGTTCGGGTTAAAATCCATGTTACCCAAAATGCAATTGTTGTTCTGTTTTTCCTATAACAGTGTTATTATTTCACCATTGGGTGATGTATATTCTGTATAGTGTGGTTGATTATTACTCTATTTTAGAATTTCTTTCATCCTTAGACCAATTATATAAGGTAAAGGGTAATTATTTCATGCATCATTATAGGCACTGAGATTTCATATGTCATGTATATTTCCATGATATATAGGTGCATCTCACAACTTTTAATTTCTAGATATGCCTGTGATTGTAGAGTGATGTTGTGATAGTTTGATTGTACTAGTATTAATTTGGTTGCGATTGATTGATTGTATGTCTCAATTCATGAGGTGTATGGGCCATCATGGGTTGGGATGAGTAATTTACTGAGTCAAGCCATTATACTCTAAATAAATGGGTATCATTTCTACTATTAGGTGTATGGAAATGGATTCATCGTAAATGGATATCCATTATAATGTGAATTCTGAAATATAAAATTAATTGGTTGCACATCCTTATCCATCCTAGTCATGTTTATGAAAGGTAAAGGAGTGAACCTAGAAATTAACTTCAAATGACATGAGACTTATACTTGAACACTTACCAATACCTGGTCTTCTAAGCATATAGTTTGGGTAGTATGCCTTGGGTAGTGAGTTTTCGTAGATTCAACTTTTGTTAGTGATGATATCTCATTTCTTATAAGATTGTTATAAGTTGTTTCTTTGGTATTTGAAGACCAATGTTACCGTGTCATCCTCATGTCTTTCACCCGGAGGGTGGTGACAACCATGCTCCAGAAATGGTGGCCCTTGAGTCGCTAGTCTTACTTCCAGGAGTGCCACTTGAGGCACCACCTGATGTACCTGATCCAGGAACTGATGCCCAAGTCCGTGATAGTTCCCCACATCTGATTAAGTCCATGAAATGTGATCCAATGGTTTCACTTACAATGGTTGATCTGACCTGGGAGTTCCAACATGAGCATCCTCCTTCTTTTTCAGGGGATGGTGGTTCCCAGGCTGTTGAGTCTTGGCTAGAGTCCATGTTGTCTATCTTTGAGTATCTGGAAATTCCTCCACAGTGGAGAGTCAATCTTTCTTAATACAATCTCCAATATTTGACTAAGTGTTGGTGGGATACGGTTACCCAGGATGGTCATCATCATGACATATTATGGGTTGAAATCCAGACTGCCTTATATGATCAGTTCTTTAATTCGGCACTGAGATCATATAGAGCCAGAGTTTTCATGAATCTTGAGCATTGTTCTATTTAAGTTATGGAATATTTTTCACATTTCAATGATTTACAGTGCTTTTCACTACTTTTAGACGTTGATGAGCTTTTTCATGCTAGAAATTTTGAGGATGGGCACCAGTATGCCATCAAAACTTATGTGAATTTCTCTCACCTTATTAATTTTTTTTTCAATAGTTGATCATGCCCTTATCACAAAGTGTAACCTGAGGGACGGCGTGAGTAACAGGTTTTATGGACCAGTACTGCATTAGGCCAATAGTTCTTTCAGAGGTAGGAAACATTCCTTTGAGGTTTATTGACAGGGCAGCGGTAGCTATAATATTCAGTTTGATAACTCTATGGTGTGTCATCAGTTTGGAAGACCGGGGAATAAAAAACCCCAATGTGATAGAGACCCAATATAGTGTCGATATTTTGGTCTTATGGGTCATCTTTAGTGATTTTTCAGGACCTTTCCACCATATTTGAGTGGAATGGTTCAATTTTTGCTTCACCTTTAGTAGAATGTTCTTTTGCGCCGCATCAGGCGGGCAACTAGAATAGAGGATGAGGTTATGGTTGTGGTAGTCTGATCCTTGATCACCAGCAGTTCCAGCAGACCAGTCATGATTGTGGGAGTCCATCTGTTACATAAGGTTGTGGATCAGGCCACTTTATTTCTTTACAGATGATACATGAGGATCAGGTTGTGGGACCACTTATAGTACGTGGTACTTTTCTAGTAGCCTCTACTATTTTCTCTACTTTGTTTGATACATGCTCTTAAAACTCTTTCAATTCTGTATCAATCATGGAATGTCTTGGACTAGTGATACAGTATCACAATGGTGTAATGACCCTCGATACACCATTGGGAATATGGATGGAGGGCATACGCTAGTGTAGGGACTATCCCCTTGAGGTTGGATGTTACCCTTTCTTGTGGAATCTCTTTGATATTGAGATGATAGACTTCAATTTAATTCTCAGGATGGAAAAGTTAGTCCACTATCATATCTTTTTAGATTTCTATCATTGTTGGGTCTCTTTTATATCACTAGAGGGAAGAAGTTATCTTTTCAAAGGTGAGTAGGATGTCCAAGCTAGGAGAGCTGTACTGAAGTATCATGGGATAGGTGGAGTGACTGGCTAGATTGAAAGTCTTTTCATGGAGTATTGGGGTCTGTTTCAAACATATTTCCCTGCAGTATTTTATCATTTTCAGGAAGTATTTTTTAATGACTTTTCTAGTTTACCTCCTAAGAGAGAGGTAGATTTTACAATTTAGCTTATTCCAGGAGCATCTCTAGTGTCCATTCCTCCATATAGGATGGCACCTATTGAGCTTCAGGAGCTCAAGTAGCAGATATGGGACATTGAGGCCAAAGGATTTATATGACCTAGTACATCCTCTAGGGGTTCACCTATCTTTTTTTCTAAGAATACAGATGGGAATATTCATTTATGTATGGATTACAGAAGTTTGAACCATCTTACAGTCAAGAATCAGTATCAACTTCCTCGAATAAATGATCTCTTTGACCAATAATTAGTAGAAAAGGAGTTCACTAAGATCGACCTGAGATCGGGTTATCATAAGGTGTGAGTCAGACCATCATACATAACTCATACAACTTTTTTTAGTAGGTATGGTTTGTTTGAGTATCGTGTTATGTCTTTCAGTCTTACAAACGCACTTACTGTTTTCATGGATTTGATGAATAGGGGTCTCCACCCCTATTTGGAATCTTTTGTCACGGACTTTGTGGACTACATCTTGGTGTATTCTCGCACTCATAAAGACCATTACAAACATCTTGATATCATTTTAAGTACAGTGATATAGCATTAGCTTTATTCCAAGAATGCTATGAGAGACATCCGGATCTACAAGGTCCACTTTCTAGGTCATATAATTTCAGAATCAGGAGTGTTTGTTGATCCTGAAAAGGTTAGTGCTGTAGTTTTCTGGGAGTATCCAAAGAATGTGTTTGATATCAGGAGTTTCCTAAGGATTGCTGGATATTATAGGAGTTTCATACAAGTCTTTTCTAGTCTTTATTCACCTCTTAATGGTCTTAAAAAGAAGGGTGTCATGTTCACGTGGCTAAAAGCATGTGAGAAATCCTTTCAAGAGCTAAAAGGGATGCTTGTATTGTCACATATTTTGATTCTTCTAGAACCGTGTAAAGGTTATATTGTATTTTGCAATGAATCATCCATTATCTTAGGAGAAATGTTGATGGAGAAAGACAAATTCATGGAAAAAGGATCTCAGTAGTTGAGGACTAGTGAGAGAAATTACACAATGCACGACCTCAAGCTAGCAGTAGTTGTCCATGCCTTATGTTACGGGAGACACTATCTGTTGGGTGAGGACTTTTTGGTGTATGCGGACCACAAGATCCTCAAGTATATATTTTCTTAGCATGACATGAACCTTAGATAGTGTAGATGGGTTTTGTATCTATAATCCATTTTTTCATCTTTCCAATACACCTGGAAAGGGCATTGTGGTCGCTGATTCACTACATCAGAAAACTCAAACCCAGGCCATATAGGAATCTAGTGATGGATGGAAGTTAATGGATCTATTTTCTGAACATCATATAAAGTTTCATGATAGTCAGGGGCAGTCTTACCATTCATCCTTAATAGTTACCTCTACCCTCCTTGATAAGGAAAAAGAATATACAGTTTTCAAATCATGAAGTTTTGGTTCTCCATGAGAGTATATCTGGAGATAACCCACCTCCGGATTAGTTTGTGGACAGAGACAATTTCTTAAATTTACATAGGCATATCTAGGTTCCTGTAGAAATGAGAAGGGAGTAGATGAAAGAGTCCCACGCTTCTCAATGGGTAGTTCATCCAGGAATATCAAAGATGTATGGAGATATGTGATTCCATTATCAGTGGCGTGGAATGAAATTTCAGATTACAGGCTTCATCATTAGGTGTTCCACCTATTAGCAGGTGAAGGTGGGAGACCAAAGACCTGTAGGATTGTTACAACCACTTCCTATCCTAGAATGTAAATGGGAATATGTTTCTATGAATTTTGTAGTTGGATTACCTATGTAACCAAGGGGTAGTGATGCTATTTGGGTAGTAATTGAACGAATAATGAAATCATACCACATTATTTCTATTTGGTAGACTTTCTCAGTTGATGAGGTAGGAAGACTTTATGTATATGAGATCGTACGACTACATGGGCTTCCACATACTATCATTTAAGATGGGGACTCTCGTATCACTTCATGATTCTGGTAGGGTTTTTAGAAAGCTATGGGGACTCAGGTGCATCTATGCATAAATTATCACCCTCAGACCGATGGACAATTAGAACGGATGATTCGGGTTCTATAGGATATGCTTTGGGAATGTGTCCTTGATTTCTTCAGTCCTTGGATTAAGCATATTCCTCCTGTTGAGTTTTCTTATAATAATTTTTTTTAAGAGAAAATTCAAATGAATCCTTTTGAGGCCTTATTGGGGAGGTCATGTCATTCACCCTTATCCTGGCTAGAGGCCAGTGAGGCAGCCCTACTATGTCCTCATCTTGTTCAGGAGACTTCAATACATGTCATGTTGATCAGTAAGTGAATGACTACTACTCAGTCTAGAAAAAAATCGTATGTCAATCGTCGTCGATGACCTCTAGATTTCAAGGTTGGGGATCATTTTTTTCTTTGGGAATCACCTAGGTTAGTGTATAAATGGTTAATGAAGTAGGGAAAGCTATCTCTATATTATGTTGGGCCTTTTTAAATTCTAGAGAGATTCGGGCCAGTATCCTATTGGTTGCTACTAACTCAGAGTTGTCATGCCATGCACGAAATCATTCATGTCTCACATCTTCGCTAATATCATGCTGACCTGTCTCATACCTTCGATCGTGAGGAATTTTAGTTAGATGTTGATGCTACCCTTGAGGAGTGTATAGTGCTCATCGTTGACTAAAGACCGAAAGATATTAGAGGCATATATGTCCCTCTCGTACGGGTTCTATGGAAGCATGTATGATTACAGGATGAGACTTGGTATATGGAAGATGATGTACATGCCCAATGGCTAGATTTGTTCTCAGTCTGTGCTGCTTTACCCTTGGAAGGAGAACTCGGGGTGAGTTTTTTTATGGGTGGAAGACTGTAAGAACCCAGTTTTTCACTTAGGTATGGATCCATTAATTTTTAGACTAAATCTTTACTTTGGAAGTAATATAGATTCTTAATGAGTTAGTAAAGGTTTTGAGGGTGTATGGGGCTTGTTCAAAGCCCGAAACCCGTCTTTTTGGAGAAAATGGATAATGCGTACGGTTTAGAGTAAAACCGTGTTGAATTAGAACATGGTTTGGAAAACTGTGTGGATGGTGTTTATTTTGATATAGCCACCTCTTATGGTTAGTTCGTGGCCATGTGGCCTAATCGTGCGAGGGCCCTTTTTTTCTAGTTACTCATACATGGGTTGCGAACGGTTTGACAAATCATTTGGACCAAATAGTTCGGTCAGATCTTTCCTACATGGTTTGTGCACGGTTTAACAAACTATGTAGAAAAACCGTGCACAGGATAATTTTCTGGGTAAATTTCTAGTTTCTCACTTAATGATCTATTAATCCTCCTCCTTCTTCCCAACTTGAATCCTAGTGGAATTTTCTTTTATTTTCATCCATTTGGTGTTTTTTGAAGGCCAAAACTAGGGATCAAGATATCTCATTCATCCGGCATCCGATCAAGCTTATGTTTGTCATGTTGGATACACAACGGTAAGTACTCGAGTCCTATTTATCCATTCTTCTTCTATTTATCTCTTGACCTAGTTATCATCATATAAGCATTTTTCACTTTTCTTGGATCTACTCCAATCTGAGGCAAATTAAGGGCCAATACTGGAGGAGAAGGATCGTACAACCCTAAGGTGGGTGGTCTATAACTCATCTCTAAAGTTCATTGTTTTTGGAATGTTCGTGTGGGGACCACCAATTTAATTGGAAGTCATTTCTTAAATTTACATCCCATGATTATAATTTATTGAATCATATGGTTATTCTCTTTCAAAATATATTAATATTTTTTAGTGGTTACACCCACAAATATATCCACCTCATGTTGAAGGTTATGCCATAATTGTGTTTTTAGTGTTTTTGACACATTTGAGCCAGTGTTCAAGTTTTCCTTTGCTTGAACTTAATAATGGTGACCCTTTCCATAATAGATGAATTGTTATTTATGAGAATTTTATATTGGCATGTACTATGTATGCTCACCACTTGACCCGCCTAAGGTAAGTACATTAAAATTGATTATTAAATGTGAAATGTTGAATGGAAAGTATACTAAGTATATATCTTGTCCCTAAAAAATGAGTTTGAATTAAGTTTACATGTCCATAACACCCCTTGACATGTTAATGGAAGGCAGCAGAGTGAACATCTCTAAGTGATATGACTTAATGGTTAATTAATACTTGATTAAATGGTCGCAATGTTACTTGGCTTGTCCACACTAATGGAAGACAAGGATTGGACCAATAAATAAATGGTTTCAACTCTACTTGACCTATACACACAAATGGAAGGCAATAATTGAACCAAATTAATTACTACATGATTATAATATCATATAGGAATGGACTACTCTAGCTTACCTTGGATTCTGAGATGATAATACCTTGGTTATCAGGAACCTCATTCCGATTCATGGATGCGGTTTTCTTAGGTTGATACCCACCTAGACTCCCGTTTTTTTCTATTGCTTGGATTCCTGGTATATTACCTTAAGGTCCTTTTCATTATTATAGGATACCTCAGATACACTCCTTGGATACATCATTGGCTAGTAGGTTCCATGGTGAAAGACCATAGAGACCTATCTTTTCTTATCCCTATTTTACCTAGGTTGATCAACTTGGACTCAGTAGGTTCCTTATTGTGGAATTTCATAGATTATACTCCATGGATTACACTCTTATCCACTTTCTAGACTCAGATACTTTTGATTTAGAGTTCTTTGAGATTTTCATTACCATTATTATTACCCTGGAACTCCCTCACGAGATATCATTTTTCAGGTTGCCTTTTCCTGTCTTGGGAGCCTCACTACTTATACTATCACGATGTGATGTCAATGCTGGCTATGCCTTATGTGACCTATTAACATTAAATGGTAATTACTTAATTAATGAACTTATTACATGTTCGTATACTAGTTGAGGGATGAATAAGGTACTGGGTATTTAGTTATTGTACGACTTTCTTTACTTTATATATGCATATATGCACACAGATATATTCCATTACACAGGTCGGATGATATAAACACTATTGGTGGTGTCCCACTGAGATTTATCTCACACCCACTTCGGGCACCATTTGGTATGCATAGTAGATTACATGGTTGGAAATATTGAAAATGGGAATCGAACAGTTTCCAATAATTGATTTCGTATTGTTAGGATGAAGCATGATAGTAGATTACCGAGTTGGATCTAAGGATGCTTGGAGTAGTATTTTTTTCATTTACTTTGTGAACTGTTATGCTTATTGCCCTATATCCATGTTTTCCAATTTTCTAATGACATGAAATTACATAATCATTGTTCTAGTTAATAGAGTTATTATTTATCTCATTTATCTACCGAATTAGTTTTCTTCTACTGTTTATTTATATAATTTATATTTCATCCATATTTTACTATTACTTTATATTCCTTATGCTATGATATATAATTATAATGAAGTCATAGTCTTCCCATTGACACACCCTAGGACCTCACTGCTAATCTGAAGCCTCTAGCATTCGGGATGATTCACTTGATTCCATCTGGCCCACCGGGCTCGGAGCACCCATTAAGTGGCATCCAGGTCCGGCGCGTCACATGTGGGGGGGTTTTACTCGTTAGGAAATAGATACAGGAAGTAAAACCATGAGAGTTTCAACTAATCACGTGTCTATGTGACTAAACTTTTTAATTTCCCTAATTCACTATGGAAAACATTGGCTTCCAGTGAAACCATCTGGTGAGTTGGGTTCTACGAAAGTCTAAAAACATCGATCACCGAATCAATATAATACTCTACATCCTTGGGATATAGATCACCATGGAACCTTATTAGGTATATGGTGTTGGAAATTATGGATTGTTCTAAACCTTCACACATCCCCAACCTTCTCTGCTAGTATAATCTACTACTCAATAGTTGGGGTGATACTATCTATCTTCTTGGAGGAATGATCTCATTAGATATTTTTCCCTTGAAATCCGGGGATGACCGCCTTGATGGGAGGTTCAAACGTTCTGATCGGTTTCTAACGGGTTTCTTCGTAGAACCGGAAACATCCAATGATTCCACATCCATTCGTACCTACTTTCCAAAGGTAGGTGCTCATTAGTTTGTGGACTGATGAGGATTAGGAATTTTCATTGGTCGAGAGGATGGGAGGTCGGACTCATCACACCTTTTTGAGGGGAATTATTGTCTACTCCGGGACTCTCTTTGTAGATTTAAGTTATGTTCGTGAATCCTTAAAACATTACCATGTATAAAATGAGCTTTCCTTCAGATCTGACAATAAATTATTAAATATGTAGGAAATTTAGAGAATCTTTTGTATGTATTCGAGGTTCTTCATCGATAGAGAATCATCTGTATTTATTAGAGATTCTTGGTCAATGGTACCCTTCGACATATTTATACAGAAGTTTCTTGGTCATTATGATGACCATGCTGGTTTTAAAGACACTCAGTGGGGCACTTGAAGTTTATTTTCATTCAGAATGACATGGATTATTTTAGAGTTGGGATCTAACCCGTAGACGGGCTACCTATGTATCCTTTGTTTAGAAAAGGAATCAGAACCCACGTAGTTCAATTAAGGGAGTATGATGTTTATGATTGATGGCTCAAAGAAGGATGTCACAATTACTTTTAAACTCTATGCTTATGTGAGTCATGCTCGGTGTAAGAAACAAGAGTTATTGGTAGAAATTAGACAATTATGCCATGAAAGATGAAATCATAAGAAATAATGTGGGGATTATGTATGTATGACTACCCAGATAAATGAAGGTTTAGGATTTACTTTAGAGAATAAATCCAAGAACAGGGTCCATAAAAGTATATATATGCTTCATGGAGATTTTGAATACTCTAACTTGGGTCTTACTCCTGAAAAGGAGGCCCAAATTAGGAGAAGACTTATGATTGGGTTTTACTCCTAAAAAGGAATCCCAGATCAAAGGTAAATTAGGACTGCTTAAGAGGATTATGACCAGGGCTTATTCCTGAAAAGGAGGCCCAGGTTTGAGACTGGGGCTTACTCTTGAAAAGGAGGCCCAGGTTAAGGATTAAGGTTTGGGGCTTACTCCTAAGAAGGATGCCCAAATTAGGGGTTTGGGGCTTACTCCTAAGAGGATGCCCAAGCTTGATACTGGGTCTCACTCATGAAAAAGGAAGAATAGGTTAAGGATTAAGGTTTGGGGCTTACTCCTATGGAGGATGACCAAATTAGGGGTTTGGGTCTTACTCCTAAAAGGATGCCCAAGCTTGAGACTGGGGCTTACTCCTAAAAAAGGAAGCCCAGGTCAGGGGATCTGGGGCTTACTCCTAAGAGGATGCCCAAAAATTAAGGGAATTGGGGCTTACTCCTAAAGAGGATGCCCAGATTAGAGGACTTATGACTGGGGATTATTCCTGAAAAGGAGACCCAGGTTAAGGATTCTCTCATCTTAAAAGATGAGGTTGAATGAATGAAATCTCAATCTTTAGTGACATAAAGATGTGTAAATCACTAGGTTTTGAGAGATATTCCACAAAATTCCTTTCAGATAAGGAATTCAAATCAAGAAATCATTCCATAAAGTGGTTTTGAAAAGTGTCTTGAAGACTGAATCTTGAATAGGAAAGGTGTAATGTCTTAAGAGGGGTAAAATGGGCAAGAAAAGCACCAAAAAAGGCAGGGGCGTGCAAGTCCTGGTAGGCGCGCAGGTACTGCGTGGGCACGCAAGTCCTGGTTGTGCAGGTCCTGGTCGCACAGGTATGCCTACGCGACACATGGTGTACTTGTGCGATGGTTAACCAGCAGGGTAATACTTGAGTGACTTTAGGTTAAGGCCTTTAGAATCCTCTTGAGGTTCTTCCAGGAGAGGGGCGCATAGGTTCTATTGAAGGAGTAAGGCGGCGCGCAGGTGTGGCCATTTCCTTCAAGGGCTGGCCACCTAGGCGCACAAGTGTTGATGAGTTTCAACACTTAGGTCTTCCTCCCCCTCTTTAGATCTTCCGTTCTAGGTAAGAAATTACCTTATAAGTGTTCCGGATGCTTTGAGAAGAGACTAGGGCGCCGGGAGCTCAAATCTGGGTTTCTGGAAAAAAATCCTCTTGAATGGGGGGCCCACAGGGTCTATTTATAGGCAGGAGAAGACCCCGGGCGGTTATCATTTAGGGCGCGCAAGTCACTTGTACGACCAACATCGGCGTGCAAGTCACTTGCACGACCAAAATTGGCACGCAAGTGTACTTGAGCGACCATTGAGGCGCGCAAGTATACTTGCATGACCATTGTAGAACTTGCGCGACCTTTGTGCAATGTTCTTCTTATTCCTTCCTTTGTCAACTATTGATATTTGTTCAAAGGATGAATCTTATTTCTTCAAGGTATTTTCCTTTTCATTCATTTAGACTCTGTGACGGAAAGGAGCGTCAACAAAATCCCCCCTTAGAGTTGGATTTGGAGAGAAAAGAGGATTTGACTCTGAGGTGAGAAGAAATAAAAAATCTGGCAGTTTAATGTCATGCATGTCGGACATAAAGAGGATAATGTTTAAGGTCGAAATAGCTTTGACGGAAATGGATTAGAATTGAATCAATTCCTTAACAACTCATCTGAAAACGTAGTACCATACTCAAGTATGAGGGAAAATATGTAAGCTATGACTTAAGAATATTTGAATCTGAGGAATGATATGAAAAAGAGCTGAAAGGCATTAGAAGAAGTAGTTCCCAAGAATGAAGTTACCATTATTTAACAAACCCGTTAGGGGGTTGAATTATGCAGGGCCACCTAATGGCATTGGCTGCATAGTTAAATAAAATAGTATCTTTTGGCTAACAAGTCTGTTATGTAGACTGTTTATGCAAGGCCACCTATGGGCACGTGATGCATAGTCAGGAAAAAGAACTCTTAGAAATTTACTTTCGTAGTGATAAAAGCCAGTGAAATTTTATGGAGATTCAAATCTTCCAAAGTATAGAGTTTTCTGTATGGAAAGAGGTACATGAATATGGAGAAGATATTTCCAAAAAAGATTATCGAAAAACTGGATGAATATCACACCTACGAAGGTCTGACCCAAACGTAGGGAAGGAAAATATAAACCATAGACTTGAATACTTTCAGATCATGAAAAAGGATATGGGACAAATATGTTAAGGATGTCTATTTTTTTGGATCCCTACATACTGTTATTTAAGACAAATAAGGACAAAAGAGGCATTCTTTCCAAGATTGAAGTTACCACTATCCGACAAACCCGTTAGGGGGTTGAATTATGAAAGGCCACCTAAGGGAATTGGCTACATAGTCAAATAATAGTATCTTTTGGCTAAAAAGTCGTTTATGTAAACTGTTTATGCAAGGCCGCCTATGGGCACGTGCTGCATAGTCAGACAAAAGAACTCTCAGAAGTTTGACATTTTTGTGACTAGAAGTCATGGAAAAAAAGGGGTTATGAGGATCTGAAAACATTTAATGTTAGGATTATGACACATAAAGATGGGTATTGTTCAATGTGTACAGAGATACATAGATCAATTCTAACCATAATCATGTTGTGGCTGGGTCCTGAATTGAAATGTTGGACTTCACTACATATCCCATAAGGATGAGAATCAAGCCATACGTAGTTCTTAAACTACAGTTTAACGTCGTGTGGGACAAAAGGATTAGTGATCTTAGTTTAGGTTCATAGAGCTTGGACCATTGTAAGAAATACACGGTGTCTGTTTTCATGGGGACTTTTCAGCCAAGGGACTGAAAGTGGAATTTGGGGTTAGCCCCAAAGACTTGGGACTGGATTCGAGGGACACTCGAACATTCCTATGTATCCCATAATGATGGGAATCAAGCCCACGTAGTTCTAGAACTACCCTTTGTACAAATTTGGTTCATACACGTGAAGGTTGAAAGGGGACTTTAGTGCAATGATGGTTTAACCCATGATAAAAGGTTTGGGAATTGCCATGTATGTACGTAGTCTTTGAAATGAAAAATGATTGAAAAAATCAATGAAAATAATGGTTCCCTCTCAGGTGAGGGTATCAAAGAAATTTTTAGTTTATTGTCATACTGGAAAAAATTGTTGTATAGTTTAACATTGTATACCAAGGATGAAAGTGAACCAATGTAAAGATATTGATTCTAAGGGAGGTTTCACGAATTATCATCATATGAGATAGAGATGAACCGACGTGAAGAGATTGGTTTTGGTCTTGAACCTTGGGAGGTTGCCTACATACCCATCCTAGAAGGCAAGGATCATAGTCTGTGTAGTTCAATTAAAGAATGAATTAATGATCAAGTTGTTCTTGGGGACAACGACCTAAAAAAATGTTGTTGGGACTTACACATGGTTAGCGGCCCATAGAGAGTGTTATGGTTGTGGTTTGCTCTAAGCTCATGTGAGTCATACTCGGTGTGAGAAACAAGAGGTAGCAACAACCTTAATGTTACACAGTTTAACGTCATGTAGGACGTATGAAGGGACTATGCAGTTTAAAGTCTTGCAGTTAGAACTATTGGTGTTGCACAGTTTAGTGTCATGTAGCCGGGACAAAATAAAGTTTAATGTCATGTAGGACGTATCACGAACATTCTGTACAGTTTAGAATCATGTAGTTAGGACGATTGGGACAATAGAGTTTAATGTCATGTTGGACGAAAAGGGGGGGGGACTGTGCAGTTTAATGTCATGCAGTGAGGACAAAAGAGTGCACCATTTTAACGTCATGTTAGATGCATTGGGGATTTTTTTCAATAGTTTAACGTCATGTTGGAAAAAAAGGGACGATACAGTTTAGTGTTATGTTGAACAAAAGTGAAAATAGTTTAAGGTCATATGCATAGACCGTGGATGGTACAGTTTAAGGTCATACAGTACCTTTGATGATTATGTAGTTTAACGTCTTTCCGGACGTAAGGTACTTTTATACAGTTTAGCGTCATGTAGTTAGGACGTCACAATTTAACATCTTGCTGGATGTAAGGGACTTGCAAACAGTTTAGGGTCATTTGCATGGACCGTTGAAGATGCAGTTTAAGGTCATACAGGACCTAGTTGTAGTTTAAGGTCATACTGGACCATTGATGGGAACTTTTTTCACAGTTTAACGTCGTGTGGGACGAGGTTGCAGTTTAAGGTCATATTGGACTATTGTTGTATAGTTTAACGTCATATAGCAAGGACGAACTGGTGTCGCACAGCTTAGTGTCATGTTGCAGGGACAAAGTAGTGAATAGTTTAAGGTCATACTGGACCAAGGAGGAGTTTAAGGTCATACTAGACCATTACTGTGTAGTTTAACGTCATATAAAAAGGACGAAAAGGTGACGCACAGTATAGTTTCATGTTGCAGGGACAACGTGGTGAATTTTCAGATTATACAAAATACTTCTTCAAAAATCTGTCATTGGTTGGGGTAGTGATGAGTTCTCCATCCATTGTGATTAATGAATAATCTCCATTGGAATAGATCTTATGTATTGAATAAGGTCCTTCCCATTTTGTCTCAAGCTTGGGAGGTTTCTTTCCGGGTATCATTGGAGTTCTGAGAACTAATACCAATTCTCCCTGAGTGAATGAATGAAGACGAACTTTTTTGTTAAAAGCTCTTGCTATTCGATTCTGATAGACTTCAAAGTGGTGAAAAGTGCACAATCTTTTCTCATCTAACTGTTGAAATTCATTCAATCACTTTTGAGATTGATCATCTTTAGATGATTGATCACAAATGGCAACTATAAGTGAGGGTAGTTGAACTTAAATGGGAAAGACGGCTTCCGTTCCATATACCAATGAATATGGAGTTGACCGAGTTGCAGTGCGGGTGGTAGTCCGATAAGCCCATAAAGCATGAAAGAGTTTATCAGGCCCTGGCCTCTTATCTTTATCCACCATATTTTGCAGTATATTTGAAAGAGTCTTGTTAAAGGCTTCTATCTGGCTGTTGGCCGCTGCATGATATCGAGATGAATGGTTGGATTTGATGTTGTATTCTTGATACAACTTCTTCATCTTAGATGAACATAAATTGGTGCCATTGTCCGTCAATATGGTATGAGGGACACCAAATCTAGTAATTATGTTAGACTTGATGAAGCTAAAAATGAATTTAGAACTAACTTCCTTGAGAGGTATTGCCTCTGTCCATTTGGAAAAGAAGTCAGTAGCAGTAAGAATATACTTAAACTGCTTAGCCGTAACCGAAGGGTAAGGTCCCACCACATCCATTCCCCATGTGGAAAATGGCCATGAGTATTTAGCTGTATGAAGCAACTCTGGAGGCTGATGAATGAAGTTGGCATGTATTTGTCATGAATGACACTTCTTTTTGAAATCGACACAATCTCGTATCATTGAAGGCCAAAAGTATCAAAGCCTTCGAACCTGATCAGATAGTCTATGTCCAGACTGGTGGGCACCACAGACTCCTACGTGCACTTCTATCATGATAGCCATTGTATCTTCACAATCAATGCATCTAAATAGAACTCCATCAAAACCACATTTGTAGAGAATTTTCTCTAGGTGATCTGGGCTATCATAGAGAGTAAAATTGACCACACGTCGCCGGATTTGTTCTTTCTCAGCTCTATCAGGTGGAAGTGTTCCATTTTGAAGGTATTCCTTGATAGGTGACCTCCATCATATAGTATGACCATAGGGTTCAGGAATGGGACTAATTTCATTAATTTCCTCTGTTCTAATTCGAACATAAGGTGAAATTGCACGACGGTGGGCAATACTGATGGCTGTCTCGTCCCGATTTGGATCTGCCAGAGTTGTGGCTATATTATCCAGTGCATCATCTTGAGCATTTTGTGATCTTGGGACATAAGAAAATGTCGGTTCTAAATGGAATTCTACCATTAACTCTCTGACGTAATCATACAAAGGGATTAATTCTTCTTTTCTAATGGCATAATCCCTATTGACTTGTTTGATTACCAGGTCTGAATCACCTTTCACCTTTAAGTGATTCACTTGTGCTTGAAGTGCTAATTTCAAACCTACGATGAGAACTTGGTATTCTACTTCATTATTGGTACCACCTTCCTAAAATAAGAAGGAATAAGGTAACACTGCCTTTTCTGGAGAAATGAGTACAATTCCCAAGGCAACTTTGTTGAATTTAGGATTTTCCATTTTCTTCCCTGTTGGACTTCTGGAAGAACCATCAAAATAAATTTCCCATGCTTGAGGACTTTCTTGAATAGATAAGACTTCCTCATCAAGGAGTTCAATATTTGAAGATGTGTCTTCCACTGAAGGGTGTTCAGCCAGGAAATCAGCCAGAGCTTGGCCCTTTATCGCCTTTTGAGACACATACTGAATGTTGAATTGCTGTAAAATAACTACCCACCTTGCTAGACATCCTGTAAGCATTGGATGACTAAGGATGAATTTGAGTGGGTTATTGCGAGATACCAATTGGACCTCGTGATGTTGCAGGTAATGTCTCAACTTCTGAACTGCAAAGATTAATGCCAGGCAGCACTTCTCAATACTAGAATACCGGGTTTTTGCTTCAAGCATAGTTCGACTGAGATAGTAGAGGATGTTTTCATTCCTAGCATCATTCTTTTGAGAAATAAAGGCACCCAGTGATCGCTCTAGAGTTGTCACGTAGAAGATAAGTGGTCTTCCTTCAATAGGTGGCATGAGTACTGGTGGACTCAAGAGGTATTTCTTGAGAATATCGAATGCTTCTTGACATTCTTCAGTCCACTTGTAGGTGACTCCCTTCTTCATCAATTTAGTAAAGGGTAAACTTTTGCCTACCAAATTGGCGATGAAACGCCGAATATAGGCTAAGTGTCCTTGAAGTCCATTTAATTCTTTCAAATTTTGAGGAGGTGACATACCAAGGATTGACTTGGTCTTCTCAGGATCGACTTCAATACCACGATGGCATACAAAAAATCCGAGAAATTTTCCCGAGGTTACCCCAAAAGCACATTTTAAGGGGTTCATCTTCAAATTATGTTGTCGAAGATTGCATAATATGACTTCCAAATCAGCCAAATGATTAGAAAATTGTTTGGATTTAACCACCAAATCGTCTACATAGCATTCAACAAATTTCCCTAACAACGGTTTGAAGATACGATGCATGGAACGCTGATATGTTGCACCTGCATTCTTTAATCCAAAGGGCATTACCCGGTAACAAAGCACACCCTGAGGGGCTCTGAAGGATGTGAATTCCTCATCTTCTGGGGCCATTCGGATCTGATTATATTCAGAATATCCATCCATGAAGGAAAGTGCTTTATAACTAGCTGTTGCATCAATTAGAAGTTTTGTAATCGGAACTGGGAAATCATCCTTAGGAAAATTCCGATTAAGATCTCTAAAATCGATGAAAACTCTAATTTGTCCATTCTTCTTCATTACATGGATAATATTATCCAACCACATGGGATACTGAACTTCTCTGATGAAGTTAGCTTTGATAAGCTTATCCAATTCAGCTTCAATTTTAGAAACATAAGTTGGGTGTGTTCTTCTCGCGGCTTGCTTAAATCCTCGATGTTCTTCTGGTAAACCCAAATGATGAGTAGCAACATCAGGATCAAGCCCATGAATTTCTGTATAGTTCTAAGCAAAAATATATCTATTTCGCTTTATAAAAGAAATATACATCTCTTTCTCTTCAAGGGTCATGGCCGCACTGATTAAAGTTGGGCGTGGATCTTCCTTTGTACCCATATTTATTTCTCTGAGTTCATCCATAGTGGTAGAGATACCCTCTTCAAATGCTAGAGGAGAATCTCTGAGATCTTCCTCTTCTTTTCTTCATGTGTTATTTCTTCTGTTTCTACTTGCATAGTAGATGACAAAGAAGAATTTTCATGATCAGAAGAGATGTCAAAATTTGCACATTTTGAAGAAGAAGCTTCCATTTCCAACCCGATTGATGATGAAGGGTCTTCATTGGGTAATAAAGAGGAAATGATGGATACAGAATCGACATCATTGTTCACCTTTGATGTTGCTATAACTTCTTCTGGCCAAATTGGTGAAGCATATACTTGTTGGATTTCAGCAGATGAAATGAAGACGTCACCATTTGTGCTTTCATCACTACTTGGTAGATTACCAATTTCTCCCATGTTGTCTGGCTCGATTGTCGTAGTTGATATTATGGATCTTTCCATAAGAGTATTTTGATTTGGGTCTATCTTGTCAATTTGACTGATAGGCAACACATAATCTGTACTCACATGTGTAAATGGATTTACTGGAATTTTTTCCAAACCATATGGAGAATTAACTTTGGTAATCTCTTTTGTTATGGATTTCTCCCTTTACTTCATGTGATAGAATTCTGCCTCAATGTATTGAGACTCACATGTCTTGAACGGGGCCCTATCACCATACAACGTCCCAACTTGACCATCAAAACAATATTTGAGACATTGGTGGTATGAAGAAGGGATAGCCACATGTTTATGTAACCAAGATCTTCCAAGAAAAATGTTGAAGGCTGAGTCTTGACCAACAACCATGAAATCTGAATTGGATACAAGATCTCCAAACTGAGTTCTAAGTGTAACTTCACCCAGTGGTTCTTGTTCATTTTTATCATATCCCTATAGCATCATGGTGGAGGGTGATAAATCAGATTCTGTGAGGCCCAATCGATGAAGTGTACGAATGTGCATGAGGTTTACTCCTGAACCATTGTCAATGAAAACTCTTCGAACATTCATGCCATTGACTTTTCCAGACAAGTACAATGGTCTAATATGTCCATGCAAAACATCATCTTAATCATAATTAGTAAAGGATATTATTTCATGGAATTCTGCAGGATTATTCTCTATGTGATAGACTTCAGCTGCAGCAATTTCAGTTTCGAACTCCTGAGGACTTGAAAAAGCCTCGATGAGTGCTTCCCGAAGATCTTTTGACAGATTCAAAGCATCCAGAATTGATAACTTCTCTGGTACTTGGACCAAGTGTTTCAATATATCATACTTTTGATCGAGAGGTTTGTGTTTCGCAATAGGAATATGTGGTTTAGCAGGTACCTTGGAAGAAGATGCTTTGGAAGTTGATGCATCTTGTATAGGAGTTGGCAATATTCTTGGTTTTGGAAGATTAGACCGATTAGATCCATTTACCTGCTGAGAGGAAGAATATGGAACCTACAACCAGTCTTCCAAAATAACTGTTCCAGGACTGAATTTTCTATTGGTAGAAGAACTTGCTTGTTCTTTCTGAGCTCGCTGAAGGGCTCTACCACGAGTTTCTGATGCGTACACAGTTCTAGCAGGGGTAGAATTGGAATAGTGGCTTCTAAAAGATCCATGTCTTCCCCTGTATCCTGAGCCCCTGGAACTTCCTCTGATTCCTCTATTTGATACAGGGAATTCAGGCTCATTGAAATTGAAACTGCGACTGGCATATGGATCTGTTAATTGAATCATATTAACAGAACCAAATATTAACTCTTCGTCTGATGAAGACTCTGCCTGATTAGCCTGTTTAGGTTGTGCCATTTGGTGGGGTGGTGCCCGTGGCTTTGAAGTAGATGGCATGAAGTCCGCCAAAGTCAGAGACAATTTAGGCTTTGACACATACTCATCTTCTTCTGATTCTTTTTCTTTCTTTGAATCATGTCGTTTCTTTGAGGACTTTCCCTCTAACAAAGAGGGTTTTGCCGCAACATTCATGGCAGAAGACATAATTGGTTTCCTTAATTGTGTTCTCAAAATATCATGAGTTCGATTGATTGTCTTTCTGACCATCCAATCATCATACTTTTGTGCATTTTATCTTTTGACTTCCTTGCATTCATCTTCTTCCTCTGGAACTGTAGTAGTGACACATGCTACCTGGGCTGAGGAGCCTTTCAATGTGACCTGTCCCGAGTCGACCATCTTTTGTAGGAGGTCTTTGAAGACAAAACACTCCTGGATGGGATGCCCCAACATTTGATGAAAAGGGAAATAATTAGGATGATATTCATCTCCTTTCTTGTTTAGCATCTTGGGTATTGGCAATTGAACCAAATTGTTTTCCAGAGCCGAAATGAAATAACCAGGAACTTGTTCATTTCGGAAAGAGTATGTTTTGCTCTTCAAATCCTCAAATTGTTTTTGTCTTTGATCTTTTTGATCATCTAGATGAAAAGGCCTTTTTTTTTGCGCTCAAAAGGTGGAGCCCTTCGAGAAGATGAAGGTTTTAAGGTAGAAATAGGTACAACTTCTTGTTTAAACATAGTTGTAGCAGTTTCTGCTTTACCCATTCTCCTTCATGGAGCTGATGGAATTACACAAGATTTAGCCTTATCCTGTATAAGGGAATCTTCAATCTGTTGAGCGATTGAAGTAAGGTCTCGAAACCCACCTGTGTATTTCACAGGGATTAACGGTGTGCGTAATTTGTCACGCAGATTTTCCACACATATTGGCAACAATTATTCTTGAGGGAGTGCTAAACTCAAGGAATATGTTAATCCCTTCAATCGATCAATGAAATAAGAGACCCTTTCATTCTCCCTTTGCATACAGTTTGTAAGATCGAAAACTGTTGTCTTTGGAAAAGTTGAGCTGAACTGAAGGAGGAATTTTTGGCAAAGATCCTCCCATCCGGTAATTGACCAGGATTGCAAGCTTGTATACCAAACAAAAGTTGGTCCTCGCAAGGTTCACACGAAGCATCTGAGTTTTACTGCTTCTTGCTGCTCCAGAGTTCCCATCATAGGATCGCAACAAGACACGTAATGCGTCAAATGTTGTTCTGGATCGCCTGATCCATTGAAAATGGGGAATACAGGGTTCCCAAAACTAGATGGAGGAGAAATTGAATTTACCCATTCATGGTAAACTTTCTTTTCTGGTTGAACTTGTGCACGCTTCCCTTCCATAGTTTCTAACCGAGCTGTTAATGACTCAATAGTAGTTATTAACTTTTGAGAAACATCTGGTTGAGGTTGGACTTTGGTAGGTGCAATGACTGGAGCTTGGACAGATGTGGCGATTGGTGCTGCAACTGATGGTAGTACTGCCAACTTTTGTGGCACTTGACCCGTAGGATTAAACCTGTGAGGGTGTACTGATAGAGGAGGATATTCTTGATTCGTCTCAGTAGTTGCAACAAATTCCTTTGGCTGACTGAATCCAGCATGCTTAAGAAGAAGACTACTCTGAAGTAGTTATGCATTAAACCTTCTTAATTCCTTCATTTCTTCCTCCTGTTGTGAAAACCTCTGCTCTAGTGAGAGCGATTGACCTTCTCCAGAGGAAGGATATGTAACCTAGTTCTTTCCTTTCCCTTTGTTGGATCCTCTTAGGAGAGGGAGAAGTGGGTTACTTGAAGGATTACTTATGTTCTGAGTAATCCTTTGACTTCTTGTACGCACACCTTCTTCATTTGTGTCGGTGCGTACATCTTCTTGAGCAGGAACCTCTTCATCTGAGTCCCCTAAGTGAGCCACATCTGGTGGATCAGCAACAACGACATTGATGTCATTAATCGATGCATAACTCATTGCATCCATTCTATCAGCATTTCTTTGATATTGTCTTCACCCATGTCATTGCTAAGACATTTCCTTTTGTTGATTCAATCCCTCAGGAACTTCTTGATGAACCATAATTTGGAGGGAACCTCCTGATAATTTTGCTCTTCGTTCCTCTTGAGGTTTCTTCCCCAATCGAGAAAAGACCGACTTTATCTGAGGAGGGGATTGATGATTTGAAAAAGTCCCCAGTCCAGTGGACTGGGGCTGTTCCTGCTATCCTCGCTCAACTCCCCAAATCCTTTTTATTGATTCTGAGGGTTGGTTTAAAAGAGTCCCCAGTCTAACGAGCTGGGGTGGTTCTTGACATGCTATGTCTGAGACTTTCTTGAAATTTCTCCTGATCTTGCGAACCTTAGTCCGGAAATTAGCTGGATGCATTAACCTATATCCGCTTTTATCACCCGATTCAAAAGACAGTTGGATGATTTACGACACTTCTGTCACTTGGTGACGTGCGTGCTCCAAACGAGAAGCCTGTTCAATATTCTCTTTTTCTTGATGCAAGAGTAATTCAACAACTTGTTATCTGTATTCTTGATTTTGAGAGGAACTAGTTGAAGCCTGTCCTTGGACAAGATTTTGATTACAAACAAAGCCCATTGACTGTGGCCGGCCATGGGCAATAACATTGAATGAGACCATTTTCGGCGGGCTTTGCTGACTAGAGAGCACCGTGAAATGCAGTGCTCCATGAACACCCCATCCTCTGACATGAATACCAGATGGGGCATTGGCAATTAACTGACTCAATCTTCTTAGTGTGCCAAAGCATGAACGTTGAAGGGCTCTCTGCTTCTTTTCATCCTTCAGATATCGAGAGACTGATAGTGACACCAAATCAATCTGACGTTGTAACCCTTATATTATCTTAAGATGATTTTCATATTCATCATAATATAATACTTTCTTTTTAAACTGACAAAGAGTTTTCCATATGTTAAGATGAATATCATGAATTTCATCTTCCGTCAACATTTCTGGAATATTATACTGAGAGTCAGCCAGAGGCCAAAACATAACTGGCACCTCACCTTTCGCCAGTTGTTTTCTCATGTCCAGCATTTCCTCATTATCATTTAATGAATATTCTTCTACCTGATTTGACAAGAGTTGGCGTTTCCTTGTTGCTTCATTGGATTCAACAGGATTGGTAGAGAATTCAATGATCAAACTAGAAGATGAATGACTTAGGGGTGGTTCATAGAATGACCTACACCCTGGGATATCTTCTGATTCAGAAAGTATTTCACCTGCTAGCGATGAAGCTTCAGACATGACTGGTTTCTCATTTGCAAGTGCCTCAATATAAGAGGGATTTCTCGGCACTACATTTTCCACTGGAGCATTTTCTGGGTAATGTGCATCACTACTGTAGAGAGGACTTTTGCAGCGAAATTCATCATCATGGGGAGGACCACCATAATGGGTTACAGAAAAAGATGAGATCTCTTGCTCCTTGGTCTTTTGACCACACAGAGGGATCCTCTGGCTCTCATCTGAAGATGAAACTTTGAGATCGACCGAATTGTCATGAAGCAAGCCTTAATGAGGAAGTGTATGTTGAAGACCTTTGGAATTAATGTTCCCACTATTGGGAACTAAGGGAGTAGAATTTTGAATTCCCACAGATAATTTTCTGAGGGCTTCAAGAACTCCAGCATCGAGAAAGGCCTTGTTACAGATTGGCACTTGATCTCTTGACTGTATTGGGCGGGTCTTTTTCTTAGAGGCCTTCTTACTCGCCTTAGAAACCACTTGTTGACGAAAGTGGCTACTCTGAGTAGGTGTATGTGCCTGATCCTTAAATATGGCCAAGTTAGGCTGGCGATCTCCTCCCAAATCAGGTGTATGTGCCTGACTTGGTCGTCCATATGATATGGGGGAGTATGACCCAAACCCTCTTGGACTAGAATAGATGCGTGTTTCTGTTCCGGAGTGAATTGTTGATGTATCACTCCACTGGTAGGGATAGATTTATGTGTCTTTCCCTGAGATTCCACTGAAGTTGTTATAATATCCTGGCAGGCATCCAGAATATGAGCAGGGATTTTCTTCTTCTCTTTCACCATTGATAGAATATTCTTGGTGACTTCAGCTGCCGGAACGGGAATATATGTCCATTCCGGGCTTGGAGCAGGTGTATTTGTCTGCTCGTGTCCTCCTTTTCCTGTCAGTGAATCCTAACAGTACTCAAGTGTGGGGTCAGAGAGTTGAGTCTGCCTCCTATTTTTTGTCGGGGCTTTCCGACTAACTTCTCTGAATGCTACCAAGCAAGACTATTGGTAGGCTTGATTAAAACTAGCAAGTGTATGTGCCTGCTTATTGCACTCCTCCAAACGTGGTTGACGACATCCATCATATGTAGTCAGATGAGCCTGCTGACTAGCTGATGATGTATAAACAGGTGTATGTTCCTGCCTATAGTACTCCACCAGAATTGCCTGGCGGGATTGGTGTGATGCTGCCAAATGAGTCTGCTGGACAGCGGAATTAAAATGGGTAGGTGTATGTGCCTTCTCGTTGCTTGCCACCAAGTTTGGTTGGTGGACTTCTCCGGATATGGCAGAGATGAGAACCTGCTCACTGTTGACCGGATTCCGCCTCTGGTGGTTCGTCTTGCTTGCTTGGGTTCGAGGAACCTGAGCCGAATTCCTGGAGTTGGTACCCTCGTCATGTTGAGGGCGCACTGCCGCACGAGTCTAGCGGCGATTGTTGGTTGGATCCCTCAGGAAGGACTCTGGTCTGTTTGAATTACGGTCCTGAGGGGCCTGCTCATTCACCTCCCCAGAATAAGGGAGCGAATGGTGATTGCATTTCGGGGATAACGACCCAAAACGGTTGGAGACGGTAGTTAGCACCGCCTGTTTCTTGATCACTGGTCGTCGTTGTCCGGACAACCGATGTGAGTTATTTACTTGGAGGGCTTGTCGGGTAGCCTCCAGAGTTGGGATGGTACCGTGTTGACGGTACTCCTTAACTAGTGCGTTTGATACCCAACGTTGAAGACGCTGAGTAGATGATATCATCCTAAGAGCGGACATCAATCCAGCAGGAGTAGCAGCAGTGGCATTTGCTGCAGTAGTATTCACAGGTGTGAACTTGAGAGCAGCCATTCTAGAAATGCAGAAGATTTTGGAAAAAGAGTGCCTGTTTTATATAACAGACGTAATCAAGATAAATTCAGCCACTATATCTTTTGGATGAGCACATATGTCAATGATTGTTTTTGTTGGCCCTCTCATTGAGTTTTAAATAGGGGCCTAACAAATAGGTAAAACATCATTTTAACTTGGTTAAGGATTCACATCGGGTTCACCATTTTTGTTTCCCTCGGGATTCATGGATGACCGCCTTGATGGGAGGTTCAAACGTTCTGATTGGTTTCTAACGGGTTTCTTCATAGAACCGGAAACATACAATGATTCCACATCCATTCGGACCTGCTTTCCAAAGTTAGGTGCTCATTAGTTAGTGGACTGATGAGGCTTAAGAATTTGCATTGTCCGAGAGGATGGGAGGTCAGACTCATCGCACCTTTTTTAGGGGAATTATTGTCTACTCTGGGACTCTCTTTGTAGATTTAAGTTATATTCGTGAATCCTTATTACATTACCAAGTATAAAATGAGCTTTCCTTCAGATCTGACAATCAATGATTAAATATGTAGGAAATTTAGAGAATCTTTTGTATGTATTCGAGGTTCTTCATCGATAGATAATCATCTGTATTTCTTAGAGATTCTTGGTCAATGGTACCCTTCGACATATTTATACAGAATTTTCTTGGTCTTTATGATGACCATACTGGTTTTAAAGCCACTCAGTGGGCCACTTGAAGTTTATTGTCATTCAGAAGGACATGGATTATTTTATAGTTTGGATTGAACTCGTAGACGGGCTACCTACGTATCCTTTATTTAGAAAAGGAATCAGAACCCACGTAGTTAGAGAAAGGGAGTATGATGTTTATGATTGATGGCTCAAAGAAGGATGTCACAATTACTTTTACACTCTAAGCTTACGTGAGTCATGCTCGGTGTAAGAAACAAGATGTATTGGTAAAAATTAGACAATTGTGCCGTGAAAGATGCAATCATAAGAAATAATGTGGGGTTTATGTATGTATGACTGCCCAGATAAATGAAGGTTTAGGATTTACTTTAGAGAAGAAATCCAGGAACATGGTCCATAAAGATATATGTGCTTCATGGAGATTTTTAATACTCTAACTTGGGGTTTACTCCTGAAAAGGAGGCCCAAATCAGGAGAAGACTTATGATTGGGTTTTACTCTTGAAAAGGAATCCCAGATCAAAGGTAAATTAGGACGGGTTAAGAGGATTATGACGGGGGCTTATTTCTGAAAAGGAGGCCCAGGTTTGAGACTGGGGCGTACTCCTGAAAAGGAGGCTCAGGTTAAGGATTATGGTTTGGGGCTTACTCCTAAGAGGATGCCCAAGCTTGAGACTGGGGCTTACTCATAAAAAAGGAAGCCCAGGTTAAGGATTAAAGTTTGGGGCTTACTCCTAAGTAGGATGCCCAAATTAGGGGTTTGGGGCTTACTCCTAAGAGGATTCCCAAGCTTGAGACTGGGGCTTACTCTTGAAAAAGGAAGCCCAAGTTAGGGGATCTAGGGCTTACTCCTTAGACGATGCCCAAAAATTAAGGGACTTGGGGCTTACTCTTAAAGTGGATGCCCATATTAGAGGACTTATGACTGGGGATTATTCCTGAAAAGGAGACCCAGGTTACGGATTCTCTCATCTTAAAGGATGAGGTTGAATGAATGAAATATCATTCTTTAGTGACATAAAGATGTGTAAATCACTAGGCTTTGAGAGATATTCCACAAAATTCCTTTCAAATAAGGAAGTCAAATCAAGAAATCATGCCATAAAATGGTTTTGAAGAGTGTCTTGAACACTAAATCTTGAATAGGAAAGGTGTAATGGCTTAAGAGGGGTGAAATGGGCAAGAAAAGCACCAAAAAAGGCAGGGGCGCGCAAGTCCTGGTAGGTGTGCAGGTACTGCGTGGGCATGCAAGTCCTGGTCACGCAGGTCCTGGTCGCACAGGTATGCATGCGTGACACATGGTGTACTTGCGCAATGGTTAACCAGTAGGGTAATACTTGAGCGACATTAGGTTAAGGCCTTTAGAATCCTCTTGAGGTTCTTCCAGGAGAGGGGCGTGCAGGTTCTATTGAAGGAGTAAGGCAGTGCGCAAGTGTGTCCATTTCTCTGAAGGGCTGGCCACCTAGGCGCACAAGTCTTGATGAGTTTCAACACTTAGGCCTTCCTCCCCCTATTTAGATATTCCGTTCTAGGTAAGAAATTACCTTAGAAGTGTTCCGGAATCTTTGAGAAGAGACTAGGGAACCGGGAGCTCATATCTAGGTTTCTGGAAAAAAATCCTCTCGAATGGGGGGCTCACAGGGTCTATTTATAGGCAGGAGAAGACCCTGGGCGGTTATCATTTAGGGCACGCAAGTCACTTGCACGACCAACATTGGCGCGCAAGTCACTTGCACGGCCAACATCGGCGCGAAATTTTACTTGTGCGACCATTGAGGCACGCAAGTATACTTGTGCGACCATTGTAGAACTTGCACGACCTTTGCGCAATGTTCTTCTTCTTCCTTCCTTTGTCAACTATTGATATTTGTTCAAAGGATGAATCTTCTTTGTTCAAGGTATTTCCCTTTTCATTCATTTAGACTCTGTGACGGAAAGGAGCTTCAACAAATATCCCATGAACTAAGGCATCCTCATTCATCAGATATTCATCAGTATCTTGAACCAGTAACCTGGATTGATATATTCACAATGGAATATTAAAAATTAATAAATACATACCATGATTAGATGAGAATATATACATGGTGATCTAACCCAAGGATTAATGTCAAAGTGATCAATCATATATGATTCATGTAAGAATGGTACTTAACAAAAATGTCTCAATAATCCGAGCTAACAAATTGGTTGTTAGAGTCCTAGTGAATGGATATGTCAGTTTATGCACCAATGCTCGGATCCCTAGACTAACAACTGCATTTGAGACACATTGAAACCATTTCCCTATGTTCCTAACCAAAACTTGTTTTGGAAAAAAACTCCAAACATCATCTTAAGGTTAAACCTACTTTGATACTAATCTATCATGTCCCAACCCACTAGGGCCTACCTGGCTGGCAGAAGGCCTATCCGAAACTACTCCATGATTTCCGTTATTATCCTTGGGCTTGTGACAAGTTCCAAAAGGAATTGTAATATGTGAAAGGCCTTTTCCTAATGTACCTATACACATGCACCCAACCATATCCATGTAAAGGTGTATAATTTTAATGATAAATGAAAGTGAAATATAGAGTAAAAACCTTGAATGTAATAACATAACGGGAATATAAAGGAATTTAAAAGTGAAATAAAAAATAAAGGTAAAAATACACACCCAACTAGAAATGATGTCCCAACCTTACAATAACTGGAAAATATATGATGAGAGAGCCTGGCTCCAGATCTCCAAACCTAAATACCTTATTCTTTATATCCACACGAGTATCCCTAATCCTTCTCTAAAATCACCTTCGATCTATCCCTCGTCCTCATAAGACATGATACATGCAAAAAAATACCATGTAAGGGAGATTATATACATACCTTGTGGGAAAACCTAAAAATTGAAGAGGGAGAAATACAAGACATGATAAAGAAGTCAGCTTAACCCAATGTGAGGGGGGAAACCCAAAAATGAAGATATATATGGTATTAAATGAAACCCATAAGAGAGAGAAAAATGGGATCTCCATCTCAAAGACAAGATAAGGATGATAGGTTTTCATGTTTCTCTAAATATACATCATTAATTCCTAGCATTTCGATAGTCTTTCCGAAGAAGTAATATGGTGTACCAGTTCCCTAGTGTGACCAAGGATTACAGTCTTCATAGATATAGGATCATCACCCTACTGTGACATGGGAGTTACACCTTGGTATATGTAAAATTATTATTGAGGACCCACACCCTGGTATGATACGGGAGTACTATCTCTATCGATAGAGAACCCACACCCTAGTAATACATGGGAGTGTAGCCTCTGTATCTACAGAATGAGTTTGGAGGACCAACTACCTCTAATGATAGTGTAGCACATTATATGTGTATAGAAGGCTCGTGACCTGGAGAAATAAGAGAGTTCTACCTCTATATCTACAAAACAAGTATGGAGGACATGAAACCTGGTAAAAAGGGATTATTGTAATGACCTAAACTTTTTAAAGGAAAATTGTTTCCTGAAAATGTGTTTTATTTTATTTTTTACTAAACAAAATAATATCTATTTACCAATTAAGTGAGTATATTTTGAAATGTGACCATTTGTTTTTGACTATTATATGATTATTGGTCAATATGACTATTGGAAACTATAATTTTAATAATAATTTTTACATTATTATTAGTATTTTGAAGTAGAAATAACAAAGTATAAATAATACTGATAGGATAAATGATGGCTTCAACTAGTAAATCCATGCCATATGAAGCCCATTTTCTAGATCTTGGTAGGGAGGTATCATAATTATGGTTATTCCTTGAAAAATACCAAGTTGAGATTCAAAAATTGAATTTAGAACAAAATTTCCTACAAGTTAAGTTCAAGTTATGGGAAATTACCACTTGGGCGATGTTAGCTGACCCACCCCATGAATTGATCACCATCAAAAATATTACCCTTATGTAATATGGGGGTGTTATAAGTGGTTTTTCTTCAATTCCCCAGTTACTTAAAGTGAAATTCCATTGTATAAATAAAATTTTGTTCCTATTAATTCTATTTTATGAATATTTTTTCTTAATAAACATTATAAGGAAATTGAAATTTTGATTTTTCAAATAGAAATTTTTCATCGCATTAAATATATAATATTTATAATAAACTAATATATTATGAATAATACTTATTTTAATGAAATGGTATGATAAAAACACTATTAAATAAATATAAAAGATAAAATACTTTTTTCATCTGTTAGAACTTTTACTATGCATTTTCAATAAGCTATTATTTTTAATAAATAAGGTTTTTTATATTTAAAATATAAAATTATCATATTTATAGAATTATTATAATAAAATAAATATCATTTTTTAAAACATCTCATCAAAATTAGGTCAGGGAGAATTTATGATAATTTTCTAAAATACATTATTTTTTCACAATTGGTAAAAATATAGTTTGAGTTTTTCAGTATGTTTAATGACATCATAACGATTAAATAATGATCTAATAACTAATTAACTATAATACATGAATTAAAATATTTTATTCTAATAATATCAATTATTTTAATATATTTTAATCAATTACTAAACCTATATTTTACTTTCCAAAATCTAAAATTGAAACATTTATAATAAAAACATTACTTTTATAAAAACATTTCATTTCCATGACAGAAGATGAAATATAAAATGATTTTAGACTCTTTAAGAATCAAATAACATAAAATATGATCCAATTGTCTAAAACCATGGTTAAATACCATAGACATGCCCATGGTTTTTCATTTTTCACAACCTAGGTTTCCAAGGCCTGTACTTGGAAATTAAGAAACAAATCCTCCTATTTTTCTATAAATACCCACCCATTTCTCTATTTCCTTTCACTCATAATCCATCCTTCACAATTATATTGTAGTACTACCATGAAATTATTCTCCCCAAGGATTACTCAATCCCCCAAGGTTCCAATCCTCATGTATTTTGAGTAACCCTTTAAGGGACACAAAATATCCTTATTTTCTCTATGTTTCAAGAACCTTTTTTGTATATGTCTTCCGAATGTTGTGGTCACTCACACATATTTACTTATTATTCATTAACATACAAACAAATTGTGTTTTATAAATTGGATAATCATTTCCCCTCTCTTATTAAACATTTCTAGAACCATGTTTTATACCTATTATGTTACCGATTTTATTTCTCAATATTTCTCACTCCTCCTCAAGAAATTCACTTTTATTATAACTTTTTGAATACCCAAACCTATATTTTATAGAGTTATTTACAAAGATGTAAAATTATTTATTTGATTCTTTTATTGGCAAGAATAAAACCCATATTTCCTTTTCGTGGATTAAAAGTGAGATATTGATCATATTTTTAAATCACTTTTGAAACACCATGATTTTGATATCAAAACTATTTTCTTTTATTCTCCATAAGTTATTTATGAAATGGTTTATTATGATCTATGTGGATCACATGAAAATTAATATATATGAAGTTTTCACCTTGATAGTGCTCCAATTTATTAGGTATAGAATTTAATCTCTAGTGATGACATGTTTTATAATACCTTGGTGAGTAAGCTTGGTAATTTTTTTGAAACCTCATTGACTAACTTTTGTGATAAGTTTAAGAATTTATTGTTTAAATGTTGTAGAAAAATTTTCAAGTCATTATTAATGTTCATTTTATTATGATATACCTCATGTTCACTTTCTTATTCCATAATGATATTCCTCGTGTTATTTTTGATATTCTTCAAGATCACTTGTAAATTGTTTCTCGTACTTCCCCATACTAGGATTTTTGCTCACCCTTTCCTACATTGTATATCCCTAGGTTATGATATGTAAGAATCCTTTAAACATTATTAGATTAATTTTGTGTGTTATTATGTATTATTTTCCTTTTTTCCAAGAAACTAAACATTAAAATATCCTCTATTAGTACCATGTAAATGAAAAGTTAATGTAATAAAAGGAAGGATGGCATAATTATTGTCTTCATGGATATATAACTCACTCCTTGGTGATTAATGTGATTTCTACCTCTGTATCTTTAAAAATAGTATATAGGACCATTTCCATAGTACAACGGGAGTACCACATCTATGGATAGAGGACCTACACCTGAGTGTGATGGGGTAGTGTTTCATTTGTATGTCTATAATGAGTATGGAGGACCCACAACTTGGTATGGTGTGGGAGTACTATCCCCATTTGATGATCCATCAAGATTTCTACCATCATCGATCATCACCTAAAGAAGATTCATTCTTAGATTATCAATCATCGTATATCAAAATCTGAAATAAAGGCTTTCATAACTTGCCACATGAAAAAAAACTCTAGATAGGCTACTCACATGCCAAAATCCAAGTAATAACAAAGAAAATATGATAAGTAGAAGTTTCAGGAATATGTACATGGATTGTATGAGGAATCACATGGTGTCTGACCCTGCCTAGCCTACTGACCATGTCCCTACCATCACATGGCTTGTCTATCCGTGAAGTAGTTCAAAACATTTAGTTCTTTCACTCAACGAGTCTCAACCGCTTGGGGCCTATCCATTCTCTACTAGTAGTGTCTGTGTACCTCGGATACTACCCATATACCTAGATATGTATCTGGAAGTTCTTAAGTACCATGGAATGCATGTGTACCTATGACCATGAAATAATATTTATCACACAACTGGTTATTATTCCATATTGAATTAACTAATTCATTTTCTACATGTTCTAACTATGGGAAACCTAATGCATAAAGGTATAAAAAGATACTAATTTAATTAAACAATTAATTTAAAAATCTTCTCAGGTATACATTCTATTCTCATAATCATTTCTTTTATCACTATCATCAAAAAAATTAGCATTATTCACTTTATTTATCAATTATATTAATCACATGGAAGATGACATCTAATTAAACATGTGTTCATGCACCAATTTGATTTTCATAAAATTTCAACAATCACCTAATTAAAAATAGGGCACTTATTTTAATTCATAAGAAAATTTATTACCAATTAATTTTGGATTTATAATCATTACCAGTTTTCATCAAGAAAAATATTCTAACAAGTTATACAATAAATATCACACTATATAAAAGATCAAGAGGCAGATCGTTATCATTGTACAAAGAAACAACATCATCAACATGTGTTTTCAACCAATTTCATTAATCGTGTTTAATAATTATTAATTGAATTTTGTTTCTATACAAAGAGATAAAGAATTATATTTTTATGATTTTAAATAAATAGAAGAGAATAAATGAATCTCTTACCTCAAAGGCATCAACATTATTTGAATTATAATAGACCAAAGTTATGGATCTTTAGTAACCTATCCTATAGGAACTGCACCCATCCAAGGATATTATGACACAAATGCACCGACCAAAAACTAAAAAAACTTTATTAGAAACATGGAGATGATCCTTCATCACATATAAATATTAAAAAGGTATAAATGGATCAAATAACTATAAGAGGAGGCATGTAACATACCTAGAATCATCATATCACAACATATCAAAAACAAAATCCCAAGGATTCATCCCCATCTAAGGGATCTCAAAATGTTGAAGGGAGGTACCACTAGACACGAGAAATAAAGAGAGGTTAGGGATTAAGATACACCTCAGCAGCTTCTCCCTATGCCACACAAGGGCTTTACATGGTGTGTAATGCTTACATGTTGTTTAAATTTTAATTTTAGATTCTCACAAAAGAAAATTTCTCTTAGAAACTTTTAACCTTGAATTTAATACACATCATGAATCACAATTTTAATTATACTTAACAATTCATGAAATACACATACATGAAAAAAAATACATTTCACATAAAGTATTCTCACATCTTCTGGCTCTTTGCAGTTGAACCCCTCTAGACTCACTCTAGGCCTCCTCTAAGCACCATGAGCTTTGGAAACATGTAAAGGTTCTCACTACATAGATATTGGCCATTAAAAATTTCATACTGATTTTGAGTTAATGGTTGTAAATATAGAATAATATTTTATAAAGAGAGTCTTAATAAGGCCAATTTTGAAGAAGAAACCCATTGAGCTATAGAATAATAAAAATACAATATATGGATACTTCAAATTTTTTAGATGCAAATTTTACTTTCTGAACACCAACTATAATCTTTTTAAATTTGATACAAAGGCTAAAAAGTCAATCTTTCTTGGATATTCTACCAATTTTAAGGTTTATATTTTTAAAAAAAAAATGAAAATGATTGTTGAAGAACAAGTACATGTGAAATTTGATTATTGTAGTCTTTTTCACCAAAAAATTACTAAAGTTGATTATTTTAAAAACATGAGACCTATAACACTTTTTTACAATACAATGGTTTATGATTTTCATATTGATTTTGGTGAACCAAATCCTGAATGGATGGATACTAGTGAACCTGAAATTGTGCTTCTTAGATAGCCTAGAACCCTAAAAACCATTCCTTTTATATTTTTATAGGAGGTCTAGATGAAGTTATTAAAACTAAAATATGTGTAGGAAGTATTTTATAATTTTATTCCATTTTATCTCAACTAAAATCTTAAAACATTGAATAATCATTAATTGATGAGAGTTGGGTCATAGAAATATATGTAACGCAACAAGAATTTAAAAATATATTTAATATAGAATTCATGAAACACTGATTCTCTACAAAACATCACTTTGAAATAAACAATCTAGTAAACATAAATTTTCCACCTCTATGATATGAATTTCAAAAAACTGACATACACAGTTTCATTCAGTAAGATATTTAAAGTCTCATAAGACAAATTTAATTTTAAATGAATTGTAACATACCCTTATGAATAGTAATGCTACTATTATGAATATTAATGAATAGTAAATTGGCTAAAAAATAGAAACTTTACCCATGTATGTACAAATACAATTTAAGCATCTTATAAGAGAAAAATATATCATAGTACGAGTATTGGTATTTTTGTGTGTCATAAATATTTTAATTACAATTTTATGATAAATTTAATAATTTAAAATAGAAATTTATTTTCATAAAATGTAATCCCAAATTTTCACTTTATTGTATTATGGTAATAAGATAATTTAATGGGACCTTGATAAATTTTTCATGGTTTTCTAAAATGAGTTATAGTTTTCAAGTAGATTTTTGGAATAAATTATGATTCAATTTAAAAATTAAATTTAAAATATTTAGAGAATTGTTTTTAAAAAATGTATTTAATTTCAAAATTCTACATGTCGAAAAATGTTGGGGGTGAATTTTTGGTATTTTTTTAAAATACATGAATATTTCTTGAATAGTAAAAATAAAGTTTTCTGTTTTTGGTATGTTTAAGGACATCATAATGATTTAATAATTAATATAAAATTATGGTAGACTTATGTATATTAAAATATTATATGAGGTTTCCCAATTGGATAATACCATGGGCAAATTCCATGGTCAAGTCCATGTTTGTTTAAATACCACTAATGAGGTGTCATTAGAAATTAATAAAAAAACTCTCTCTCTTTTACTATAAATACCCACTCATTCCTTTGTTTTAATTCATTAAAAATTCATCATAATAAAATATCTGGTAGTTTTAACTTCCTATGATTCTTCCCAAGGTATCCTTAATCCCCCATGGTCCCAACCTTCATGTTTTAGTAGTTACTCTAAAAGGTAAGGGAATTCTCAACTTCTCTTTTCCATTCATATTCCCTATTATGTGGTATGTATTTCACGTTATCATACCATGTTATTATTTCAATTTTATTATATCCTTATACTATATTATGATTCTTTTATGAATTTGTGACCCCAGTACCCTCTATTTTTATTGTTTTCTAAAACCATGTTTCATAGCTGTTATGCTATAGAATTTCCATCTCAAAATCTCTCTCTTTTTCAAGCACTCTTATTAAGTTATTCTCTTTTAATTTCATTTGTATTATGTTGGGATATGTAATTACATATCCCCGTTTCTTTATATATTATTTAAGACGGTTTAGAGACCCATTTTTCTCTCATAAATGTTTTTTATGAATTTTTAAAAAACGTGGTTAGGCTACAGAATTTTCATAAGGAATTTCTCAACTTTTCTTTTATTTCGAGTTCCTTCCTTTTCTCTTTTCTTTACTCACATAATTTCATCAAAATTTTATGATAACTATAGTAACATAAATTTACTAGAATTTTGTTTTTATAATGTAATAATTCATCATCATAAATCCTTTCTCATTCTTTTATACTAAAAATTAAAACACCATCTGAGATGTGTTAATTTATCACATTCAAGAATGACGGGTTTTCAACTTCTATTACCATATTCAATTATGGTCATGAAATAATTTTTATGGTTGAACTAGAATAATATATATATATATATATATATATATAATTATTTAAGGTTCTAGAATATTTTTTACATGTGATATTAATTTAACTATCAAAATGATTTCATTGTGATCAAAAACCACCAATTAACCCAAACGATTATCATTAATTTTTTATATAATGATTCATCATCACTACCAATAAAAAAATGAATTTTATAACTATTAAATATTAGGGATGTTAAATAAGAACATATAAATTCAATTCTACACAACCATTCTCATTTTACATGTTTTTCTATGCATGAATATAAGTAATCCAATCATGAAAACCAAGGAAGAAAACACTCCTGAATAATGAAATTGAACCTCTTAAACCCCTCATTAAGGCCATGAATGAACTTAATAAGGATATAATAAATCAATTACATAAATAATATATTTTTTAAATATTAATTAATTAATTTAATTTGGCTGTCCAGAACACTAAGATCAATTGAAGAACACCATCAGACTTATGGTAAGGGTTTTCTCATCTCACTTTCATTTTGTGAGATATTCCTTATTCACCACTGTTTTTTATGTATGGTGTATGTATACATCCCTTTGATGTATAATATCATGCATCAAGTTATTTTAATGGTATTAAATGTATCATTTTATGATTATTATATTTTGGCCATATGATTCGGTTGATTAAAAAGTGGTAAGGGTTTTCTACCAAAACATCCATTTTCATTTGGGTTACTCTTATTCTCTATGTACCACGATCAAATTTATATTTATTCATATTTAATCCTCATAAATTTGGTGTGAATTTATATATATTTGTACCAACCATAATTCTACTTTCTTTTATGTGAGTTATATTTCTTAGAATGATCTTTCAAAAATTCTTCCTGATAAACAACCTCATTTCAAGGGAACTTCTCGAATTCTTACCTATTTTCAAGTGAAATATTTAATCTATTTTTGGCCTATATTATTTTTTTAAAATCTCAAATTTTATCCTGAAAAAACATATTGATTAATTTGTGATTTTATGAAAGAAAAAACAACTTTTCATTTTAAAACACCTTTGATATTTTCCTTAAAACCGCACTAAAATGTTTTATTTCTAATGTTTCTTTAAAAACTCTTTTTGCATGATTTCACTTTAGTGGGACAAAATTTATTCCTAAAATACAATTTCAATGTTTATCTCTCTTTATTTCTAGGATATTAATTTTTAAAAATCTTATTTCATGGAAAATACAACTGGTTTTCCAAAAGAACTCTTCTTTCCAAGGTAAAAAAGATTTTCCTCATATCACTTTGACTTTTATGAAATATATGCCTTGTTCACCACTTATTCCTTGCATATGGTGTTTTTAATTTCCTTTTTTAAATAATATCAAGGGTATACTTATTCTCATTATTTTCAAAGGTATTATTAATTTAATTTTTCAAGGTGGTATAGGACACTTTGGAGTGTTTAAGGATTATTTCCCCCCACAAAAATTCAATGGTATCATTTAAAAGTATCTTCATATATGTCAAAATCCTTATTGAATATTTTACTTCATTTAAGTGTATCTCTTATGATATAATCCACAATATTTTGTTAAATGGTTTCTTATAATTTTGACTATGGATTTCCTATCTTGATACCATTAACCAATTTACTTTGTATTGTTAGTGTTTATGCTTAATATTTGAGGAAATTTATTTAAATTTCATATATTAGTTTTAATATGAATGTATATGTTGTTTTTATTTTTAACCAATAATATGAGGAATAAATTTGACTTAGTATGTTTCATGTGGGGCCCAAAATATCTCCTCAGTTCATCGGTAAGTATCATGAGACAAAATTTGGTTTTAGCATGAGGCCATGACAAAATGGATATTTATGTTCTAGGCATGAAGCCATGATGGTATGGTTATGATGTCTCGCATTATGAATTCCCTCATTATGAAAATAGTAATTATAATTAATGTGGTCATTAGACTGGTATAATACCCATGATTATGTTTTATTATGGAATTATTTATTTGGCTGTTATTCCTTCCATAATGTGTTCAAGTATATTTTTTCAAAATCATGTGTTTTTAGTTATTCCCCATGCCTAATGTTTTTTTTATGATATATTACATTGTAATTATTACCATTACTGAGAATTTTGGATCACCCCTTTCTTATGATTCATTTTCTCAGGACATGAAAAAGTTTATTATGAATGACCTGTAGGACTAAACTTATAGTTCTAGATGTTCCCGACAAAACATATATGTTGTATATTATTTCAAATTGTAATATTGAATTTATGTATCTTTGTGAGATTCCAATTCTACTAAACTGTTTGTTCCTTCAGGATTTTATTCCTTGTAATCATGCCAATGTATTAAAATAATGCTCTGGCTCTAGGATTTTGGGGTTGGGACATTGCAGTTTGTATCAAAGGAAGTTTAGTAGAAAACATGGAAGCTAGATTTTGAAAAAATTGATTATGGAACAAAAACTTAAGATAGACTTGGCGATACATATACAATATCATCATTTAATTTTAGTAAAGAATTGATTATTTGGATCTTCCTAGAGAGTAAATCTCTATCTAGATACTACAGGTCGATGTGGTTCTAGTAAAGATGTACCTATGAGTAAAAACTCTGACAAGGTGTTTCGGGCTTGACCTAGGGTAACGTAGTATATGACAACATGCCTTATTGTGCACCTAGTTTGATACTCCTGAGAGATATGATTAGTATAATCTACATTTTTTTCTTACATACCATTATGAAAAATTTATTCTTCTAAAGTGAGCAAAGTATATGGTTCTAGGACTTACAATGCATAAATTTATGATTTTTTCTATGCCATGTTTAGAGTTATTAAAAGTTCATAATTTTATGACGTAATATAGAATATATAATTGATTATAAATGGCACCTATCATAAGAAATGAGAACATCACCAATGTATGTGATGAAAATAGTAATAAGGGTGATATATCTCATGGTCTTAAGCCATCTTTTCAAAGGAATATAGTCTCTCATGTGTCCTAATCATATGAGGAAATAGTATCATGAGTTAACAAGGTATGTAAAAAATTCTCTGAGTATTAGTGACTTGAAGGGAAGCAAAACAATAAGAGTACAGTAGTGAAAAATATGGATAAATGGAAGAAGGGAAAGAAGGGTTTTTCCACATGTGATAAATAGGGAAAGAATCGCATGTGTATATAAGTGAAGGGAATGGGTGTTTGTTATAAGTGTGGAGAAAAAGGACACCAAGTTCATGATTTCAAGGGTAAGAAAAAGTTTTCCAATTTACAATGATTCAAATGTAAGTAGATGGGAAACTATGTGAACCAATGTCCCAAGTGTCGAAGTAATATAACCCAAATGATGATTCTCGATAATGATGAAGTTGTGATGTTGCTGTAGATGAAGTATAATGATTAATTTGCCTAGTCAATAATCATTTCATTTGAACTTTTTTTCAGAAATGTACTGGTTATAAGAATTATGGAATATATGAGGATTGTAATACAATAATTTTTCATTAAGTATTTGAAACCATAAGTTTAATGGTACTAAGAAAAGACATTTAGTAGATAGTTGAACTTTATATAAATTTCATGATTAAGGGAAGGATAGCCATTAATATATTTCTAATGATGAAGATAATTATGATGAAATGGTTCCTTTGGATATGTAATTACTACCTCAAAACTGATTTTTGACTTTTCGACGAGTGTTATATGCAATCATTGATGAATTTTACAACATTTTTTGATATAACTAATATATCCAATAGCATGTGTAAGGATTAATATATGTTTCCAATAATTTTTTCTATGGTAATTTGAGTTATTAACATATTTCATGAGGACACATGATAAAGATATTCACATGTTTGGAATGTGAAAATTTAGGGATGCTTCATGTTGATTAATGGAAAATAAGGTAGTAGATGCATTGACCTAGATAGATCAAGGAGTTATAAACAAAAAGAGGATTTCCAAGGACCCCGTGTACATGGATTAGCATGGATAGATATGAGAATTATTCTAAAGTATTGGATCATGATATTTTGGAAAGTTAAATCATTAGTTACATTGTTTATGGTGGTCATTGTATGAGGTTTTAGAGTTTAATATCACTACATGATGCAACTTGTGCTGAGAGATGAAGTATAGATAGGTCAAGGTACAAACAAAGCATAAGATTGGGTCTGTGAAGTAAAAATGTATATTTGTACTCTTATAGAGTGGAATAATTCATCAAGTCAAGGAAAATAGTCTTAAATAAAAAAGTTTTCCTATTATCATTTTTTCATGATATCAATGAAATTTTTCATAACTGTAGTTTATGGTTTTTTGGTAATGATCTTTCATTTGAGTATGTTCTCAATCAGTTTCCATAAGAACATGATGGATTGATTATTCTTCCATAACTATGTTGTCTAATTATAATGTGTTGTTTTGTATTAATTGATGCAATATTAATATTATAATTTAACTGTATTCCTGATGTGGGTTATCCACAAGGGAGTTTTCAAGAATCAACCATTAACTTTTTATGTTCAATTACAAATTTTGAGGATGAAATTTTTGAAAGGAGGGGAGAATATAGCACCCCAATAATTTGAAAATAGAGTTAATAAAAAATGAATGAAACTCTAAGTCACTACAAAACACCACTTTTATATATCATTTCCAGTAAACATAAATTTTCCACCTCTATGATTTGAATTTCGAAAAAATGACATACACGTTTGTGTCTTGTTAGATATTTAGAGTCAGATATGACAAACTAAATTTTTGATGAATAGTAACATACTATTTTTAATAGTAAGATACCCTTATGAATTGTAATTTTAATCTTATGAATAGTAAATAGGAAAAAAAATATAAACTCCACCCATGAATGTATAAATACAATTTAAACAACTTATAAGTGAAAAAACGATCATAGTGTGAGTACTGGTATTTTGTTTGTCATAAATATTTTAATTACAATTTTATGATTAATTTAATAATTTAAAAAGGAAATTTATATTCATAAAATTTAATAATAAATTTTGAATTTATTGTATAATGGTAATAAGATAATTTAATGGAACCTTGATTAATTTATCAAGGTTTTATAAAACGACTTATAGTTTTAAAGTTGTTTTTTTGGAATAAATTATGATTTTGATAAAAAAGTAAATTAAAAATATTTAAAAAAATATTTGAAAAAAATTAATTTCATTTTTTAATTTTACATTTTGAAAAATGGTTGGGGTGAATTATTGATATTTTTCTAAAATAATTGAATTTTTGTGAATAGTAAAAATACAAATTTGAGTTTTTGGTATGTTTAATGACATCATAATGATGTGATAATAGATTTAAAATAACGTTATAATTTTTTACAATAAAATATAATATCATGAGTCCCATGATTCTAATACAATGGTAAAATACCATGGTAAAGGCCATGGTTTTTTAAATACCACTAATGAGGAGTCATAACAAATTAATAAAAAACTATCTCTCTGTTACTATAAATACCCACTCATTCCTTCGTTTTCATTCCTCAAAAATTCATCATCCTAGAATATCTTGAATTTTTACCTCCCTATGAATCCTCACAATGTATCCTCAAGCCCCCAAGGTCCCAACCATTATGTTTTTGTAGTTTCTTAACTAGGTAAGGGCATTCACAAGTTCTCTTTTCCATTTAAGTTCCTTTTTTATGTGGTAGGTATTTCAAGTTCCCAAACCATGTTATTATTTACATTTTATTCGATAACTATACTATATTATGAGTATTTTGTGAATGGTTTACCCCGATCCCCTATCTTTTTTAATTTTTTCTAAAACCATGTTTCATAGCCATTATGCTGTAGAATTTTTATCTCAAAATCTCTCTCTTTTTCAAGAACTCTTATTATGTAATTTTCTTTTAATTTCAATTGGATTATGTTGGGATATGTCATTACATAACTCCATTAATTTCTATTTTATGTAATAAAGATGAGATACCCCCTTTTCTCTCATTAAAATAATTTATGAATTTTTAAACGGCGTCGTTAGGTTGGTGAATTTTTGTAAGAAATTTCTCAACTTTTCTTTTATTTCGAGTTCCTTTCTTTTCTGTTTTCATTCCTCATACCCTTTAATAAAAAATTTATGATAACTCCAGTACATTAAATTTACTAAATTTTTTTTTATAATGTAACAATTCATCATCATCTCTCTTTCCAGTTATTCTATACTAAATATGAAAAAACTATCTAAGATGTGTTAATTTATCACATTCAAGGACGATGGATTTTCAATTTCTATTACCACCTTCAAATATGATCATGAAACCATTTTTGATGGTTGAAAAATACTATAAAATATATATATTATAACTTATTTAAGGTTTTGGAATATTTTTTACATGTGATATTAATTTATAAATCAAAATGTGTTCATTGTGATCAAAACCACCAATTAACCTAAACAATTAACATTAATGTTTTATATAATGATTCATCTTCACTCCTAATAACCAAATGAATTTTATAATTATTAAATATTTGGGATTTTAACTAATAACATATAAATTAAATTCTATACAACCATTCCCATTCAACATATTTGTTCGTACATGAATATAACTAATCTAATCATGAAAACCAAAGAAGAAAACACTGCTGAATAATGAAATTGAACCTCTTAAACCCATCATTAAGGCCATGAATGAACTTAATAAGAATATAATAAATCAATTAAATAAATAATATGTTTTGGAAGTTTTAATTAATGAATTTAATTTGGTTATCCAGAACACTAATATCAATTGAAGAACACCATCAAACTTAAGGTAAGGGTTTCCTCATCTCACTTTCATTTTGTGAGATATTCCTTATTCACCACTTTTTTATGTATGTTGTATGTATACTTCCCATTTATGTATAATATCATGAATCAAATTATTTTCATGGAATTAAATGTATCATTTTATGATTATTAGTTTTGGGGAAAATGATTCGGTTGATTACAAAGTAGTAAGGTTTTTCTACACTAGTATAAAAACCTTGTTTGCGTCCGTTTTTTTACTTTTTAACGTCGGGTTTCAAGCAACGTTATGGAGAGCGACAGTAAAAATATGATTTTTTATGTTGGTTATTTAATAACCGATATAAATAATGGGGTAATATAGTTTTTAACATCAGTTTTTAAAAAACCGACATGAAATACATTTTGGAAAATGGCGATAAGAAGCCTTTTTTACGTCTCTTTTTGAAAAAACCGACGTTATAAGTCATTTTTTACGTTGGTTATTTAATAACCGACGTTAAAAGTTAATTTTAACGTAGATTATTAAATAAAATACGTAAAAAAATTTTACTATCTTGTAAAAAAATTTCTAATATTTCATTTGACAGGTCATAGAGCTCAAACAGATTTATGGATCAAAAGTTTTGACCATCAGAAGATTGATATTTTTTCGAGGAAAGATTGAATGAGCCAACCGTAACTTCATATTAGAAGGAATTTTTGAATCCATAGGGGGATTTTTAGTTTTATCATGATATAAAGAATCATTGATCATTATAATAAATTAGCAATTGTTAAATGGTATATCAATTAAGAAAACTACTCATAGAAAATATAAATCATGGGAAAATAATTACAAATACCTTGACAAGGTCGCAGAAATAAGAAATCGTTGACTCACGTTGAAGATAAAATAAGTTGATTCGGTGGAATGATAATGGTTGAATGAAATGATCATAAAATGGTATATCAATTAAGAAAAAAAACCATAAAAACCATAAATCATGGATGTATGATTAAAAATACCTTGACGAGATCGCGGAAAGAAGAAATAATTTATTCACGTTTGATAGAAAAAGAGTCGATTTGGGGGAATGATAATGGTTGAAATAAATGATCATCAAATTAGGATGGGTGTATAATGGAAACATATAATTGATATTCTATGAGAAAACGCGGTATTAAAAAGTTTAGGCGGCAATTCAAAATTTCAATGTCGCGATGTAAAAAAATTGAAATTTCGCATTCACGAGATATTAAAAATATCATTCACGTCAGTTTTATGATAACCGACGTGAAAAGATATTAAAATTTTCACTTATTTTTCACGTTGGTTATTATAAACCCGACGTGAAAAATCAATCTTCGTCACTCTTTCACTTCGGTTATTAAATAACCGACGTGAAAAATCGATTTTCATGACTTTTTCACGTTGGTTATTTAATATTCGATGTTAAAAGGTATTTTTCACGTCGGTTATTTAATAACCTACATGAAAAAAGTTTACAAAAATGTACTTAATTTTTCAAGCTTTAATTTGACAGGTCACGGAGCTCAAATGGAGTTACGGATTAAAGGTTATGGCCTTCAGAAGTTGGGAATCCTTGAGACATCGTTTAGAGATGATCAACTTCTGAAGGCCATAACTTTTAATCTGTAACTCCGTTTGAGCTCTGTGACCTGTCAAATTAAATCTTGAGAAATGAAATACATTTTTGTAAACATTTTTCATGTCTTTTATTAAATAACCAAGATGAAAAATACCTTTTAACGTCGGTTATTAAATAACTGACGTGAAAAAGTCACGAAAATAGATTTTTCACGTCAGTTATTTAATAACCGACGTGAAAAACAAGTGAAAGTTTTAATATATTTTCCTGTAAATGGACTTTTCATGTCGGTTATTTAATAACCAGCGTGAAAAAATTGATTTTCATGATTTTTTCACGTCGGTTATATAATAACCGACTTGAAAAATCAGATAAAATGGATTTTTAATGTCGGTTCATATATAACCGACGTGAAAAATCGATTTTTATATATTTCCACGTCAGTTCTAAAAAACCGTCATGAAAAATGGTGACGTAAAAAAAGGTTTTTGTACTAGTGTTACCCAAAACTCCATTTTCATTTGGGTTACTCTTATGCTCTTCGTACCTCAATCAAATTATTATTTATTCATATGTACTCCTAATAAATTCAGTGTGAATTTATTAATATTTTTACCAACCATAATTATACTTTCATTTATGAGGGTTATATGTTTTAAAAGTATCTTTCAAAAATTCTTCCTGATAAACAACCCCATTTCAAGGGAACTTCTAGCATTCATAACTATTTTCAAGTGCACTATGAAATCTATTTTAAGTGATTATTACTTTTTCAAAATCAAAAATTTTATCATGAAAATACAACTTGATTCATTTTTTCTTTTAAGAAATAAAACACACCTTTCCATTTTAAAATCTCTTTTATATTTTTCCCTAAAACCGCACTAAAATGTTTTACTTCTACTGTTTCTTTAAAAATATTTTTTTTATGATTTCACTTAAGTGGGAAGACATTTATGACTCAAATATAATTTCAATTTATATACATATTCCTTTCTGGGATTTAATTATTTAAAAATGTGATTTCATGAAAAATAGAAATGATTTTCCAAAAGAACTATTCTTTCCAAGGTAAAAGGGATTTTCCTCATCTCACATTGACTTTAATGAGATATATGCATCGTTCACCACTTATTCCATGCATGTGGTGTATGTATTGACCTTTGTTATATCATATCAAGAGTCTCCTAATTCTCATGATATTCAAAGGGATTGTGATTTTAATGTTTCAAGGTGGTATGGGACACTCTTAAGTGTTTAAGGATTATTTCCCTAAAAATCAATGGTATCATTTAAAGGTATCTTCATCTTTGTCAACATCCTTATTAAATCTTGTAATTCATTGAGGTTTAACTCTTATGATATCATTCAAAATATTTTTTTAAGGGTTTTTTATTATTTTTACTATGGATGTGCTATCTTGATACCATTCAAAAATTTACTCTGAATAATTAGTGTTTATGCTTAATATTTGGGAAAAGTTATTTACATTTGATATATTAGTTTTAATATGAATGTATATGTTACTTATGTTTGTCCCCATACATATGAGATATTAATTGTATTTATTAAGTGTTGAGTTGGTCCCACTATAGCCACTCGGTGCATCGGTAGGTCTCATGAGACAAACTATGGTCTTGGTAGGAGGCCTTGAAAAAATGGATATTTATAGTCTTGGAACGAGGCCTTGATGGTATGGTTATGATGTCCTAAATTATGCATTCCATCATTCTGAAGATATTATTAATACTTCATGTGGTTATTCGACTTTTAGAATTCCCATAATTATGTTTTATTAAGGAATTATTTATTCAGCTCTTTTTCCTTCCATAATTTGTTCAAGTTTATTTTTTTAAAAGTCAAGTGTTTTTAGTTATTTTCCATGCCTAATTTTTATGTTTATGATATCTTTTGTTTTATTACATACCCTTACTGTGCATTTGAGCTCATCCCATTCTTAGAATTCATTTTCTCTGTACATGAAGAATTTTATTATGAATGACCTACAGGGCTAAACTTATAGTTGTGGATGTTCCCAATAAAACTTATATGTTGTATTTTATAACAAGTTGTAATGTTGAACTTATGTATGTATCTGGATTTCCAAAACTACAACACTATTTGTTATTTCAAGATTTTATAACTTTTAATCAAGTATGTGTATTAAAATAATGCACCAGCTCCAGGCTTCTGGGGTTGTGAAGTTACAATATAAGAAGAGTTAAAATAGTTTAAAGGGAAAAAGTTAAGGGAATTAGTCAATAATCCCTATAACTACCCTGTTATAGGAACAAAATGGGTTTTAAAAAATAAACATGATTATCATGTTGTGATTACTATGAGTAATGATAGATTAGTGGCGAGGTATTATAACCTAGTAGCAGGGACATATTATAAAGAATACATTTTAACACAATGTTAGATTAGAATGATTTAGGATTATCTTAGACTATAAATAACACATGGATTTCATGTTAGATCATATGGATGTGAAATATAATTTTTATTTTGTTTTCTTATATAGGATTTTTTTGTTGAAAAACCTCCTGGTTTTAAAAATACCCATTTTCCAAATTTACTTTTCAAACTTACCAAAGATCATTATGGGATTAAACGAGAACATAGATCTTGGTATGAACATTTATGTTCTATTATTTTTTCAAATTTATTTTTATTAGCAGTTGAATATCATTCTTATTTCAATAAAAATTCATCATTAGATATTTATTTAGCTCATGTATATGTAAATGATGTGATTTTTGGTTCTGTTAAAAATTGTGTAATGGTTTTTTAGAACTCATATAAATGGAACATAAAATGAAAAATATGGGGCAGTTAAATTAATTTATACATTTTAAGATTTATCAAAATGAATTTGTGAATGTGATGAATCAAAGTAAATATATACTTAAATTACTTATGATATTTTGGCTTGAAAATGGAAAAGTACATGTAACTCCTATTAGTTCTAATGAAAATATTTATTTGGATGAAGCTAATAAACTAGTTGACAACATGAGATATGGAGTAATAATTGGGTGTCTACTATATTTTACATCTATTATACGAAAAATTAAGTTTTTAGTATTCTTATGTTCAATAATTAAAGCTAATCCAAAGGAATATCATTTGAAATCATGAAAAATAATTTTAAGGTATTTAATGGGAACAAATTTTGTTTCTTTATTTTTTCAAAAAGAACAAATTTTAATTTGACAACATTGTAGGATGTCATCTTTGGTGGCTATAAACTATATAAGAAGATTACATCGAAAACCTTGTATTTTCTAGGTAAATCCATTGTATCCTAGTCTAGTATGAAATAGAACTAAGATGTATTATCTTCTACTAAAGAAAAATACATTATTTTTGGTAGTTGTTGTGTATGGGTGTTGTGGATGAAACATCTCTTGTTGGATTTTGGATTCAATTATAATCAAGTCATAATTAAATGTGATAACCGAAGTTTTATCCATATTTATAATAATTTAAAAAAACCATTTGATATTAATGAATATATACCTAATTCATCATTTAATGAGGGATCATACTCAAAAATTTTATATCACTCTTGAATTTATCTCTACTAAGAATCAATTATTGATTATTTTTACTAATCCCCCTTATTGTAAACATTTTGATTTTATTAAGTGGGAATTGAGGTTATTTGAATTCAAATTGTTTTATATAATTTTATTTTTCTTTATTTTTAATTTTTATTGGGACCTAACCCTAAAACAAAATCAGATAAATCACCATTTTTCAAATCAGGTACATGATCTAAAAACAAAATCTTCCTTTAACCTCAATACCCTTAACCTACTTCCTTTTATCCATAGCACAACACTATCACTTATTTTTTTCAACCTTCTACCAACCACCTTTCAATATTATCATAATGGGGAAGTCTAATTGATGTTATATTGGTGGTTCTGAATCATTTATGAACAAAAGGATAGGTGGTGTGGCACATTGATTTCTTATAGGAATGTTCATGGATATGGCTAGGATGAAAGTAATTGATATTTTGTTCAATAATTTTTTCTAAATCCAAAGATGGGAATTTATTTTTAATGAGATGAAATCATTTTTTCAATTTTGAGGAGGATGCTAATGATCTCAATTGAAATAATGAGTTCTAGCTCAGCAAAATAGAGGAAGTGGTCTCTACCAATGTTAATGGGAAATCCTTTCTGGTTTCTTTTATGTAAATGGTTGAATTTATACATTTCATTCATGAGTATGAGTTCAGTTTTAGTTATACCATAGTTGGTACATGCACAGTTAGACCTAATAAATTTTTCAAGTTTCTATTCGAGACCTCTACTTTTGTGAAGAATTATGTGAAAGACCAACAACCATAATGTAAATTACTCTGTAGGTTTATCCAAACTTGCATCACTCAAAGGGATAGTGAGATGGGAAACGTATTGTTTCATGATATGTACCACTTATATGTTCTATTTGAACATAAAATACTGAATCTAGATCCATACATTATGTGGTTTAGGCATCCCTAATTCCCAAGGTAAGGGAAAATTTGAACTACTATCCCAATGGAAGGTTGATCTCTCCCATTTAGAAGAATAAACAAGTGGAATTGAATGAGGGATGAGATATTAACTATCGTATGAGTAACATGTTTTCTACTGTTATTCTAAAAACCTTTTTTACAACTAGGATGTTACCTCAATACTCTAAGTTTTGTTGGATAGCAAGTTACTTCTTAGTTAGTTATACCAACTCTGTCGCCATCTTAGGGGGGTCCATCCACTAATTCACCTCATAGGGATACATCACCTATTCTGAAAGTTCCTGCTAGGGAATTGAATGATTCATTTCCTAAGAGAATGGATCCTGTAGTGTTATAAATCTGACAATTTATAGAGGAATATGTTTAGATACAATAAGTGTTAGTGGTAAGCACTATAGAATCTATTGATATGATTGTGAAACTTTTTTAGATAACTAATGGATATAAAGAGGCAAGGCCTATTGATATTATTCATGGAATTACTTCAAATAAATTTAGAGAGAAACCTTAGGTTGATCACATAGAATTTGATCCAAATCATGGATCACCTACTACTAATAGAGATAAAGTCAGAGACATAGTTTTGGAATAAGATGGTTCTCCCTCAAATACTCCAGAGTATATTCCATCTTCTCTTCAGGTGAAAGAGGATGATCCTTCTATGAAAAAAAATCTTAGGCTTTTTTTTATATTGAAAGGAATATGAAAATTTTTTCCTATTATATTATTATGTCATTAAATAATATCACGGGATATCATATTTATTTGAAAAGAGATTGTTACATACTTTTTATACATACTTTTTAGTACTAGAATGCATTATTTGTATGAGTTGAACGATTAATTATTTCCTAGATATTTAATATAATTATTTATATTTGGTTCTGTAATATAATTCCAGTATTATGAGAAAAAATAGCTTAATTGGATAAATAATTACACAAAAAAATGTCTTCCCATGAAATTGGAGTCCTATAGGATGCTTTTGAGTGACAAAACTAAATATAGAAGGAGAAACATAGGTTCTGATGATAGAAACAATATATTCACATTCTGAATCAGGTTCTGAACATGAACCAAGTACAATACATAATGTAAATTTTGGTCATGAATGGAGGAAAACACAATTCATAGTGGGTTGATACTTTAATGGGTTGGCATATACTTTCATGCTGTAAAATTAGCTAGTTTTTCCAAGTTATAAATTTATATACACTGATTTCATTAGAAGACCCAAATAATGACTTGGGCATCCAATTAATTTAGGTATTGAATTGGATTGCATTAAATGATCATATTAATTAGAATTAAATAAATACTAAAATCCATAATCCTAATAAATAATAATCCAAGGTTCCACTCCAAAGGATTATTCATCTATAGAAGGTCTAGAACAATAGAGTATGCTACCAATAGAAGGGGGTTGCTGCTACTATAAGTAGGATATGAATAATATTTTACTACCTCATCATGTATATAATGAGGGGGTATAACATGTTTTAGGGCATTCTTGATGAAATTGGATTTAATGTATAAATTATTTTATTTTTTAATGTAACTCATTTTTGGGTTTCATATTTGTTCCTTATTTCTATTGCAAACCCTATTTATTTCTTTAAAGCCATTATTAGAAGGATTTGGATGTGTTTAATTTTTTTGATATGAGATCTAGGTTTTATAATTCCACCATGACCATTGGTTTAGTTCTTATAATATTTTTAAATGTGGCTTTTGGTACCCATTATTTTATAATCAAAGTTATTTGGCCATGAGAAAATGAGATTTTTTGATGGGGTGTGATTTCCATGACCACTGGATTCACTATAACCTAATTTAATTAACTACATGACTAAAAATTAATTATTTTATACCTTATTATTCAATAAACCTAGAATAATTACTTCCCAACACCTTTTTTTATTTCCTTCTCCCCCATTCTTCAAAATCTAAATGATCTATCATTTAGATTTTAATTATCTTAATCACTAATAAGTTTAGGTCTTTGTTATTAAACTATTATTTTATTCAACCTTATCTCTCTAGGTTCAACCTTAGACTTGTATTTCATTTACAAACCTATAGTTTAGATATTGTTTTGATTAATGTTTTAAATTTTTAAATTTGGAAACCCTTTGGGAATTAATGAATCCAGTGAGGATGTTGAATTTTTAGCGCGTTTATATGGATAAGAGGGGATATTTTATTAGATTAATAATTTAGGTAAACTATTTTCTCAACTATTACATTTTTTATAAGAGTGTTGTAGAGCATGTTGACTACCAAGTATTGGTTTTCCTTAATATTAAAGGACATGACATAGAAACTCAATGAAATTAAAATGATAAAGAATCAATTCAAATAGTGCATGAAACCATTCCCAAGAGAAGAAGTTACAACACCCCATAGAATGGAACCAAATTTTAAAGAGGTGTGTTATTAGAAAAGAATCGTGGACAAAATATAAAATGTAAGTACCACTTATAAATATGAATTTGATTCTAATAAATACTCCCTCAATTTTTCAAGTATAGATGAAGATGAAAAAGGGGGACTTTTTGAAGAACTTAGGTGGGTTGATGTATAATTTCATGAACTAAAATAATAAGAAAAAATAAGAGAATGTAGTATATCAACTATAGATTTTTTTCCTATATTCCTTGTAAAATTAGGATGATGGTAGAATAAATAAGAAGAAGAAGAGTAAAATAAGGCATCCACGTTCATAACATAATTTCTAATAAATAATAGTGTGTAATAATAAGAAGAAGAATAACCAATTGTACTCTATACTTACTACGTAAAAGAAAAAATAAGTGGCAGTTGAAGAAGTAGTTGAGGATCTTGTTGTTATACATGAAGTGTTTATAAAAGAATTATAACACGCACATAAATCCATAGAAGTATAAGAATTTACCATGTCTGTATAGACACTAAGTTCCATATAGTTATAGTCAAACTGTTTAGATTTTATCCTTTTCTACATTCCACAAGGATTTTATAAAGGAGAATAATAGATAAGATTGATGTGAAACAAAGTCAAGATTGGGATAAATAAATATGGTTATCTTTGTATCATACTTCTATTATATAACTTAGGTACAGTAGAGCTAAATGATCGTTAAAAAGAGAGAACGCTCTGGGAGGCAACTCATGTATTTAACCACTTTTTAAGAATTTAGATTTATCATTTTATTATAATATAATTTTATATTAGGATTTAATTTCAATTAAATTTTTATTTTTAAGTGTATTGAAAGAACATGTAATTTCACTCATATCATATTATTTTTAGGTCCATCAAAGGAACAAGTATCAAGGACCATGAAAATAATATTCATGACCAATTCGTGTCATGAACTCTATCGATGTCATGACATAAAGATAATACACATTGGGAATTCGATTCACTTCATGAATTAGTGTAGTTAGAACCTTTGATTCCCATTTTCAAGCATCAATTAAAATGAGAGAAATCATCCCAATTATATAAATCTCTACTATACACCCCATAATTAATTTATTTAGAGTTTGTACTACCAATTGAATACCTCCCATCATTCATTCTTTAATAATATGAACTATGAGACATAAACCACCTGATAATTTCATGACATGTTGTAAATTTCTTTATCAAAAAATTAGAATGAGAAAAATGAGGAAACTAATTAAAATAAATAAGAATGTTGTATTGGATTTGTAAAATCCTGATTTGAGGACTTCAGTTTATTTTTGAAAATGATTTTTTTTAGATTTTTTCTACCTTGAATTTATGATATCTGTATTATTAGATTTTATTATTAATATTCATTTCCATGAGTATTTGTCATTACCATTAGTCTAATTCCCAATACATCCTCTAACCCCAATATTTCTCACTCATTTTATAGTATATTTCTTATGAGACTTGGTCATTTTCACTTCTAGAGTTTTCTTGGAATATTTTCAAAGTTATAACTGAATAGAATATCTTTTAGGGTGATTGAAGTAATTTTTAGCCATTTGTTTTATAATAACCTAATATTAATCCTTGTTAATCCTATAAAATCCATTAATAACCATGATAAGATATGTATCATTTTAATATCCCATGTTACCCATCCCTACCCTACCCACGGTGTGATGCACAATATCTAAAATAATATGTGTAGTGGATGATATCCATGGTGGATGGGGATATAACACATTGAAGAGAAATTTATGGGCGATTTATTATAATTTAGGTGGAGACCATCATATTACTCATTTTATTTTATTATTCACTTCTCCTACAAAAATGTTAATAAAAAATAAAAAATGAAAAATGGGTTGTGTATTATGAGGATAAAAAATTGTTATTACTAGACCGATGATCTTTTGATCATATGTGGTTAGATGATGGATTTTATATTTTCCTTAAGAATATATTTCATGAAAAAAAGGAAAATAGAGTATGATTGATTATTTTTTCATACTTATATCATGAGCCCACTTTGAGAATTTTTGGGTGGAATAGAGAGATGACATTTATAAAGGGATATTCTAATTAAGCTTATCCTTTTCAAAATCATGAATTATGCTTTAAATTAAAATGTTATTTTTTTATCTTTATTTATCTTCACACCATTACCCACCTACCCAAAAGCTTTTAAGTCATTTGGACCTTAGAAAATTCAATAATGATTAATTTTGATCTATGTATTTATATTCTGGAGATGATTTATTCCATGAAAGTCTATGAAAATTGAAATGTTCTTGATGTATGTGATAAATTCTATTCACAATTGTACCTTGATTATGAGAAGAAAAAACTCAAAGTGTGATAAATTGAAAATGGACTAAATATTAATAATGAATTGAATAATTAAAATGGATCAATGAAAAGACATGGCTATTTCAAAATAAGAAAATTAAAATACGTGATTGACTTGTTTATTTGAAATGTGAGGCATCGATGGATTTTCTTACGTGATGCTTGAATATTTAATTTTCTTTTTTATCATCTAATTTTTTAACATTAAATTTAAATCATGGTAGGATGAGAATACTTTTGTAGTATGATGATATTACATCCTTTAGTAAATTTCTAAATTCATGTTTGGGGAATTTGATATATACATTTCATTTATAATTTTTAGTACTAAAATAAATTACTTTTATAACATAAATGATTAATTCTTGCATGTATATTTAATGGATTTGTTTATATTTATAAGGACAATATAATTAAAGGATTATAAGAATTATGAGCTTTAATGGATCAATAATTCCACTAAAACATTTCTTCCTAAGACAATGGATTCCTATAGGATGCGTCTAGTGTATAAAACAAAAGAAATAAGGCAAAACAGATATCTCGACACTAAAAACTAGAGATTTATGTCATGAATTAGGTTCAGTATTTGAACCAAGTAAAATATGTTAAGTGAATATAGGTTGTGAAGTATTGAAAAAAAAAATTATATGGGTCAATGCTTTCCTAGTGTGAAACCTAATTTAATGCCATGAAAGTAGTGAGTTTTCCCTATTTTAAAGTATTGATACGTTGAATTTTCGAGAAGACCCAAATAATGACATGTGTTAACAATTAATTTAGGGATTGAATCAAATTAAATTAAATGACTATATTAATCGATAATTAGATCTAAACTAAGAATCCTTAATTTCTATAAATAAGAGGACCTCCCAAGGATTATTCATCGGTGGAAGGTCTGGACTAACGGGAGTTGATACCAATAGAAGAGAACATACACTACAATGAGTGGGATATGACTTTTATTTTACTAATCCCTCTTGACTATAATGAGGGGGTATACCTCTTCACATTTTGTGTGTGATAAAAGGGGATTGAATGTATAAGGTGTTTTATTTTTAAATTCAATTCATATTCAGGGTTCACATTTTTTATTCATTATTTTCCCTTACCTAATTCATTTTTTATGATCATTATATGAAGGATTAGGAAGTGTGATTTAATTTTTTTTTCTTTATGCATGTCCATTTCCAAGTTAGATTGAATGAAATTTGTTTGATATGAGATTTACGATTTATACTTCCACCATGAACATTGGGATAGTTCTTACCCTATGTTCAAATATAATTTAGGGTACCCATTAATTTTTAATATGATGTATCTATCCATGAGAAAATGACAGTTTAGTATAGAGTTCATTCTTCATGACTATTGGATATGTTATGACCTAATTTTTATGACTACATTATTGAAAATTAATTATTTCATACTATATTATTCAATGAATATAGAATCATTGGAGCCTGAAAACTTTTTTATTTCCTTATACCTTATTATTAAAAATAAACATGCCCAATAGTTTAAGTTTAATTTATATTAATAATTAATTAGTTTAGGTCTTTATTATTAAACTTTTATTTTCACTAACTCTATCTATATAGGTCAAACCTCATACTATCATTTCCTATACTACCATGTAGTTTATTGATTTTTTTATTCATTTTTTAATTTTATAAATTTGGTATCCCTGTGGGAATTAAAAACACCTATGGGGATATCAAAGAGATGATATATTCTAAGGATGAAATTAGATAGATGAAAGATATGTTTATGTCCAATGTAGATTTCAACAAATTGGTTGGGATGTTATCTACTCAAACATCCATGATCCAAAACCTCCAACTGGTTCCATCTATTTCATTTGGTATCAGTGTTGAGGAAATTAAGGATGTGAAATCTCAAGTGGGGGACATTATAGGAATTTATTATACCAAATCTGAAATCAATAATCTTGGGGTACTTTTGCAATCTCATAGAGACATGGTTCAAAATATGTAGATAGTTCATTCATACCATTCATTGGATGAACTTTATTATATTAATAGTATCAAGATTATGATAAAAGATAGATTTCCTACTCTAATTAGTGTTTTTGTGAGAGATTTTAGATTTCTTAAAAGGTTTTATCTAACTATCACAGCGATTTCTGCACTATCTGTGATTCTAGATTTCAAGGACCAGTTTGATCAAGTTATTTTTTATTAGAATTAAGTATATTCTTAGATCCAATCTTTATAGTGTGAAATATTTAGACATGTTCTTATGAAAAAAAAATTAAAGCGATATGCTAAATAAGATTCATGAGACAAATTAAGAAATCATAATAATTTTCCGTAGGAATGATGTTTCTTTGAATGATGTCATGGTCTATCTTCAATATTTTTTTACTGGTCAGGTATAGAAAACCATTGGAGTAACCAATAAAGTATGATATATGGCTTCATGATCGATTGGTCCAATAAACATAAACCATCAGTAGTTTGTAACTACATTGGAAAAATTTTATGATAGAATTTAATATCTGTATACAAACACCTAAGAATGGGATTCCATATCCTCTGAGTATGAGGAAGCCCCTATTACTTAATCTGATCATATAGGGAGGGAACATGTTGTATACAGGCCTTTTAGGGTAATTGTTACAGATCTAGCAACTTTCAATTTTCCTATTCCCGCTTCTACCCCTTCAATAGTGCCTAAAACTTATTCTAGTTCTCTAAATGAGGCTGTAAATATCTTGATTGAGTATTTATCTAACCAAGATAATAATATTATTTCATTGTAAGGTATAATGATTGGTTTTCAAATATTTATTGTTAGAATTCAAAGAAAGATATATATAGGGCCTCTTGTTGCTGCATCTTCTTCTCCTCCTGAAAGCATAGTTAGTGCTTCTTCGGGGTTCTTTGATGGTAATATTTAATTATTTAAAGAGATTATGAATAATGGTCTATCAACGGTTTCATAGATTCATTGAAAATCCTATACTTATGTATGAACCTGGATCTTCTATTCAGGTATGTTTTCCTTTTCTAGTCGTTTTTGAAAAAAAGAGGAAATTCTAGAAATTTTCAAAGTACACGCAGTGAACTCGGTGACCACAGGTAGCCAGGTTCTAGCCGTGTTGCGTCCATGCCCACAGAATTGTGGGGGTGACTTGGAGGCCGCCTAAAGAAAAGTATGGAAATAGTGATTACACGCTGTGTACATCAAAATTACATGCTGTGTACTTTTTTTCATTTAACACATTGGGGCCACATCTAATCACCAGAACTATCTTCTTATAGGTTTTCATCATCTGAGATAACTCGTACAACCGTGATCCTTCTCCGAGCCCCCAAGCCTCCATCAAATTTCTGATTCGGTTGCCGTAGATTGCTTTGGGATCACCTCAGTAAGCTCTCTCTTCTGCTTGAGCTTCATTTGATGATTCATTTTCTTCCTCAAGTTATCCTTTCTTGAAAGTTTTAGACGTTTTTGTAGATCTTCAGCATTCTAAGATGATTCAAGCCTCAATGTTCACATATAGTGTTCTCCCAATTCCAAGGTAGGTGGTTTGTGCCTTTCTGTTGAAATTCTTTGGGTTTTATGTGCAATTATTCCCAATACCCATGAAAGGGGTATTGCACATTTATCATTTTAGTCATATTGTTTTCATGCTATTCTTATATGCTTGAGTAGATGATAATTGATTTTTAATAGGGTGAATTTTTGTTCTTTGGATGTCTTACCCATTCATGTTTTTCCTGTTTAGACCCTTTGGTTCTAGTTTGCTTGTTAGGCGGTTGTTTACTTTAACATTCCTAGTATTGCAGGATGGTGTGACTGTTGTTCTAATTTGATATTATGATATAGAATTCTATCCAAGTAGTTCTTGAGGTTTACCTTGGCCGTTACGCGCTGATACACTTGCTTGACTTACAGAGGGCTGTGAGAACCTAGTGTTTATACCATAAGGAGAATGGACATTGAGGGATTCTCCAAAGTGTCTGTTTTACTTACGATGCGAGACAACAGGGGGAATTAATGTTGAGTGCTTCCTTAGAGAGTTTGTTGTTTCTCGACACGGTCTACAGAGGGAATGTGGCGTAAGTGCCTCCCTAGAGAGCCTTTAGTTGCGATAAGAGACTATAGGGTGAATTAATAGTGAGTGAATCCTTAGAGAGTCTATGCTTAAGCTGAACCAGAGGGGTTAGACTAAGTGTAATTTCTAGAGGGTTTCTTGTACTTCTTAGGTAGGACCAGAGGGGATAGGTTGTGGGTACTTACCAAAGGGTTACCATTGTGTTAGCTACTTGCTTGTGTTACTAGGTAGGACTAGAGGGCATATGTTGTGGGTGCTTCCTATAGGGTTACCTATTTGTGTTTATCTGCTTATTTAGTTGTTTCTTGATATTGAAACTGTGGATTATTTACTATTGAGTACTTTCCTATTTATTATTTCCTGTAATTTTACTAGCTATATACTCAATGACTGTTAGGCACAGATCTCGTGGTGGTTTCCTAGTGGGATTTAGTCTCACACCCTGTTTGGGCCATGCTTTTGGGCACAAACAGATTATATTGTTGTAGGTATAGACAAGAAAAAGTGCCCTTCTACTTTAGGAACCTGACATGCTGTGGAGCTGGAGATCACGGGACCATGGTTAGGCTTGCGATTCTAAGGAGCTGATTACTGTTTTTATTTTATACTTGGTTTAGTACTGTATTTCATCATTGTGCTTTGTGTCACTGCTTTCCTAGACATATGTATCATGCATCATTTTATATATATTCTCAAATTTATTCTACAAGTATTTCGCTATTTATTTTTGTGTGATATTATTACTACTTCTCCTCTTGTATATATTTGTTTACTTCTGATGTGTAATCTGCCATTGAGGGCATAGGTTCCTCACTATCACACCCAAGGCCATCGCTACAAGTCAGCAGCCTCTGGCATTCAGGGAAATGTGCTTCAAGCCATGTGATCAATCGGGTACGGGGTGCCTCTGTGTGGCTTCTAGAACCGGGACGTTACAACTTCCATTATTGACTTCTACAAATCATATATCATAAAGAAAATTTATATGTGAACTGATGTAGTTTTTTCTTTATGGGGAAGAAGATCTCTTGGATCAATACCGCCAGATACATTTAGAGGTCTCAAATAGTGATTCAATGCTATTTTTTATATAGTTATTAATTTTTTGTGAGAACACTCTATGGTTTTCACTAAAATTGTTGTTGACTTTATTTATAAAGATGCTACTTATTCATAAATAATAATAAAAATCCTTCTATGATCTATAGTTCTTATGATTTTATCATGACATCTATGAATCTTGAGATGGTTTTGAGAACCCCTACCCAAAACCAAGATACATATCAGGGTTTGGTGTTGAAAATAGTTAATCTATGGGGATAGTGAGTTTTTTCTCACATTTGGTGGTTGATCCTCTAACTACCTCTTCCTCATCTCATTCCTTCATGAAACCCGAAGACCAACCTCCGTCCAAGTTTGACACAATCTATAAGATCAGTTCATCTAAATCACTTATGTATATGTGTCTTTTTTTTTATTGGTCCTTTGTATCATTGTACCAATGTTTATGATTAATTAAATTCTTGTTTATCTTTTGTTATTAAGAAATTGTTTTCATTTAATCTAATTAATCTATTTTTTTCATAAATAATTATTTTCATTTAAGTTTATTTATTAATTTTTTTAGGTGATTGATTTAATTTAATGTTTTTCATACTTAAAAATGTTCTATTTTCTTCCATATTTTAAATTCATAATCAACATTGTACTTAAATAGTTCAACAATCAAAGTGTTATATTAAAAGTGTTTTTCCTCTACATACCCTTCCTTTGATAACAAAAAAAATCAGATGAAGTCTAATAAAGAGGTATAAGTATGGTTTAGGGGGATAATGAAGTATAAATAAAAAATTAATATTATTATTATTAATATAGTTTTCCTCAAAACCCTTTTAAAATTTTAAGTTTATTGTTTAATGGATTGTTTATCATTAAAAAGGGGGAGATTGTTGGACTACTATTTTTGTTCCAACATAACTCATGTACTTTATGTTTTTATGATCTAAAAACCCATTAATATGTTACTAATGATTTTTTAGTTCTTTCATTAGGTTTTATCTTTATTTAAGTTATTCTTATATTGTTCTATAATTCTAAATGTTTTGATAAATTTTTCCTAAGCCTATAAAATCAACTACATAAGTCAATCAGCAACATGGATATTTGGATATGTTGTACATTTGAATATTTCAGTAGGTTGTGTGAAGAAATGAACTATGTAGATTGGTTGTGTCATAGAACCAACTATATGGAAATCAGTTACATCGATGAATCGCATACAGAAGAAAATTTATATGTAGATGAAACGGTCATGTAAATTAGTTACATAGAGTAATTGGATATGTAAATTTGATCAGTTTAAAAATCAGTTATGTGGTCACAATAAGCTACATGATTCATTCAGTTATGCCAAATTTTTTTATATGAGAAGTAAGGATAAATAAATAAAATGTCTAATTGAAGAATGAAGATGAGGATCAATTTAGCTGCATGAATTTAAATATATGGAATTTAGTTTCATGGTAATACTAAATCGGTTATGTCATTCTTCAACCTGCATATTTATTATCGTTGGATTAATTTAAGTGAAATTTATTGCTTCCATATTATGCATTAAATATTGGTTTACTTATTTATGATAAAAATCCCTTTTCCAAAAGGTTTCATGTGTTGAGAGAAAAAATAGTACACAATAATTTATTCCGCATTACTATTTTTGATGTATTTTCATGAAAATGACATTCGGATTTTTATTCAGAAGATTCTTTTATGGGATATCCTGTTACAAAATAAAAGAACAAGAAATGAAAGACTATTCAAGGGAATGAAGTGAAAAATATACAAAGTATTTTTACAAGAGTATTTGATCAAGAAGAAAATATATACATAAAAGAGATAAGTAAAAATAATAGAAGAAATCAATTACACTCTCTATCTCTTAATGCATTTGAGTTATTTCATTATACCAAGATAAATAATAATAATAATAATAAAGAAGTTTCTATAATTTTACTATCAAGATAATTATTTTTTGTTTTCTAAGACTCTCCTCAAGATACTCTTCACTCTAATCTTCTCTCCTATATAAATATTATCTTATGTTAGTTGTAACTTGTAAATTCCATCTTCATTTGTAAACTGTTTTTATTCTTTACTAAATTTGGAAGTGAGAACTTATTTTATTGGGTGTTGAAGGATGGTGATTTATAAATCCTTGTACAAGTCAAGTTGAAAGCCCTTAGTTTTATACCAAGTTATGGTTGTTTTCACTAAGTCATGAATTCCTTGGGGAAGGACTAGAAGCCCCTAGTAAAAGGACCGGTAGTAGTGAAAATCACTAATATCTAGAAGATGATAATTAATGGAGTGGACTATAGGATTTATTTTCCTTAAACAACTATAAATATCCAATGTTTGATCTCTTTCTTTCAGTTTTTATTTCCATTGTTTGATTGTAATAAAATAATATCGGAACATATCAGACATTAAAGCAGGTAAATTATAATCCAAGAAAATTTCAAGGACATAATTCACCACCCTATTTAATCTTAGTGTAGTTTTTCTTCAACCAACTATTTTTTTCCACTTTGGCTTCACCATTTATTGTAGTTCTTCCATTCAATTTTGTGATTCTATCATCTCCAAATTTTTTAGCATTAATTTTTTTTCTATAAACATTTTCTTCTTGACTTTACCCTTCTTATCATACTTTTAACCAACATATTAAGTGTTATTCCCTTCTTTTGAGAGAGATTTTTACTAATATTATTATCCCTTTATATTATTTGAAATTTTTCCAACATCTTAAATAGAGTTTTGAAAATTGGATCTAAATTTATTGAGTTCCTTCTATGTACTAATTAATTTAAATTGAATAAGATCATACTCAATCACTTTTTCACTAACCTAATCTTATATCTTAATATTTAATGTATTATCATTACCAAATATCTTTAATACACCATAAATAAGCTTTTTAAACCTATAATTTTCTACAGCATGTTTATTTATCATGATATTGGTAATTTAATCATCTATTTTAGCTTCTTGGTTTATTTTTAAAGTTTAAAAAAAAATTGAAATGCATTCTTTCAAATCTCTCTTTGTTGTAAATTCCATATGGGATTCTTCTTCTTCACTTTTATAATCTCTACTTCAATCACTTGTGAAATTTTCATCATTAACTTTAGTAATGTGTAGATTATATTCAACTTTATCACCATCATCTTAAATTCTTATTCACCTTTATTGTCATCACTTCCTTCACATTTAGATAACAAGTTTCTATTTTTATATTTAGAGATCTTCCCACCCTTTCCTTTGTATATATACTTTCATATACCAGCCTTCTTCTTAAATTATATTCTAGTTCTTTTATCCTCTTCATCATTGGATTCTTATTCCTTTAATGTTTGAATGTTTACACAAAAGTGTTTAATAGAACCACAGATAATACATTTTTCTAGAAGTTTCCTCTCATTATTTCTTATACCCCTTATCTTCATTCAAGATAAAAGGTAAATAAGTTCATCAAACATACCATTCATTTATTCATTAAATTTAGAATATCCAGCTTCATCATCTTTGTCTTTATTCTTAATTTTATAATTTATTAATGGTTTAAAGGATATTTTTTTCAACTATACCCTTATTCTTGGTTGAATTTTCATTCTTAACACCATAAGATATGAGAATACTGAGTATATTATCTAGTGGAAGTATAGTAGATTCTATATCTTCAAGGTAAAATGATTTTTTATCAAACATGTATGGAAAGATTCATATAATATTCTCAACCAAAATTGAATCTTCCAACTTCGCACCTAATCATATAACAATTCTTGTTATTTCATTTTCTCTTATGAAAAAATATTCTATAGAATAATCATTGTTTATATTCATATATTAATACGTAATCTATAAATATGTATCTTTTCATACGTCACTTTTTTTTCCTTTATAAATATTTTCAACTTTATCCCACAAGCTTTTATATGTTGTTTTTCATTTTACTTTTATGAACTATTTCTTAGATATGTAATATTGTATATAATTTCAAGCATGCCCATCATTCTCAAGATTCATTATACCATTTTTTTTCAAGGTAACACCTTCAACATTAAGAGTGGATCCCTTAGTTGAAGCCATCAAAACGTGAATTCTTAATGATAAGAGATAGAACATCATTTAATCCTTCCAACTTTCATAATTCCTCCAATAAAACATGGAAATACACTTCCTATTCACTGAATTTAAATTTTACATAATTCTAGAAACATAAATAAATTATTGAATCATGAATGAGAGATAAATAACTTAACTTCGGCCTCCAAAAAATAGTGATTCTATCAAAGGGAAATATCTCTAATACAAATTAAAAAGCCACCCACATGATTAGTGAAATCATTGAGAGGGGTTAATTACCCATAAAATATTGGCTTACATTTTCCATATAAACAACCATGTTTAATTGTTAGGATAATATTAATTAGCTGTTAAAACATACCCACATGTACACAAAGATAATGAACAATATAATTTACAAGGTTTGAAAATCAACAAGAGTATTCAATCATTGGAATGATCTAAAAACAACCAAGATCATATAGTCCTCTAGAAATAATCTTCTGGATTAAAAAAATTATGGGATAACATTAAACGTTTGATACAACATAGTATTCTAATGGTATATCTACATCCCACATAGTAATAATGATTTAGAACATTTTTCCAATAACAAAAAATTCTTCCAGTACATCAAACCGTGCGAGTGTGGTGTTATTGTGTTTATTCATTTTCCCAAATGTACATTATCAAAAGTTTTATATTTTTATTCTTTTATTTCTTACCTAGAAATAATAAATAACCTATTCTTCTTCATTTTTATTTTCTCTCTCTCTAATGTAGAAAGTGTAGAAGTGTATCTGCTCATCTCACAAATTATTAACACCTTTATTCCTCTTCATTTTCATCATTTATATTTACTGAATATTAGATAATATGATTTTTCTAAATAATTTATTGAAATCTCATTGAACTCTGTCCTTCATACTCTCTTAGGTAAATCATTCCTAGATCCTTCTCTAGATTTATCAAATCATTGAATTTCAAATTATTAATTTTAAATTCTCTCCCTCGATATTCCATAATCTTTTAATTCAATCCTTCTACTAATCTCATCATCTCTTTTACTTCTAAAACTATTATGAAAACTATTATAGTTACTTCCATTTTAATTCTTCTATCCCATTTTCTTGAATCCATGACACACCATATATTGCATAAATTCCTCAAATATTATCATCAATAACAATATTCTATTGTGATACTTATTTGGATGTGGACTAGATTACATAGTATCATCGGATTTTTTTATTTCTTTTGAATATTACATTCTATAAAATAAAATTACCATTCTGTATGATTCCTAAATTTTCTCCATGTCATGACTCATAAATAGATTTACATGAATTGTACGCTGTAGAGAATGAATCATATGATCCTTATGAATGACTCATAGACAACTTCAAATGACACATACATAGCATACAATAATTCATACACAACTTCCAATATCTTATACACAGAATGAAATTACTCATACATTAGACCAAATGACATGTACACCAAGCCTAATGACTCATATTTATTCCAAAAACACTTATACACAAACCCCACACTATTTAAAAAATTTAATTTTCTACAAAAATGACTCATATATAGAGTCCAAAAACTTATCTATTTTCCTTAAAACACCTCCAATTTATAAAATTCATCTGACTACTTCCCAAAAACTTTAATACATGTTAAATACACTTCAAAATATTTTTAAAATTCATTCACCTCACATAATGAACTTAATTTAATTTGATTTTGAATGTGATTTATCTATTTAAAACAAAATCCAACACATTAAGCATCTCCAAGATAAATTCTTCATATAATTTCCATATTCTAGAGGGACTTATTCAATAAAAAATAATTGGAAATTATTCTTGGAATTTAAAAAAATTCTACCATTGTCATCTCTTTCTCAAATATACTTAACTAATCACTTGGTCTCAACAATGAGAAACCTCAACATCTTGTGGAGTCTTCTCCCCTAAATTCATTTTATCAACTAAATCTCAACCATGGTAAATTTGGGGTCCCTAATTTTTCAATTTAATATATTTTCTCACATATATCTCAATGAAAGGATTTTAAAAATATATTATGTTCATTTTTGATTTTTCCAATGAATTTTATATTCTTAGTCCATTATTAATGATTAACCAAGATATTTTTTAAAAAGTGAAAAAATTTCAATGTAATAATGAATGAAATTTTACATCTTATAGGATATTTCTTGACCAATTGGGTTTGAATATGTTAAAAAATGGGCTAGTTTAAACATTTGTGACAATTATTATCTAGATGTATCCATGGTTGAATGTAATAAACTTAGCTTAATTACTGTTGAAAATGTATATGTAAGGAATTTTGTAAACATGTACATTTCTTTTCAATAACAAAGATGATCTAGATTGAAAAATATTAATTAAATTTCACTAAATTTGTTTATAGTAGTTTATATTTGACCAAATAGTCTTATATTTACTATATTGACTAGTTATGACCAAATTAATCATTTTAATAGAAATTATCAAGTATAAGTATATTTAACTAGGTCTGATTATTATTGAGTATATTTGAGTATGTTTGAACAAACATGTAATGTATTATCTTTTTTGTCTAAAAGAAGACTCTTATATGGTTTGTTGATGTTTTATAATGATAGTGATAAAAATGATTTTTTAAAACATTAAACCTATTTAAATTCAGTAAAAATAAAAAAAAACTGCCTATAATATCATTAAAATTAATATTAAAAGAATAATATAAATTTATAAAAAATGAAGAACATACCTTACTATATATCAACCTTGTAATTCAATAATGAGTTTTTTTATGATCATATAAAAAATAGTAAATTTTCTTACCTCATTATATGAAAAATTACAATGGAATTACAATATGTTATTACGGGACCATAATATCTTCTAATCCATACTTTTACCAGGAACTATATAATATGAAATAAGAGGGATAGATCTTTGAATGTAATTTTTTTACCAATGTATATATTTCTTTAAGGATTAAATAAACATATATAAACCTTATAAAATAAATATAGTGTTTATGTATTTCATAAACACATAGAAAATGGTTAATATCATTGATATTTATAATATATCTATTATATTGTACTTAATTAAATTCACACCACCATTGGTTTTTTATACATTTTAAACATAAATTCTATATATTTAAATTCCATTATACACACGATTTAATGCTTTAAAATCTTAATAATCCTTAGTTTATGAGGTGAATAACATATAAACCGTATCATTACACTATTATATATATATATATAAATCTATGCCTATTTTATAGTGAGATATCATATATAATACTTTATGAAATATTTCACCTTTAATGAACATATGTTAGAATCTTGCACATTTAACACTACAACAAACTCACTGTATAGTAGCGGTTTTATTATCAAGTGGCCATTTAAACCGCCGTTATATGGTTCTGTAATGTTTCCAAAAAACTTCCACTAAAATTGGTGTTGGAAATAAACATGTGGTGGTTTTTTCCATTTAGAATTGTTTTCTAGAAATTGTCATAGAAGACATATTTATCGGCAGTTTTCTTTGTTTCATCGGCGATTTTAAACCACCCATAAATTCTGGCCTTTTTACCGAAAACAAAAACCACCTCTAATACAGATAAAACTACCTCTAAGAAAACAAATTTCATATTTTTCTTTAGTTTTAACCACCACCCAAAAACAATACCATAATATTCCATAGATTTAAACCACTGTGAAAAAAATTATATCTCTAGTAGCGGTTTAAACAGTCATTATATAACGAATTAAAAAAACAATCTGCAGGTTCTTTATCCCCCAAACCTGTAGCCATAACAACAAAACAATTACTACCAGATCATAAAATCTATCATCAATGTACAAGTAAAACAACATGTTAAAACTAAATAATCAACATATGTGGATTCACACCAAAACATAAATAATTAACACATTGAAATAAATAGTACATTTCTCAATACATTGAAAGAATCAAACAAAACACAACACATTTAAAGAATAAACCTATATGTAAAAGAGAGACAAGAAACTAAACATCATATATTATCATGTACAAATTTTAATCTTCATACCCAGTTGAAATACGTCATACAGACACATGGTTATACAACACATATATTGGGCACCCATTGCCCCAATCCCATCTAAAATATAAAAAAATGTAAAAAAATACCCACATTAGATGTACTGATACATGAAATAACAGTCTCCAATAATCATTTCCCAGTGATGAACTATGCTTTTCACCCTATTCATCTCCATCTCCACTTCCTTATACTAGCACATGTAAGACAATTATATAGAAAATTAAACAATGTTTTATATTTATATTTAAACTTAAAATTAAAAAAAGTTTGTGAACTAAATTATTTTGAAGTTGTGTGATTTATCGTCTCCTCACTAGTCAACAAATTTAATCCATGTTTGTCTGCAAAAGACCTCAGATGGTAATAGTCTCAATCCCATCCATGCACTTGGTTGGGATGCTCCATCCCAAGGGCTTTACCAACTAGGTCATCCTGGGAGAAAAACTAGGACTATGTGGGATTAGCATCCCATAGTTCATTAATTTTTACATATAAATCAAGTATCATCCATATTATAAGAAATATATATTGAAATAGTGACAACTGATAATAAGTTCTTATAATAAAAAATTAATTCATACCCTAACTTATTTGGAAATATCATTAACAAAACTCCCATAATATTTTTTATGAGCATTTAACCACACTTCTGTTCGGGATTCTTGGTGGCCTAAAATCGATGAATGCATTAAACAAAGATAAATCAAAATTTTAATATATTAAAGAGATAAAATTTTATAATAAATATTTAAAATAATAAAAATATTACCAATGTATCAGCTTCTAGAAAAACTCTTTGACCCTGTAGTGTGATTATAATGCTTCCTCGGCATTCCTGTCATTTAATCAAAAAAAATTAAGTTCAGAACATATATTTTGAAAAATTCATGCATAAAAAAATAGAAATGATAACAGATGAACAGTACTAACAAACAAAATATACATAACAATGATAATTAATGATTTCACAAATGTCATAATTGGTTGATAAATGCAGAGATAACTACATATACAATCATTTTCTCCTTCAATCATGCCAGCTTCTTGTTCCATCATTACTTTGTATACTTAATCCACTCTTGAAAGAATAATATTTTCTATATCATGATGGATAAATAACACCACATCTTTTTGTTATGGGATTCGATTTTAGAGGTCAAATATTTAACTTCATCGCCCATATCATACAAGTCTCTCTGTTTTATGTGAGAAACTACACTCCACCCTTAATCCATGACATATTTCACATGATATACCATTTTTTATTATTATGATAAGATATACAGATCATGTAGTTCATGGTCACCCACATCTATCAAGCGAGAGATGTTCACAGAAGTAAATTTCAAGGAATCTCTTTTAGCACCCCTGATAATATCCACCAAATTTCATTTGAATAATACAACTGAAAAATGTTTGTGGTAGTTTAATTAGATAATATTTTTCAATTTTCTATATTATTTTACTTTAGAAAACATAAATATGTCACTATTCTATGTTTTCAAACCATCTTCCCAATCAACTATATAGAATATAAGGCCATTCACGTTGTAAGCATAAAACTTTCTAGCTTGTTTTAGAGGAACTCAAGCCAGAAATTTCAAATTTTCAAATAACTCTGCTCAAGTATCTGTATTCATGATATAAAAAAATTAATATACATTATTATATTTACAAAATATTAGTATCAACCTAATATCCATATTGAATTTTATATTTATTAACTTACACGTTATGCAAACCATTTTATAAGATCTTTATTAACATATTTTGTTATATCTTTCTCATTTCATGTTCATCCTCTCATTAGTCTCATTTTTTGTATCCCCAACTCTTAAATAAATAGATCTAAATTTTCACTATTCATCAGCACATATCTATGTGCCTATAATACTTCCATTTCTGTTAGTGTAACATTTGAGCTCCTCCCAACTAATCATCCAAAAGAAAGTAAAATTTTTATTTCCCTTGTATTTCAGATTAGGTTGATGTGCCATCAACACATCCAAATTGACTGAATCTTGTCTCAGTATCATCCAACTATCTGGAACAAAAGGTAAGACACTCTTCCAAATAGCCTTCAGAAATAGATCCTTTAGGATTAACATTATTTTTCACGTATGATTTCAAATTCCCAAGATATCTATGAAATAAAATAAAAAACATAATTATGTATTTAATGAAGTGACTATAATTTTTTACTGAAACAAAAAAATATAAATAAAGAACCTCTCAATTGGATACATCCCTCAATAAGGTACGTGGCCTTCTAATTTAGCTTCCTTAACCAAATACATAGTTAAATAGATCATGATAGTAAAAAACGACGGAGGAAAGATCATCTCCATTGCACAAAGTGTAAATAAAATCTCTCATGAAGCTTGCCAACTGAAATATATGTAGAGTTTAATCATATAGTTTTCCCAAAAATGTGTATAATTGGAGTAAAATAGAAGAAACATTTTCAAGAAATAATGTAGAAATTTTCAATTGAGGTAACTTCTATAACAAAATATCTGAATTGTGGATTTCCAATCCATGTAACATACGATTCATTAAGTCAACATACCTTGAGATGTTACTTGAATACACATCAGATACCTTCACATGTTTTGAAATTTGAAGGAATGTATCTTTATCCCTATTTTTAATTTTATAAACTTTGGTATCATACCTTACATTCTCATCTGGACAAGGATCATTCTTTTTGTTCATTTCTTATAAGTCCTTCCAAGCATTGAGATGATCATTTGACATTCCATGCTCATTAAGCAATGTGATGATCAAATATTCACAAACATTCTACTCAATATGCATAACATCAATATTATGCCCCAAAAAATTAAATTCCCAATACATAAGTTTGAATAATATAATTTTTTCCGTTGTTTCATTCTGATTTCTATAGATGATGCACTTCGAATTCATTTCCCACTATCATTCAAATGATATACCTTACCCAATTTTGTTTCAAAATTTCTAAGTTGTGTCAATATTTCAGAACCTGTTAACATCTTTGTAGGTGGTATACAATCAATGAAACCATTTAATTTTGACTTTTTTAGCTGAAATCTATGAGATGTATTGAGAAATATTAGATAACACAAGAAGAACCATTTTCTACTATGAGGTTGCTGCTCGGGCTCAAAATCAAAGTTACGAATAGGACAAGTGAAACCCATGTAAGTGTTCCAACCAGATAAATTCCCAAGTCAAGGGAAGTCACTAATGGTATACATTATATAATCTTTTATTCTTAACATTGTTCTAGAAGATGTATCATATGTCTCAACAACATTTCTCCATAACACCTATAATTATTCAATTAGAGGCTGCAGGTATACATAAATATCATTTCTATGAATATTTTTCTATGAATATTCATCTAAGTGATAAAATACATTTGTTTCATACACATCCATAGAGGTAGATTTTAAGGTATCAAAAAAACTATCCAAATTCTTTAATTGGTTCTCAAAGTCCTAAATGGGTTGAATCCATCGGTAGCCAATCTCAATCGAGAATTACTAGGATCAGATGAGAAATCTGGATGTAATGAATCAAAATTCTTCCATGATTATGAATCTCTTGGATTTCGCATTAATCCATCCTTTTTATTATCTACAGAATGCCACCTCTTGTGGTTGGTGGTTTTCAATGACATGAATAGTCTTTGCAATTGAGGCTTTTAAGGAATGTAACGCAAAACCTTTTCAGGTGTGTTTATTTTTGTTTTCATCATGGTATTATTTTGATTTGAACTTCCAACATCACCCATATATTTTCATATAGAGGAAGATCATTTCTTGGAATCATGTCCACTTGAATCCACTCCCCAATAAAGCATACAATCATTGGGACACACATGAATTTTTGTATAATTTATACCAAGCTTGTTAACATATTTTTTTCATATCATAAAAACTCTCAAGGATCTTTTAATTATGAAATGAACTATGCAACAACTCCAATATCATGGAAATCACCTTATTTTTAATTCCACATAAGCATTTGATATGGTAAAACTTTAGCAGAAAAGAAAGTTTTGAATATTTCAAAAAACCACTATACAACTCTTGATTTCAATTATCAATACATATTTCTACTCAATGAAGTTTTTTATTACATTTTTCTCCATATAATCAGGAGGAGGATCCAATGATATGTTAAAATCTTGATCTGTTTGTCCTACAGTCTCAATGAAATCACTTATCATGTTTCTATTTGTAGCACCCTCAACTGGTTGTACTGATATGTTTTGATGTTGATGTTGGTGTCTTGCAATTCCCAATGCATTATTTATAATGTTTTGTTATTTCATTTTCCATTATCGTTGAAGTTGGTATCTCATTATATGGATTTACATTAGTGCTCAACCTTTCTGTAAAGTTTGATTCTCCATGTTAAATCCAACAAAAATAATGACCAGGTAATTTCTTCAATATCTAGTGTTCATAAACTTCACCTCTCTTCAAACAACTTCTAAATTTACATTTCAGACATCGAAATCTTATTCTCCCATCAACAGATCGATTGGAAATTGAAAAGTCTAAAAACTCTTCCAAACCCTTAGTATACTGAGGTGTGTTCCTCGGTAATTTGATCCATCTTTTATCAATATATATCAAAATTTTCCTACACATTATGAAAAAATTAAAATACATAACTATTACTATATAATAAAATATAATCATATATACTAGTTGAAAAAAATATGAATATGTTAAATAAACATACACTACCTTTTAAATGAATGTATAACCATCTGTAAAAAGGAATTACAAACACTTTTTAAAAATAATAAACCTGTTTGGACTATTAGAATATGTCAATGAAGAAACTGGTGTTGTGTAGTGAACTTCGACCCTTCTTTAATTTATACAAAACAAGGATATATTTGGAAACTAGAAATGCCTCAACAAATAATTATAATAAATCCATGAAGTTCTAAATGTCTTTCTTATTCTTTATTTACTTCTTTCCATAGATTCTATTTATAGACAAAACACAAATGGATAACATTCTTTATAAATCCATTGAATCTTCTACACATGGGTGTTTCATAATTCTTCATCATACATTTAAGACCAAAAAAAAGTGAATTACAAAGAATATACAGGAAATATAAAATTAAAATCATAATCAATAAATAAGGTTAATAATACATTTCCATAAACCAAGAACATCCAATTCAGGTAAGGAAAATTCTTAATCCATGGAGTACCCATCATTATAAATCAATTTAGTTCAAAACATCATGTATAATTCATTTATTTAATAGAAAACCCTCATTGGAATTTTATCAATCATAAAACATGAATATAATTACATTTGAAATTAAAATACCATATCATTATGAATTCCATTGATTTTTTTTCATAAGCAAGACATGGGAAGTTAGTGTTTTTCCATGATAAAACCATTACAAGTATCTTATAAATTATTTTTATAGTTAATAAAAACAAGTTTCAAAATAAAATCCTTAAAATAAATCCAAAATAAAAGGAATGGTATGGATACACCAACCTCAATGAAAAAAATCACATCACCTTCGATGAATAATAGAATATGAGGTCATAGGAGGAACTTCATAATACCTAAAAAACAAAAACCCACATTTAATGCATCCCTACACTAGAGTTTCAAACACCATGAATACTAGGGTTCGATAAGAGGCAATAACCAAGGGATAAATAAAGATAATAAGGATGGTTAAGAGTGAATATACCCTCGCCTTATTATTTGAATGAGAAACTACTAAAAACCACCTAGATTACACTATGGAAGGATAAAAGAGGGAAAGAATTGGTAGGGGTGTGACTCTTGTACTTCCTGTTCAATTTGGTGAATGAAATTATGGAAAAAATAATGAAAAAAAACAATTACCCTTTTTTAAAAGGTTTATTTGTTTACCTACCAAGTTTACATTCAGGTTTTACAAAACCATGTGGAAACCTTACATCCTAGAAAACTATAAAATTGCTTATATTTTTTATCCCAAAACACTTTAAACTTAAGATAATATATAATATAATAAATTTTTACACATAAAAGTGAAAATAGGGTGTTACAATATGTGGTGTAATCCTATGGTGCTTGTTATACTCACACCCTATATCCACCCTTATAGTGTATATATATTTTTTATTATTTTAATCAATTAAAGGAAAGGATACTATAGGAGGTAGTGGGGTTATTGTATCATTTTTGGGGTGTTTTTTAGGAGTTGGATAGGTGGTATATACCCCTTATTCACACAGTAATTAGTTACAATGGTTCATGTTTTGGTTATTTTTGGTCATTTATTTTGGTATCTCATGTATATTCAGCATAATAGGCTTACCACCACACGGTTTCCTTTATTTTATAAATATTTATTTACTATTAGTTTTATATTTGAATTGGAATTATTGTTTACATTTGGTTTTGAGTTTCTATACCATGTTTGGTTATATGTTATTTTAGAACTTCTTATCATGTATGTATAACCCACCAATTTAATGAAATTATATTCTGAGTTTTGGGGTGGAACCCACTTGTCTTGTATTATATTTTTTATGTGAAATCTTTCCTAATATAGTATTTTTGATTCTCAAGAACTAATTTCCATCCCATGGTGATCAATAAATCACAATAATCCTTGTAGTGGGATGAAACATGGATTTTTAGGGGGAATTTGGGTTGGTTTAATACATGTGGGATACTAAAACTTCTTCCTTTCTCCCTCTCTATTAGAGGAACTTCCAGTATGGTTCTCCACTTAAAAATTATTATCAAATACTCCATGATCATCAACTATTCAACAACTCTATTTACAGCTTTCCAGTATAAGATAAAATTCCTTTATAAATATTGACCACCAAGATTTCTGAAGTATTATAAATACTTGGATTTAATCCATTATAAAATAAATAAATATTACTTTGAAGATAAATGAAAAATACAAAATAATACCATTATAATTGAGTAAAGATAACTTTATATATCATATGGGATACATTATTTTTCTTCTTTAGTTCATGGAATTTTCATCTCATCTAGATTTTTACATTCTGAGGGAAGTATTTCTCAAGGTACAACCTCATGAAATCACACCATAACATAGATTAAATATCTTCTTCACTATTTATATTATTTATTAATTCACACCATTGATCAAAATTTCGTTCAAGATGATAAATTGTTTAAAAAACATTCTATTGTTCATAGTGTTCCCCTATATCAAATATCCTTTCCAAATATGATACCATCCATTAAAATATAAGTGGATCCATCTTCCAAAAAAATAAAATAGGTCATTTCCTCAAGTCAATGTCATGATGAATTAGGTATTTCCATATGTATATGGTTATTATCCATAACTTGAGTCATCGTGTTAATACAACCATGATGTTTTCAATATTAGAACCCATGATGTTTTTTGAACATATGGATAATCATCACATTAACTATTGTATCCACTACATCAGGCATTCTTATCAGTGCATCTCTTTCCTCCATACATATTATAAATTTTACAAAAAATTAATTAGGATGAAAATAATAAAAATAAATTTTAGTATACAATTTTATCCCCATACACTAATTCTATCTCTATAGAACTAAGGGTTTTCACTAAGGGTTTTCATCCCAATTATATAATGTTCCTAGGTGATTTGGTATGTAATACTATAAATGGGTTTGAATTAATATTACTAATTATTTATAATTTACTTTCTAAATAACCATATTTAACTTGTTAAAGTCAAGAAACCCTTGAAATTAGAAACTATCACTTACCTGTTTGCAAAAAAACATGGACACAAGGCACACAAGTTTATTACAAGGTTCACCCCAGATGTGATTGAATTATTCCTTACTATGCCCAAGATAATTCTAAGACATATATGTGTCAATAATGTAATAATGTAATTACAGTAGTTTATGTATCTTCCTTAACCTAAATCTATCCCCCAATAAAAAAGTCTCCTCCCTTTCTTGATATAGGATCCATCTAGCTTAAAATGGTGTCAAAATTTTGAATGAAAATACCTTTAATGATCTCCATCATGATTCTAAACAAAATATAGATCTTATAATTTAGCCTTCATAATATTCGAAAAAAATTCAATCCCCCTTCTAATTTACGAACTTTATCTACTTATGATTTAATAATCGATTTTAAATTTCTAGTCATAATTATTTCTTCATAAAACACTATTCTTAAAATAATTTCCTCCTATTTAAATCTCAAAATAAAATGATTATATTTTCCAGTATTAAAAATTATAAAGTATATGAAAATCAATAACCAAATGATCTCTCTATTTAAAACTATTCAAAATGATAATCGTGAAATCATATAGTTTGGTCATCAAAATTAGAGTAAAAAACTTTTCTTTTTTGAATCTCTAGAACTATCACACAAAGATCATCATATATATTATTTGAATATATATATTTAAATAACCTCAACACTAATATTTAGGAATCCAAAAAATTTACAACAGAGGGGCAGCGAGGCTCAAGAGCGGTGGTGAGAAGCGATGAGGCTTGCGACCGGCAGTGAGGCGCGGCGAAGGGTGAAGATGCTCGGGACTGGAGGTGAGGCACGGCAGCGAGGCACGACAAGGTTAGGTCTATGGGGGGTTTTTGGTTTTGGGTTCTTGGGGGTCGGGGGAGTGTGGGGTTCCGGGGAGAAGTGTCAGGATTTTGAAAAAATGAAATATTTAGTGGTGGTTTAATAAACCGCCATTAATCACTAATATTGGTATAGTGTAATAAGGCCTAATATGAATTATTCACATTCCATAAGAACTTGAAAAATAATATAAAAACTCTAATGGATAAATATATAATATAAATTCTCCCAAATTTTAGAAAAAAAATTATATAAAGATAAATCCTCATTCATATAGACTTATATATGACTGCATGGGACTTGATAACATTTACATGGAATATGAATTCCTAACATAAAACTATTATAATGGATTGGACTCTAAAAAGTATTATTACTACATAATATGTAATCCATTTATTGTGGACATCTATATATAAGCTTGTCCACCAAAATTATCTCTGCGCATCCCATATATACTTTTGTAATCCATTTTTCCAATACATCGAGTATATCCATGAGATATGGAACATTATAATACGTTATAGATAAACTCATACATTCTATGTTCTCTAAGTATATTTTAAAATATATACAAGTACTTCACATGTCATGTATGTAAATATATGATCATATTATATGTCACTCAACTAAACAAAGCCATGTATTGTCTTAGTCTAACTCAATTGAGGTTCTATATGTCATTCCCTTCATACAATATGATAGATACCATATTGATTAATTAAAATAAACATAATGGTCTTATACCACCTTTATATTAAATAAATATTTAAGAATAGTTTAATAAATTTATCACGTATAGAGTTTTATATATTGGGGAATTTTTTTACATCAGATATCAGGTATTATAGTAAATAACACACCACAGATATATTAATGATATATTTGTATGAAATTCGATACAATATAGTCAATTTAGATAAATTTATAAAATAATTCATACTTGTGTCACTTGAGTTAAGATTTTATCTATATAATAATATCGATTCACTCTATTCAGGTCATAATAACATAATTCATACATTTATATGATGAAAATAGATTAAATAAAACATTTATTTTTCATTTTAGGGGTTATTTATCACTCTAATATCATGCTATAATTATGTCACAATTGAATGAATCATAATATATAACTTTCCATTAATAATATTCCATGACACATCAAATAATCCAAAGTTTTACATCATATGAAATCAATTTAGTACTTAGAAAAAATCATGTACATTATAAATAATATTTGATATTTCTAATATCTAAGGATCATATATATCTCTCAAATTTTTTTCTTCACTGGTGGTTTTTTCAAAGGATCCACCAACTTAGATATTTTATCCATTATGTAAATCATTATATAATTTTCCATACCAAATTTTTTAATAGGAAAATTCTTACAGAGAACATTTTTTGAAATTATTTTAGAAAAATATTTTAAATAATAACCTTTCAATATATCTAAAAAATTTATATTTTATTTTTAATGATATAAAATCGAAAACTCTTATGATGAATACAAAATCTCATCAAATATATTGATTTTTTCATATAAAACAAGCATTATTTTAATTTTCTATAATATGATTCCATATTTTATTAAATAATTATTATGGATTTAATACTCCTCAATTGTTTTAGAATATAACACAATGACTTTCACTACTATAGGTATTTAAAAGTTACAAAAAAATATGAATTAAATTTATTTCTTGTAAGGAAAATTATATTTATCATCCCTAAACTTCTCTAAACACAAGCTTCCTATTTTAATCCCTTCAAAATATACTTTCCTTCCAATCCAAAAAATATGATAAAAAAATTTATGTTAGGAATGAAAAAAATTAAATGGAGAATATAACAAATAAAATTTAACCTAATATAATATTTTAAATATGATAAATGTCACATGTATATATCAAACTCCCTATTCCTTATAAAAGATAATTCAAAAACACTTTCTAACTTATTTATCATATTTTTACAGTTTTGTTTTTTATGGGATATATTTATAATAGAAACTATTTCTAGAGTACTATAGATAAATAAGAAAATAGAAAATGTTTCTCAGCTAAAGTATATCTTACATTTTTCTTACCAATGTAATTTAATGAACATATCCTAATATTATTATTCTATTATTTTATATACATGGTTAGTTATATATGAAATTATAAATTATTCATGAACAATGCATGGAGTTTATCATTCATACTAGAAAAATGCTTATTATTTATTTATAATAAAGAAAAGCTATTTTATTATAAAAAAATAAGAATAATTTAAATTCCAAAATTAAAACTTTATTTTAGAAACATCGAGAAAATTCAATCATACAATCAAATATAGAATATATATCCCTCATAATGTAAAGGCCCATTATGTATGGTAAATATCTAAATGTTTAACTCCATGTGAATTTGTATATACATATTAATACATAGTTGGTATATAATCCCTATGGATTAAAATTAGATATATTAATCTATATAGTATAAATACACGACGTATAATCTTCATGATTCTTTCAAAACTCATTCAAATAATATAGGAAGTTACATTTACAATATCTATGTTTTCAAAAATGAAAATATTTTCCACCTTTAGAGATAACACCATTTACTTTTAAAGAAAAATATATACTACTGGATATTGTAATGGATTTCTCATTCATTATATAAAATAATAATTTACCATTATTCTTCAACACTTTCATAATGGTTACTTAAATAAAACCTCTAATTTCCTACTCTACAACCCTAAAAAAGTTGAGAAGAATGATTAAATAATTTTCAAACATATACATTTAATAGTATTTTTTGAATTTATGGAATATTTAAGGATATTATGGGCCCTAATAAGTTAAATACCCTTATAGGGGTGAATCAGGTTATGAAAGTTCAAAATAATTCCCTCTTATTGTCTTTTTTCATCATTAAACGAAACTATCTTCTCCCTTTTTCTCATAAAAATATATAACGAAATTATATCATGCAATATACATAATAGTTTTTATTTGGTTCACCCAAACTAGGATAATATAATGAGTATACAAAATAAATGTCTTTATGTATCATAATCAATAAGGTACATTGTTGTTTACAATATTCAGAGCAGACTCACTATCCCTTTTGGTTTATAATCATTCACACTTGTTGATGACCCACTACCCTATTGATTAAAGAGATATTGTTACACATACAAAATAATCATTATATGGTTTGTATCAGCTATAAATTGGTTGAAACTAAAACAGGTCATACGCTAATCTCTTCTTTCATTAACTAGATGAAATCTCATTTTCTGTGTAAAATATACTTCTCATATAATTCCTTCATGAACTATTATTCAGGTGTTATCCTACTGTGGGTTGTCATTAATATATAGATCTTTTGTGAACTCACTTCACAATCCTAAGACATATGTGAATCATGAACATCCCCTCACAAAAGTCTTATGTTATCTGACTATACATAATCTCCCTCATGAACTACTCACTATATAGACAGTCTCTATATAAACACCTCATGGTTGGTCTCCCTCGTGTTCTTCTTTCCACTTCACACTTCATGGTACTCCCAACACATTACACAATTTAAACTATTCTTCATGAACAATACTCCACAAAATCTCTTCCTACCTAAATTTCCTTTATATACTACTCCTTTGTGTACTGCCTCATAAACCACCTTTATGTTTTTCACTTCACAAACTAATTGCTTCATAAACTACTTTTTAACATGGTAGAATTATAAAACAATGTTCATCAGTGATAATCTTAACCATGTTAAATAATGTGATTAGGGTATCATTATATAGATAAAGAACTCCAATAAATCTACTAGTCACACAATTATTATTCAACCCCTCATAAATCCCATTTTTATATGAATTTCCTTTGTAACATCACATGGTGATTTTCTATTTAGGAATTATTAAAAATCACCACTAATTGACTAAAAATTACACCACTACACTGTAAAATTACTTTTTTACTTGACATAGCACCTTCACGAACCACCTATCGTCTACCTCCTCTGCAATTTAATTCTTGTATACTACTTTCCCAAGCCACCGTCCATAAACTTCTTACTCAATTTCACATATCATGTAACTCTTATACGGTTGTCATGAATTACTTATTTGATTTTAAGACTATTACATGATGTAATACCACATACATGAAAATCCATCCTTTAAATTTTTTCTATGAAATTTATAAAAATATTCCAAATGCCTAAATAATATATTTTTTATCCTTTTTTTTAAAAAAAAATGCTAGAAGTTTATCAACCAACTTTTTCAACAAACACAACAACCTAATCACCCTAATACCACATATTATGGAATTTTTTACCACAATATACACCTTTTATTTGATGAAAACACTTTGAATTCCTTAACTATCATATTGAAAATTCTAGGAAACTTTCAACTCTAAACACTATATATCTTGTGTAATCGCTAGATAGTGATCAAAGACTTACTCAACATGCACTCTACGAACACATGAGTCAATCTTGGAATGATAATAAAGAATAACATGAAAATATTATCAATGAATAACTTTATTCATATATGTACAACTGTTTGACTGATATCGTGATTAATACAACTTAATGAACCATGTTCAACACATGAGATCACTTATTAAACCACACTTGATAAATCATTTGAATTATGAACCCAAAGTTCACACTTTCATGATATGTAATAAATAGAATAACTACTCTATAATTTCTATGCATTGTTAAACTCCCCATATAACCTTGATCCCATGATTCAAAAATAATAGACCTCTCAGTTTTATGAACAATATTTCTCCCCATTTTTCAAAGAACTCAAAGGTTACTCTTATAGGGTCTTCAGCAGAAAAAACAATTATCAGTAAATAGGTAAATTTATAACATACCTAGGGGAGTGTGGTGTTCCACACCCCAAATAGTCAAACTATAGGGGTTGTAAAACTATAAGATCCATCTGATTCCCCTCAAATTCTCCCTTGGGTAAGGTCTTTATCATATTATCTATGACTTGACTTTTGGTAGGCACATATTCTAATTTACCCAAACCACGATCAACCTTCTCCTTGATAAATTAATACTTGATAACAATGTTATTTTAACTTTATTTATGGATAGGATTATTTCTAAGAATAATATAACTCGAATTATTAAAATTGAATATAATTATATATTCACTTAAAATAATATATATTCAAGAATTTACCTAATTAATAATAGTTTTGTGCAAGATTGAGTGGTCGTAATACATTAAACAGTTGTAGTGATCCATGAAATGTAGTCTTGTTTCTTACAAATACAATAAATGAATAATAATCTAGGATATAATACCCACCTGATGTTAAAATTTTATCATCATCTTAACCATTCCCATTAGATTATTTATATCCTAATAACTCTTTTTCTCGTGTTTCACTATAAAGAAAACTATAATCCATGATGCCTTTGTCATACCATAGTATTATCATCAAATCTAGAAATTTTATATCTTTGGGATTACACTAATATTATAAAACTTTATAAGTGGAGAACAAAACATTATGCAGTTTCACTATTTAGTATAATTGGTTTCCAATGATCATCTTGTATTCTTTAAAATTAGCCTATTTTCCATCTTCATCTCATGCCATTATTATCCAAGATGAAAATGGTGTTTTCATTGTTTTATAATACTCAATTAAACACTTCTTGATGAATTATTTTTTATATTTTTATTGAGAAGTAAATTTTAAGATACTTCTTTGTATAATATACAAGATAAGAGAAAAATTTATAATCATCAACATCTTGAAGTCGCACCTCAAAAATTATACAATCTTCTTACACTATACTTCATTCATTCCACTAAAGATTATATTTTCAATATATAGTAACACATTCATCTTTAGATATATCTTATTATTGATTTGGATATTATAATCAACTCTTTCACATTTTAAACTATTATTTTTTATGTATTTATATAGTCATGAATACCACACTCTTGGAGCATTCTTTAACCCATAACACACCGTCTCTTATAGAGACTTTTCGTCCCCTAGAGTCAAAAGTGTTTAATCATTGACTTAATTATATATGACATCTCTTATAGAGAATTTTCTTCCCCTAGAAATAACAATGATCTATTGGAAATATAGACTAATTTTATGACTTCCTCCTTACAAAATTTCTTAGGAAGGAATTTTTAAATAAGAAATATTATATCAATGTTTTTATAAATTTTTTTCTCCAATAAACAACACAATTTCTATGAGGACTTCTCACTACTCAATGAATTTTATATTTTTAGTCCATTATTAATGATTAACTAATATATTTTTTAAAATGTGAAAAAATCTCAATTTCATAATGAATGAAATTATATATATTATAGGATATTTATTACCAATTGGGTTTGAATATGTTCAAAAATGGCCTAGTTTAAACATTTGTGACAATTATTATCTAGATGTATCCATGCTTGAATATAATAAACATAGCTTAATTACTATTGAAAATTTATATGTAAGGAATTTTGTAAACATGTACATTTCTTTTCAATAAAAAAGATGATATAGATTGAAAAAAATTATTAAATTTGTATAAATTTGTTTATAGTAGTTTATATTTGACCGAATAGTCTTATATTTACTATATTGACTAGTTATGACAAAATTAATAGTTTTTATAGAAATTATCGAGTATCAGTTTATTTAACTAGGTCTAATTATTGTTGAGTATATTTGAGTATGTTTGAACAAGCATGTAATGTATTATGTTTTTTGACTAAAAGAAGACTATTATATGGTTTGTTGATGTTTTATAATGATAGTGATAAAAATGATTTTTTTATACATTAAATATATTTAAATTTAGTGGAAATAAAAAAACATATATACAATATCATTAAAATTAATATTAAAACAATAATATAAATTTAAACAAAATGAAGAACATGCCTTACTATATACCAACCTTGTAATTCAATAATGAGTTTTTTTATGATCATTTAAAAAATACAAAATTTTCTTACCTCATTATATGACAAATTATATTGGAATTAGAATATGTTTTTATGGGACCATCATATCTTCTAATCCAAACTTTTACCATGAACTATATAATATGAAATAATGGGGATAGATCATTGAATATAATTTTTTTACCAATGTATATATTTCTTTAATGATTAAAAATACATATCTAAACCTTATAAAATAAATATAGTGTTTATGTATTTAATAAACACATAGAAAATGGTTAATATCATTGATATTTATAATATATCTATTATAATGTACTTACTTTAAATTCACACCTCCATTGGTTTTTTATACAATTTAAAAATAAATTTGATATATTTAAATTCCATTATACACACAATTTAATGCTTTAAAATCCTAATAATCCTTAGTTAATGAGGTGAATGACATATAAACCATATCATTACATTATTATATAATATAAATGCATATTTTATAGTGAGATATCATATATAATACTTTATGAAATATTTCACCTTTAATGAACATATATTAGAATCCTTCACATTTAACACTACAACAAACTCAATGTATAGCAGCGGTTTTATTATCTAGTGGCTGTTTAAACTTCCGTTATATGGTTCTACAATGATTTCAAAAAACTTACACTAAAAAAATTGGTGTTGGAAATCAACATGTGGTGGTTTTGTCTATTTAGTAGTGGTTTCTGGAAAGTGTCATATAAGACATATTTAGCGGCGGTTTTCTTTGTTTCATCGGCGGTTTTCATCCACCCCTAAATTCTGGCCTTTTACTAAAAACAAAAACCACCTCTAATACAGATAAAACTGCCTCTAAGAAAATTTTAGTCATATTTTTCTGTAGTTTTAACCGCCACCCCATAAAAATACAATAATATAGCTGTGATTTAAACCACCGTGAAAAAAATTATATCTCTAGATGTGGTTTAAACTATCGTTATATCATGAATTAAAAAAACAAGTTGCTGGTTCTGTATCCCCCGAATTTGCAGCCATAACAACAAAACAATGACTTCCAGATCATCAAATATATAATCAATGTACAAGTAAAAAAACATGTTTAAACTAAATAATCAACATACATGGATTCACACCAAAACATAAATGATTGATACATTGAAATAAATAGTGCATTTCTCAATACATTGAAAGAATCAAACAAAACACAACACATTTAAAGAATCAACCTTTATGTAAAAGAGATACAATAAACTAAACATCATATATTATCATATAGAAATTTAAATCTCCATACCTAGTTGAAACACGTCATATAGACACATGGTTATACAACACATACTTATGGCACCTGTTGCCCCGATCCCATCTAAAATATAAGAAAATGTAAAAAAAATACCCACATTGGATATACTGATACATGAAAAAACACTTACCAATAATCATTTCCCAATGATGAACTATGCTCTTCACCCTATTCATCTCTATCTCTACTTCTTGTTACTAGCACCTGTAAGACAATTATATAGGAAATTAAACAATGTCGTATATTTATATATAAACAAAAAATCAATAAAAGTTTGTGAACTAAACGATTTTGAAGTTGTGTGATTTTACTTCTCCTAAAAAGTCATCACTTTTAATCTATGTTTTTCTGCCAAAGACCTCAGATTGTAATAGTCCCAAACCCATCCATGCACATGGCCCGAATGCTCCTTCCCAAGGGCTTTACCAACTGGGTAATCGTGGGATACTAACTAGGACTATATGGGATTGACATCCCATACTTCATTAATTTTTACATATAAATCAAATATCATCCATATTATATGCAATATATATTAACATAGTGACAACTGATAATAAGTTCTTATAATGAAAAATTAATTCATACCCCAACTTATTTGAAAATCTCATTAACAAATCTCCCATAATAGTTTTTATGATCATTCAACCACACTTCTGTTCATGATGCTTGGTGGCCTAAACTCGGGGAATACTTTAAACAAAGATAAATCAAAATTTTAATATATTAAATAGATAAAATATTATAATAAATATTTAAACTAATGAAAAAATTACCAATTTCGATCGGCTTCTAGAAAAACTCTTCGACCATGCAGTGTGATTATAATGCTTCCTCGACATTCCTGTCATTTAATCAAATAAAATTAAGTTCAGAACATATATTTCGAAAAATTCATGCATACAAAAAATAGAAATGATAACAGATGCACAGTACTAACAAATAAAATATACATAACAATGATAATGACTGATTGCACAAATGTCATAAGTGGTTGATTAATGCAGGGATAACTACACATACAATCATTTTCTCCTTCAATCATGCCAGCTTTCGGCTCTATAATTACTTCGTATACTTCATCCACTCTTCCAAGACTAATATTTTCAATATCATGATGGATAAATAACACCACTTTTTGTTGTTATGTGATTCAATGTTAGAGGTAAAATATTCCACTTCATCACCCATATCATAAAAGTCTCTCTGTTTTACGTGAGAAACTACACTCCACCCTTCATCCATGACATATTTCACATGATATACTATTTTTCTTGTTATGATAAGATATACAGATCATGTAGTTCATGTTCACCCACATCTATTAAGTGGGAGATGTTCACAGAAGTAAATTTCAAGGAATATATTTTAACACCCCTAATAATATCCACCAAATTTCATTTGAATAAAACAACTGAAAAATGTTCGTGGTAGTTTAATTAGATAATATTTTTCAATTTCCCTAATTATTTTTCTTTATAAAACATAAATATACCACTATTATGTGTTTTGAAACTGTCTTCCCAATCAACTATATACAATTTAAGGCCATTCATGTTGTAAGCATCGAACTTTCTAGCTTGTTTTAGAGGACCTCAAGCAAGAAATTTCAAATCTTCAAATAACTCTGATCGAGTATATGAATTCATGATATAAAAATATTAATATACATTATTATATTTAAAAAAAATTTGTATCAACCTAATAATCATATTTATTTTAATATTTATGAACTTACACGTCATGAAAACCATTCTATAAGATCTTTATTAACATCTTTTGTTATATCTTTCTCATTTCATGTTCATCCTCTCATTCGTATATTTTTTTGTATCCTCAACTCTTCAATAAATGGATCTATAATTTCACTATTTATCAGTACATATCTATGTTCCTATAATATTTCCATTTCTATTAGTGTAACATTTCAGCTCCTCTCAACTAATCGACCAAAAGTAGGTAAGATTTATATATCCCTTGTATTTGATATTAAGTTGACGTGCCATCAACACATCCAACTCAACTGAATCTTTTCTCAATATCATCCAATTATCTGGAATAAAAGGTAATACACTCTTCCAAATATCCTTTAGAAATAGAGCCTTTAGGTTGATCTTTATTTTTCATGTATGATTTCAAATTCCCACGATATCTATGAAATAAAATAAAAAAACATAATTACATATTTAATGAAGTAAAAATAATTTTTTATTGAAACAAAAAAACATATAAATAAATAACCTCTCAATTGGATACATACCTTAATAAGGTATGGGGCCTCCTAATTTAGCTTCGTTAACAAAATACATAGTTAAATACATTATGACAGTAAAAACGATGGAGGAAATATCATCTCCATTGCACAAAGTGTCAATAAAAATCTCTCATGATGCTTTTAATATTGAAATATATGTAGAGTTTTCTCATATAGTTTTCTGAAAAATGTGCAGAACTGGATTAAAATTGCATAAACCTTTTCAGGTAATAATGTAGGAAATTCCAATTGAGGTAACTGCTATAACAAAATATCTGAATTGTGGCTTTTCAATCCATGTAACATATGATTCATTAAGTCAACATACCTTGAAATGTTTCTTGAATAACCATCAGATACCTTCACATGTTTTTCAATTTCATGGAATTTATCTTTATCCCTATTTTTCCTTTTAAAAACTTTGGGATCATACCTTCCATTCTCATCTGGACAGAGATCATTCTTTTTTTCATTTCTTATAAGTCTTTCCAGACAATGAGATGATCCTTCAACATTCCATGATCATTAAGCAATGGGATGATCAAATTTTCACAAACATTCTTCTCAATATGTATCACATCAATATTATTCCCCAAAAAATTAAATTCCCAATACATAAGTTTGAAAAATATAATTTTTTTCCCATTGTTTGATTTCGATTTCAATTGATAATGCACTTAAAATTCATTTCCCGCTATCACTCAAATGATACACCTTCCCCGATTTTGATTCAAAATTTCTAAGTTGTGTTAATATTTTAGAACTAGTTAACATCTTTGGAGGAGGTATACAATTAATGAAACCATTTAATTTTGACTTGTTCAGCAGAAATCTATGAGATGTATTGAGAAATATTGGATAACACAAGAAGAACCATTTTCTACTATGAGGTTGATGCTCGGGATCAAAATCAAAGTTACGAATAGGACAAGTGAAACCCATGTAAGTGTTCCAACCAGATAAATTCCCAAGTCTAGGGAAGTCACTAATGGTCCAAATTAGGGAAACTTTTATTCTGAACATTGTTCTAGAAGATGCATCATCTTTCTCAACACCATTTCTCCATAACACCTGTAATTATGCAATTAAAGGATTCAAGTATACATCAATATCATTTCTATGAATTTTTTTCTAAGAATAATCATTGAAATGATAAAATATGTTTGTTTCATACACAGCCATGGAGTTAGATTGTAATGGATCAAAAAACTGGTCAAACGCTTTAATTGGTACTCAAAGTCCTAAATGGTTTGAATCCATCAGTAGCCAATATCAATCGAGAATTGCTAGTATCAGATGAGAAATATGGATGTAATAAATCAAAATTCTTCAACGATTGTGAATCTCTTGGATGTCGCATTAATCCATAATTTTTATTATCTACTAAACGCCACCTCTTGTGGTTGGCGGTTTTCAATGACATGAATAGTCTTTGATATCGAGGCTTTAAAGGAATGTAATGAAAAACCTTTTCAGGTGTGTTTCTTTTCGTTTCCATCATGGTATTATGTTGATTCAAACTTCCAACATCACCCATATATTTTTATCTAGAGGAAGGTAATTTCATTCAATCATGTCTACTTGAATCCACTCCCTAATAAAGCATAAAATCATTGGGACACCCCTGAATTTTTGTATAATTTGGACCAAGCTTGTTAACATTTTTTTTCATATCATAAAAACTCTCAAGGATCTTTTATTTAAGAAATAAATTGTGCAACAACTCCAATATCATGGAAATCGCCTTATTTTTAATTCCACATAAGCATTTGATATGGTACAACTTTAGGAGAAAAGAAAGTTTTGAATATTTCAAAAAAACCACTAAACAACTCTTGATTTCTATTTTCAACACATCTGTCTACTTAGTGAAGTTTTTTATTACATTATTCTCCACAGAATTAATAAGAGGATCCAATGATATCTTACAATCTTGATCTAGTTGTCCTACTGTCTCAAAAACATCACTTATCATGTTTCTATTTGTAGCACCCTCAACTGGTTGTACTAATATGTTTTGATGTTGATGTTAGTGTCCTGTAATTCCCAATGCATCATTTATAATGTTTTTCATTTCATTTTCCATTATCGTCGAATTTTGGAGCTCATTATTTGGATTGACATTAGTGCTCAACCTTTCTGTAAAGTTTGATTCCCCATGTTAAATCCATCAAAAATAAGGACCAGGTAATTTCCTCAATATCTAGTGTTCATAAACATCTTCTCTCTTCAAACATATTCTAAATTTACATTTCAGACATGGAAATATTATTTTCCCATCAACAGATCGATTGGAAATTGAAAAGTCTAAAAACTCCTCCAAACCCTTAGCATACTGAGGTGTGTACCTCAGTAATGTGATACATCTTTTGTCAATATATATCAAAATGTTCTTAAACATTATGAAAAAAATTAAAATACATAAATATTACTATATAAGAAAATAGATTCATATAAACTAGTTGAAAAAAATAGGAATATGTTAAATAAACATACACTAACTTTTAAATGAATGTATAACCTTCTGTAAAAAATAATTACATACACTTTTGAAAAATAATAAACCTATTTGGACTATTAGAATATGTTGATGAAGAAACAAGTGTAGAGTAGTGAACTTTGACCCTTATTTAATTTATATAGAACAGGGATATATTGGGTAACTAGAAATGCCTCAACAAATCAGTATAATGAATCCATGAAGTTCTAAATTTCTTTCTTATTCTTTATTTACTTCTTTCCTTAGATTCTATTTATAGAAAAAACACAAATGGATAACATTATTTATAAATCCATTGAAACTTCTACACATGGGTGTTTCATAATTCTTCATCATGCATTTAAAACCCAAAAAATGTGAAAACGAAAGAATATACAAGAAATATAAAATTGAAATTACAATCAATAAATAAGGTAAATAATACATATCCATAAACCAAGAACATCCTATTCAGGTAAGAAAAATGCTTGATCCATGGAGTACCCACCATTATAAATCAATTTAGTTGAAAACATTATGTATAATTCATTTATTTAAGAGAAACCCCTCATTGTAATTTTATCAAATATAAAACAAGAATATAATTACATTTGAAATTAAAATACCGTATCATTATGAATTCGATTGATTTTTTCATAAGAAATACATGATAAATTAGTTTTTTTCCATGATAAAACCATTACAAGTATCTTATAAATTATTTTTATAGTTATATAAAAAATTTTAAAAATAAATTCATTAAAATAACTCCAAAATAAAAGGAATGGTATGGAGACACCTACCTCAATGAAAAAAATCACTTCACCTTTGATGAATAATAGAATACAAGGTCACAGGAGGAACTTCATAATACCTAAAAAACAAAAACCCACATTTAATACATCCCTAGACATGAGTTTAAAACACCATGGATACTACGGTTAGATAATAGGTGATAACCAAGGGAGAAATAAAGATAATAAGGATGGATAAGAGTGAATATACCCTCAATTTATGATTTGAATGAAAAACTACTAAAAACCCACCAAGAATACACTAAGGAAGAGTAGAAGAGGGAGAGAGTTGGTAGGGGTGGGTCTCTTGAACTTCCTGTTCAAAGTGGGGAATGAAATTAAGGAAAAAATAATGAAAAAAAAACAATTACCCTTTTCTAGGTGGTTTCATTGTTTACCTACCAAGTTTACATTCATGGTTTACAAAACCATGTGGAAACCATACATCCTATAAATGTATAAAAATTCTTATATTTGTTATCCCAAAACACTTTAAACTTTATATAATATATAATATAATAAATTTTTAAACATAAAAGTGAGAATAGGGTGTTACAATATGTGGTGAAATCCTATTGGGCTTGTTATACTCACACCCTATATCCACCCTTATATGTAGATATATTTTTAATTATTTTAATCGATTAAAGGAAATGATCCTTTATGATGTAGTGGGGTTATTGTATCTTTTTTGGGGGGGTTTGTAGGAGGATTATAGGTGGTATATACCCCTTATTCACACATCAATTAGTTATAATGGTTCATTTTTTGGTTATTTTTGGTCATTTATTTTTGTATCTCATGTATATTAAACATAATAGGCTTACCATCACACGGTTTCCTTTTTTTTATAATTATTTATATACTAGTTTTTTTATATTTCAATTGGACTTGTTTTTTACATTTGGTTTTGAATTTCTATACCATGTTTGGTTATATGTTATTTTAGAACTTCTTATCATATATGTATAACCCACCAATTTAATGAAATTTTATTATGAGTTTTGGGGTGGAACCCACTTGTCTTGTATTATATTTTTTTATTTGAAATCTTTCCTAATAGATTATTTTTTATTCTCAAGAACTAATTTATATCCCATGGTGATCAATAATTCACTTTAATCCTTGTAGTGGGATGAATCATGGATTTCTAGGGGAATCTTGGGCTGGTTTATTATATGTGGGATACTTAAACTTCTTACTTTCTCCCTCTCTATTAGATGAACTTCCAGTATGGTTCTCCACTTTAAACTTATTATCAAATACTCCAAGATCATCAACTATTCAATAACTCTATTTACAGCTTTCCAGTATAAGATAAAATTCTTTTATAAATATTGACATCCTAGATTTCTAAAGTATTATAAATACTTGGATTTAATCCTTTATAAAATCAATAAATATTACTTTTCAGATAAATGAAAAATCCAAAATAATACCTTTATAATTGAGTAAAGTTAACTTTATATATCATATTGCATACATTATTTTTCTACTTCAGTTCATGGAATTTTCATCTCATCTAGATTTTTACATTTTTAGGGAAGTATTTATCAAGGTACAACCTCATGAAATCACACCATAACATAGATTAAATGTCTTCATCATTATTTATATTATTTATTAATTAACACCATTGATCAAAATTTCCTTCATGATGATAAATTTTTTTAAAAACATTATATTGTTCAAAGTGTTCCCCTATATCAATTATCTTTTCCAAAGATGATACCATCCATTAAACTATAAGTGGATCCATCAGCCCACAAAATAAAATATGTCATTTCCTCAAGTCAATGTCGTTATGAAGTAGGGATTTTCATATGGTTATGGTTATTATCCATAACTTGAGTCATCATGTTAATACAACCATGATGTTTTCAATATTAGAACCCATGAATTTTTTTAAACATATGGTTAATCATCACATTGACTATTGTATCCACTGTATCAGGCATTCCTATCAACGCATCTCTTTTCTCCATACATATTATAAATTTTACAAAAAATTAATTTGGATGAAAATAATAAAAATAAAATTTAGTATAAAATATTATCCCCATGAACTTATTATAGCTCTATAGAACTAAGGGTTTTCTCTAGGGGTTTTCATCCCAATTATATAATGTTCCTAGGTGATTTGATATGTAATGCTATAAATGGGTTAGAATTAATATTAATAATTATTTATAATTTCCTTTCTAAATAACCATATTTAACTCGTTAAAGTCATGAACCCCTTGACATTAGAAACTATCTCTTACCTGTTTTCAAAAAAACATGGACACAACGCCCACAGGTTTTTTACAAGGTTCACCCCAGATTTGAGTGAATTTTTCTTTACTATGCCCAAGATAATTCTAAGACATAGATTTATCAGTAATGTAATAAAGTGATTACAGTAGTTTATGTATCTTCCTTAACCAAAATCCATCCCGTAATAAAAAACTCTCCACCCTTTCTTGATACAGGATCCATCTATATTACAATGGTGTCCACATTTTGAATGAAAATACATTTGATGATCTCTATCATGATTCTATAAAAAATATAGATCTTATAATTTAGCCTTCATAATATTCAAAATAAATTCAATCCCCCTTATTATTTAATAACTTTATGTACATATGATTTAATAATCAATTTTAAATTTCCAGTCATACTTATTTCCTCATAAAACACAATTACTAAAATCATTTCCTCCTATTTAAATCTCAAAATAACACGATTATATTTTCCATTATTAAAAATTATAAAGTCTATAAAAATCAATAACAAAAAGATCTCTCTATTTGAAACTATTCAAAATGATAATCTTGAAATCATATAGTTTAGTCATCATAATTATAGTCAAAACTTTTCTTTTTTGAATCTCTATAACTATCACACAATGATCATCAAATATATTATTTTAATATATATATTTAAATAACCTCAACATTCATATTTAGGAATCCAAAAATCTTACAACAGAGGGGCAGCGAGGTTCAAGAGCGGCGGTGAGAAGCGATGAGACTAGGGACTCGCAGCGAGGTGCGGTGAAGGGTGGAGATTCTCGGGACCAGCGGTGAGGCGCGACGGCGAGGCACGGCAAGGGTAGGTCTATGGGGGGTCAGGTGTTTGGGGTTCGTGGGGGTCGGGGGAGTGTAGGGTTCTGGGGAGAAGTTTCTAGATTTTGAAAAAATGAAATATTTAGCAGTGGTTTAATAAACCATCGTTAAAGACTAATATTGGTATAGTGTAATAAGGCATAATATAAATTATTCACATTTCATAAGAACTTGAAAAATAGTATAAAAACTCTAATGGATAAATATATAATTTAAACTCTCTCAAATTTTAGAAAAATATATATATATAAAGATAAATCCTCATTCATATAGACTTATATATGATTTCATGGGACGTGATAACATTTACATGAAATATGAATTCCTAACTTAAAACTATTATAAAGGATTGGACTCTAAAAAGTATCATTACTACATAGTCTGCAATCCATTTATTGTGGAAATCTATATATAAGCTTGTCCACCAAAATTATCTCTGCACAGCCCATATATACTTTTGTTATCCTTTTTTCCAATACATCGAGTATATCCATGAGATATGGAACATTATAATACATTATATATAAAATCATAAATTCTATGTTATCCAAGTATATTTTAAAATATAGATGAATACTTCACATGTCATGTATGTACATATATGAGCGTATTATATGTCACTCAACTAAACAAATCCATGTATTTTCTTAATCTAACTCAATTGAGGTTCCATATGTCATTCCCTTCATACAATATGATACATATCATATTGATTAATTAAAATATACTTAATGGTCCTCTACCACCTTAATATTAAATAAATATTTAAGAATAGTTTAATAAATTTATCAAGTATAGAGTTTTATATATTGGGTAATTTTTTAACATCAGATATCGGGTATTATAGTAAATAACACACCATGGGTATATTAATGATATATTGGTATGAAATTCGATAAAATATAGTCAATGTAGATTAATTTATAAAATAATTCATACTTGTGTAACTTGAGTTAAAATTTTATCCCTATAATAATATCTATTCACTCTATTCATAACATAAAATAATAATTCATAAATTTATATCATGGAAATTGATTAAATAAAACATTTTTTCATTTTATGGGTTATTTATCCCTCAAATATCATGATATAATTCTATCACAATTTTAGGGATCATAATATAGAATTTTCCAATAATAATATTCCATGACACATCAAATAAATCCAAAGTTTTACATCATATGAAATAGATTTAGTACTTAGAAAAAATCAAGTAGATTATAAATAATATTTGATATATCTAATATCTAAGGAACATATATATCTCTAAAATTTTATTCTTCACTGGATGTTTTTTCAAAGGATCCACCACCTTAGATATTTTATCCATTATGTAAATCATTATATAATTTTCCCAACCAAATTTTTTAATAGGAAAACGCTTACGGAGAACATTTTTCGGAATTATTTGAGAAAAATGTTTTAAATAATAACCTTTCAATATATCTAAAAAAATTATATTTTATTTTTAATGATATAAAATCAAAAACTCTTATGATGAATACAAAATCACATCAAATATATTGAATTTAATTTTTTCATATGAAATAAGCATTATTTTAATTTTTTATAATATGATTTCATATTTTATTAAATAATTATTATAGATTTAATACTTCTCAATTGTTTTAGAATATAAAAAAATGACTTTCACTACTATAGGTATTTAAAAGTTACAAAAAAATAATTAAATTTATTTCTTATAATAAAAATTGTATTTATCATCCCTGAACTTTTATAAACACAAGCTTCCTATTTTAATCCCTTCAAAATACAATTTCCTTCCAATACAAAAAATATGATAAAAAAAATTTATGTTAGGAATGAAATAAAAAAAATAAATGGAAAATATAACAAATAAAATGTAACCTAATATAATATTTTAAATATGATAAATGTCACACTTATATATCAAACTCCCTATGCCTTATAAAAGATAATTCAAAAACACATTCTAAACTATTTATTATATTTTTCAATTTTTGGTTTTTATGGGATATATTTATAATAGAAACTATTTCTAGAGTACTATAGAAAAATAAGAATATAGGAAAAAAAATTTGGTAAAGTATATCTTACATTTTTCTTACCAGTGTAATTTAATGAACATATCCTAATATTATTATTCTATTATTTTATATACATGGTTATTTATATATGAAATTATAAACTATTCTGGAACAATGTATGGGATTTATCATTTATACTAGAAAAACACTTATTATTTATTTATAACAAAGAAAAACAATTTTATTATAAAAAAGGAATAATTTAAATTCCAAAATTAAAACATTAGTTTAGAAACATCGAGAAAATTCAATCATACAATCAAATATAGAACATATAACCCTCATAATGTAAAGGCCCATTATGTATGGTAAATATCTAAATGTTTAACTCCATGTGAATTTGTATATACATATTAATACATAGTTGGTATATAATCCCTATGGATTAAAATTTGATATATTAATCTATATACTATAAATACACGATGTATAATCTTCATGATTCTTTCACAACTCATTCAAATAATATAGGAAGTTACATTTACAATATCTATGTTTTCAAAAATGAAAATATTTTCCACATTTAAGGACAACACAATTTAGTTTTAAAGAAAAATATATTCTACTAGATATTGTAATGGATTTCTTATTCATTATATAAAATAATAATTTACCATTATTCTACAACACTTTCATAATGGTTACTGAAATAAAACCTCTAATTTCTTACTCTACAACCCTACAAAAGTTGAGGATAATGATTAAATAATTTTCAAAATTATACATTTAATAGTATTTATAGAATTTATGGAATATTTAAGGATACTATGGGCCTAATAAGTTAAATACCCTTAGAGGTGTTGAATCAGGTTATGAAAGTTCAAAATAATTCCCTCTTGTTGTCTTTTTTTATCATTAAATGAAACTATCTTCTCCTTTTTTCTCATAAAAATATATAACAAAATTATATCATACAATAGACATAACAGTTTTCATTTGGTTCACCCAAACTAGGATAATATAATGAGTATACAAAATAAATGTCTTTATGTATCATAATCAATAAGGTACATTATTGTTTACAATATTCAGAGCAGACTCACTATCCCTTTTGGTTTATAATCATTCACACATGTTGATGGCCCACTACCCTATTGATTAAAGAGAGATTGTTACTCCTACAGAATAATCATTAGATGGTTTGTATCAGCTTTAAATTGGTTCACACTAAAAGAGGTCATGCATTAATCTATTCTTTCATCAACTAGACTAAATCTCATTTACTGTGTAAAATATGCTTCTCATGTAATTCCTTCGTGAACTATTCATCTTGTATTATCCCAGTGTGGGTTGTCATTCATATATAGATCCCTTGTGAACTCACTTAAAAATTCTAACCCAGATGTGAATCATGAACTTCCCCTCACAAAATTCTTATGTGATCTGACTATACATAATCTCCCTCATGAACTACTCACTATATAGACAGTCTCTATATAAACACCTCATGGTTGGTCTCCCTCATTTTCTTCTTTCCACTTCACTCTTCATGGTACTGCCAACACATTACACATTTTAAACTATTCTTCATGAACAATACCCCACAAAATCCCTTCCTACCTAAATTTCCTTTATATACTACTCCTTTGTGTACTACCTCATGAACCACCTTTATGTTTTTCACTTCACAAACTAATTTCTTCATAAACTTATTTTTGACATGGTAGAATTCTATTACAATGTTCATTAGTGATAATCTTAACCATGTTAAATAATGTGATTAGGGTATCATTATATAGATAAATAACTCCAATAAATCTACTAGTCACACAATTATTATTCAACCCCTCATAAATCTCATTTTTATATGAATTTCCTTTGCAACATCGCATGGTGATTTTCTATTCATGAATTATGAACAATCACCACTAATTGACTACAAATTATACCAATACACTATAAAATTACTTTGTTACTTGACATAGAACCTCTATGAAACACCTATCATTTACCTCCTCTGCAATTTCATTCTCGCGTACTACTTTTGCAAGCCACCAGCCATAAACTTCTTACACAATTTCACATATCATGTAACTATTATATGGTTGTAATTAATTTCTTATTTGATTTCAAGACTATTACATGATGAAATACCACATACAAGAAAATCCATCCGTTAACATTTTTCTATGAAATTTATAAAAATATTCCAAATGCCTAAAAAATATATTTTTAATCCTGTTTTTTCATAAAATGTTATAAGTTTATCAATCAACTTTTTCAACAAACACAACAACCTAATAACCATAATACCACATATTATGAAATTGTTTACCACAATATCCACATTTTATTTGATGAAATCACTTTGAATTCCTTAACTTTCATATTGAAAATTCTAGCAAACTTTCAACTCCCAACACTATATATCTTGTGTAATTTCTAGATAGTGATCAAAGACTTTCTCAACATGCACTCTAAGAACACATGAGTAAATCTTGGAATGATAATAAATAATAACATGAAAATATCATCAATGAATAACTTTATTCATATATGTACAACTTTTTGATTGATATCATGATTAATACAACTTAATGAACCATGTTCAACACATGAGATCACATATTAAACCACACTTGATAAATCATTTATATTATGAACCCAAAGTTCACACTTTCATGATATGTAAGAAATGGAATAACTACTTTATAATTTCCATGCATTGCTAAACTCCCCATATAACCTTGATCCCCTGATTTAAAAATAATAGACCTCCCCCTTTTATGAACAATATTTCTCCCCATTTTTCAATGAACCCAATGGTTACTCTAGTAGGGTCTTCAGTAGAAAAAACAATTATCAGTAAATAGGTAAATTTATAACATACCTAGGGGAGTGTGGTGTTCCAAACCCACAATAATCAAACTATGGGGGTTGGAAAAACTATAAGAGCCATCAGATTCTCCTCAAATTCTCCCTTGGGTAAGGCCTTTATCATATTATCTATGACTTGACTTTTGGTAAGCACATATTCCAATTTACCCAAACCATGATCAACCTTCTCCTTGATAAATTAATACATGATCACAATGTGATTTTTACTTTATTTATGGATAGTATTATTTCTAAGAATAATATAACTCGAATTATTAAAATTTAATATAATCATATATTCACTTAAACTAATCTATATTCAAGAATTTACCTCATTAATAATAGTTTTGTGCAAGCTTGGGTGGTCGTAATACATTAAACATTTGCAGTGATCAATGAAATGCAGTCTTGTTTCTTACAAATACAATAAATGAACAATAATCTGGGATAGAATACACCACCTAATGTTAAAATTCTATCATCTTCTTAACCAATCAGATTTGATTATTTATATCCTAATAACTCTTTTTCTCATGTTTCACTATAAAGAAAACTAGATTCCATTATTCCTTTGGCATACCATAGTATTCTCTTCAAATCTAAAAAGTTTATATCTTTTGGATTACTCTAATATTATAAAACTTTATAAGTGTAAAACAAAACATTATGTAGTTTCACTATTTAGTATAATAGGTTTCCAATGATCACCTTGTAGTCTATAAAATTATCCTATTTTCCATCATCATCTCATGACAACATTATCCAAGATGAAAATGGTGTTTTCATTGTATTAAAAACTCTATTAAATAGTTCTTGATGAATTACTTTTTATATTTTTATTGAGAAGAAAATTTTAAGATGCTTACTTGTATAATCTACATGATAAGGAAAAATTTTATAATCATCAACATCTTGAAGTCGCACCTCATAAATTATACAAACTTCTTACAATATGATTCATTCATTACACTGAAGATTATATTTTCAATATATAGTAACACTATCATCTTTAGATATATCTCATTATTGATTCGGATAATATATTCAACTCTTTCACATTTTAAACTGGGATTTTGTATGTATTGATATAGTCATGAATACCAAACTCTTGGATCATTCTTTAACCCATAAAACACCATCTTCAATCAAAATAATTCTCATATTCGAAGAATAAAAAAGAATCCATCAGCTTGATGTACACTTCTTCTTCAATTAAACCAATTATAAATGATAAATTCACATTGATTTGGAATACCTTTAATATATTTTTCATGTATATAGATAAAAAGAGTCGAATTTTATCCATTCTTTCCACTAGTAAAAATGTTTCATCTATATTTATTTCTTTTATTAGGGAGTATCCCATACACACCATTCTTTCCTTGTTTTGAATCAATTGACCATCTTAATTAATTTTGTTATGGAAAAACCATTTAGAGTTGATGAAATTATTATCTGTTTTCCATGAGAAAGTCTCCAATGTATGATTCTTTTTTATTTGTTCAAGCTCTTAATTAATCACCCAAACCAAGTTTTCATATTTATCTACTTATCTAAAACACTTTGACTCCACATGGGATAAGATATATGTTTTTTGTAAATACTTAATTATCACCATTTTCATTAGTGTTGTTTAGTCACTGATGATATTTTACTCACTAATTTTAAATTAATCAGTTTCTATACAGATACATTTCTAACTCCATCCCTCTCATCTTCAGTGTCTTTTTTTAATTTTTCTCTTCCACTTGTTCTTTCCCTGAGATAATTACCTTTTCATAACTTTAACATATAAAATACTCACAAATTATCTAATTATTCTACTCATTATAAATTATAGATATTTCATTGATTTTGAAAACCTTTCATGTCTAATTATTAAATCATTTCTATGCTTTTCTCTTGCATGAGTAACAAATACAAATTCCTTAATATACCTGAGACTCAAAATTATTATGTTACTACAAATTTATATTGAAAAAATTACTTTCTAAGAATCAAAAGTGTTTAATCATTGACTTAATTATATATGAAATATTTTATAGAGACTTTTCGTCCCCTAGAAATAACAAAGATCTATTGGAAATATAGACTAATTTTATGACTTCCTCCTTCCAAAATTTCTCAGGAAGGAATTTCTCAATAAGAAATATTATATCAATGTTTGTAAACATTGAATCATTATTAGTTATAAATTTTCTAATTATCTATCCAAAAACATTTTCATCATTCCCCTAAAACTATGTAATTAAATTGAACACATTATAATTTTCAGTGAGTACCATAAACCATTCCATCATACTATAATAATCAATAAAAAGAACATAATATATTATTCAATAAATAGATCTTTCTAATAGAGGTATACAGCCATCAACATGAACTGGTTTAAGAACATGTGTTAACCTTTAATCTTTTTCATTGTACATATTTCTAATAATCTACCCTTTTTAAAAAAAATATCTCATGCGAATATAATCATGTGATAGTTTAGGTAAATATCGATATCTTTTATTATTCAATATATCTTCCATGTATTTTTTGCATAAATATAAATGTTTTTTATGTAACAATCTATTTTCATCTTCCTTGGATAGAAAACAGATATCTTTATCTCCAATACTAAAGTAGAGATTAACCTTTATGTTCTTTTTATACAAAACAGATGTGAAAACAATTCCCTTAGAAATACGTCATTTCTTGGTAAATGTTATTATATTATCCAAGTCACTTAGTTGTTTTACACTTATGAAGTTGTGACTTAATACTTAAACAACTAAGTCATATAAAAATCTCTTGTATTTTCTCAAAAACATATCTTTTCATGACCCAATAATCATTGAGTATTCATCATTTACAAATCTAAAAACACCTTTTATATCACACATAATTAGTATGATAAGATCCTTATTTCCCATCATATGGGAAGTACACCTACTATCAAGGATCCATGTACCGACGTGATCAGATTATCTATAGTAAATATCTACAACTAATTCATTCTCATATTATTCCTTATTGATCCATGTTTTTGACATTACTCTCAGTGATTCATTTTACATATTATCATTCTCTAAATATGATAGACCAATTTCATGTTTCAAAGTAAAAAATTAATTTTTTGATTCCAACCGTCTTGAATATTCTTTGAGCTACCATATAAAACCCATTTCGATATTTATATGCACATTCCTCTAAATTTTCAACTATAAATCCCTGTTCATATGTACAAATCCTCTAAATCATAATTAATGTCTTTCAAAATCATTCCTAGAATAATGAACTCTTCTCAAGTTAATTTATTTATCGTGTTCCCTCTTGTACTTTTTCTCTATAGACCAGGCATTTTAATAATATCCCATAATTACCTAATAATAACACCTGATACAAGGTACCTTCTTGAATTAATTTGATATAACACTAATCATATCTTGAGTTCTCTGAGTATTCAAGTTTTTAGTCACTCTCAAATTAACCATCAATTTTGGAGTGGGTTCCTGTGTCTTGACATCAACCGGTATATTCTACTTCTTTAGATAATGTACCTCATAGGTTAAAATCAATGATTTCCCATTTTCCTGTACAACTCATGAGCATTTTCCAAATGCCTCTAGAACTAATTTGTCAACATGTTCTATCAAAAAACACATGGGAACATTGTTAACCAACTTTTTCAATACACAAAAAAATCCAAAAAATTTTAAATGTCATCTTAAATTATTTTTTGGAATGTATAAAATTTTAAAATTAATTAATTTTCAAAACCATGGTGTATTTTATTAATCTAGAAACCCAACATGATATTGATAAAGTTAAATATTATAATCTAGTATAGTAATACCAGGAACTAAAAGTTTCTCTTACTTGGATGCATACTATAATGACCTACTAATTTTCATTGGCTTGAGAATACATCGAATCGTTACATGGCCTTAAGAGACATCCCCAAGACGCCAAAGGCATGAAATAGATGCTGAAAGGTTTCAAATAAAAGTGGGGGAAAATTTACCCTTTAACAAATAAACCACTAACCAAACAACCATTATATTATGCATGATAAAAAAAGACAACTCAACCATCATATTTATAATGAAACCACACCAAAGTGTACTATAGTGGAAGTCAAAGAAACTATCAATTTTAACAGAAAAAGATAAATACAAGAAACTCTAATACAACCACTAAACTCTATCCTCCATAAGCTCAAATCTCCAACATCATCAAATAGCCCAATTATCATGAGGTAGTGTAAAATATGTGTGATACATTACCGTTTCCCATGTCTTGAAAGATAGAATCTAAAAAATCACCAAATTTCCAAATCATGGGTGAGCATAAATCTCAGTAGGTTTTCCCCAAGGAATTACATACTAATTCTACTATGCTAGAAACATTTAAATAAAATATTTTATATAAGAGAAATTCAAAAAATAGTTTGTAACTAAATATAAACAACTTCTAAAACCATTTATAACAATATATAAACAAGTGTTGTGTTAACCCATTTCCTATAAAGTAATAATTCTAGAAAAAAACCAAAAAAAACTTTAAAACCATTTGTGAATATTATTTTGGCATACCCATTCCATGATACACAACACACCTACACATGCATGATTCATTCCAACGGTTCCATACTTATGAGTGGTCACTAGTCCAAATACCTTGTGTCCCAATGATACACGCCCCTAATCCAAGGTCATGCACCTCATACCACAATGTTACACATCACTTATTCAGGGCCATGATGAACATGAACTCACAGAGTCCAATGTATGCCAAAACCATTTCCAATAACCGTTTCAATCCATTTCAATAAAACCGTTCTTTTATTAAAAACCATAAAACAACCAATTTCAATCAACCATTTCATTTTAAAAAATCATTAATTTTATTAAAAACACTTAAATCCGATACCATAATCATAATTCTATAAATATACCATTTTAAAATATTTATTTTAAATTCAAAAATCAAACACTTTATTCAAAAGAACTAATTTCCCAAATTTCCAATACCATCACCAAAACGGGTTTCTAACAAACATGAAGCATCCAATTCACAATAAAATCCACATAAATAAATTAATTTTAATCCATTACATTAATTTCTACTAATAGGAGTTGAGATTGAATTCACCTACCTTGATGGATTTGACGAAAACTAAAAATGGATGAAGAATGATCAAGAAAACCAGGATGATTCTCCACAAAACTGCCTTAGATCTCTTCTGCTACCAACAAAAATAACAAATATTATCATATTTGGCCTCAAAAATATTATATCTACCCATAAAAAACATATATCTAATAAAATGAGAATGGAGGATAAGTAGATCTAAGAAACAAATCAATAATAATGAAGAATGATAACATACCTCAAGAATCTAGATTCGAATCACCAAGGGAAGCCTTCAGGTTGTCTCTAGATTGATGGGAGAACCTTATTTGTCCTTGAGAGTAGAAAAATCTCGAGTTAGAACTGGTTTTCTTCAAAAAGAGAGTGCATTAAAGGAAAGGCCGGCCTGGATCCACTTTTCATAGATGTGGTTTTTAACCCACGCAGGGTTAGTCCGAATAGTTGTGCAAACTGTGAGCTAACCAAGCATTATCTACTGCCTTACAGATCACCCTACATGGCCTCCAAACATTGTCTCCCTAATTGTGTACACATAAGGCTAAAGCTACTATCCATAATCTATAAATTCACACAATTTCTACTTGGATTTCTGCACGGTTTGGACAAACCATGTGCAGCCCATGCGCCTATTCTTTGGCCCCAAAAACTTATTGAATGTATGAAAAAATTTACCATACTTCACCCTTAAAATTTATAAACATGAAAATAACAAAATAAGGGTTAAATAACAGAAATTGGGGGTACTAAACATACCTCAACTCAATATAGGTCTCATAATTTTAGTTTGAAAACTTTTTAAGTAAGTAATAACATATTTGAAATGTAACAACCCAAACAGTTATAAATTAACCTTTTGATTTAATTAAATGTATTATTATGTAATATGGTTATATAAAACACATGAAATTATTATATTATATAAAATTTTATTAAAAATACATTTAATTATCTCTACCATTTATAACATAGTTATTGAGAAGTGATCACACGATTAGTATAAATTTAGGGTTTTAACAAAATAAATTGACAAAAACAAATGAAGTGATAGCCTCAAATGATAGTTTCATACCCTATGGTGACCATTTATTAGATCTTGTGATTGATATATGATCATTTTTCTTTTAACTTGACCAATCCCAATATGAGATCCATCAACTGAAGCATGATTGAAAGCATTTACCAGGGAAGTTCATGCTCATAGAGATCACGACCCAAACTATGTACACCGAAAAAACCCATGAAATTATTATTGTTGTGCACCTTACTCTTAAAGAGTTTTTTAGTGTTTCTAAGGGATATTAATCAAGATCATATCCCTATTACTATGTGAACTATTTTTTATAGAATAATTAATACATTTTTATCCTATTATTATTAATTTGTAAATGATTTTTAATTTAATACAATAAAACACAAACAATATTTTTTGAAAATATTCAAATTCAATTAAAGAATTTATTTTGATATATTAATGGATTTTTGAAATAAATAATATTTTAATAAAATATTATTATAAAATAATTTTTATTAAATATAAATGATCATATTTTTTATGACATCAAATGTAATTGTTATAAGGGCTCGAAAACAATTATTGTCAAAAAAACTCATCATATCATAATAAATGTAGATTTAATTTCAAAAGTGAAAATTAACATATTTAGAAAATTATTTAGATATAATTAATTTTATATTTGGAACCATAATTTATAAATTACCCAATGGTGATTTTTTCATAATTTTCTGAGATAGACAAATTTTTGAGTAAAAATTAAATGTTGTATAAATATACTTTGTGTATTATGAAATCATAATGACCCAAAAGTGATGAAATAAATACTATAAAAGTTATACAAGAGAAAATATATGTTTTTTCTTTAAGATAATGTGTTTTTTTATTTTATTTATTTTATAAATCCATTATGAATCCTCCCAAACTTATAATATATTTTATGGTTTTTAAACAATTTATTAAAAAGTGCGACTCACCTACACATAAGCTAGGGAACTATTTTACTAATTTCATACCTTAGTCTTATAAAATAATTATAACCAATCCCATTTGGTAGAAATAATGGGAAAAGGATGGGATGGTTTTTGTTTTTGGTTATTTTATTATGTAGAGTTCAAAACCTAAATAATAAAGAAATCCCCCATATTTACTATATATACCCACCCAATACCTCATTTATCTTCACTAAAACTCCTTAGATCATGGACATACTCTTATATAGACTCTCTAGAGTCCTCCCAAGGTGAATCTATGCTTTCAAAAATCTCATCCCAAGTATTTGGAGTCACACACTCAAGTAAAGGATCTTCACCTTCTCTTCTCTATTCAAGTATCCATATTATATTATGGCTTACATTTTCAATTACATATATTGGGATATGTCTTTACATGTTTCTATCACAACAAATTTTATGTAAAAATGATGAGATACAATTTTCTCTCTCATAAAACCATTTTATGAATTTTTATGTGATGTCGTTATCCTGCCGAAATTCCACCACAATTTTCCATGCCAAAAACAATTGTGTAGTGAATACCATACCCATTTCCAATCAAGGGTATTAACCATTATACATTTATACCTATATGGATTGGTACTTACATGTAGTTATTCCAAAATACTTTATTGTGGAAAAAAATATGATGATGATTGAATCAATGTTGTATGATCTATGTGGCACACTTAAGAATGAGAATGGAATGAAAGTGACGGGTGTGCCTAGAATTATATAGCACTCCAATGAATTGGGTAATTTGTAGTCTCATGAGATGTCATTTTGGTACAAGGATTGAACCCGATTCTATTATGTGACTTTTTCCATCATGATATCTTACTATTTATCCTTGACCTATGATTATGATGTCATGTTAAAAGTTGTTCCCACATTTTCCCATGTTTCCTTTATAAATATCATGTTATATCATGTCTCATTGTTCATGTTTTTGATTTTTACTCTTTTTAATATGACTACTATATAACATGTTTTATTATCTTCATTTTATGAAAATTTTATTCCTTTACTGGGCTTTGTAGCTCACCCCTTTCATATGTTTGTTCTTAGGTTATCCCATGCAGTTTTAACTGCAAGCATGTTAAGAATGTTTTCAATATATATGATTCTTTATTAATTTAAATGGTTATGTAATGTACCTAATTCCCAAATACACTATACGTATCAAACATCCAGGTTGTATTAAGTGTAATTTTATGTAAAAAATCATGCATTAATTTTAAATAAAGAGCAGGGATGTTATAGTTGGTATCAAAGAAAAATTTTAGTTATTTTGGGGATTACGATTCGAAAACTCTTATGAAATCCATAGGGATAATACTAAGAATAAGAAAACATTCCTAAATTTAGGTAAGTATATATTGATTATTTTTTTAAGAAATACATCTCTATCTAGATATTACATGTAGATTTGGTTTTTTAATAGATGTACCTAGGAGTAACAACTCTGATGAGGTGTGTCGGGCCTAACTCTTTATAACCTGGTACAGAACAACAGGCATTACTAAGAACCTGGTTTGACACTACTTGGTGGTTATTATTTGGTAAATTCATAAACACATTGTGAAACATTATTAACAAAACAAAAAATTCTCATAATAATATATTTTAGGAAATATTTAATGGATAACATAGATTAAACCCTAGAAATTCATAAGTTAATAAATAAATTTAATTTATTAGTTATCACTTTAATATCATTGGATTCTCCTATATGTTTTTAGTAGATTAAAATTAGGATATTTAATTTTCCTTTTATTCTATCCAATGTTCTTGAATAGGATGAATCAGGTAAACAATCAATGTGATCGGAAATGTGATGACTTCCCTAATGATATTTCCAACCCAATGGGAGTAAGAATCACAAACATTATAACAATACTCTCTCATCTGACTCAAGTTCTTAATAGAAACCTAGATCAGGAGGAGTACCAAAATATCCTTAATAGAGAAAAAGATGTGATTGAGACCTATATGTGAAAAAGACCTCCAACTCTAAATGGATCATTATACCCCTTAATCAAAAAAAATTGATCAACTCCACTAAGAATATCTTCTTCATCTTTCATCATTCCCAAACAACAAGATTTTACTGAATATTTATTATATAGAGATAGAATCTAATCAGTGGGGGACATTGATTAAGAAAAAAAGCCTAAGGAAGAGACTGAATTGATGTAGTTGAAAAAATTATATAAAATTATTTTCAATAAATATTTTTCTAGCACACTCTATATTAAAATGGCAAAGGATTTCTTTTCCCTAAAGAGAAAATAAAACAAATAATCAGGGTGTATATGGAAAATTTCAAAAGACTTACACTATATGCCTCCAGATTTTTCAATACCCCCAAATTCAAGGTTGAATTATTATTCGGTGGGCTAAAACCTAGTGTATAAAAATCCTTGGTGGTCTCAGGCTTTTATAGCTATGATAAAATTTTCTGACATACCCTCAAAGTTGAGATGGAGATCAACGAATCCCAATGGTATCATGGGGATAATAATTGGAAAGTATACTTTAATTATGGTGGCCCAATAGAGAAATCTAATGGTGATAATAAATTTAAACATCTCACTTTTCAATGGTGTGAAAAGAAGCACTAAAGAAATTGACTATGGCGAATGGTGAAATTATTTAGGTGTTTAAAGGAAGGACACCTAGATAACAATGGTCGATAAGAGAAACTCTCTAATAAAACAGGGAAATGGAATGATCCGGTCAACCCTCAATGCATTGTTCATTGATTCAACTATAAGGAATGAGGGCACTTTGCAAACCAATACACTAAGTAAAGGGTTTTCAGAGACAACCAATAACCTCCAAGGTAGATTGGGAGATATTTTTCCATCACAACTAATAAGATGGATTCCAACAATAAAGTGGTGATAGGTATGCTAGTTATTCATTCAAAAATAGTGAATATACTTTTTTATTCTAGTTATATGAATTCCTTCTAATCATGAAATTTTATTAATACTATTCAAACACCACCATATATCATGGAAGTAGAATTTTTTTTGAAAAAAAATGGCAGAATTATTATATCCCATGTATATAACTCCTCCGCTGTCAAAATTTGTGGGATGAAGTTCCCAGTTAACCTTTTCATACTCTCTTTGGGGGAATTTTATGAAATTATGGACATGGATTGTCTTTCACTATATGGAGACAACATAAATTGTCATGAGAAGGAAATCACTTTTCGTATTATGAATCGCCCCCGATTCTGTACAAGTGAAAGGAGGAGAAGGATTCTTCTTTAGCACCAACATCTAAATCATTGATATTATTAAACAATGAAAAATTGTATCTTGATAAAATGGTTCAGTATTAAGAAATAACTATCCTTTATGAAATTCCCATTATGATAGAATACGTTGATATGTTTCATGAGGTATTTTCAAGACTTCCTCCTAGCCGAGAGGTTGAATTTCAATCGAGCTTATACCTTGGGAATTTCCATTATTGAAGACTCTATATAGAATGGTTGTTGTGGAACATAAGGATCTGAAGAAACAACTATAGGAGAATCTGGATAAATGTTTCATAATCCCATTTGCAAAACCATGGGGTGCACCAATCCTCTTCATCAAGAAGAATGATGGATCAATGCACATCTTCATTGATTATCATGAGCTCAATAATATCTCATTAAAGAACAATTATCCTCTTCCATCGATTGATGACTTGTTTTATCAGCTATGTGGAGCATAATATATCTCCAGGGTATATTTACAGTCAGGATATTACCAGGTTTGGATGAATAAGAATGATATCCAAAAGACTACTTTTTGTGTGAGGTATAGGCAATATGAATTCATAGTGATGCATTTTGGGCTCACTAATGCCCAAAAAATCTTCATAGAATTAATGAATAGATTCTTTAGAGAATAACTCTAAACAATTGTGGTAGTATTTATAGATGATATTATAATATACTATAAAACCAACATGGATCATGAGAAGCATCTAACCATTGTGTTAAATACCTCGAGAAAGGAGAAGCTTCCTTAAAAGTATAAAAAATGTGTGTTTTGGTTGAAGTAAGTCTCGTTATTGGGGAATATCATCATAAGAAATGGGATATCTATGGATACTTCAATGAAAATAGGAATTTAAAGATGGATGAGGCCAACATCAATTAAATATATCCATAGTTTCCTTGAATTAGATGGGTATTATAATCAATTTTTTAGAAACTTATCCTGATTGAAAAACACACAAACCAGTATAACTAGAAGGGGAGTCAAGTTTTCTTGGAATGATGAATGTGAAGAGAGATTCAAAAAGATCAAAGAGCAGACTTATCACTACCCCTTTTCTCACACCACCCACAAGTGGAGAGCCTTTCATATTATTTAGTGATACTTCAATGAAGTGATAGGGATTTTTGTTAATGAAGAATGAAAAATTAATAACCTATTATTCATGGAAATTGAATGTTCATGAACAAAACTACCCAATGCATGATATAGAGTTGGATGTAGTGATATTTCCTTTAAAAATTTAGAGGAATTATCTATTTGTTGAGAAGTGTGAAAAATATACAGATCAAAAAAACCTTGAGTATATATTCACACATAAATATCTGAATATTCACCAATAAAAATGTTTAGATATGATCAAGGACTATGACATCTCAATTTACTATCATCTTAAGAAAGTGAATAAAGTAGAGAATTCTATATGTTGAAATTACCCTGAAATTATATCATTTATGAGAATTGAGATGGATCCAATCTTATCATATTTTGAAAGGATATACATTAAAATCATAAAGGAAGGAACACCATCAATCCTTTCACAAATTGTGTCTCAAACATATGTTTTGAAGTGTTTAAAGGATTCTCAAAGAGATTATATAGATTTAAAAAGAAAGTGGAAACTATTAGGAAAGGTAAATACTCATAATTCAACATTAATGAAGAAGGATTTGTGGTATTTGGGTCAAGACTATGTGTTTCATCAAATCCTAAGATAAAGAAGTAGTTGTCGGATGATAAACATAGCTAAACCTTCTCCATCAACCCAAGAAATAAAAAAGATGTATTGATATCTTAGAGAACACAATTGGTGGGAGAATATGGAGAAGGAGATCATGGAATATACATCAAGATGTCTTGTGTTTCAGTAAGTGAAATTAGAGAGGCAAAAATCCAAGGGGATGATGTAACCATTACCCATACCTAAATGAAATTGAGAAAATATTATCATGGACTTTTCACTAGTATTTTAAATAAATCAAGAGGGAATAATGATATATGGGTTGTAGAGGATCATCTTAAAATGATTGTGCAGTTCATTGTGATTCAAGAGGATTTCTCTCTCTCAATCCACTTGTAAGGATTTATATTATAGAATTGGTGTGGCTATATGGACCACCACTATCAATTGTATCTGATCAAGATCCAATATTCTCCTCTAAGATTTGGAAGAGTCTCCAACACACTCTAAATACTGAGTTGAACTTAATCATGGATTATCACCCTCAATCTTTTGGCCAATCTGACTGGACTATCTAGACACTTGAGGTCATGTTGAGAACATTCTCAATTGACTTAAAAGTAGGATGGAACCAACATCTTCCTCTGTTTGAGTTTTCCTACAACAACAGTGTCAAATTGAGCATCCAAATAGCTCTATATGAAGCTCTTTATAGGAAGAGGTGAAGAACAGCTGCATGTAGGGATGATTTTGGGGAAAAATATTTTTAGGTCCTGAAATGATTAATGAAATAGTGGAAAGGGAAAAGACTATTCAACAGCACATCAAGGATAATTAGAGTTAACAAAAGAGCTATGCTAACAACCATCAACAAGACCATGAGTTTGATGTTGGAGACATGGTATTACTCTACATATCTCCATGGAAGAAAGTTATGATATTTGAGAACAAGGGAAAGCTTATTCTAAGATATATCATCCTCTTTGAGATCATCGATCACATTAGATAGGTGGCATATCAACTAGCACTCCCACCAAACCTATATTAAGTACATGATGTGTCCCATGTATCCCTCTTGAGAAATTACAAACAAATCCCATTTCATTTACTAAATCTAGAGGTGGTACCATTAGGAAATGACCTCTTCTATGAAGAGAAGCTAGTAAAGATCTTAAATCATATAGAAATAATTCTATGATATAAGAAAATACCCCTAGTAAAAGTATTGTGATGAAACCACAAGTTTGAAGAAGAAACATAGAAACTGAAGGAGGTTATGAAAAAGAGATAACATTGTCTATTTTTGTGTGGGAAAATAATATTCGAGGGTGAAATTTATTAATGGGGAAATATTGTAATGACCCGACCTATTATAAATTCCCCATTTGATTTAATTAAATGTCTTATTATGTAATATAGTTATAGAAAAAACATTCACATATTTTATTATATACAATTGGATTTAAAATACCATTAATTATAATTACTATTGATAATATTGTAGTTGAGTAGTGATCACATGATAAGTATAAATATAGTTTTTTAGTAAATCTAATTGTTGTAGATAAAAAAAGTGATGGCATTAACCAGTAGGATCTTTCCTTACGAATACCATTTATTAGAGCATCCAAGAGAGATAGAATCACTTAGAATTTCCCTTGACCAATCCCAAGATGAGATCCAATAACTTAAACATGATAGAATCCATTTGTGGGAGAATTTCAAGCTCATCGAGATCATAACCCAAACCATGTACAGTAAATCACCCCATGAAAGTCTCACCATCACGGACCTTACGCTTAGGGTGTTTGCAGGTGTATTAAAGGAATATTTATCAAGAAACTAGAAATATGACTAAGTACATTATTTTTTATAGAATAATGAATATATTCTTGTCCAATTATTTTAACTTTATAAATGATTTTTAATTTGATTCAAAAAACATAAACAATGTTTTTTAATGATATTCAAATTAAATTAATGAATTTATTTTTATAAATTTATGGATTTTATAAATTAACAATATTTTTATAAAATATTATTATTAAATAATTTTTTATTAAATATAAATGTTCATATAATTCATGTGAATCCAAATGTAATTTTTAGAAGGGAACAAAAAAAATTATTTTCAGAAAACAAAGAATTTTATAATAATTGTCGATTTAATTTTACAAGTTAAAATTCACATATTTAGAAAATTATTTATTTAAACTGAATATTATTTTTTTAATTAGAAAATTGAAATTATCTGGTGGTGAATTTTTCATAATTTTATGAGATAGATGAATTTTTGGGAAACAATTAAATGTCGTATAAATATACTTTGTGTATTATGATATCATAATGACCCCAAAGTGATGTAATAAATAATATAAAATGTATACACAACCAAATATATGTTTTTTTTAATTTGTTTTTATGTTTATTTTATTTATATTTTGAATCCATTATGAATCCTCCCAAACTTATAACATATTTTAAAGTTCCTAAACAATTTATTTAAGAGTGTGACACAGCCCCACATAAGAAAGGCCATTATTTTATTCACTTTGGAACATAAATAATGATAAACACTCCCATTTGAAAGAAACCATTGGAAAAACCATGGGATGGTTTTTGGTTTTGGTTATTTTATTATTTAGAGATCAAAACCTAATTAATAAAGAAATACCCCTCATTTATTATATAATCCACCCAGGATCCCAATTCACTTCATTGAAACTCCATGGATAATTTCCATAATCTTAACTCCAATCTCTATGGTCCTAAAAAGGTTCCCCCAATCTTTCAAGAAGCCCCTCCCAAGCATTGGATTCATACACTCAAGTAAGGGATCATCGCCTTCTCTTATTTATTTGAGTTTCATTATTATATTATGCCTTCTATTTTCAATTACTTGTGTTGGGATATGTATTTCCATGTCTATATTACTTCCAATTTTATTTCAAAGTTATTTGATACCTATTTTTCTATCATAAACCTTTTTATAAACTTTTATGTGATGTCATTATGTTACTGAAATTCCTCCACGATTTTCCATGCCAAGACAATTGTATAGTGAATACCATACCCATTTCCTATCAAGGGTGTTCACCTTTATACACTTATAAAAATTTCAATTGGTAATTAAATGTATTTATTACACAATAATTGATAATGGAATAAAATATGATGATGAATGATCTATGTTTTATAATCTATGTGGCACACTTAAGCTTGAAAATGAAATGAAAGTGATGGGTGCGCCCTGAATTATATAGTGCTCCAATGAATTGGGTAATGTTTAGTCTCATGAGACATAATGTTGGGATAGGGAGTGAACCTAATTCCTTTATGGAAATTTTTCCATCATGATTTCTTGGTAGTTAGGCTTAACCGATGTTTATGATGTAGTGTTTTAATTTATTGCCCCATTTTCCCATGTTTCCTTTATGAATATCATGTTATATCATGTATCATTGTTCATGTTTGTGATTATTACTCCTTTTCATATGAATATTGTCTAAATTTTTTTATTTTCTTCATGTAATGATATGTTTATTTACTTAATATTATTCTTATGTCACCCCTTTCTCATATATGTCCCCAGGTTATCCCATACAGTTTTAAGTGTGAGCATATTAAAGATGTTTTTAATATAGATGATGTTTTTCTATTTTAAATTGTTATGTAATGTACCTAATTCCAAAATAAACTAGAATTGTTGATATTAATAATTTTATGAAGTATACATTTATGTAATAAACCATGTATTAATGTGAAATTAAGAGCATGATTGTTATAAGAAAAGTATTCCAATAATAGTGGTTATGGTAACAAAAAATGGGGTAAACTCAAGGGGAGGAAGAAATACCTAAATGGGATGAGGGGAATTATCCATTGGATGTGAAGAAATGGTTTTATATGTTTTATGTAGAAGTGGTTACTATAAAATTTAGGCATGATGAGAATCTTCAGAAATGTCATTATATATAAATTAAGGGAGTGTAGGAATAATATTTTAGAAATGTGGAATTTTTATACCCATTATATGATTTTAACCTACTTACTACTAGGCCACTGTCCAAATATATGGGTTCCCTATAATTTATTTAAGTGTTTTTTGTATTTTTTGATTTGGTGGATTTGAGAATGTGTTGGTTTTGTGGTTTCAAACATAACCAAAAAATATGTTTTTGAAAATGTCAAATAATGGATTTAAATGGCCAAATCTAATAATATAAGAAAATAAATTTTTAAAAAATTAATTATGTAGCCAATAATATTTATTACATGAGTAGAAATTCAATTTCCCCTTAACATTTTCAGTTAAATAAGTTCTTTCTAAACCTTTTCACACTTGTTCCTTGATTATTCATGATTAATATTTTTCATTTTGTCTATCATTCAAAAATAATCAATTGTTTCAAGTTATTTTTATAATTTAGCATATATGGAAATAGTAATAAGTGTTGAGATATTAATAGAATTTTTATTATTCTCTATATAAGTATCTTATTCTTCTTAATGTGATTAATTTATAGGTACCTTCTTTTAAAGAGGATTCACTAGAATACAGAATATTTCTTCCATCATTAGAGTAATTATAACTTTTTAATAAAAATCCTAAAATGTTTGATAATTTAGTATTTTACAACCCCAAAGAGATCACAATTTAAGGTTTTATGAACAATTATTTTAATATTTTAAAAACTAAAATGGAAATATTTTTCAAGTAAGTATCATTTTGTACTTAATTAATCAACAAATTGTTTTATTGAACACAATCACATTAAATTAATAAACCCTTTATCATATCAATTAGTAAACCTATATATATATATATATACATTATAAGGATTTGAGGAAATATTTGTTTTATTCTCAAGAAATAACTATTTACATAGAAATTTTTTATAATTAGATAATATATTATTTTTGGACAATTGATGATATAATATCTTTCCTAAATTTATTTAATAAATTATACCAAATCCATTTCTATGGTTACCAAACATATAAATTTAACCGAAAAAGTAGAACAAAAATTTCACAGTTAAAAATAACTACTTAGATTTTAGGGTTACTTATGTCATGCATGCCTTAGAAATGATATTTCATAAATACCTTAATTTTTCTTCACCTATAATAAATGATCAAATTCTTACCAAGTGATTAATTTAAATGGAATCTATCATACTTGTATTCTGAGATATTATTAATGATCCCACCAATTTCTATAAATATCTTATATATATCATTCCTATATATGTGCATAAATTCTTATATAAATGGTTTAATTTACACATCTCATGATTTTAATAAAATTAATTTATCTTAATGATATTAATGTATAAGTATTATAAGCCTAATGATTTTTTTGATTTATACTCAACAAAAAAATTAACTAAAATACTAAAAAATATATATGAATTACATGAAATTATTTCCATATAATTTATTACTTTCATTATAATCTAATATCCTATTCAAATCATGTATGGTGTAATTGGTAATTAAGCCTAATCTTTATAGAAAATGATTATAACCACATTCTAGTGAGAATTCCAATAAAATGTTTTACTACCCAAAGACCATTACTCAATATTTCTTAAAATTTTAGTACAATGTTAACTCAAAATGTGAAAAAAAAAACTACAGTAATCCTTTACTGTTAAATTATAACAAAAAACCATTGATTTTGATTAAACTAAAAAAATATTATATAAAACCAATCATGAAATATCTTATATGGATAAAAAACATTTGTTAGTATAAATTTAAACAATATAAATTACGAATATAAATATTCATAATATGTATAGTTTACATTTCTTTTATTTAAAGTTGATAAATAACTATATAAATGAAAAATATATATATTTAACATGAGATATAAAAACATTAAAGAAATATCCTACCTTATAAAAAATATTTATGATCTAAATTCACACGGATCGGGCTTGTTCCTATGAAAATTTTTTATATATGGAATTGAAGTAAAAAAGTTCAAATTGATTAAATATTTCAAAAATATTTAAATTTATAAATAAATTATAATTTCAATATAAAAATTTTATATTGAAAAAAATATATAATTTATAAATTATTATTCAATTCCTAAATATTTTATTTCACATATATTGTTATCCATTAACTCTACAATATTATATATCATTGTTAAAGATATATTATATCACTATATGTGATATACTATACCATAATTATCACATCATTCAAAAGACATATCATTAGTGTGTTTTTTATCACACAGTATGATATCTTATATCCCATGATGTTATATACCAAAAAAATAGATTTGAGCTATGTAATTCCAGGTGATATCATATATCAGATAGATAAATATGATACATTATTTGAAAAAACACATCCATACATATGAAAAACAAAAATATGATATAGTTTACCTATTAATATTCAGTGAACATATTTTACCCATGATAGGAAAATTCATATCATATCTAGTGATATATATATATTATTACTAATGATATATTGTTATATTTACTGACATAAAATATTCTAAAAATTAAAAAAAATACTCATCATAGTATGTATGATGAAAATAATGGGATTTTTAGACATAAAAAATAATTAAATATAGTGAAATTAGAAAAACCCCATATAAAAATATAAAACAATATTAAGTGAATAAAATATATTTAAACATAATTAAGACCATGCCATAATATCTAGTTATATTTGAATCAAAAATTGAGTTTGAAAATAACCCTTTAAAAAAATGAAATATTCCCTTCCTCCTTAAATGATCTACAAAATAATTATTCTTATTAAGTTGTTATAGGGGACTCGTATCTTATAAGGCATGGTGACACCTCACACTGTAAAGGAAATAATGAGAGGGAGAGAGAGTGTGAGATTCAATGATTAATTTTAACTAAATAATGTATTTATATGTGGGTTATATCTTCAAATATTAATCTTTTACAATAAATAAAAAATTACTTAGGAGGTTATGTATTTCATAAATACATGTACATTGCTCTTGAATGTTAAAATTCATATTATAACTAATTCAACACATTTCCTTTAAAATCACACCTCTATTAGTTTATTAAACAATTTTGAAAAAAAAATGTAACACGTTCAAAATCCATTATACACAGTAACTAATTATGTGGTTATAGAATCATCAATAACTAATGTGGGAAATAAGTGATTCACCAAATTAGTGAAATATTATTTATATACCTATTTTTGTGTGTTTAATATCACGTATATCACTCTAAAAAATATATCATTTTCTATTCATATATCTTTCAAAGAAATTACATCAATGAATGAATAATAATAAATGATAGAATGAAGTAATTTAATAGAGGTAATTTCATTGTCCCTATTTTTTTCAACAGTGTAGTGAGGTGATTCAATTAGATCACACATGGTAATGAATCATCAAATGATTTTCTTAAGTGGATACCAATGTGATTCAGTTACCTCCATACTTATTTCAATTTTACATGAGTGTATTTATATTCCTAGATTAATAGTTCGTATAGATGTGGAATTCCTTTGTAGACTCGGATGTTTCTCATCCTTTTATGTTGTATATATTTGGTATATTGTCTAAATATTTGTGGTATGATTCAATATATAGTGAAATGTGTTGATGCCCTATATGGTGTTTTTTTAATTATTATTTCTTCAAGGATATGGGATGAAAATGGAAAATGTATCATTATTTTAACACACCAAATTTTAATGATTTTTTCAATTATATTTAATTTCTTTGATAGCTTGTGATACATGCCACACCAAGTTTGAATAAACCCAAATATAAAATTTATATTATTATTTAAACAACCCCATTATAACCAAGTCTTTATACTTGTATGTATGAATAGGAATAATCAAATTTTTTAAATTAAGTATAATGGTTTTATAACAAGAGAAAACATTGATAAAATAGTATTGAATGTTTAGTAAATCCATTGTATGATTCAAAAAAATTCAAAAACATTATTGAGAACAAATAGTACAAGTAATTTTTTTCAATTATAGAAAATTAATTTTAAAAACTAAACATAATTTTTAAAAATATACATTTAAGAATTATCTTTGAGTGAAATTTTGAAAATTTTATTAAAAGATTAATTTTTCGATGAATAGTACAAAAATACATATTATTATTAAAAAATTCTTTTTTTACGGTATTCACAAGATCCATTTTATTTTAAAAAGTTATTAAAATTAAAATTATTTATATTATATATTTATTAATACAATTTAGGTCATTAAAGTCAATTTCGTATTTTTTTATAAATTTATTCTTTCTATACTTATGAAAACCTTTTCTTTTGAAACCCTCTTTTTTATCGTGTCTATGGGTTTAATATTAAATTAAATTATTCCAATTATATAATTTTAATTTAAAAAATGGATTTAATATTTTTAATAAGAATAATTAATATTATTTAATAATTTCAAATTAATATTTTCATAATGAATAGTAAAAAAGAAAATATTAATTATCACTGTTAAGGTTCAAACATGTTTGTTGAGGGGTTAAACTAAAAATATAATGGTTACAATAACTTAAAAAATTATCAAATTTTTTTTTTCTAGAAATATTTATACCATATCTCTTATAAGTATCCATAATGATGAATTTTATATCCTTTTTTCATGTGAAAAACATGTTTATAACTTTTTATTTTCTAAAATTCCAAGTGTGTCCCCTCCCCAACTTATAAAAGGCCACTCAGTCTCCTCTCATGTCCACATTTTAAAAATATTTTTTATTATAAAATCCATACCCAAACCCTTAAAAAGTTCAATACCCATTTATTATAGGCCTTAGTTTTATTAGGAAACCCTTCTAATAAGGTTTTTTGTAAAAACCTAAGGAAGTTTTCTGAAGAAGTGGTATAGTCCATAACCATGTTTTTCATTTTATTTCATCTTACACCTTATTCAAATAATATTAAAATATGATGATATAAAACATAATTATAATCTATATACATAGATTTTATTATTTTAACTTCATAACCTATATTCATCTTCTCCTTCATTTATTGGGAAACGAAACCATCGATTGTGTGTACGGGGGACAACCGCCTCGTAAACAGATTTAATTCATTTTCCATCGCTACCTATGATGATTGGAGATAAATATATATTTGATGTTTTTATATTATATTTATGACATATTAATAATCCTAAAATTTTAATATAAAATCTATATTCTTACCTTCTAAATCGTTTGAAATTTATAACGTTGCTCATGCGTACATATGGACTACCACCTCCACAAAGTGATGTAAAATATTTTTCATTTTATTTTTACATAGATGGTAATAAGGTTGTATTTTTGAAATATAAATGATTTATATGACATAAAATATTTGAAATATAGGCTTTTTATCTGGGTTTTGATGTCTTTTTTTATAAACTGAATCTAAGAGTGTTGTGGGAAACTTTTAACTTCGGTTTAAAAAAACGACTTTAAAAGTTGTTCTAGTTTAATTTTAACGTCAATTTTATATAGAGCCGATGTTAAAATTATTTTTTAAAAAAAATTATAATTGGTTTTATGATAAATAAACATTAAAATTCATATAAAAATATTAATTTCAGTTTTAAATAAAACCTAAGTGAAATATATTTTAAAATTTTACCAACCCCCAGAAACCCTTATTTGTTTTTCAAATTAAACCCCTTTCTCTTAATTAATGATGGATCCCGATGACACAAAACAACCCTTGACATCACTAGATCATATATTGAAATCACTTTTCATCATATTTTCACATTTTTTCCCCAATCTTCCAACATTCATCGTTCTTTCACAATCATTGTGCTATTCTAGTTGATAGGTGACTATAGTTTAAGGTTTTTTTTAGTTTTTTTCCTTTGTTTTCGCACTTATTTTTCTTCAATATTGTAATGTTCACCCTATTACAATATTAATCAAGTTATTTAATTATAATTATAGATCTATTTTTAATTATAAACCTAAAAATTTTGTAAGTTATTTTTCTATTTTTGAAAATAAATTAATAATCTGTCAGTTATAAATTTTATTCATCCATTTAGTTGTTTTTATACATGTTATTATCAATTATAAATTTTTTCCATAAATTATATTAAAATTTATACATTTTTTACGATTATTAATTTTTCACTATAGTTTTTTAAACTATATCTCATTATAATTGTTTCTATTTATAAATTTTTATCAATATAATTTATTTATGGTTAAAATAACATTATTCCACCAATTTTTTCATTTATAATTTTTTTTCAATATAATGAATTTTTATTAAAAAGAATTTTTTGTAACTTGTTTTTTAATTTTTCAAATTTGTTTTCAGACATACATTATTTTTTGAAAATTTATGCATGTTTAAATTATCTTTTTTTACTTATCCTTAATCACTTGTATATAAATTTTCTAATAATATGTTTTGATCATTATATATGATGGATCGTTATTATCAAATGGTTATCAATAATTTATTATTTTTATTATATGTTTATATGTTTAAAATTTATCTATTTATATATATACATATATTTAAATTTTATATGTTTCAATAAATTAACCTTTTATATTATGATCCTAGGTAATTAATGGATTGTAATTGGATTAATTTATGAAGAACCACTAATGAATATGAAAAATGAGTTGTTGGTTTCTTGGAATTTTATAAATTAAATATTAAAAAAAATATTTTATTTTATATCTATGCTTGATTCTTTTTAATATGATAAAATATAATTCTTGAGAAATCAAGGATCATCTCATTTTCTATGGTTTTATCCATAATTATACATATTAAATTTTTAATGTAATTAACATAAAATTAAGCATCTAATGTTGATCAAAATATTTTTCATAAGATAGATGATCATATTAAAGAATTAATTCATGATATAGTATTTGAAACCATCAAAAAAATACCAAATGTTTAATGATTTTTTATAGATTTTTAGAAACTTTTATTATTAGGATTCACAAAATTTAGAGTGTTATCAGTTGTTTTGAGATTAGTTAACTTGAAATCATGAAATTAGTGGAGAGAAAAAGTCTTATTTTAATTTCATGAACTTTTAAAAGATCTACATCAAAAAGGCAATGAATTTCTAGATTCCAATTATGATGCCAAGAAAATTTTAGGACCTATGGGATTGGGGTATAAAAAGATACATGATATCCCAAATGATTGTGTGTTTTAACGGATGGAATATGAATATTTATCAAAATGTCTTAAATGTGGTAAATCATGATATAATATGGATAAAAACATTGAACTTTGATTCATTATTAGGTAACACCATAAAACCTCTAACTAAATAAATTTGGTACCATCTAATAACTCCTCATTTGAACCATCTATTTGGAAATTAAAATGACAAAAAATGGTTAAGATGGAATACTGATGTGTGTATATCTAATATAAACTTAGGTCACCTTTTTTATTCACTATAGTGGAAGAGATTTTATAATAAATTTCTTGATTTTGGTGGTGAAGCTAGAAATATCAAAGTGGGACTGTGCATAGACGGAATGAATCCATATCGGAGCCTGAGTAGCCAATATAGTTCATGGAATTTTTAATTGGTATCTTTAAACTCTTCCTCGCAAATATGTTTGAAGAAAATAATATACTATTATGATTGTGATGATTTATAGACCAAAACATATAAGAAATGATATTGATGTGTATATTTCACCATTTATTGATTCTTTGAAACTTTTTTGGGATATTGGTGTTATAGTTTTTTATTCCTACAATAAAGAGTGTTTTATTTTGTATTCTATGAAAATGTTCACTATAAAATAATTTATTGCATATGGAAACTTATATGGATACAGTGTTAAGGAACATAAATCATGTCTAATTTTTAAATAAGATACATTATATTATAAATTTTAGAATGAAATAAAGATAGTGTACATGGGACGTCAATGATTTTTTTGGATTGATCATATTTAACATTTATTGAAAATAATAATAATTAAATTGTTTATAGGAATATAATCTCTCCCCTAACCTTTTTCAACTTAAGAATATTACAGCAAGGTGAAAAATATTGATTTTAAATTTGGAAATAAAAGAAATTTTAATCATCAAAAAATATCTTAAATAAAAAAATCTATCTTATTCAAACAATAATATTGTATATATTTTTATATAAAATATAACACTGATATTATAAATGTTGATAAGAACATATTTCATAGTTTGATTGGAACTTTGTAATACATAAAAGGAATTAAAAGGATATATTTCATGCTATATTGAACTTAATATTGATGGGAATATATTTTGAGTTAAATCCCACTATGAAAGGAAATAAATCATATTTTCCTCTCTCTAGTCACACATTAAGCAAGAGTAAGCAGATGTGTAACACCCTGATGTTTTTATGAAATATTTTCTCTAAATAATTTTCATTATTCAATAACATGAATTGCATGCAATCGTGAATTTAAAAGAACTGTGATATTACCTTAGTATAAAATTACCATTTTAACCTAATCATTATGTTAGTAGGAATAAATATAACTAACTTATGAAAATGTATGGTCAATTCATTTGCTACTGATTATTTATGAAAAATAAAAATCAATTATAAATTTATATTTCTATGAATTAATATTAGTAAATTAAACTAATGAAATATATATTTTATATAATTAACAAAATATTATTTATATTCATCCAATATATATTTCTGTCATAGGGTATAAATAAAACCTATTTGATGTATAAAAACCTATATTTTCAAAAGGGTACTTTTCAACCTTTTAATAGAGAACCCCTTTTAAATTAAGATACTACACTTTAATAATTTTTATATGAAAACATAAACATGTTACTTGAATGTGGGATATAAAAATTTACTTTGGCAGAAATTTTAATATTTTTTTGATAACTTTCAAATTTTGATGAATAGTAAAAATACACAAAATTTTATTTGAAAACAAATTTTTCATTAAAATAATTTATAAGGTTAAATTATAATATTTAATGGTTTTAAAGTATAAATATAATTTATTTTTATCATTAAATATAATTCAGTTCATTATAATTAATTTTTCATTGAATTCAGTTGTAAAAATATTTCAATATTTTGCAATGTTTTAACTTTTAAAACTTGTTCCCTCTTTCTAAAAATGAGAATTATTTCAAATTAATTTCTGAAACTTATGTTTCTTGAATTTTTAAAAATATATTCCATATTTGGAATCAGTAGTCCCAAATTACGTAAATAGATTTATTTTATATTTGGGCATTATGAATATTAACTTCAGTAATTTTTATTAATACGGTAAAAGGGTAAATCAGATAATTAAGGGTAAAAATACTATTATAAAATTTCCCTAACAATTTTCTTAATATCATTTGATGGGTTTTTTCTATCTAAATCATCCTTGGGTCAATATTTTGTCCTTTGGAATCCACTTGGATGAGAATATGATATTTAATTTATTCTATTTAAAGAAAAGTTAAATATGTCTCACTCAAATTTAAATAACTATATCATTTTTTATATAAGGTTATAAAGAAGATAAATTTTATTATAAAAACAAATTTGAAATATAGAATGTTTTTATTTATCATGGTAATTTATTTGTAATTTTTTTTAAATATATAATTACCCTAAAGGCTTATACTTTGATGATATAAAAATTAATTAATTGATAAAAAACCATTAAAATAATTTTTATTAAAATTATAATAACCATAAAATGACCCAAAAACTTGAACAAATCTTATTATTCAAATATATCTCAACCATAATAATTCAATGGTTGAGTTAGTGACCATTCGGAGCCTTATATAAGAGATTGTGACACTTATATTATTTTATTTAAAGTGATGTTAAAGTATTTACATTCATAATTTAATAAGTATAACATTTTAAATGTTATATTTTATAGAGGATAAATTCGACTAAAAATATTCATATAAAATATAGAAGATTTATATTCATCATTGTATTATAATTTTAGTTTTTATTTAAAAATAATTAAATTAAATAATTACACAGAATTGATGTAGCAATTATCTTATTAATAGAGATAACAAATAAATGTTATTAAAAATGATAAAATAAATTTCATTTAGGATAAATAATATTTATAATGAATTTTATATATGATCTTTCCTATTATAAATATAATAAAATAGTTTTTTAGAATTTAACTTGTTATCTTAATATTTTTAAAAATTAATGAATTGAATAGTGTCAAAATTGACATTATTCATTTTTTATTAAAATAATGTTTTATTAAATTATTTAAAAATCATAAAACATTTTTAAAAATATATAATAATTATTATATGTATAATATATTATAATTTTTTATTTATGGTCTTTTCTACATCAAATAAGTAAATATTTTACCCTTTTAATATTGAATTATTTCTTACCCTAGTTAAAAATTAAATAGAACAACTAAGTGTTAATTAAAAGGATAAGGTTCTAATTGACATAAATACTTGTCAAAAATTTATTGTTTGATTACATTTAAACTTTATCAAATCTTATATTCTAATTTGGGTCATTTTGGAGGTTTTTGGATGGGGTTTTATTTTATTATAATTTTTTAGAGCTCCCAAAAGCTCCTCTCACCATAATTATAAAAGGGAACCTCCTCCCCCACATATTCATTTCACATTGAGCATTAAATATTGTCCATACCCTTCAATTTTCCATTAAAAACTTCCCTAGTTACATTATAGAGGTTTTTTCTTAAAATTCCAACTCTTGTTCTATAAGAGTAGATTTAGAGGAATCACGTCGAAGAATACGTAATCTCCTCTACCGATTATTTCAAACTTATTTCTTATTATTCTTTATATTCATGAGTTTTTTCATCATAAATTAATAACTCAAGTATCACTTATATAATTAGATTTTATATAATTATATAAAAACTATATTTCACCTTCTATCCATCCTACGAAAAACAAAATCACCATGCCTGCATACGTACGGCTTACTATCTCCACGTAGTGGTGTAATCTGTTTTTCATCACCACCTTACTTGGATTGGTATAATGATGTAAATAATAACTATATATTATTATTATAACATGATATTTGTTCTGAAATATTATACACCATTCACTTCAATACCATTCCACAATTATGGGAATGTTATCGCTGCTCGTGCGTACGTACAGCCTACCACCTCCACAATGCGATGTGATTCATTCTACATGATCATCATTAAAATGTGATTATATAAATGTATATAATGAATAAATATGAAATATATAATGTTGATTTAATTTTTTTAATGATCTAAATATAACTTATGAAGGATAACCTAAACTTATTCAACAAAACATGCCATAGAAAATGAAGTAGTTAATACCTGAATAACAAGTAATAATGAAATGTTATTAACAAAAAAATGATAATATGATCATATATTATATCATTAAAATTAATATTATTCTTAAACAATTCAATGAAATTATTTAAATCATTATACATGAGGTACGGATACATAAAAATGAAATCAAACCTAAGGTAAGGTACAATTTCTTAATCACATTATTATCTGAGATTGTTTATACGTAAGTATTTACTGGGGTATATTTATCATCCACGTCCATATTTACTAAATATTTAATATTATTTCTATCATTATAAAATTTTTTAAATTCAAATTTATTAATTTATTAATTTTTATTAAATTTTATGAAATGATTTTTTTTCTTTTTCAATACAAGGCACCTTTTGACTTTTTCAACAAATGTACGAGGAGAATGTTTTTTTAACTTATACAGAATGAATAGATTTTTATATTTTCATAAAGACTTATTTCGATGAAACATCCTATAAAATATTTCAATCTTTTTTCAAATAATTTATTTTTAAAAAAATTGAATGGCATTTTGAGAAAAGAATATGTTTTTGAAGAAAAATGATATTTTCCTCAAGAATTAATTTCAAGTTCATTATTAAAATTATTTTCCATCTAACATGAAATTATTTAAATGGGGTTATGTTTCTATAACTATTATCAATATTATCTTATTTGTGATAGAATTATATTTATGAAATTTATTTTTTTATATGGATTGTGATTGAATGGTGCTTAAGAAGCCCATTTTATTCCTTAGGTTATGCTATGATTTATGTTTTGTGGAATACATGAGAATGATTTTATTATGTGCTGGGTGGGAACTATATATCCCTTCAATGAATTGGGTAAAGAGTTATATCTCATGATATAGACGTGGATGGAATGGGAAATTATCTCGGTTTAGTAATACAGGGCTGGAATGAGGAGTGAACTCAGTTCAATAATGGACTTTGTCCACTATGATGGTCTTAGAAATAAGACTTGGCTAAGATCAAATGAACTTATATGCTTATGTGTATTCCAAAAAAATTAATCTCTTAAGTTATGACTTTTGGTATTATGTTCATTGATTCTTATGAACTTTTATGATTTATTCCCAATGGATGATATCATGATATTTCGTAAATAAGATAATATTTTCAAATGTTATGTTCTGATGTCTTATGATTATGAGATGATTGATATTTCCCTTATTTACCTTTATTGGGTATCTGAGATCACCCTTTAATATGTTTCTTTTTCCCAGGTCTTGAAGAAGGGTATTAAGTAAGATATGTCGAAATGGTTCTAGTTATGATGAAATAAGTGGGAGATAATAAAGATGTTGTACGAACCATTTTTTTAGGTTTCCCATATTATAAAGATATTATACATATACAGTTATATCATGTATTTGCTATATTTTGTAATTAATATTCTATAACATTTAAATAATAACAATTTATGTAAATTATAGGTCATTATAAAAAGAATTTTTGTAAGTGTATCCATGGTATTAAAGTTCCAAGTGGATATTCTTCAAATGTAAATAATTTTGTGTCATATGAAGGAATTTAAATTAATAGGTATGAAATATCATGACTGTCATATATTGATGGAGAAATAGCTATTGGTTTCACTATAATGTATATTTCTAACACCTTTCATAAAAACTATTTTTAGGTTATTATATTTTTTTCAGATCCATTTTTATCAATGCTATTGATCAAAAAAATTTAGATGTGTTTGGGAATGGATTTTTTCTCATAATTTTTTAACTATAAATGTATTTCCTCCCAACATTATTTGATATAATGGTTAATCTTGTGGTTAATTTGGTTCATGATATAAGAATATTTGGGCCTGTTTATATACATTGGATATATAATTTTTAAATATATTTGATAATTTTGAAGGGAGATGTTAAAAATTATCATCATATAGAGGCACATATTATACAAAAATATGCATCAGAGTGGTGATTGATTTATGTATTAATTATTTGTATGAATGAGAGAATATTAGTCTCCCTATATCTTGACATGTTATAGTTTATAGTAAAGGTATATGTATTTATTGATTAAAGGTAAATTTTATTCCACCTGATAAAGTGATTTGAGAATATATATACATTTTTAAAAAAATAGATAAGGATCAACCATATATGCCATCTAATATTTCTCAATTAAAGGTATGATATCTGAAAAGAAATTAAAATTAACTTATGGTTGAGAAAAAATTCAATTGTTTCGGGGTTTAAAGAGAAATTCAATGCATATTTATCTATATCATAAATATTGAAATGGTTGATAGGGAGACAATCTCTTAATTTGATTATATGGTCTAGTTTTCATATTTATGGTTACACATTTTAAAGAAAAAAATTAGGATGAAAATAGTATTGATCAAAATAGTGGGTTAATGGTCATCTCTGAATCACTTAATTTTTTGAGTGAAAAGGATAAAAACTCAATTTCTGCATTAAGAATATATTTTTGAGTTCTTGAGGATATATAATAAATTTATTATACTAAATTTTTAGCAATGGTGTTTAAGTGTTACTAGGTCGAGAGTAATAGTGGTGTGAAACATGATGATTATAGATTTAGACTCGCTCATTTAAAATGTTTTAGTTGTAAATAGGAACTATTTATCATGTTGAAATATGAAAAGTAAATAATTTATTTTATTGAACCATTGAATTCTTAGTGGTCCATCATTTTTCATGGGAAAATAATTTTTTGGGTGATGAGGATGATAATGTTATTTCAAATTTATGTGAGGTTTCTTCATCTATTACATTATTTCTAGATGATAATAATGGATATTATGTAGATATAGTCTATGTTGTATAAAATGATCATTCTAATGTGATATGAGAAAACACTAAATTATTATCTTAATTATTCAAGTAAATATTCATATTTTATTTATTTTTTGAAATTTACATTTCTAAAAACTCTATTTTTTTAATTTGTATGTTTAATTCTATATAATTTAATTATTTATTATATTTTTTGTAAAATTATATTTTCAACAGTTATGGTTAAACTTTACTTAATTGAAAAACCTTACATAATTCATTACGTTTTAGTTAAATTTAAAAATATAAAAACACATTTTTTGTAACTATTATATTTAAATTTATAAATGTTGATCATCTCTATAATTTTAGAGATAATTTTTTTATTTAATAGTTTAAGTTGCGTATTTTTTGTTAAGAATCATGACATCATTAAATTTTTTTAAAACCTATACTTGTGTGACACTATTTGTTACTAACATATTTTTGTATTCATTATTTTTAAATATTAACTCTTCTAATAATATACAAGTATAAAAGATATCATTAATTTCATCTATTTTGATAATAGACATAGAGGTGGATGGACATTTGTTAAGGTACATGTCATTTTTTTCATCTTGTTAAATTTTTAATAATAAATTATTTAATGAAAGTAAACTTTTAATTTATCAAAATTATTTTCCAAACTACAGGTTTTCCTCCCATGGTAGAGTCTTATTACTGTTCTTATCAAGAGAAAATGATTCCTAGAGTTGATAGATATGGGACTACACCTTTAACAAAACATTTACTTACACATAGATATTAGAGGATACATATAAATTTTGATGATAATAATAACTCAAATAGCCCAAATGAAAATAATTTTATGTGGTATATCTCTATATAGAAATGTTACTATATTAGGATTTTATATATTTGTTAGAAGTTCATTGATGGGATGCAAAAAGAGTGGTTATGGGGGTCCATATTGGTAAAATATCACAATTGATTTATTTTTACCACAATGTTCAAATATTATATATTTTATATGATTAATATTTAATGTATTCAATTATTGATAACATTCTACTTTCAAAAAATTAATTTAATTAATAAAATATGTTTATCTCTATTTGAAGTTTGATGAAGATATTTTAAAATAAAATTTACAAAGAATTATATTTTTAGAAAGTTACAGACTGAAAACACATTCTCTGGGTATGGGTTTTTAGATACAGAGACATGGACAAAATTTTCTACCAGGCAACATGATGAAGCATTTATGGTATGACAATTATTGTATATTTTAAATTTTCTTATATATTACCTGATTTATTTTTTGTTTATTTTTATGTAACTGGCCTCAGGTATATCTCATAAATAGATCTAGTTATAGAATATATACCCTTATACTTTATCAAGTGAAGGGTATCATTTACTAGAGGAGAAAATGATTGATGAAAATTTTGATGAATTAAGAGATAAATATACTCATGGTTAAAAATAGGTCTAGATAGTTTCTTCATCTGCTCCACTCCCCATAAAAAATATAAATTAACGAGATGGAAAAAATTAAATATATCTTATAGAGAAATATAGGTAAGTAGCTTAAATAATTTTAAGAAATTAATTTTTATTATCCTTGAATGTTTTTAATTTTTAAATTGATAAAATTGATATACCATCTTAATTTTCTATTTTAGGATGAAATTAGGAGAAATAAATTTATGGGACTCTTATCCCTAAGGTTTGGGTGGACATTCTTACTACTACTTTTGGAAATCGAGAACACCTTGGACATATATGAGGATATGAGGTAGGATTTTACATTAAAAAACATTGTTGTCATCAAAGTATGAAATTGTTGGACAAAAAAATAGATTCCTTAAACTATGAGAAAAATGACATAAAGTTATCCATAGGAGATAAAATTAAATTTATTTTGTAGTCTATGTTTGAACAAATGATGAGATAATCACAGCATGTGTAGCCTTCCTACTCAAATCCTCCACCTCTTTATTCAAACGTAACCTTATAATGCGAGTTGCTTGTAGAAGATCTCCATGTATGTATTGTTGTGTGTGGAGTTGTATATATTTTGGGTGATTCTATACATCACCATCCTATGATGTTAAATCAGGTAAGAGTATCATTACATGATATTATTGATCCAAATTCTCTACTACCAATACCTATGTAAGAGGTTACCAGATTTGAAGTTTGTTTCAGTTATTTTTTACTCTGGTCGACCTTCTGTCATTATCATCTAACATAGGAGTTATGCATTTTTTTAATATTTTTTACATTTTATTGAAAATTACTTACATTTTTTTTATTATATTTAATTTATATCGGTTGATCTAAAATCAAAAGAATTAGTAAAAATGAAAAAAAAGGTTCTGGAACCAATAACATTAGATACTTATGACATTTCTGATGCGATAAAAATATTATCCTATATTTCTTCTTCGTTAGTTAATATTTGAGTTTCAAATATCATCTGATATATATATAGAAGAGACTATCCATTTAGAATATTTCAAAAATATATCATGGATCTTATTATTTTTTATGATCTCAACGTACATGTATTTCAATTTTTTTCCATGTAAGTAAACTTTTGTTTTAGTTATTATTTCTTAAAATATATAGGACATAAAGTGAATTATTATATTCTTTATTTAATTAAATATCTATACATGCTTCTCATTCAAAATGACACCACTTCTATTTAGGGTCTTATAAATCCAAATACATTTTAACCCCTGTGAAATATCTAAATAATGATGTTATAGTTACATGTATAAGTGAAAGATTAGAAAATATGGATATTGGGAGGTGGATTTTTTTTATTCCTTAATGGGTAAGAGGATTAAGATAATTATGAACTAATATAAATTATAATTTCATTAATTGTTATATTTTTATATGTTAGTAGTAATTGGATGTTAGGCATATTCAACCCATATGAATTCAGATTATATTAAGTTTTCTCTTTATAAAGAGGAGTTCATACAAAATTTATCAAATTGTTAAATAGGTAAGTTTTATTTTTTTATAAGTTCTTTATTCTTAATTATTATTTTTTATACATGTTTTGATAATTGATATTTTAAATTGTTGGTCATCAATTTTTTTAACAATGATCACTTTTCGATAGAGTAACCAAAAAAATCAATTGCATAAAATTAATGGTAATTATATCTTATATTAGATAATATTTTTATTCTCTTATATGTGTGTGTTTGTGTGATGGTTTTTATTTCCAAGTTAATATATTATAATAGAAGTTTCATCATTAAAATTGAAGTATGGAATGTCGTTATTAAGTTTTAATATTAATGTTTAAGATAATAAAAATTAGGAAATTGAATGAATTTTAAGAGGTTGGTTATATTAATTATTCAATGTTTTATATGAAAATATTTTTTTTAATCATCTAAAATTCATTTCTATTGCCTATTTTTAATGATGTCGAGTCATATACGAATGAATCCCTTACCCAATTTTCAATGTTTTTTTGTAAATTATCTATTAATTATGCTAAAATTTAAATTTATCAATTATGTTTATTTTAATTGAAGTTTAAAAATGTGTATTTATAAAACCATTTTCTTCTTTATGTTCTTATGTTAATTTTTTATAGGATTTTTCCCTACCTTAAAATGGTATGCTGTGTTTTTAAACAACGTTTCATCAATTTTTGGCACATATGTAATGTAATCTATTTTTTAAAATAATAAATTTTTCCACATTAGAATTTTTATAAACTGATGGGGAACCAACATTATATAACTTTGGATGTCATTTTTTAGTAAAAAACTGACATATAAAGTCACTTTACATGTTGGTTTTTCTAAAAACCATCATGGAAATTTCTATGAGAATTTTTAAATATCATTTTTCATATCAATTTTCTTATAAAACTATCAAAGAAACCAAATTTTATTTTTTTTCATTTCAATTCCATTTAAATTAAAAAACTATAATTGAAACTTCACTTAATTTCTATTTTAGTTGATGTTTCAACGTAGTTTTTCCAAAATCTAACATCCAAACTGTTATTTTTAACATTTCCTACATCCAATTTGCTTAAAATTAAATTTTAAAACTAAAAAATCAATGTAAAAATATTTTTACCTCTAGTGATAATAATGATTATACAAACATTAATTAATATTTACATTTCTTCCATACCAACCATTAGAGAAAAGGAAATAGTGGACATTGGTACACACGGCATACCATCTCCATGAATGGTGTAATTAATATTCTATATCAAAATTTTATGGATGATTCTAAATTCATAAATATTTAGTATTATAGTAACCCAAGACTATTACACCTATTATTATATAAATTTTAACACAAATTTCCTTTAATATCAAAGAAGGATCAAAAGGGCCTAGTGTCTTTGGAATACTAGGTTCATAATACAGAAAAAGGAATCTAAATGTGTAATATTTATTTTATTGTCCATAATGAGATCCTAAATCCATTTGAGCACCTAAAATATCATTAGATAACCTAGGGAATACATAAAATAAAGGGTTGATCTAAAAATCCCATTAAGATAGTAAACAAGATAAGGAAACATAACATGTGAGTCAAAGGTATAACATGATATCATAAAAGAGTTGGCTAAAGAGAAATCAAATGGGATAATAACATAAAGAACATGGTATCATTATATCATTGTAACATAGTTAATTTTTAAGAGTTATAAAACATTACATAAACATGACTCAAGGCTAACTTCCAAGACAATATCACATGGTGAACAAAGTCCCATTATGGATTAGGTTTCCTCCCAAATCCCATACATGAAGTCACATCAGCCTAAATCATTACCCAATGCATTGGAGCGCTATTAGGGTTAAAACATAATAACATGTTCATGATTTATTTGTGTCATAATATAAATCAATCATAAGGAAAAAAAATAAGAATTGAATATAAAAAAATGGGTTGCATAATCTTTCCTCATATCATAATCAAAGGAACTTTCATAATGAAATCATTTTATAAATGAACATAAGGCTTGTATGACCCATTCAAAGGAAGGGAGAATAAGTTGGGTATGTAATTAAGATACATATATGTTGGTTATAGTAGATCACTCAAGATGGGGTGAATTTATTATCTATAAAAATTTCTACTAGAATTGGTTCATAAAAGAAATAGCCCCCAATTAAAATATAATCAAAGTTAGTTTGAAGTGAATTTATAAATGTCTGGAATGTTCAATTAATTCCTTAGAATATTGATTAGTTCTTAGGTTTACCAATCGAAATATTAGTAAAACTTTTGAAACTAATCTACTGATTCAAAATAGATATAAACACTTGCTAAGATAACTACCAATGTTAAATTTAGATTTATTTAAAATGAAATAAATACTAATCAAATTAAACTGCTGAAAATTCCTTTTTTATTAAAATAATCACAAACAAAACATTATTCCTTCAGGGGGTTCGAAATGATGTAAGCCAAGGGCATCCTCTTGAATCACCCTCATACAATCAGGAGGAAACGAGCCTAAGCTGTCGTAGACGATCATCGGGGAGTCAGCACACCCCATCATTGAAAGCGAGTCGGCCGCAAAGTTGGCCTCTCAACATATATGATACACCTACCACCAAGCAGTTTATATTAAAAAACTTTTTGATCCACACCCAAGATCGGGGTTCACAACAGCACATAAGGCTGTCCAGGTCACACTTGACCTCTACCATTTTTATTTGTGGAAAAATCAACAAACATATCACACTTTATCTATTGCACTATTCTATATGGGTTCAAGAGTAAAAAGAGAGTGAGTGTGAGGATATTGAGTATCCTCTAGTTATACATATGAGACAATGTGTGAAATAAACAGATGTACACACTGCTCATAAAAGGAAACACAAGACCACAATAGAGTTATAAATGAAGAATAGAGTTTAGAAATCTCTGTGTGTTATTCAGTGAAGCTCTAGACTAGATTGAAGGAGAGAGAATGTTATTTTAGTCCTCTTCTGGAAGATGGATTTAGAATAGAGTATTGCATCATCTGTACTCTAGTTTCTAAGAGTGAAAAGTTCAGCTCTTTGATGTTAAGATGTTCAAATAAAATTTGCAGGTTCTTGATTGTATTATTGAACTCCTGGTTTACTCTGGATTTGAGTTTTTGGAAGTTTGAACACAACGTTTCTAGTTCTTCTGTTTTCACTATTTTGTATATTCTCCCAGTCTATCTCACATCACTTTAAACAGTTTCGCTTGTAATACTTTTATACTTCAAGGTCCAGTAGGCATGAAGATCTCCCTATGGGCATGTACCTTGTACTATATATGGATAGTCTTATACATAACATTAAATAATGTCAGAAACATTAATTTGTCTATATATGGCTGTTAGAAATAAATTTGAATTAATAAATATGAAATATTATTTTTGAATATCGGTGACTCATAAGAATTGGTGACTCATTTGCATCGGTCTATCGCCATTGGTCAGTCATCATTGGTCTGTATGCATCAGTCTGTCAGCATCAGTCTATTAGTATTGGTGACTCCGAGTATCAGTGACTTGTTTCCATTGGTATCAGTGAATTAGTGTATCGATGAGTCGTATTTGCTCTGAATCTGTCAGCATTGGGTAGTTTTCATCAGTGACTCATGTCATATTATCAGTGTGTTTATAATTGGTGTGTTTTCCATCAGTGATTCTATCATCAGCGTTTCATCCATCAGTGAGTTCATCATCAGCGTGTTGTTCATCGGTCACTCGATCATCGGTGTGTCATCCATCGGGGAGTCGATCATTGGTGTGTCCTCCATTGCTGATTCGATCATCGGTGTGTCATCAATCGGTGAGTCGATCATTGGTATGTCATCCATCGATGAGTCAATCATCAGTGTGTCATCCATCAGTGAGTCGATCCTCGGTGTGTCATCTATTGGTGAGCCAATCATTGGTGTGTCATTTTGAACTAACGGTGTCAGGGGCTCTAAGAAACTTATGAAGTGTTTGTCTACCACAGAGCACTACTAGATTAAGTGATATCCATAAATACATGGAAATATACACATGTAAATATATTGAAGCATAAATATAGTTTATTGAGGTATTGAAATGTATTTTACAGTATGACATAATTGATTTACTTAGAAATATTAAATGGAATGAAATAATAGAATTTGTAGATTGACACTATTTGTGATTATGAAAACTATTATATCATAGAGGGTCCAACAATCTCCCCCTTTTTAATAATCACAAATTATGGCATACATGTGATGTTAAGTAATGATAATTACTTGACTTATCATACCTCATTAAATATGATTTTTCAATATAACTAAGGCTTTCTCTAGTTTTTTTTTCTTAAACAAATCTTCCCCTCAATTATTAAGCTCCCCTCAATTATTGGATTAGAGGGAATATTTGTATATACATAATGGTGAGTACATTCCATGTGTTCTAGGCTTGAGTTGATCCCCCTGAAATGAATAATGTATTTCTATACCCCTATACCTTTATCCCCCTTTTGGGATTAGTAAAAAAAGATTAAGAGAATGAGAAGGAAGAAAGAGAAATAACATAAAGAATATGAGAAACATAGTGAAGACCAAAAGGATTTCTTTTAATGTTCAAAATAGTACAATCAGAAAAATAAAGACACAAATCACTATCAAATACACAATCCATCACTAAGGGTTTAGCTTCAGAGGAGATTTTCCTTTGTCCGAAGAACTAGGAGTAGGATCGTAATGTGTTGGTTTGGCAGTGGGAAGAGGTGGTTTGATGAAAACACCATGTAAAGTAACACTAGTAGGGAAATTTTTTGCAAGGATAGGTCTCCTTTATAACAACACGCTGCTCTGAGGTTGCTTGGTAATTACTGGTTGAATCTGGGAAAGAGCCTAAGATACACTCATCTGAGCAGGAGGCCGAGAGGTTGTGCTAATGGAAGCAGTAGGAGGAACCACAATTGGTTCATCTTGAACATGTAGATACGGCTTGTGGATCTTGATAAAATCATTAATGATTTCAAACCCATATTACATGGACTTCTCAAAATCATCCTTATTCTCCATAAATGTATTCAGTAGAGGGGTAAACTCCTTCAATTGTGCCACTTGTTTCTTGAAGGCTTCTTTCATGGGAGGAATTCATATATTTTTAGCTAAAAACTTTAACCTATTGATGACATCATACTTGGTATAGATCTTGGTAAAGTACTTATCTACCTTCTCTCTAATCTCTTTCTGAGCATCAGAGGCTTCATTTTTACACTGCCTTACCATATTATAAACTATGTATGTATTTCAATGTAACTTTTCAAGAGATTGTTTGTCTAAATCACTTTGAAGATTCTTGAGTTCTTATCCTATCATAGCCTTGAGAGATTTCAAATTAGTAACGACACCTCTCCCACCTCTAGAACAATATGGAACAGTGATAATTTTTCTAAGCTCATCTTTTATTTTCTTAAAATCTACTCTTAGTAGATCTATCACTAAGTTCCTAATAACTTCAATCACCCCCCAGAAAGAGGTCTTGAAAACTGACGTTAGAGAATTTAACTCATTTCTCATCTATATTACATCTTCTCTTAGAAAAGTATTGTGTCTAATGATGGTTTCAATTGTGGTAATTATATTAGGTTGAATCTCTTGGATCACTATACTTGAAATTTTAGCAGTATCAGCATCCGAAATACTCATTGAAGTAAAGGCTTCACTACTGGATCCGACCGAGGATCTCACTAACTCATAAATATCATTTTTGAATTGATCTAAATCATCCTTAGTGACATAGTCACTAGGTACTGGTTGTGCTACTGGCTCAGTTGAAGGGGGTGCAACTAGTGAAGCAGGTGCAACTGGTTCTGCTTTAGCTTGAACTTGAGGAGCAAGAGGAGGTGTTGTTATTTCCTCATCTGAGTTATATTCCAATTAAAATAGATTGTATCATGTATCTTTATTCCACTCTTGAGTACAGGCCTAGTCTCTTGGCTCAACAGTTTCAATTTTGACTCTTCTTCCTTGAGGCTCAAGTACTATCTCATCTTCATATACTTCTTCATCCTAACCTCTAGCCAAAATAACATTTATGGGCATAGGTACCAACTGAACTTGAGGTTCTACATGTATTCCAGCCACTTCAACTTCTCCAGGAATGTACTCAAATTGAGGCACATGATCCTCAGCCTCTTCCTCATGGCCTCCGGACATAATTTCATTCAACTCCTAAATGATTTCATGATTTTCATCATCAGGATGATGAGGTTTGTCCCCATTACCAGCATCTCCATGACCAATAGCCTTCTGTCCAATAGGATCAGCACCCTCAGCAGCTCAATGTATAGATTACTCACTGGATCTTTAAAATATTTTTTGTCCCACTTTCAAGGAATCACTAACATGCTCATTATTTCCCCCTATATCATCATCATCACCAGACTCCTCATCTGACTTACTTACATATCCTTTCACACATGTGACCTCTGTCTCTTCCTCATCCTCATCACCTAACAAAGGTTTACCTGAGGGTAAATCCAAAGGTGGACTAGTAGCTCCATAAGACATGTATTATGGGCTTTTAGAAATATCAGGATCACTCTTATCATCAAAAAGAGATCCTTCTTCCCTTGGAAACACTACCTCATCTTCTTCATCTGAATAGAGAGCTTCCTCTCCTAGTTTTAGGCCTGGATGAACATGATCCTTTGGCCTCATATGATGGTAAATCAGATTGAACTCTTCATACAATCTTTCCTCATCTCCTACCTAGCATTTCTTCCATAGGTTCAAGAAAATCTTCATCCTCCTACAAATCTCTTTCTGAAGTAAGAAACTGTTGTAGGCACTAATCATTTCATCTCCATCTTCCACACATCCCAACTTCTTTATCATTATAGATATCATCCTAGGATAGTACAAACATGTTGCTTTCTTAGAGGGTTTTATCATTTCAGAAATTTTCACCATTATATACCTACAAAGATTCACCTTTATCCCATTTTTTAATAGGTAAATCAGGAATACATCCAGATAATTCACAGTAGAGAAATCTCCCTTCCTTGGGAAGATTTGATATTCAATAAACATAAAATTTAATCTAGACTCTCCATCAAATTCACCGGAAGTGTATCTCTTCAATTCTTCACTTCAATTCAATTTTTTTAGAGCGTCTTCATAAGAAAAAAAATTAGAGGAAGGTGGAATGTTACCCTGATAATCAGCATAGACACCTTCATGAAGCATTTCCAAACATTCATCCCATTCCTTAGATGAAAAAGTTATCTCTTTTCCATTTACTACAGTCTTTATCCACTATTCTTTAGCTCCATCTAGAAATATCTTCAAGTTGAGATAAAACTCATGCACAAGTTGGGGATAGAATGGTCCTTCATTTTTTGAGTACCATCTTATCCATCCTTGAGATTATATCACCCTCGGAAAGAGTTACCTACTTCAAAAAATCATTCTGCAAAAACTTCTTTCTCAGCTGTAACAACTTGGCTTCCTAAACTTGGATTTTCAGTACCACTAGACTCACCCTTCTAATTATTAACTGATGGAGATTCCATTGGCTCTTCCATCGCATGCTTTTTCCTCAAAATTGTGAGAGTTTGGATTCAGAGAGAGTTGAAAGGTAAATGGTAGAGAGGTAGAGTGTCGAAAATAAGAAGGTTCAAAGGCAGAGAAGAAGGTGAAAGGTCAGAATGGATTCAATTTATTATATCATTTAGGGATTGTAGATCGTAAAGAACAAAAAATTGAAAAGAGGTAAAAAAAGAACTCTAAACTGTGTCATTTTACTTAAAACAGATAGAATTACAAAAGGGTCCTTAAGGAATCAGTTTTATACGATCATTTTCACATGATCAGTTTCACAAATCTGTTTCACATATCAGTTTCACCTAATCAGTTTCATAGATTGGTTTCACCTGATTGGTTTCATAGATCAGTTTCACCTGATCGATTTCATAGAATGGCTTCACCTGATCGATTTCACGGATCGGATTCAAGGATCGGTTTCACAAATTAGTTTCACCTGATCAGTTTCACATATTAGTTTCACCTGATCAGTTTCACAAATCGGTTTCATGAGACTTTAGAGATTTATCATTCCTAGTTCATGTCTGATGTAGTTAACTCTCTCAGAGTTTAAGGGTTTAGTGATTATTTATGCAAGTTGATGCTCAGTCCTGATGAACTCAAGAGTTATATCACATTTTTTAAAATGATATCTCAAAAAGTGATGTCTTACAACAATATGTTTTCTTCTAGAATGATAAATTGGATTCTTAGAAATGTTAATAGCACGTGTGTTTTCATAGTTTATGGGGATATGTCTGAATTAAAATCCATAGTCTAATAAGCTATGTTTCATCCATGAAAATTGTTCACAGAAACTACCAGCAACAATGTACTCTACTTCAGAAGATGATGATGCAACTGAATTTTTCTTTTTACAGCACCATGATATTAAAGACTTTCCTAAAAAGTGACATGTTCCATATATACACTTTCTATCTAAAATACATCCACCAAAGTCAGCATCTGAATAACTAACTAAATCAAAAGGTTTTCCTTTAGGATAAAATAGTCCTAAATTAGTTGTACACTTGAGGTATTTGAAAACTCTTTTAATAGAATTTAAATGCGAGTCTTTTGGTTTTTCTTGAAATCTTGCACACATACACACACTAAACATAATATCTGGCCTACTAGTAGTTAATTACAAAAAAATATCAATCATTCCTCTATATGAAGTTTGATCAATGGATTTTTCATATTCATCAATATCTAACTTACATGTAGAACTCATAGGGGTTTCACTACACTTAATGCTATCAATGCTATATATTTTCAAAAGAAATTTATTGTACTTATTTTGATTTAAAATAATACCTTCTTTATTTTAAAATATTTTCAATCCAAGAAAGTATTTAAGTTCACCCGTCAAACTCATTTCAAAGTAACTTTGCATCATTTTTGAAAAATCATTACATAAAGAATTTTTAAAAGATCCAAGGATAATATCATCTAAATATATTTGAGCTATTAAAAATTCTTTTAAAATTATTTTTATAAAAAAATACGGATCTGCAAGTCATTTTGAAAATCCTTTAGAAATAAGAAAATTACTTAATATTTCATAACAAGCACTTGGAACTTGTTTCGAACCATATAAAGCTTTAGATAATTTGAATACTTGATTTGGAAAATGTGGATTTCAAAAACCTGGGGGGATTTCAACAAAAACATCCTCAATTATATAACCATTTATGAGTGTACATTAGGAATCCATTTGGTAAAGCATAAAATTCAATTGCGTTGCATAGGAAAGTAAGATTCTAATCACTTCAAGCCTAGATACTGGTGCACAGGTTTCTTCATAATCAATTCCTTCTTCTCAATTATATCCTTGTGCAACCAACCTAGCTTTGTTTCTAACTACATTTCCATCTTCATCCACTTTATTTATAAATACCCATTTGGTTCTTATGGTCAAAGTATCCTTTGGTCTGTCTACAAGTTTCCAAACATTATTTTTTTTAAACTAATTAAGTTCTTCTTGCATGGACATTACCCAAAATTCATAATTGATTGCATCATTGATATTTTTGGGTTCTATTTGTGATAATAATGCTTAATGTTCTACCTAGTTTCTCAAGGAAGCTCTATTTTTTGTTCCTCTATCTAAATCTCAAACCAAAACATCTAAGGGATGATTTTTAAGGGTCCTAGTGGGTCTAGTATAGGTAAAACTAGTTATTATAGGTTAGTCATTTTGATCTAGTTCATTATGGCTAGGATCTAGAGAATTTTTAGAATTGGGAGTTTTCACATATTCCTTCACATGATGATTTGAGGTTTTATTATTTATGTCCAAATTGGATATATCCTATTCTATATAATCTAGTGAGGTCTTAGGATCATGTGGATCTATTTAATCATACATGACATGTATAGATTCCTCCACGTATTTTGTTTTCTTATTAAATACACTATAAGATTTTATTGATGTAGAATATCCAAGAAATATTCCTTTATCACTTTTAGAGGCAACATTATCTAAATTTTCTTTGGTGTTTAAAATATAAACTTTACATCCAAACACTTTAAAATAAATTACTTTGGGTTTCATATTGTTCCACAACTCATAAGGGGTTTTCTTAATGATTGGTCTGATTAAGAATCTATTTATTATATAACAAGTTGTATTAACATCTTCAGCCCAGAAATAAATTGGTAGGTCATATTCATTAAGCATAGTTCGAGCAATTTCTGGTAGGTTCATTTTCTTATTTATACCACACCATTTTGTTAAGGTGTCCTAAGGGTAGAGAAGTTATGATTATATCCATTTTTTGAGAAAAAAGACTCAAAATCTTGATTCTCAAACTCACGGCCATGATCACTTCTTAAGGATCTAATCTTAAGCCCACTACGATTTTCTACAGTCCTAGTGTACTTGGTGATTTGTGGAAAAACATTACTCTTGTGAGATAAGAAAAATGTCTAGGTATACCTAGTGAAATAATCTACAAGAACATAAACATAGTGCTTCCTATTGAGACTCCAATCTCTATATGGTCCAAAAAATCCATGTAAACAAACTCAATAGATGGAAAAGTAGTTACTTATTTGTTTGGTACGAAATAGGTTTTATGTTTCTTTCATTTTTGACAAGGATTGCGCACCTTATTATTTGGAAACTCTAATTTGTGTAGGTATTTAACTAAACCTGTTCTAATTAACTTTTTAAGAGAGTGTATGTTGTAATGTCCGAGTCTTCGGTTCCAAAGCCTATAATCTTTTTGAAATGCATTTAAACAAGAAACATTCTATGAGGTTAGTGTGTATAGATTTATAGCATATACATTATCATTTCTAAGAGAAGTAAATATTAAGTTATTCTTGGCATCAAAAACATGGAATGAATCATTTTTTAATTTTACATTAAATCCATCATCACACAATTAAGATATGTAGAGCAGGTTATACATTAATCCATCAACATAAAGTACTTTGGAAATTGAAATAGAGTTATGGTAACCAATCTGGCCTAGGCTGATGATTTTTCCTTTACCATTGTCACTAAATGTGACATGTCCTCCATCAATCTTGATAAGACTTTTAAAGATTTAATAGTCCCCCATCATATTTCTTGAACACCAACTTTTCAATTACCACAGATTTTTATAGGAGCTCTTTAGGTAGTTTACCTACAAAACAGTCCATCCAAGAAATGGTTTTGGTACCCATATTTTTCTGGGTCCACATACATTAATAATATAAGATTTAGGAACCCATAATTGTCTTATGGGATTCCTATATGAATAAAATAGAGTGTTTTTAAAATAAACTATATTTGGTCCTGAAGAATTCTATTTTTTGAAGAAAGAAGCAGATTTTCCATATTTTGTTAAAAAATGTGGTTTGGATAAATTTTGATTACTTGGTTGATATTCTATAATATAAGTATACTTAGGAGCTATTTTTTACCAAGATTTTTAGTAAGGATATTTTTTCCATTGGTAAACATTTCTAAGTCCTTCAATTCCTCATTAGACATTTTTAACTCGTTGTTTTCTTTGAGTAGTTGAGAATTTTTTCTCTTTTTCAGTTGTAAGTTTAGATTTAACAGTCACAGTAAGAGCATGTTGTTTCTTCCAAGATTTATACTTCTTTTAACACATTGCATGTTTCTTATAGAATGTTTCAATATTCAAATAATTCATCATTTTTCATATTCTCAGACTCACTTTATTTATCAAAATTATAATAATTATGTGCATGAGAGTCTATGTTTACCTCAGTTGTGTTTTTCATAAACCACATATTAACCATATACTCCTTCTCATTATGAGAGGAATCATATTCACTAGATCTGTCCTCAGATGCACTCCTGGTGTCCTTCATATCTTTCTTATACTTTTTATCCTTATTTTCATACTTCTTCTTGTATTTCATCTTTGTACAGTCAGCCTTGACATGTCATTTCCATTTACATTCGTAGTAGATTATCTCTTCTGATTTATCATTTCTCTTCTAATCCTTTTTCTAATTTCCCTTGTTATCATACTTTCCTTTGTAATTTGGATTTATGAAAAACTTCTTTTTCGAATAAAATTTCTTGAATCTCTTGGACAGTAGGGTCATTTATTCATCACTATGTAAAGCTAATTCTTTACTACTAGAGCTTTCAACAGTAGCTTGAACATTCACCTTGTCTTTACTTTTATAGTCAGTAGTCTTGAAGGCTAAAAACGTTCATTTTGGTTCATCCTCTTCTTGATTTACCTTTAATTTCTCTTCAGAACTCATTAATTTTCCAATCAATTCCTTCACCATCATCTTATCCATATTTCATGTTTGCCTAATGGATACAGATATCCCTCTCCATCTATTTGGTAATCATCACATAATCCTCATAATTTGCTCTTTTTATGTAACTTCTCTTCCTAAATAAATCATGGTATTCACAATTTCATTGAACCTGAGATGCATATCAGAAATAGATTCATTAGGATTCATTCTGAAGTTGTCAAATTTTATAGTATAAGTATTTAATCTCATTTCTTTAACATTATATGTTCCTTCATGAGAAATAGAAAAAGTGTTCCAAATCTCATGTGCATTTTTACAAGCAGAAATATGATTAAACTCTTCATCTCCTGGTGAATAGTATAGAGCATTTGTTTCTTTACAATTATTGTTATAGGATTTCTTGGTAGGTTCATACCAAGTGTTCTTATGAGTTTTAGGAATTGCATATTTACTTTTAATAGTTGTTCAGATTTCAAATCCCATGATTTCTAGATGTATTTTCATTTTAAGATTCCATTGAGCATAGTTAGTTTCAATAAAGAAAGGTGTTCTATTAGTAGCAGTCCCATCTAATATATTATCCATGATACAAATTGTAATATAATTTCAAAGAGATAAAAATTTCAAAATAACAGAAATTTTAAGATCGTTGAAAAAAACTACAATCACAGTTGAAAATATTTGAAAACTGACAATAATTTTTCAAACCCTTTAATACCATATTTTTGTAAGAGTAGATCACTCAAGAGGGGGCTGAATTGAGTATCTATAAAAATTTATGTTAGAATTGGTTCATAAAATAAATATCCCCAATTAAAATATAATCAAGGTCAATTTTTTAGTGAATTTATAAATGTCCTGGATGTTCAATAAATTTCTCAAAATATTGATTAGTTCTCATCTTTACAAATATAAATATTAGTCAAACTTTAGAAACTAATATACTGATTCAAAATAGATATATACACTTGAAAAGATAACTATCAATGTTCAATTTAGTTTTATTTGAAATGAAATAAATTCATATTATATTAAACTAAAAATCAAATACACAGCGGATAAAAAAAAGAGGATCAGTCTCAAGATGAGACTTAGTCCTCTCTACTTGGTGATCACCTACCACCAAGAAGTTTATATTAATAAACTTTTGATCCACACCCTGTTTCAGGGTTCACAATAGTGGACAAGGCTGTCCAGGTCACACTTGACCTCTACCATAGTTATTCGTGGGAAAAGCAACAAATAGATCACACTTGATCTCTTACACTATTCTATATAGTATACAAGAGAAAAAATAGAGTGAGTGTGAGCATATTGAGTATCCTCCAATTATGCACATTAGATAGTGTGTGATACAAATATATTCACACACTACTCAGAAAATAAAACACAAGACCCCAACAAAGTTATAAATGAAGAATAGAGTTCAGAAATCTATGTGTGTTATAAAGTGAAGCTCTGGACTAGATTGATGGAGAGAAAATGATATTCGAGTCCTATTTTGGAAGATGGATTTAGAACATAGTATTATTGCCTCTGTACTCTAGATTCAAGGAGTGAAAAGTTCAGCCCTTTGATGTTAAGATGTTCTAAGAAAATCATTAGGTTATTTATTATCTTATTGAACCCCTTGTGTACTCTGTGTTTGAGTTCTTGGAAGTTTGAAAACAACTTTTCAAGTTCTTATGTTTTCACTACTTTGCACATTCGCCCAGTCTATCTCACATCAATTTTCACAGTTTATCTTGTAATATTTTTATACTTCAAGTTCAAGCAGGCATGAAGATCTCCCCACATGCATGTACCTTGAACTGTCTACGGATAGTCCTATAGATAACATTAAATAATGTTAGAAACATTAATTTATATAAATATGACCGTTAGAAATAAATTTGAATTAATAAATTTGAAACATTATTTATGACTATCGATGATTCATAGGTATCAGTGATTCATTTTCATCAGTCTGTTGCCATCGGTCTATCAGCATCGATCTATAAGCATCGGTCTATGAGCATCATTATGTCAGCATCGGTCTATCAGTATCAGTCAGTCAGTATGGATGACTCCGAGTATCAATGAGTTATTTCCATTAGTATCAGTGACTTAGTGCATCAGTGAGTCATTTGTGCTAGCGGTTTGTCAGCATTGGTGAGTCATCATTAGTGACTCGTGTCATATTATCGGTTAGTCGATCATCTGTGTATCGTCCATCGATGAGCTGATCATCAGTGTGTCGTCCATCAGTGAGTCGATCATCAGTGTGTCATCCATCGGTTAGTCAATCATTGGTGTGTCCTCCATTAGTGAGTCTATCATTGGTGTGTCATCTATCGGTGAGTTGATCATCGTTGTGTCTTTCATCAGTGAGATAATAATTGGTGTGTCATTCATTGGTGAGTCGATCATCGGTGGGTCATTTTGAACTAACGGTTCCAGGGACTCTGAGAAACTTATGAAGTGTTTTTCTGACACAGAGCACTATTAAATTAAGTGAAATCCTTAAATACATGGAAATATACACTTAAAAATATATTGAATCATAAATATTTTTTATTGAGTTATTGAAATGTATTATACAATATGAAATAATTCATTTACTTAGAGATATTAAATGGCATGAAATAATAGAATCTATAGATTGCATTATTTTTTATTATGAAAACCATTATATCATAGATGGTCCAGTAATATATACAAAATTTAAGATCAATCCATAACATTAAAGGTATTTTCATTGATGAATATAAATAATTTTGAAACTATTGAAATGATTATTGAGGAAAATGACTGTTCTACATTGAAAATATCTTTTGAAAACTAAAAATTAAAAAAATATCTGGAAGTAATTTTATTTTAAAAAAAAATAGGAAAATTATAAAGGATTATTAAAATAAAATAATGTTCATTATGGTGCATAATTTCATACATAACTAATAAGTTAAAAAACATTCCTTGCACACATTGGTAAAATGTCAAAAAGTACCTCATTTAAGAAAATGACCAGAATATTCATTTTAAAGATAAAAATTAAACATGGGTAAAATTAATTTAAAAATTAACATATTAATTTAAAAAAAATTGAATTTTTTTAAAGAAAAAAGAGAAAAGGAAGAAAAGGTGTTTTTGATTTAAGAGAGAAATTAAGATGGTTTTCCTTAAAAAGATTCTCAATCATTTTAAGTACCAAAGATAGGAAAATGGTAATATTTATTGAAAAGATAATTAATAACCATAGTAAATTAAAATAGTTTGATTTTATGGTAGAAATAATTTACATAGTGGATATATAAACATAAACAATCCTAAATAATGATGAAATTGTGAAATAAACCATTACTGTTGTGATAAATTTTGAATCATAAACCCCATAGAGAAATAAATTTATAGGTAACATTAAATAACATGAGGATAAATATATTCATGATATAACATATCAAATGTTAAGTATATAGACCACAAAAAAAATAAGTGGTGAATATGGAATATGTCTCATGGAAGTAAAAGTGATATAAGAAAACCCTTACCTCAAGTCCAGACCTGGAATGTGTGTCCTTTATCTCTAGTATAATAAAAATGTATCAATTATTTTTTTATTAAGAAAATTATATAGGTTTAAAACCTTATACTTAAACCATTTACTTCATTTATTTTAATAACATATTTAATTACTTAATAAGTTATGTCTATGTCGGGTGTTTTGAGGACATTCAATTCGTAAATCGGAAATGACATTAGTGTGTTTATCATGGTCAAAGGGTTCATTATTCAATAATATATAAATTAATTATCATTAAATAAATTTCTTTTTTATACATTAATTTCATTTTTAACACAAACCGTGAAATTTGGTTATGAAAAATGTATTGTGTTCTAATTAAAGAGATGTTAAGTCGTACATACGCATGGGTAACACTTTCATTTTTCAATAATCATGGATAGAATAAGTTAAGTGTTATTTTATCATTAAATAATTATAATTATATCATAAATAACATAATATTTATTTAAATACACATACATATACCATCCATGTGATTTGGTAATAAATAATGGATCGCATCGCTTCACAAGGTGTTAGTCCGCCGTACACACGAATGATGTTATCACTTTTCAATGGATGGAAAGGTAAGAAATTATATGATATAGTGATCATAAATACTGAATTATATGTAACGAATATAATATATAAACATTATATCCATAATAATGAATATTTGTGAGCGGCAATGGAAAATGAATTACATCGATTAGTGGTGTGGCAGTTTTCCGTACCCACAAACGATGGTTTTTTTCTATTTGATTGAATAGGATATAAATTTAATATATTCCATTGACATAATAAAATCTTAATATATTGGATATAATTATGTTCTTATATCATCATTTCTTAATAATATTTTAAGTAGGTGGAAGATGAAACAAAACAAAAAATCCTGGTTAAGAATGGTGCATATTCTTCGGACCACCTCTTTAGGATTATACCTAAAGTCTTGTTATATTGTCTTTATCATAAAATAGGGATTATATGACTTGTGTAGGTAATTGGGGAAATTAATTTATAGTTATTTTCCAATAAAAGGATTTTTTATATAGGATTGGATATTGGGTGGCCTTTTATAAGTGGGGGTGATGAAACACATGGAATTTTTTAAAAGAAAAGGTTATACTCACATTTTACACATGAAATAAGGAACCCAAATGGATAATTATCAATCCTATGATGATATAAGGTCAAAATATGTAAATAAAATAGGAATTCTAATAATTTTTAATATCATTTTAACCATTATCATTTTAGTTTAATCTTCAAGTAAACCCATTTTACCTTAATCGTGGTAATTAATTTTTACTATTTTCAATATTCATTATGTAAAAAAATTAAGTTTAAAATTTTACATAATATATAATTTTTTGAATAAAAATATGGAATCCATTTTACCAAATTCAATTCATATAATTGGCATAATTTAATATAAAATTAATTTTGTAAGCGCGATGAAAAAATGGTTTTCCAATGAACAGTTTTCTTATATAAAAAAAGAATTTATATAAGAAATAAACATTTAATTTATTTAAATAAACTATTTTGAATTAATTATAATTTATATAATATAATATTACATTTAAAACTACTTAAAAATATTTAACTATGTAAATTCTTTAAATGAAAAAGGTAGCTTGTAATAAAATTCAGTATATTTCACTATTCATTGAAAAATCATCTTTCTAAAAATATCTAAAAAAAATAAATCTAAGAAATTTTTTTATATTATTATTTAAAAAATTAATTTCATTTTTTCAAATAAATTTTATTAAAAATTTTATATATTAATTTTAAAATAAGTGTGCAAAATGCGATGAAATTTTTTTTAGAGAAAATACAGTTTTTAGAAGAAGAAAAATATGTTTCTTTCAAATTATTTTTATTTTTAATGTAATAGATAGATAAACAATAAATTTATTTATACATGTGTAAACTATATACTTTTTATAATTTATTTATTCTTTTCTAGACCCACCAATTTAATATCTCTATTATAACAACCATTTTTACATAATATTTTAATAGTATATTATGGTTCGTTTAAACTTGATGTTTCATGGAACACACATTATCAAAGAAATAAAATTTATTTAAAGAGAAATATATTCAAAAATATTGGGTTATTACATTATAACCCCTAAAATAAGTTATGTCCTCTTAATTTGAAATTGTACTTATAAATCAAGGGTTCAACATTTCAGCATCCCTTTGTGGGAAAACCGAATCTTAAGAAAATGGATTATCAAACTTACTCTTGAAAATAGGGTTGGGGAAGTGTTAAGGTCATCCATAGTAACACATAAATAGGTTTCAAAGTAGGAAAAAATTGGTGAGAAGTTAAAATATACACATGGAAAAAAGGTGTAAATCATATTGGAGAGTGATATAGGTTGTTTATCTCAATAAAGTGAATGATCAAGGAAATGTTAAGAACCAAAAAACCATAAAACGATGAGATGTGAAAAGACTATTGATTTATTGGAAATGAAGGAAAAAATATAAAAATTTATTTCAAAATCCTTTTCCCATATTTCATGGATTCATTTACTATCATAAAAAATATACATACTTGATTTATTTCTATATCATAATAATAATTTATTCCTTTGTTTTTGATTCATTCAATTTCTGCCTCAATTATTTTCCCAAGAAATTAATATCCAAGATGAATTTTTTATTCCTAGATCACTAAAATTATATTTTAACATGTCATAAGATCTATAAAATAGTGAATATTACTTCCTTTTGTGTCAAAATATTTACCAAAACCAAAATGGTTATAAAAAGATATCCAATATAATACATTAATCTCTAAAACCTCAACATTAACACCAAAATTTCAACTTAATCCATTCTATATGTAGTTAACCTTAAAAATTCTCCAAAACATGCTTGAACAAATTTAAAACCAAAAATATTGAAATAAAGTCACTATGTTCCTAAAATCAATTTAACATTAATCCCTAAAAAGAATCTCTTAATTTCACATACCAGGTATGTCAATTCCAAGATCATATATTCTCATGATGTATGTTTGTAACCTAAATTACAAAAAACCTTAATGAAAACAAGCATGTTTCTAAAATTTAGCAGTATCATTATTCCTTAAATAAAATCACATACTATTGAATATATTCCATAAATCCAAAAAAATACAATAATATTTCCTAGAGATTGATGAAATCACTTTTTCATTAAATCAATAAACAATTATAAGTTCATCAATACTTTCTAATTTACTTCATCAACATCAATCATCACTTTATCTTAAATAAACATTATTATCTTGAAATCAGACATAATTTAAGGGTTATCTTTCCCTAAATTGTGTTTTTCCAAAAAAAATGTCACATTTCAATCACTTTTATTGATCATTTGTACCATTCAAAAAATTCTACAAAATCATAAATATAAACAATATATAGAAAAATATTTATATATTTCAATATTCATATAGTTGAAACATAATCCTTTAATTCCAATACATAAACACTTAAATAATTCCAATTTATTCTTAAACTATTAACTAGGCTTAATCATATTATTCCTTAAAAATTATTTCCTCAAATATAAAATATAAATCATGAATTATGATTCAAAAACCTCAATTTACTCATGATTCTTACTTTAACATAAATAATACTATTAAAAACCAATCAAACCTTGTATATGTAATCTATAGTCTCTTTATCATCAACTATAAAACCATTTCTCATAAAACCTTTTTGGTTCTCTTCTCAATTGTTCCCCCTAGTAAATCAATTTCCATGATGCCCATACTTTCAACATTTAAAACACTCAACTATCAATGATACCTTATAAAAACCATTATTCTCATCCATTTAATTAACCAAACTTTTCATTTTTCCACAATAATTACATTATTTATTTCCTTAATTTATATACCCAAAACATCTTCCTATTCATCTAATACATTAACTTGAGTGCTTCTTCTCACATTTTAGACATTCTGGAAGATAAATCTTCCTTCCTCTATGGTCTTCATGAAACACCATCTTTCTCTTATTAAGGATGTTAAGAAACTCACCCATGTTGATATTTTTAATCAAATGTTGAGAAATATGTCTATGAATATTCACAGGGTTTCTCATTCTAGGTATTATTTCATTTGGTTTCAAATAATAACAATTATTCCATTGTTTGTCACATTCAGCATTAACACAAGTCCCCCTGGTTCAAGTCATTGACTAAAACTAAAATGTAGAGTGTGAGAAAAACTAATCATGGTAAGAAAACACATAATCAATAAAAAATATAACATATCTAAAATAATGACACCTTATTTTCAATATATGACACGTTAGTTTTAACTGATGTCATTCATGGTCATCATCTATTAAAATACTTTATTATGGTTCAAAAGTGTTTTTGAATTTCCAAAACATAACCCATAGTAGTGTCAAACTAGGTGTGCAGCAAGGCCCATTTTTATGCTCTAGGTGACGATCAATTCAAATCCTATTACTCTATTTTCATATTTTTTTACCCTTATTTACAATTGTTTCAAATCCAAATCTACTTGAATTATCAAGATTGGGATGTAATTAAATGGAAACCATTCACTCTATCCTTCACAAAAAAATCTAGGATATTTTTATATAATTAGAATTATCCATATACATATCCCTATTTTTATCACTAAAGTATTCTAGTCTCAATCCCCAAAAATAACTAGGCCATATACTAATACTAAATATAGAAACGCATGCCTTTTACACATACTATTAGATAAATTTTAACATAAATTTCCATTAATAAAAAATAAGGATTGAAAAATCCTAGTGTCTTTGGAAGACTAGGATCATAATACATCGTAAGGAAACTAAAACATGGTACCCTTATTTTATTATCCATAATGGGAACTTATGTATATTTGATCTCCTAAAACTTCATATAATAACCAGGGAATACATAAAAGAAAGGGGTGATCTAAAAATCCTTGAAAAGGGATAAACATGAAAAGGAAACATAACATGTGAGTCAAAGGTATAACATGAAATCATTAAAGAGAATGCTCAAGAGTAATCTCATGAGATAATAACATATGTAAAATGGTATAATAAGATTATTATAATAATGGAAATGTGAAAGTAACACAAAACATGACATAAGCATGAGTCAAGGATAAATGCCTAGACAATATCACATGGTGGGAATATTCCCACCATGGATTGTCCTTACTCTATAATCTCATACATGATTTCACAGGATACTGAAGAATTATCCATTTAATTAGACAACTATATAGAAAAATCCATAATAATATCTTCCTGATTTATGTGTGGCATAATGTAAATCAATCATTAGAAATAAACATAATAATTTCCCTTTGAAATAAAAAGGGTTATATAATCAAACCTCATAAAGTAATCTTAAATTAAAATCATGGTTATGGTAGTGGTTAATTTTATACATTCTTTATAATTTAAAAAAACATTACATTCACAATTTGATAAAAATTCAAAAATTACCTCATTTAGAAAATGATAAGAATGTTCCTATTAAACCATTTCTTAAAAATTAAACATGGGTAAAAATGAATTTAAATAATCATATAATAATATTAAAACATATTTAAAAAACTATTTTAAAGAAAACATTAACATGGAATAGAAATAGTTTTTGACTAAAGAGAGAAATAATGTTTTTTTCACAAACCAACCTGGGTACCCTGGTAACTTGATAATCGAGCCAGCCCTAACATAGCCCAAAGTGAATTTCCAATCCCCATGGGTCAGTGAATATTACCTAGTATTGTAAAAAAATAAAGTGGTAATTATTTTTCCACTAACAAAGAGGAAGAAAAATAAACAATTAAGTATTCATATTAAAGGAAACTCCACTGGGAGTATTGTACCCAAAGTCAAATAGGCATAAAAAATCCCAAGTACTACAACCAAGTACTAGAAAAGTGGAAAACTTCCTACATTCCAACTCAAACACAACTCACCTTGTCCATGGATCAATAGCTAGAACCACCTCCAAGTGATCCCTTACTCTTACTCAGACCAGGAAGGAAATAATCTACAAACACCAGAAGGCACAAGTATGGTGAGAGCCAAATACTAGTAGGATTTCACCAAAATATTACATAACATATTTCAATATTAAATCAACTAATAAAGTTATTTTAATTTAAAACAAATAGGTTTGAAATTTCAAAATATTGTTTAAAAAGCATGCTTTATAATTCAAAATATGGGAATACTTTATCAATTCATGCTTCACTTTTAAAATGATGGAAATACATTCGAAACAATAGAATTGAATTTAAAAAAAAGGTGTTTTACACCAAATGTAACTTTTCACAAAATGGATTAAATAAAAACATTATATAAAATAGATTATATAAATTCAAAACGTATGTAAAACAGTTTAAAACAATGGAATATATACATTTGAAATACAAACAATCAAGAAACATGGTCATGTGCCAAATAGGTACGATAGTTCCAGTCTATAGGGACCTAACATTGTGAAATAAAGATTATGTACATATTCCCCCTTTTTCCTAAGGAAAAGGGGACTCATCAACATTGCCAAAGGGATGTGATATGATTATATGAAGTTTTAGAAAGTTTTAAGTCATAAAGTTCCTCCCAAAATAACTCACTAACAATATAAAGTTTTCATGTACTCGGGTACAAAACAATGATGGGAAATTTATTTTAAGACTTATTAAAATAAAATAAAATATCATTCTCTATTTCTCATATGCCAATTTTACCTTTAAAACCCATAATAGGTGTTTAATAAAAATCAATAATTTTCACTGAGATAAAAACCTAAGGATTCTATCAACACCATTTTTAATCCATTTTTCACAAACAAGGATTTGAATCCAATGCATAAAATTTCACAATTCACTTTCACAAATTAAATTCAACTATTTAATTTTCAAAAAAAATCAATTTCATAATAAACCCCAGATTCAATAGAATTGAGGTTTTTCACAATTGTCAGTCAAATAAATTTTCCACAATTAAGTCCAAAATTATAATTGAATAAATTTGCCTAAAAACCATAATTTAAATTAAATATTTTAAATTTCACAAATTCCTAAAAACACACCCCAATTCAATGTAATTGGGGGGGGGGGGTTAATTTAATTCCAAAAATATATTTTTCCAGAAACCCCAATTCAATGGAATTGTGTTTTTAATAAAACATTTGAAATAAAATTTATACTAATAAATAAATTTAATATAAATCATCAATTTAGTTTAAAATATAAATTTAGGATTAAGATAAATTGGGCATCATAATGGAACCACCTACCAAAATCAATAAATCTCTCAACGCCAAAACCTAACTAGGATTTTTCCATAAAGAATGATAATAAAACAAATGGGAATAAAACCTAGGTTTAAGATCCCAATATAGAGGGTATTAAATCCATAAATCAATATGGGGATCCAAAAAACCCTAGATAGAATAAGAGATACCATGGGAGAAAGAGATCAAGATAAGAACACTAATCATGAGAATCTTGAAGGTCATTTATGAAGATTCAGATCACTTTTAGGAGGGATCATGGAGACAAAAAATGCATATTTAGATCTTAAAGTATTGAATAAAAAGATTTGGATTGAATTTGGTCCATTGGGGACAAAAATGTGGGGTTTGGGAATTTTTAATCAAAAAATGATTAATGAAAAACTCGTCTGTATAGTTTCTTGGATAGAGGTGTATGGCTTAGTCAAACCATGTGTAAGTTGTGTGCTTATTATAAATGGGTCAAACAGTTTCCCCAGAGAGTGAATCATGTGACCATCGTGCACCAACCATAAACCACCCTAGATACTTCCAAAAATTTTAGAAATTTACCCAATTTAACCCCAAACGAAATGCAACCAAATATATATCAAAACAGGGGTTTAGTAATACCTAAAAATAGTGATAGGACTTTACGTCCTACCCACTATAAAAATTTTATATCCCATAATGATTATTAATAATTTTTATGTCAAAAAAGATGAGGTTACTTATTTCTCATCAGTGCCTCCCTCTCCCATGTATCATTATTATCAAAATCGTGCTACCATAGCACAGGAAACAAAGCTCTAATCCTCCCACGAAGTACCATGGTTTCAATGTCAACTATCCTAACTGGTAATTCTGTCACAGATAAATCAGGTTAAACATGAAGGTCACACCATCTCAAAACATGAGATAGATCAAATAAATACTTTCATATCTGAGATGCATGGAACATGTTATGTATCGATGTCATCTATGGTGGAAGTAATAAATGATATGGAACTTTTCCCAACTTTTCAAAAACCATAAAAGGTCCCAAAAACTGAGGTGTAAGCTTCCCTTACCTCCCAAGCCATCGATGACCCAATCAGGGTGAAACTTTAAAGAACACTTAATCACCAACTAAAAACACCAATGGATTACAGTAATGATCAGTATAAGATTTATATCAACTCTTTAATGTCAACAGTCTCTAAAGAATCAACTGAATCATTATTGTCTTCTCTTGTACCAAGCCTGATCTAACCAAGGAACGTTCACCAATCATTGATCAACACAATAGAGATTTACTAAGTCAGTCATACAAGTAATTAAAAGAAGCCATTCTGATCATGGAATAGAAACAATTTTTATAATAAAACCCAACCATTCCCAAATGGTCATCCCAAGCCACACCAAAGTTCAGAACACAAGCACAGATCATATCCCTGAGAATCTATATAGCTCTTTCTGCATGGCCATCTGACAGTGGATGGTATTTTAAACTAAAACGGACATGAGATTCCAGTTCCTCCTTATGGCCTGTCCAAAAATGATAAGGGAACTGAGGATCCCTATCAGATACTATAGCAGATGGAACTCTATGAAAACAAACTATCTCTTTCACATATATATTTCCCAACTCCTAAAATTTGGTTGCATCAGTAATGGTGAAGAAGTGATCTGATTTCGTCATCCTATCGATCACAACCCATATTACATTCGTCTTCCTCTGGGTATGTGGAAACCCAATTGCAATGTCTATTGAGATCTCATCCCACTTACATGTTGGAATTGGAAGTGGTTGAAGCAAACCCCTGAAGGTTTTTGGTGCTCTTCCCTCACCTTTTCGAACTTATAACAGCAAGAAACAAACCCAGAAATAACCCATCCCATACCTAGCCACCAGAACTTCTACCACATGTCATACAACTTCTTCGTGGTTCCGGGGTGAACTTCCCACTAGGAATTATGATAATATCCCATCACACCTTTCCTTACTGATGATGGTACCACAATATGATTTTGATATCATATAATTCCCTCTCTAGAGGAATACCACTGAGAAGCTATCTCCCCATGATAAAGAGAGTCTCCAATTCTATAGAATTCATCATCAATATATTTTTCATGAATAATCAATTCGAGAAGAGTGTATTTAAACTGAACATTGTCCAAGAAAATCTCATCCCACGATTCCCAAACACCAATATGAAACTATTCATAGAGATTCATGAAGTTCCACTCTTCTGATGATTATTTTACTGCCTAGGTTGTAAGTTTTCTACTCAAATAATATGTAGTGACATTCCCTTTCCCCGAGTTATAGGTGATGTCGAAATCAAAATATTGCAGGTATTCCACCCGATGCCTCTAGAAAAGAATTAAATATTTTTTTTGAGAAGATAAAACTCAAGATATTTTGGTCTGAAAACATGGTAAACCTTCTCCATAAAGTTAATGTCGCCAACTCTTAATCATGTGCATCAAAGCTGCAATTTCTAGTTCATGGGTCAGATAATTCTTCTCAGGTGGCCTAAGCTGCTGATATCCATAGGCAGTGACATGGTCACCCAATATAAGAACACATCCCAAGCCTAAACCTAATGCATCACAAAAGACCACATAGCCTTGCTCTGCCTCTAGAAAATTCGACATCGACATAGTTATCAAAATATGTTTTAGATCAAAAAAAAAGAACTCTGAAATTTATTATTCCAAGAGAATTTTACTCCCATCCGAGTAAGAGAAGTTAGCGAAGAATCTTAGTTTGAGAGGTCCCTAACAAACCAGTGATAATATCCGGCTAGGTCCAAGAATCTCTAAATCTCGAAGACATTTTTTGCTTTCTCCAATTTCATGACAACCTTCACCTTCTCAAGATCAAATTATATTCCTTGTTATTTCACCATGTGTCCCAAGAATTTTACTTCCCTAATCTAGAAATCACATTTAGAAATCTTGGCATAAATTCAGTGATTTCTCAATAAACTCTGAACTATTCTTAGATGATGCACATGATCCTTCTAGAAAATAGAGTAAATAAGGATTTCAACCATAAATACTACCATAAAGGTATCAAGATATGCATGGAAAATATTTTTCATCAAATACATAAAAACTACACGAGAATTGGTTATACCATGGGGAATAAAAAGGTACTCATAGTGACCATACCTGCTCTAAAAGGTTGTTTTTTGAATGTTAGATTATTTTATACTCAACTGATGGTATCTATATCGTAGGTCAAATATTGAGAACCATGTCATCCCATTAAACTCATCAAACAGATCATCAATACATGGAAACATATACTTATTCATTACCTAAATTTTATTGAGCATTTGATAATCAATTCAAAGGATAAGTGATCCATCATCAATCTTAGCAAATAGAATCAACGCCACCTAAGGTGGAACACTTGGTCGTTTAAAGCCTTTCTCCAGAAGATCATCCAACTAGGACTTCATCTCTTCCAATTCTGTTGTTTCCATATGGTTAGAGGGTATAGATATTGGTTAAGTAGCAGGAATTACGTCAATGGAAAACTCAACCTCCCTTACTGGTGGCAACCTAGAGAAGTCATAAGGAAACACATTGGAAAACTAGATGACAACTAGAGGGAGATAACTTCTTAAATATTACCACTCCATATCAAAGGAAAAAACCTAAATTAATTTCCCCAACTCCAGATAAGAAGGTCTAGCTCTACTCAACCTTGGGTCCCATTCTCCTTGAAAGACACGGAACACACCACTGGGTGAATTGAAGGAGACCCATAGAATATAACAATCAATTTGTGATTTATTGTAAATGATCCAATCCATCCTGAATATGAAATCAAGAGTTCTCTTGTCGAGAACTAGAAAACTATAAGAAATCTCAACATCTGATAGAGAGAAGATAAGAGAAAAACAATGGAGACCATGTTCTCTTATCATACCAAATGGTGTAGTAATATCCATTTCATAAGATAAAATATCTATAATAATATAAAGCATATTAACAACATGGGTTGAAATAAAATAATGAGATGCACCATTATCAAATAGATCATGCACTAATGATGAAGATATAGTGATGGTACCTCTTATGGTCACTAGACCCATATCTGCTTCCTCTAGAGACCCTTCCACTACATGAAGAAGCATCATTCCATATGGTTGTGGCTGGAACCCTTTTTCCCATGAAGCATATTATTTTTCGGTAGTTTTAAGAGGAGATAATGATCCTGTTACACTAAAAAAATAGAATAAATATGGAAGAATATCTATAAGTTCCTTGGATATCTATAGGAGCCATAGTTATTGGGTACCTTAGTGTAAGACCTATTTGAATGTCCCATCTATCCAAATTGGTATAAAATAAAAGGAAATCTTCCTGGTACTATAAGACATATTGAAAAAACATGTTGTTAATCATTCCCATGAGAATCATAATGATTTTACTTTCTATCAAAGGAACTTATACTACCATTGGGAGAGAAAGAAACTCCTGATAAACCTGACTTTCCATCTAGTTCCATTTCGACCATAAGCACTCTATCTAGAACATCAGCATAATAAGGCATCTTCAGCAAGAAACCTAAGAACGAATATCCTGATGAAGTCCCAACTCAAACCTTCAAGCCTTTATCTTCTCATTCGATAGAATCTCATTTGAAAAATGTAGAAGCCTAGCAAAATGATTTGAATACTCTTTCATAGTCCTTTGATCCTTCTCAAGTTTGAAAAAATCTATATATTTGGACAAAAATATTTATTCTATAAATAACTAGTTGGTTAAAATAACCTTCAAGTCTTTCCACTGTATGTCCTAATGATTCTTCACTATTACCATTGTGTCCCACCATCTTCATTTCAGTCATTGAACAATGAATCTGGAACACTTCACTTTGATTTCATTGGATGTGTCCAATAACCCAAAAAAATCTCCATTATTCTCAACCCCACCTCAGCCTCTTGAGAATCATTTGATTCCTTGAATGGTTCTAGATTCAAGTGAAGGAACTATTGAGAAAAAAATTTGAGAACTTCCCAGTGAGGTTCCACAACTAGAGCCTTAATGGGAATACAGGTGGTGCATGTCCCAGAGCTTGGATAGTGCACAAAATTACCTCTACCAGGTTTGGATCTATGATAGGATTAGCTCACTGAGTTTAAAAAAAATCTTCCTCCTAGATCTGATTCTCACATATTCTCAGATTCATTATGCTTCACAAAATTATCAGACAATAAAGAAGACATCATATTAACACTCAAATAGAGAAATAAGGAAAATTTATCCCAATAGATGGAAAACAATATTTGGAATTCACTCTATACAAATAAAAACAAGTAAAATACTAGAACTAATATACAAGACATCTTTCTCTAATAACCCATGTTGACTCATGGTTTGTTACATTGATATAGGGCCTAGCACTCAACAACAACTACCTCCTAAGTCCCGATAATATTTCATAGGTGCATACTGACTTCAATAAAAAATCTAAACCTGGAACTTTGATACCACTTTGTCACAAACCATCCCGAGTACCCTAGTAACCCGATAATCAAGACATACATAAAATATCTCAAAGGGTTTTCTCAATCCCCATGTTTTTTCATCTAGAACCTAGAAGCATTCAAAAATAAAGTGGGATTGATTTTATCACAAAAAAAGTTGAAGAAAAGGAAATAAAAAAGTATACATATCAAAGGAAACGCCATTGGGAGTAATATACCAAAAGTCAAATGGGTATAAACAAGTCCAAGTTATACAAAAAAGTACCAAAAAAGATGAAAAATTCCCAATTCCCAACTTAGATGAAACTCACCAAGTCTATAGCTCAATAATAAGAACCACCTCCAAGGGATCATGTTACCTTGCACAAAACTAGAAAGATATATTCAACAAACATCTGAAGGCACAAGTTAGGTGTGAGCCAAATATCAATAGAATTTCACTAAAATATTCCATAACAGTTTAAAATATTAAATTAACCAAGAAAGTGTGTTCAATTTAGAAAAAATAGATTAGGCATTTCAAAATAATATTTAAAAAATCATGATTTACAATTAAAAATATAGAAATACTTTAGTAATTAATGATTCACTTTTTAAACTGTGGAAATAAATTTTAAATGATGGAATTACCTTTAAACAAAAATTTCATTACACCAATGGAACTTTTCACAAAATGGATCAAATAAAAAATTTTATATAAAAAAATTTATAAATTAACAATTGATGTAAAATGCTTTATAAAGATGGCATATATACATTTGAAATGAAAAAAAAGAGTGTAACATGTTAATTTTACAAATAAATGTGATAGTTATAATATATAGGGACCTAACACTATGAAATGGAAAACATGTATAGATGCCATATTGGGACTAAAGCAAATGGGGCTCATCACCATAACCTAAAGGTTTTGATGTGATGATATGTAGTTTTAGATCATTGTAAGGCATAAAGTGATTCCCAAAATAACTCACTAACTACCTAAGGTGTGTATTTTCTCAAGTACAAAACAAATATGGGGAATTTATCTTAATAATTCTTAAAATAAAATTAAATCTTATTCTCTATTTCAAGTATTCCAATTTTACCTTTAAAAACCATAATGGGTTTTTAATCAAAAACATACCTTTTTACTAATATAGAACCATAAGGTTTCTATCAAAACCATTTTTAATCCATTTTTCACAAACATGGATTTGAAACCAATTCATAAAATTTCACAATACATTTTCACAAATTAAATTCAACAATTTAATTTTAAAAAAAAATCCATCTATTTCATAACAATCCCCCAGTTCAACAGAATTGGGGGTTTTTACAATTTTACATCAAATTAATTTCCCATAATTAAATCCAACTATTTAATTGAATCAATTTCCCTAAATACAAAAAATTATATTAATCAATTTAAATATCAAAAATAACCATAAACAAACCCCAATTCAATGGAAGTGGGGGTTTTCTAATTTCGTGCCAAAAACCTATTTTCCAAAAGCCCTGATTCAATAAAAATGGGTCTTTAATAACATCATTTAAATAAATTTAATACTAAGAAAGTAATTTTACTTAAATCGTCAATTTAATTTAAAACATCAATTTAGGGTTATGATGAATTGGGCATCGTAATGAAACAACCTACCAAAATCAACGGATCTCGCAATGCCAAACCATAATTGGGATTTGTCCATAAAGAATGACTATCATGAAAACAAAAATCAACCCTAGGTTTAACATCCCAAAATAGAGGGCATTAGATCCACAATTAAATATGGGGATCCATTGAACCCTAGAGTTAAGAATAGATATTGTGGGAGAACATGATCAGGATGAGGAAACTAACCATGAGAAAAATGAAGGTTGTTCTTCAAGATTTGGATCACTTTTGAGAAAGATATGAGGGACCAAAAACATTTATTAGGAGCTACAAGGATGGTAGAAAATGATTTGGGTTGATGGAGGTCCTTTAGGGACCTAAATGGGGGGTTTGGGAATTTTTAATCAAAAATGGATTAATGAAAAACTCGTATGCATGGTTTCCTAGGTATAGGTGAATGGTTTAGTCAAACCATGAACAAGTCGTGCACCTATTACAAATGGGCTTCATGGTTTATCTAAATAGGGCATGTGGTTAACTAATCCATTTGAAAGATTTGTGAATCCCACTATCTAGTTTTTTCCATTATGCTGTATCAAGGTGCACAATTTGGAAAACTATGCGCCAACCATGAACTTTTTTAGAAACATCCATAAATTTCAAAATTTCACCCAATTTAACCCCAAATTAAACCCAACCAAAGAAAGATAAAAAAGAGTTGTTTATGAATACCTGAAAATAGTAACAGGATGTTACATTTTCCATAAAAAACATTTTCTAAATAATTTTAAAAAAATTAGAGGAAAACAGAACTATTACTTGAAAAGTTTATGAATAAATAAAGTAAAGGAAAATAGGTTGGTTTATGATATATATAAATTCCCTAGTGGATACATAAACATAATAAATCTTGAATAATGATGAGATTGTGAAATAAACTCTTACCATTGTGGTAAATTTGGAATCATAACCCCCATGGTAAAATAACTTCACATGAAACTTTAAATACCATGAGTATAATGATATTAATTATATAAAAATAAAATAAAACGTGTATACACCATAAAAAAGTGTTGAATATGGCATATGTATCACAGAAGTAAAAGTGAGACAAGAAATCTATTATCTCATGTTTAGAATTGTAGTGTATGTCCTTTATCTTCTATAGAAGAAACTTATATAAATTATTTATATCTTAATAAACTTCTCCAGGTTTAATAACTTATAAATAACCATTTAATTCATTTATATTAATGACATAATTAATTACATAATAAGTTATGTCCACATAAGGTGTTTTGAGAACATTCATTTTGCAAATCCAAAAGTCATCATTATGTTGATCACAGTAAATGGGGTCATTATTCCATCATATCTAGAATAATAATCATGAAATAATTATAATTTTTTATATAAATTACATTTTTAACACTAACCATGAAATATTGTTATGAAAAATGAACTATGTTACAATCATTGAGATGGCAGGTTGTACGTACGTATAAGTAATGTTTCGATTTTTGAAAAACCATGGTGGAAAGAAGGTAAGTTTGATTTTAAATTTAAAAAATTATCTTTATATAATAAATATAATATTATTATTTTTAAATACACATAAATATATCATCCATGTGATGTGGTATTAAATAAGTAATCACGTTGCTTCATGAGGTGGTAATCCGTTGAACACGCGAATAATGTTATCATTTTTTAATAGATGGTATGATAAGAAATTATATGATATATTTATTTTATATAATGATTTATATTTCAATAATATCATATATAAACATCAAATACATCATCATGAACATCTATTAGAGGCGATGATGGAAAATTAATTACAGCGGTTTGTGAGGTGGTAGTTCGTCGTACACACAAATGATGGTTTTATTTAGCATTTGGTGGAAGTGTAGATGGATGTATGTTATTACATTAACATAATAACATACCCATTTATGTTAGATTCTGAGGTTATTATATCATCATGTTTGAATATTATTTTTAGTAGGTGTAAGAATAAACAAAAAACTCTTAGTTAAGAACGATAACTCATCTTCAGACCACCTCTTTAGGAGTATACCTAAAGCATTTCTATATTGGTTTTTTATTCAATCCATGGATTATAAGACATGATTAAGGAAGTGAGGAAGTTATTTTAGAAGTTATTTTCAGAACCAAAATTTTTTTTATGAGCTAAGTGGAGAGGATAGGGGTTTTCCTTTTATATGTGGGAGAGAGGACACACTATGATTTTTTAATAAAAAATATATATAACCACATTTTAAACACAGAAAAAAGATCCAAAATTTATCATTCTAAAACATTAGATGATATAAGGTCTAACAATGTCCATAAAATAGAAATTCTATAAGTTTATGGGTCATTTAAACCCTTATCTTATAGTTTAACCCTCAGTAAACTTGTTTTAACCTTAATTGGGTTAGTTAATTTTTATTGTTTTCAATATTCATTATGAAAAATTAATAATTTGAACTTATTATATAAAATAAATTATTATGATTATAAATATTTAATTCATTTTACCAAATTAATTTCAATTAATTGGAAAATTTTAATTTCAAATTAAACTAGTAAGCGTGAGGAAAAACGATTCTCCAAATAATAGTGTTCTTATGTGCAAAAACGTTTTATATAAAAATCAACATATAATTGATTATAATTACCTAAATTGAATTGTTTATAATATAATTAAACTAATATTAATTTTTAAATAATTTTAAGAAAATTTATTCTAGTAAATTCATTAAATTAAAAAGATGTTTTTCAATAAAAATAGTATTTTTCACTATTTATGGGAAAATTGATCTTTCCAAAAAAAATATCAAAAATTAACTATAAAATAATTTTTATTTGATGATTTTAAAATTGAATCTGTTTTTTCCAATAAATATTATAAAATTTTTAAAAACATATTTTAAAATAAGTGCACAAAACATGATGAAATTTTTTTTTTAGAAAAAATACAATTTTTAGAAAAACATTTCTTTTTCTTTAAAATGATTTTTATTTTAATTTATAATGAATAGATAACCAATTAATTTATTTATAAAAGTATAAAACATATAATTTTCCTAATTTTCTTTATTCTTATTCATACCCTACAATTTAAGAGTTTGGTTATAACAGTCACGTTTAAATAAGATTTTAATAGTATATCACATTTGGTTTAAACTCAATGTTGTTTGTAACGAAAGCTGTTAAAGAACTAAAATTTCTTTAAATATAAATATATTACAAAATATCAGTGTGTTCAAATATATATGATATTTATATCATGTCTTAAATTCAGTATAATATGGAATTATGATGAAATTTGAAGGATCAAAACAACTAAACCAAAACATACATGAAAAATGAAGCAGTTATTACCCAAAACGTGATTTTAACAAAGATTTGTTAATAAAAAGGTGATAAAAGGTTATAAGTAAATAACATATGGTATTATTTATTTATTATTATGGTTCTATAATATGTATATAATTAACTTATATTTATTATATTGGAATTTCAAACATGTATGAAGAAAGTCCAGACATAAGGTAAGAGATTTCTAGTCTCTCTTTTATTTATGGGATACATATGCCATATTCACCTATCATTAAATTTTTGGGGTGTATTTACGAACCATTTGAAATTTAATATCAATAATATACTTATTATAATTATATTTAATTAATTATTTGATTTTATTATTTAATGGGACTTATAATTCAATGTTACCAAACTGGTAAATGGTTTTCCTCTCACTTTTATTTTTGTGGGACACATGCCTTATTCACCATGTGTTTCATTTTTTGGTGTATATGCTACCCATGAATTTATGTTATGACTAATATAATGATAATTAAGTGATAAAAATAAAAATATAATGTTATTTTTCATGGTAATTATGATTCAAATGTTACTAAAGTGATATGTATTTTACGTTACAATTCGATTATTTATTGAGATTGTTTATGATTTTGTATCTGATGATGAAATATTATTATCTACCTCTCTATAAACTCATGAATTTTCTTATCCTATAGTTAATTTTATAGAATAAAAATTTTATTTTTAGTATCCTCTCTTTAAGAAAAAAATAATCCAAAATAATGTTTTAAATAAAATCAACTTTATTTCTCTCTTTAGTCGAACATATATTATATTTCAGGGCCAAGATTTCTAAAAAATGTCTTCAATAAAATATTTTAATACTCTCAAATTATTTATTAGATAAATTTTATCCCTCAATTGAATTTTAGATCAAAAAATTTCAAAGTAAACTTATTTTCATTTTCCAAATAAGGTACTTTTTTACTTTTGGACAAAGTGTGAAATGAATATTTTATTTTAACTTGTATAGTGTGAACATAATTTATCACAATAATAAACACTAAAATATTTAAAACATAAATTATAATTTTCAAAGATAATTTGAATGTAAATTTATTTTCACAACTTATTTGGGAATTTTTTTTATTTTAAAAAGTGATTTTTCAAAATTTAAAAGTTATTTTCCTTAAGAATGTTTTAATGATCTCTTATGGAATTTCTATTCATCAAAGACCTATAACATTAGTATTTATTTTGTTTTATTGGGGATATGAACCAATGGTACCATCATTGTTTTTTCTATAGATATTTTATGATAATAATGATAAGATTTTTATAAAACCCCTTTATTTTCCATAGGTAATTCTACGATTCATTGATGAAATGATTATGAAAGAAAATTTCTTTACAAGGGTTATGTAATTATGTGATTAATGTATTATGATATTATGGAACACTTATGTATGGTTTTCATTATGATATGGTTGGGACCTATATATCCCTAAAATTCATTGGATAAATTAGTATATCTCAAGATACAATTATGGGAAACAAGTTGATGTGCTTTACCCATGAGAAACAAATCAAAAATATTTTTCTGCCATGGGAAACAAGTTGAGTTTCTTGATCCTCTATAGGAAAAAATTTTTTATTTATAAACTATTTATATTTTATGGTCTCAATATTGAACCTTATCATGTGAAATGGTTTCTATACTTATGATGGTGTAATACTTTTTTGACATTTTCTTATGGTTCATGGTTAATTTTTGAATATTTCTCACTCTTACAATTCATGCCTTTCGAAATGATAAATATTTATGTTATGAATAATGTTTATGATCTTTGAAATATTGGTTATGAATTTTGTAAGTTATGATCATTATCTCATGCCATTATAATTATCTTATTCTTTCATCTGATCACTGATTGATATCTCCCATATTTACCCTTACTAAGAATCTGAGCTAACCCTTTCTTATGTTTCATTTCCCTATGTCATGGAGAAAGGTTTTAGGTGAGATATTTCTATAAATTATACTAAATGGGAAGATATTTATGGGTTATATTAAATATATTTCATGGAATAATAATATTGTGTATCTAGTCTCTATAGACACTAAACCTTTATGGTCCTCATATGTTTATTTGTGAAATTAATTGAATATTCATCTAAAAAGGTGTAATATTTATGTATGAAAATAGTATTTCATTATACTTAGTATCATAATATAGGTTTAGTTATCCTTTGGAAGCTAGGGTGATAAAAATTTAGTTATAAACCTAGGTATAAGTTAAGTATAAGTCTGATTATAGGAAAGTATCCTAGAATATTGGTGAAGTATAGAGCGAGTGGTTTACAAGAAATTATATCCTTGTATGGATACTAAATTGGATGTGAATATGGTATAGTTTTACCTAGGAGAAATATCTTAAAAAATTGTTAATTAGGTTTTGACTTAATCATCACTTGGTGAATGACAATGGGCTTTTCTGCACACCTGGTTTGATACTCCCAGAGAATTTTTTTTTGGAAATTCACAAAATATTTTCAAACCATCATAATGTTTTTTAATATATGATGACCATGGATGAACTTTGTTAAACCTATGTTTTTAAATGATTAAATGAAGGTTTCATGATTTATACATCCAATAAATGATATTTCATGATTGATCACTCTGATCAAATATACCGGATGGTCAAGCTAACCATTTTGGTTTTAGTATGGAATTAAAGGTAAAATGATTAATTTTAGTTGGTAATAGGTAATTAAAAATATTGAATTACATTATTTGAGATTAAATATATAAATTCATGTATATTATGAAAAGTATCTATGAATTTTAATTCTTATCCTATATTATTAAACATTGAGTTAGTGTTCAAAACTCTTATAGGTGTGATGGTCAAATATCAAGTATATAATCCCTATCAGATTTATGTTTGTGTGAAATTAATACCTAAAAATATTTTGATTCACTATTTTTTTTAAATTTTATTTGATTCTAGGAATATATTGGATTTCATTATATGGTCCCCACATCAATTAATAAGGAATATAAGTCACATTTGATATTCCAAACCAATCTTTGATCATCTATTAGTATGATGATAAATATGAAATTTCATTAGAGATCACATCCATTATAGAAGACATAATTTCTATTCAAAATGGGTGTTTATCACATATGGTTGGGTGGAACTCAATATTTATGACATGCCTATTTTTTTGGGCGTTTATTGATGGCTTTCCAGAATATTTTTCTAGTATTCCATTAAATCATGATGTTTAATTCTCAATAGAGATCATACAAGGTTCTAGACCTACTTAAAACACTTCATATATAATTTCCACAATAAAGTTGTAATAATTGAAAAAGAAACTCCAAGAGAAAGTTGAAAAGGGATTCCTTTTTCTAAGTGTGTCATGTTGGGGTGCATCAATTCTTTTTCTTAAGAATAAATGTGGATCAATGTGACCCTAAAAATATTTTTTAGAACTTAACAAGATCAAAATCAATAAAAAGTATCTTATTCACCATATTGATGATTTTTTTATCAAATTTATGGTGTTAAATACCTTCCCAAGTTTGAACTTCGTTCTAGATATCATTAATTGGGGGTCAAGGAGTAGGATATACCTAATATATAATTTCATAAAATCTATGGACACTATGAATTTAAATTAATTCCATTTGGTCTTCATAATTCCCCTCATTATATTCATTGATTTAAGGAGTATAGTATTTATATAATACCTTGATCATCTTCTCAAAGTCATTATAGACGATATACTTATATATTTAAATAAAAAGTAAGAGCATTAAGATCACTTAGGGATTGTACAGAAGACCCTAAGGAAAGAGAAAATGTATGTGAAATTTACTAAGTTTGAATTTTGGATACAAAATAAAATTCATTATGTAGTCATGTAATCTCAAGAGAGGGTATATCAGTAGATTGATTAAGTATAGAAGTTATTGAATGTTGGTCTCGACCAACCAATGTGTCTAGGATATGAAGTTTTTTTTTGTTTTTATGGATTCTATTGATGGTTTTTTTTATAATTTATAAAGACTATATAATCCACACAACTACTTAACATAGAATGGATCCAACTTTAGATAGATGGACGTATTCATGTAAAATATCAAGGAACTAAAGAGAATGTTTTCAATGAACCTATACTTACATTTACCTATAGTATAGAAGGGTTTATAATATATAGTGATGCATCAAAGAAAGGATTGTAGTGGATTATAATGAATAATTACATGGTTATATATTATGCCTCCTGAAAATTGAAGGTTCATGAGGAACATTACCCAACTCATGATTTGGATTTAGCGGTGGAAAATTTTGAAATAAAAAAATTGTGGAATTATCTTCACTAAAAAGGGTGTGATATATATATATCATAAAAATTTAAATTATATATTAAAATTTAATTTGTTGAATATGTACCAGAGAAGATGGTTGGAACTGATTAAATATTATGATGTCTCAATACATTACCACCCTGGGAAGGAAAACAAGGTGGTTGATGTTCTGAGTCAAAAGGATAATCCCAACTTATCTATAATGAGGATAAAAAAGATCCAATATTTTTGGACATACAAAAGATGGATCTTGAAATATTTAAGGAACGGGAGAAATATTATCTTTATCAAATGAGTATTCAACCATCTATCCATGAGTGGATAAAAGAGGTGTATAAGGATGATGTGGAGATACCAAATAATGTGAGAAATTTCTTGAGTTCAACCTTGATTATGATGGAATGATGAGGTTCATGAACCATGTTTTTGTCCCCTGAATGATGTTTTGAAGAAGTTTCTATTATAGGAAGCACATTTTTCTTCATTATTTATTCATCTGGGAAGTATAATGATGTATATATATTTGAAATGGTATTTCTAATGAGATTTCATGAAAAGAGATATCATTGATTTTGTATCTCGATGCTTGGTATGTCATCAAGTTAAGGCTAAGAGAAAAAATTCTAAGGGGATGTTACAAACATTATCCATAAAAAATGTAAATGGGATAACATCAACATGGATTTGGTTTTAAGACACCCCAAAATGTCTAAAGGGAACAATATAATATAGGATATATTTGATCACCTTATAAAGTCATCACACTTAATTTCTATCAAATAATATTTCTCTATTTATAAAATTTCTGTGATATATATTAAGGAAGTGGTAATGTTTCATGAAATACCATGTTGTATTATATCTAATCAGGATCCAAGGTTTACCTTGAAGTTTTGGTGGAGTCTTTATCAAGATCATAATGTTGAGTTGAGTTCCACCACTGTTTATTATCCTGAAAAACATAGTCAATATGAGATAATTATCTTAACCATAAAGTATACACTAAAATATTTTTATTTGTATTTGAAAGGTGGTTGGGATGAACACCTTACTCTATTCAAGTTTTCATACAGTAATAGATTTCACTCAATTATTCAGATATTGCCTTATGAAGCCCTCTGGAAAGAAGTGTAGAACTCCAACATGTTAGAATAAAGTTGGAGAAATAAATTTATTGGTACATAAGCCAGTGGAAAAAATAGAATAGAAGGTTAGATCCATTTAGAAACACATAAGGGCATAACATTTTCAATAGAAAATTTATGCATATAATCATCGACATGGCCTAGAATTTGAAGTTGGTGAGAATATATTTCTACAAATTTCTCCATATAATAAGGTTATAAGATTCTATAATAATAGAAATATAATGTCAAGGTACATTTTTACTTTACAAATTCATAATCCTATTGTGATTAAATCATATATATCGGTGCATCCACCGAACTTATCTCAGGTCCACAATGTGTTTCATGTATCTCTCATGAGGAAGTACATACTTGATCCATCACATGTACTGAAATCAGAGGTTGTACCACTAGAGCATGATATTTCAAATGAATAATAACTGGTGTATAATTTTTATCATAGATAGAAATTTCTATGAAACAAGACCACTCACTAGGTAAAATTTTTGTATAAAAACCACCAATTTATGGAAGTTGTATTGAAACTTGAGGATGTAATGTGGTGAAGGTGTCCTTGGTTTTTTATACTAGGGTTAAGGAATTTTGAGGGTAAAATTAATTTTAAGGGGGTAGAATGTAAGATCATGAATTTTTTATGAAATATTTGTTTCAAATAGATTTATTTTCCTCGATGGTTTGTAAATCATGAAACACCGAGTTTAAACGAACCGCAATATACTATTTATATTATTATTTAAATGTCATCATTATAACCTATATGTTAAACATGGTAATATGAATAGGAATAAAAACATTTTTAAACTTAAGTGTAATAGTTATAAATAATTAAACTATATTTATAAAAATTACTCAATTTTTAGTAAATTCTTAATATGCTTCGAAAATACCATTTTTTAAACAAATTTTTTTATTTTTATGAAAAAAATAGTAAATTAATTTTTAACACTTCTAGAAAATTTATTTTAAAAAATAAACTTAATTTTTAAAATATACATACCAAAATTATCTTTGAGTGAATTTTTGATATTTTTTTTCAAAGAATAATTTTTTTATGAATAATAAATAAATAGTGATTTTTAATAAAATAATTGCATTTTCATTTTAAAAATTTATAGGATCCGTTTTATTTTTAGATGATCTTAAAAGTAAAAGTTTTTAAATTATATATATATATATATATATTAATCTAATTTATTTAGTTGGAATAAATTTCATATTTAATTTATATAATATCTTTTTGTACTTATGAAAAAAATTTCTTTGGAAAACATATTTTTCATCACATCTATGGGTTTTTTCTCAAATTAAATTTTGGAACTTCTATGATTAGAATTTGAAAAAATTTATTATATATTTGGAATCATAAAATTAATATTATATAATAATTTCAATATAATTTTTTTTCATAATGTATAGTGAAAAAAGTAAAAAATAATTAATGTGGTTAAAGTTAAAATGGGTTTACCTGGGGGTTAAACTAAAAAGATAAGTGTTAAAAGGACATTAAAACTTATCCAATTTATATTTTATGTACGTATTTAGACCTTATATATTATAAGGTTTAGTAATTATCCAATTTGGATCTTTCTTGTAATTGAAAAACATGGGTATAACTTTTTCTTTTCAAAAATTTCAAATGTGTTCTCTCCTATATCTATAAAAGGCCACCGCCTATCCTCTCATATCAACACTTCAGAAACCATTTAATTTCGATCACATCCAAAAAAAATTTCTTACTTCACTTACCACGTCCTATGGTCATTATTTTGATTAGGAAACCCCCCTAATAAGGATTTTGGAGCAAACCTAAAGAGGTTGTCTGAAGAAGAGGTATAGTCCTCAACCATGTGTTTTAATTTTACTTCTTCTTCCACCTCCTTAAAATATTATTAAATTATTCTGATATAATAAAATAATTATTTCCCACATATTGATATGTTTTTATGTTAATTTGATAACCTATATCCATCTCTTCCTCTATCAAATGAGAAACAAAACTGTCGATTTTGTGTACGGTGGACTACCGCATCGTGAACTAATTTAATTCATTTTCCATCACCGCCTCCCATGAATAGAGATAATTATGGATTTAATTTATATATATTATATTTTTGACATATTTATAATATTGTAATTATAATATCAAATCTACCTTATTTCCTTCTAATCCATTTGAAAATGATAACACCGTTTATGCGTAGGTGTGGACTACCGCCTCCACTGAGCTATATGAAATATTTTTCATTTTATTTTTACATTGATGGTAATAAGGATTTATTTTAGGAGTATAAATGATATATATAAAATAATAATGATTTTTTAGTGTTATATTAATAATTACCATTCTTTCATTTCATCCATTGATAAAATGGAAACAATGTTTTTTCATATGTACGACCTGCATTCTCTATGAATGGATTAATTCATTTTCTATATCTAATTTTTATTGAAGATTATAAATAAATATATAATTAATATGTATTTTATTTATATAATTATTAAAATAAAAAATATTTTGGAAATATTGTGAATTTGAAAGGACTAAAATTACTAAACAAAAACATATATGAAAAATAAATCATTTATTACCCAAAACATGATTTTAAAAAGGAATTGTTAGTAAATGGGTGATAATTTTTTTAAGTAAATAAAATAAGGTTTGATATATATGTGTATTTTTATGAAATATATCTATAATATAACTATATTTTCTATACATGAGTTTTGAATCTGTATGAAGAAAGTCAATACATAAGGAAAGGGATTATAGTCTCTCTTTTATTTCTGGGAGACATATTCATATTCACCACTTAATTCTTTTATATGGTTTATGTACTACCCCCTTTACATTTTATATAATGAATCTAATTATTTTAATGATATTTAATTTTTTATTTTATTTCATTCTTTAATGTTACTTTCAATTCAAAGTTACCAAAATGGTAAGGTATTTTAATCTAACTTTTATTTCTATGGGACACATGCCTTATACACTAATTTTTTATTTTTTGTGCATATTTACTGACCATTAATTCCTTTTATGATCCTTATCATGATAATTATGGGATATATATATCCATATAAGTTACTTTCTTTTATGGGGATTGTGATTTAAAAGTTACTGAAGTGGTAAGGATTTTAGGTTATAATCCCATTGTTTAGTGGGATGGTTTATGATTATGCTTGTAACTATGAAATTTTTTAATATACCTCTCAATAAACTCATGAATTTATTATCCTATGGTTATTTCTAGAGAATAAATTTTTTCCTTTCAATATCTTCTTTTTAAGAACTAAAGAGACCAAAATAAATTTTTTTATGAAAAAATGACTTTATTTTTCTCTCCAATCGCACATCTATTGTCTTCCATGTTCATGTTTTCTAAAAAATGTTTTTAAGAGATGTTTTTACATATCTCCAATGATTTTTTAAAGTCATTTTTACCAATTATTGACTTTTCTACATAATTATTTCAAATTAATCGTCTTGTCTTTTTCGGAATGATGTATGTTTTAATCTTTACCAAAGTGTGAAAGGAATGTTTCTTTTTTACTTGTACAGCATAAAATGAATTTTCCACCATATTAAACCCTAAATATTTTAAAGATTAATTTATAATTTTCAAATATTATTTTCAATGAAGATAATTTATGGAGATTATATTTTCATCATTTTTTGATATGATTTTCAATGATTTAATCTCATACACTTTTTCAATTTGAGCTGATTTTCATGATTTTAATATTTTTGGTGTGTGTTGGGCTAAAAATGGAATGTTTCTTAAATATGGATTTTTTAAAGATTTTCACATCAAGGGTTTTTTCTTAATTTCATTAAATATATAATTCCAAATTAAATTATTATTTTTTTAGAATCCTCGATTTATTTCCTTAATTTTTCTCTTCTAGATGAGGTACTGATTCGAGCATATAGTAGCCTTAAAAAATCAATGATGTTCACGATTTTTATGGGCGGACAGCATAGACCCCACTACAGTAATGGAAGCACATATCAGTCTACACTCATCCAATTAATTTGATTCTACTTGGAGATTAAATATGACTCAATTTATTATTCACAAATTAATTTTCATGGAGTTTGGAATCCATTATGGGGGATGTTGAACAAACTCAATTAAAAGAAGCTTCTTGGAAATTTTATCCATAAAAACAACCTCCAATAGAAAAATCATAACTCATACATGAGGTGTCTAGTTAAACTTAAATTTTTAATGTTTCTTCCCAAGACAATTATAACCATATTTCATGAAGTATCCAACATGTGAAAAAGTCGTTTTCGTGGTCATTAATACATGATATGTTAAATTTTGAGATTCTACCTAGACAGAATAAATGCTTGGAATAAAAAGGCCATAACTCCCTCACCAGAGTCCAAATACGCTGGACTTTTTAGGGTGGACTACAAAGGAAATTTTGAAGATATTTGATTAAGGTAGAAAGGATTTTCTTAATCATTAATTGGGGATTCAATGTGAAAACTTGTGAAGTAAAAAACTGCCTATAAAAAGAGAGGAGCTCCCACATCTCAAGGCATTCTATTCCATCCATACTTCCTCCAATCAACCAGAGAGGGAAGCATTAGATGACAGCCGTATTTAGATTTATTTATTATTTTTATTTTATTTTAATTTCTCCCCTCTCCCTCATCATCTCAACTACCCCATGCACAGAGGGTTAGTGTCATTGAGTGATTGGGATTGGTGAGGATGGACCGATGTGCTTGCTTGAGTTCTTGTGCTTTAATTAAATAATATCCCTTCCTCTTTCATAATCTGGTTTCAATTATAAATTTAGTTTTAAATTTCGAATGCAGTTGTGTTAGGTTTTAATTATATAAATTTATATTTATTTTTTTTATGATCACATCTCCCTCCACCCAATTCTAATCTGTATATGGTGGAACAGATTAGGGTCGGGTGGTGAGAGCCCAATGGTAGTTTGCACATGTGTATGGTTTCATGTGGAATATTGGTTTTTTTAGGGAACAAAAATTCATGGTTAGGGATTAATCTAATTAATCTAGAAAACCATTTACAATCATACAAACATTGGAATAATGATAGAACAATCTATGGTTATGGATAAAGAATATTCTCATCACATCCATTTGGCCTAGGCGGAGAGAGCACTCGGTAGACAAATCACTCTCTAACTAGATAATGGGAAAGGGGGGGGATTTGGAAACCATGATAGCAGAGCACTGGATCTAGCCAAACCCACTCAATCACCATCTTTCTCATTTTTTTTAAAATTGATCAAATCAATCTTTTTATTTCCCACACATCATTCAAAATTAATTAAAACCAATTGTTTTCATAAAACCATTAAAAAGTGACATCCTTGTTTTGGGTGCACTCCTCTTCATAATACTACCTAGGATCAACTACTATACTATACTTAGGTAATTAAAATATTGTTTTTCCATTCCCCATGACTAGTGTGCATCAAACATGGCATTATTGCCTAGGAGGTAGTGCCTCAAACCCCTTTAAAAACAATTTTTTCTCTTTTGAATGACCCGTAGTTCAAACCACAATTTAATAGAATTGTATCTAGAAATTGAACGAACAATAACCAAGCTGAGAAAGAGAAATTTGAAAATAGAGTTCAAAGAAAGTAGTCTCAGGGATTCAAGAAATAGTGAACACTTTGATCCTATAATAATGGATAGAAATCCCAACCAAACTTTGTTCGATCATTGCGCACCATAATTCGCTAACTAACAAAATCAACTATCTATCCCTGCCTTAGAAAATAATTTTGAATATCACATTAACATGATTAAAATTCTTCATAAATTATATGGTCTTGTAGGTGAATACCCCAACATACATATCCAGAAATTTTTAAATGTGTACTCTAGATGCAGACCCCGAGGTGTTGTGGAATAATAGGTAAATCTGAGGGCATTCACCATCTCACTCAAGGGAGAAGAAAATGAATGGTTGTGTAGTCTACTGCGAGGAGAATTCTAAGACTGGGAAGATCTTCAAAGATACTTCATGAAAATGTTTTTATCCACATCTAGGTGCATAGTTATCTGAAAAGAGATCTATGTTATTCACTAATCGACTGGGGAAATACTTTATGAGTACTGGGAGTGATTCAAGAAGCTCTTCCCCAGCTTTCCACATCAAACTTTAGAAGAACACAATTTCATTGTTTACTTCTATCAGGGATTGCTTGAAAATGATAAAAACTTTCTAGATGATTCATATGAAGGATCTTTGATTGACAAGTCACCAGAGGATGCTAGAGGACTGATTGAAAATACTTCACAAAACACACAGCAGTTTGGCACCATAGGTATGAGCACCAGAGGCATCCATGAGATAAAGACTTCTGATTCTTCCTCACCCTTACTTGAAGAAACATTGAAGTAAATTACTAGTGTTATGAGAAAAATTGTTGTGAACCTAGTGAAGGAACAACAAGGCCTGAGTTTGGTATGTGGTTTATGATCTTCTACTTATCATTACACTAATCAATGTCCAGAAGTGCAGGAGACATGTCACAAACCAGCCCGGGTCGATCCTGAACCGGTCACCCAAGCCGGTCCGCGGCAAGTCCCGAGGGGCGTTCCCGATCCCCCTGGGATGGCAACTAGTGCCGAGAATCAAAAATTTGATCATTGTGAACGATTTTAGCCCAACAAAAGAAAACAGAACATAATAAATAAACACTAATAGCGGAAAAGAAGTAAAAGCCACATGACCACGTACCTCCATGTGACCTCTCAGGTCACCACCCAACTAGAGAGAAACCTCGCTCCAACACTGAGCGACTCAAGCCGGAAAGACCTGAGCAAGGGAAGACCTGCAACTGAAATGATAATATAGGCGTGAGCATTAAAAATGCCCAGTAGGTAAGCCAAAGTAAACCACTGAATCCAAATGTTTCCTTTCCCAAGCAATCCGTTGACACAGGTTTTAAAAAAAATACAATTATAAAAATAGATTTTTCACATTTAAAAATAAACAACATGTTTTCCCCATTTGAAAACCCAACGCACACTATAAATCACTTCCAAAACCATTTCCTTCTTTATAAACAAATCCAAATACAAATAATACCACAACTGTGCTAGAAAGGAACAGGTAAACAGTACAGGTTGAAAACATACCAGTGAAACAGAAAGTAACCAAGTAATGCAAGATGAAAGTAGTGCAAAAGGACACAAGTAACACTATAAGCTGTAAAGAATAACTGAAAGTAAACAATCAAGGAGAACAAGTAACCATGGGTGATCCTAAACATCCCTAGAAAACCCCTGGATGTACTCGGGTTCAGACTACCTGCCGGCGTGGTACTCCATAGTCAATAACCAACGGGCCGCCCTAATAGCCAACCAGTGGCACATACCTCCTGGCCTGTCCACAACTCCAGGGGGTACTAACCCGTCTAATCAGGGTTAGCAAGAAACCGTCACTCGATAATCTACAAGACGCCCAGGAACCCATGGTGGTTTTTGTAACACTGTGTAAGTGGGAGACCCTCGCACGCGTGACTCATCTCACCGCACTTGCCAACCCCTTACATGGACATCGCTACACGACAACCCTCGAAGGGAAGTCCCCCTGTAGAGATTCCCTCACAAGTACGTATATATATATATATATGTGTGTGTGTGTGTATAATCACTTCACATTTAATAAAGTTCCAATCGGGCCTTCACGTCATTTAATTATCAAAACCACTTTATAAAAATACCTGAAGTCGCCAAGTGAGCACTCAGTTTTTTACAAAATCAAATGACTTTATACGAACATTTCACAATATCTTTTTCAAAAACTCAAGCGCTTCTTTTGTATTAAATAAAAGGCCAAACGGGCATATTTTCGTAGATTTTTTTTAAACCAGTTTAATGTGTCTCATGAAGAGGAAAAAACATTTTGAAACCAATAACCATTTAGAAAAGTCGAGATTTCGAGAAAATAAAAATAAAAAAAATAAAAAAAAAATTGTAACAATTTCAAACACCATCTTCATTTGAGGGCACATCCATGTGTGCACCTGGTGCACCCATGGATGTGTCAACATCCAATGGTGTTTCAAACCTGCAAAGGGGCACGACAACATTTCCAAATAATACTAAATTTCATAAAACTAACCAGCACAGGATAATAAGATCCAAGAATGATTCTTTCTTTACAAAAAGAAAACACCGCTCAAGATAACCAATGATAACATAAGAGAACATAGGCACATAGTTCCACCTTAGCTGGAAATGCCTAAATAGGTGCACTATATAAACAATAAAAGTGCATGACAACATCTAGTGCACAACTACCTTGGCATAAATTATAATTGCTTTAAGCTTAAATTTTGAACAAAAACTATAGATTTTAAAACACCAAAATAAGCCGCGCAAGGATATCATAAACACGCGAATCATGGAATAAAATTTATTTAAAACAATTCAAGCATCAGCAGAGTACCTCGGAAAGGAAAAAGTTGAATTCGCCTACCACAAACACGGAGCGGACGTGATGGAACCCCAACGGAAAGTAGGACAATCCTTTGCGGACAAACTGTGTACGCTGAACAGTGGAAAAAGTACACGTCACTCAACCCGCAATAGAAAAAGGGTTAATTCTAATTAAATAAAAACACCAAGATGGAATAAAAAGGAAAATAAATAAATTAATTAATTAATTAATAAACAAATAAGCAAATAAATGAATATATAGATAAATAATAACATAATAGTAATAACAATCATAATTATAATAATGTGAAAACAATAATGGTGATAACAATAACATCATAATAATAATATCACAATATAATAATAATAATAATGATATAATAATAATGACAATCATAATATGGCATGAATATAATATAATAATACAATAATAATAACAATAATAATATAATAACAATAATAATAGCATAATCATAATAATGACCATAACATAACAAAATAATAACTTAATAATAATAATAATAATAATCATCATAATAATATATTAATAATACTAATATAATAATAATAATAACATACTTTAATAATAAGAATAACATAACAATAACAATTTAATAAGTATAATAATAATATAACAATAATATAATCACAATAATAATAATATAATGATAATAATAATAACTTAGCATAATTATAATATTATAATATAATAATAATAAAAATGATAAGATAATAGTAATAATAATTATAATAAAAATAATAAAATAATCATAATAATAATATAGCAATAATAATAAAAATAATAACTTAATAACATGATAATAATAATAATAATAATAATAATATAATAATAATAATAATAATAACATAATAATTATAAAATAATTATAATATTATTATTATGATAAAAATAATAAACGTTATATAATATTAACATAAAAATAAAAATAAAAAACAAACAAACAAACTTACAGCGGAGGGGGGGTTGCGGAGCAGCGGGGTGAGGGAGGAGGCGGCAGGCGGGGTCGCCGGACGGAGACGGCTGGAGGCGGGCGCGGTGACGGGCAGGGGTCGGGACGCCGGAACGGCGCGGCGGGCGGCGCGCAGGGGAGTCGGCGGTGGGAAGCAGGCGTGGCAGCGGTGCGGTGAAGGAGAGGTGGAACGGGAGGGAGAGCAGGGGAGAGGGCGGCCGGGCGCGGTGCGCGGGACGGGGAGCGGCGGAGAGGCCGCTAGGCACGGCGGGGTCGCGCGAGGGAGACGACGACGGGCCGGTCGTGCGGAGGGGTTGGGGACGGCAGCGGCGAAGAGGGCCGGGGAAGCCGGGACAGGGGGAGAGGGAGCCGGGACGGCGGCTGGGTGCAGGGCGCGGCGGAAGCCGGCGTGGCAGAGGGGAGGACGGCGCGGCGGGGCAGTGCCGGAGTAGGCAGAGATGGGGAGCAGGGACGCCAGGAGGCCGCGGGCACCGTGGGAGGAGAGGGGCGGGGGAGTCGCGCGGGGGAGAGAGAGAGGGGGGGGGCTGCGGGAAGAGAGGAGAGAAGGGAGAGGGAAGAGGCGGCTGGGTAGGTTTAGGGTTAGGGGGGTTAAAAAAACTATATATATATATACATATATATATATACATAACCAATAATAATAATAATAATAATAATAATAATACTAATAATAATAGTAATAACCTTATAATAATAATAATAACCATAATAATAATAATAAAAGAATAAATAAAAGAATAAAAACTAATCTTTATAATAATAAAAATTTATAATAATAATATTAATAAAAATCTATAATAATAATAGTAAATAAACTTTATAATAATAATTAAAAAAAATTATTCAATTATAATAATAATTATTCTGATCAAATATTTAAAATAATAAAATCATTTAAAAAAATAACACACATATATATATTTATACATATATAGATATATATATGTATATATAAACATAAATACAATAAAAATTTATATATAAACATATATAGACATAAACTTATATAAGCATATATATATATATATATACATATATAGACATATATATATATATACATTACTACACACATATATAAACAAATATAAGAACACAATAATGATAACACAATTCAAATAGTGAGAGTAGTAAAATGTCAACGTAAATACTTTAGTATTTAAAACGCCAGGTGAGCACATACTCACCCGGGCCGAATGCACGGTAACTGCTAGCGATGTGGTGACCGCGCACCGGGGCGAAACCACCAATCGCAATTAATCTTCGAAAAATTTAAATCGGGACCAAGAAAAGAGAAAAATAAAGGTACCGGTGGTCGGGGTGTGACAATTCTCCCCACCACAGACACTTTCTGCCCCCAGAAAGTCACCAGGCCACAAGTCAGCCAAAATCCAAGTCTATGCCCAAACAGAACTAAAGGAACTGAAGAAAACTAAGATTCTCGGGGATGACCTTACTCTACACAGGTCACACCCGACCGATTCAAGAGAAAACTGAGGTCCGAGGTTGAGGGGAGAACACGAAGGGGTTCTCCCCACCACAAGAGCTCAACTTGTGCAGGAAAGTTGACCATCTAAATAGACAACCCTAGGAAAAAAACAGGGGGTCGACGCGGGAACTCCCAACCGGTTTAAACCAACTCTTATAGCACGAGTGAAAAACAACACCTTCGTTGAAACGTTGAACCCATGACCAAAGTCAACGGCCTTCAACACTAGGGGGAAAACCCATGGAAAAGATTTAACCAGACACCGAATCGGAAACATGACCCATTGAAGTCCACGAAACATAACCACATCGGATAACATAACTAAAACGAGGTCAACCCACACGAGGGTCAAACACACTTTTAAGAAGGACACATGATTTAGAATATTACATTTACACGAAAAGTTCGCTTAGATTATCATAGATCAAGTCCATCATCACTTTATAGAAAAACAACGCATTTACAACGCTGTTGGAACTTTAATAACAGGAAAACATATATGAAAAAAAAATTAATTTCTCCACCGTCAATACGGAAAACAGAACCAGGACCAAGGCTTCACAACCCTGGGAACTCCTGACTGCGCGCGAGCTTCACCCCAAGACCTGTGGTTGGGGCTCTGATGGCTGAAGCATCTTCTACCTCACAGTCAGGTACTGACGTTCTCCCATTACGGCGTCCTCTTCAAGCGACACTTCCTGCAAAACTTCTCCAGATGACCCAGATAGCCGCATCGATGACACGTCTTCGGAGGGTTGCGACAAGACGGCTTTAAATGCCCGAAACGACCACACTGATAGCACACCACTGAACAATATGATGAACTGGAAGTTGGGACCAAAGGGAATAACTCCTTAGGAACAGGTATCTCTGGCGCCTTTTCCTCGCCAGAGGGGGGACTCTTACGAACAACAGGGGACGCTGAATTATTAACCACCCGCACACCGGAAACTAACTCAGCCAAGAAAGCTTCCTCCACCAGCTTCTCGAAACAAAGGTCTTTAGAAGGGAGGACTCGGTCCTTGATCTCTGGACGAATACCCCCAGTGAAAAGAGAGACCTTCATGAGCTCATGCGATGCTACCTTTGGAGAAAAGGAAATCAGTTCCTCGAAATGGTCAACATATGCCTTCACTGTCCGTTGGCCTTGTTGAATATGCACAAGCTCTCTCTTTTTCTCCAACTTCACTTCCTCAGGTACAAACCATTGGATGAAAACTGTTTTAAATACATCCCACGTCATTTCACATTGAGTTGGTGATGGGGTAACCATCTTCCACTGGTTCAGAGATGGACCCTCGAACAACTTCATAATTGCACGAACCTTAACATTATCGGGAGTTCCCAACGTTCTAAATACACGCTCCACTTCCTCGAGCCATTCCACTGCCCTTAACGGACCTTGATCACCATGGAGAATAGGCAAAGTCTGAGAAGGACCAAAAACTGGGCATGACTTTTCTGAATCCTTAGAGACCTTTCTGGGCGGCATTTTCTGAGCGACATATAAAACACAAGGCCAAAACCAACATCAAACCGAAGCAACATCAATAAAAGCACCTTCATCAAAAACAGTCAGCACAAGACCAAACAAACACAAACACAACCCAAAATAAAGCCTCCTTTTTATTTTAGACTTTAAAACCACCCTCTTTCTAGACTGCTTTCCAAAACCAATCCATTTTCAAACCAAAAACCTTCCAAACTCGTTTCCCCTTTTAAACCAATTTAGAAAACAAGGTCAAGCGTTAAATTTCAAATACACACCCAGGTAATCTCATGACCCGTTGCACATGTCATTATCCACATTCCATTCATACACGCATCAACACACAATTTCTATGCATTCTCTCACATGTGCAAACGTTCATTAAGAAAAACCGAGGTTTCACCCCAAGCCATTCTGAACCAACTCCAAGCAAACAAAAGATTTCCAAATCAAGAGATTTCAGTTTTTAAAACCCATTTCATACCTTTAAAGTCTTTTAAAAGAAAACAGTCCAATTTTTCAAAACTTTTTTTTTATTTCCAACAACGTACTTACACAGACTAAAACAAAAGCAGCATCCAAATTTTCATAAATCACTGAAATGAGGGACTAGTAGTCACGCTCAACTTGGCGACATGGTAGTGGGCCATGTCCCAAGTCAGCGTCGACCACTAGGAGGAATTCAAACCATGTACTCAGACTCCACATGGGTCACTACTGCATGTGAAATCGTGATGTAACGTCGGCTTGCCTCCATTATCATCTCTCAATCCAAAACAAACCAGAAAGAGATAAAGACACAATTCCCGAACTACCCCTGGTAACTCGAGGATCAGTGCGAGCAAGAGTTCACGAAGCTCTTCCCGTACCTACCCCTCGAGTTCCGACAGTCCTAATCTCCTTCTACCGGACAACCCAAATAACAAGAACCACCTCTGATACCATTTTGTCATGAACCAGCCCGGGTCGAACCTGAACCGGTCACCCGAGCCGGTCCGCGGAAAGTCCCGAGGGGCGTTCCCGATCCCCCCGGGATGGCAACCAGTGTCGGGCATCAAAAATTTGATCGTTGGGAACGATTTCAGCCCAACAAATGAAAACAGAACAGAATAAATAAACACTAATAGTGGAAAAGAAGTAAAAGCCACATGACCATGTTCCTCCATGTGACCTCTCAGGTCACCACCCAACTAGAGAGAAACCTCGCTCCAACACTGAGAGACTCAAGCCAGAAAGACCTGAGCAAGGGAAGACCTACAACTGAAATGATAATATAGGCGTGAGAATTAAAAATTCCCAGTAGGTAAGCCAAATTAAACTACTGAATCCAAATGTTTCCTTTCCCAAGCAATCCGTTGACACCGGTTTTAAAAAAAATACAATTATAAAAATAGATTTTTCACATTTAAAAATAAACAACATGTTTTCCCCATTTGAAAACCCAACGCACACTATAAATCACTTCCAAAATCATTTCCTGCTTTATAAACAAAACCAAATACAAATAATACCACAACTGTGCTAGAAAGGAACAGTTAAACAGTACAGGCTGAAAACAGACCAGTGAAACAGAAAGTAACCAAGTAATGCAAGATGAAAGTAGTGAAAAAGGACACAAGTAACACTATAAGCTGTAAAGAATAACTGAAGGTAAAAAATCAAGGAGAACAAGTAACCATGGGTGATCCTAAACATCCCTAGAAAACCCCTGGACGTACTCGGGTTCAGACTACCTACCGGCGTGGTACTCCATAGTCAATAACCAACTGGCCACCCTAATAGCCAACTAGTGGAAAATCCCTCCTAGCCTGTCCACAACTCCAGGGGGTACTAACCCATCTAATCAGGGTTAGCAAGCAACCTTCACTCGATAATCTACAAGACGCCCAGGAACCCATGGTGGTTTTTGTAACACTGTGTAAGTGGGAGACCCTTGCACGCGTGACTCATCTCACCGCACTTGCCAACCCCTTACACGGACATCGCTACACGACAACCCTCGAAGGGAAGTCCCCCTCTATAGATTCCCTCAAAAGTACGTATATATATATATGTATAATCACTTCACATTTAATAAAGTTCCAATCAGGCCTTCACGTCATTTAATTATCAAAACCACTTTATAAAAATACCTGAAGTCACCAAGCGAGCACTCAGTTTTTTACAAAATCAAATGACTTTATACGAACATTTCACAATATATTTTTCAAAAACTCAAGCGCTTCTTTTGTATTAAATAAAAAGCCAAACGGGCATATTTTCGTAGATTTCTTTTTAAATCAGTTCAATGTGTCTCATGAAGAGGCGAAAACTTTTTGAAACCAATAACCATTTAGAAAAGTCGAGATTTTGAGAAAATAAAAATAAATAAAAATAAAAATAAATGGTAACAATTTCAAACACCATCTTCATTTGAGGGCACATCCATGTGTGCACCTGGTGCACCCATGGATGTGTCAACATCCAATGGTGTGTCAAACCTGCAAAGGGGCACGACAACATTTCCAAATAATACTAAATTTCATAAAACTAACCAGCACAGGATAATAAGATCCAAGAATGATTCTTTCTTTACAAAAAGAAAACACCGCTCAAGACAACCAATGATAACACAAGAGAACATAGGCACATAGTTCCACCTTAGCTGGCAATGCCTAAACAGGTGCACTATATAAACAATAAAAGTGCAGGACAACATCTAGTGCACAACTACCTTGGCATAAATTATAATTTCTTTAAACTTAACTTTCGAACAAAAACTATAGATTTTAAAACACCAAAATAAGCCGCGCAAGGATATCATAAACACGCGAATCATGGAATAAAATTTATTTAAAACAATTCAAGCATCAGCAGAGTACCTCGGAAAGGAAACAGTTGAATTCGCCTACCTCAAACACGGAGCGGACGTGACGGAACCCCAACGGAAAGTAGGACAATCCTTTGCGGACAAACTGCGTACGCTGAACAGTGGAAAAAGTACACGTCACTCAACCCGCGACAGAAAAAGGGTTAATTCTAATTAAATAAAAACACCAATATGGAATAAAAAGGAAAATAAATAAATAAACAAATAAATTAATAAAAAAAATAAGCAAATAAATGAATATATAGATAAATAATAACATAATAGTAATAACAATCATAATAATAATAATGTGAAAATAATAATGGTGATAACAATAACATCATAATAATAATAACATAATATAATAATAATAATAATGATATAATAATAATGACAATCATAATATGGCATGATTATAATATAATAATACAATAATAATAACAATAATAATATAATAACTATAATAATAGCATAATCATAATAATGACCATAACATAAAAAAATAATAACTTAATAATAATAATAATAATAATAATCTTAATAATATATTAATAATACTAATATAATAATAATAATAACATACTTTAATAACAAGAATAACATAACAATAACAATTTAATAAGTATAATAATAATATAACAATAATATAATCACAATAATAATAATATAATGATAATAATAATAACCTAGCATAATTATAATATTATAATATAACAATAATAAAAATGATAAGATAATAATAATAATAATAATAAAAATAATAAAATAATCATAATTATAATATATCAATAATAATAAAAATAATAACTTAATAACATGATAATAATAATAATAATAATAATATAATAATAATAATAACATAATAATAATAAAATAATTATAATATTATTAATATGATAAAAATAATAAACGTTATATAAGATTAACTTAAAAATAAAAATAAAAATTAAAAAAAAACTTACAGCGGAGGGGTGGGGGTTGCAGAGCAGCAGGGTGAGGGAGGAGGCGGCAGGCGGGGTCGCCGGACGGCGACGGCTGGAGGCGGGCGCGGTGACGGGCAGGGGTCGGGAGGCCGGAACGGTGCGGCGAGCGGCGCGCAGGGGAGTCGGTGGCGGGAAGCGGGCGCGGCAGCGGTGCGGTGAAGGAGAGGCGGAACGGGAGGGAGAGCAGGGGAGAGGGCGGCCGGGTGCGGTGCGCGGGGCGGGGAGCGGCGGAGAGGCCGCTGGGCACGGTGGGGTCGCGCGAGGGAGACGACGAAAGGCCGGTCGTGCGGAGGGGTCGGGGACGGCAGCGGCGAAGAGGGTTGGGGAAGCCGGGACATGGGGAGGGGGAGCCGGGACGGCGGCTGGGTGCAGGGCGCGGCGGAAGCCGGCGTGGCAGAGGGGAGGACGGCGCGGCGGGGCAGCGCCGGAGCAGGCGGAGATGGGGAGCGGGGACGCCGGGAGGTCGCAGGAACCGTGGGAGGAGAGGGGCGGGGGAGTCGCGCGGGGGAGAGAGAGAGAGAGAGAGAGAGGCTGCGGGAAGAGAGGAGAGAAGGGAGAGGGAAGAGGCGGCTAGGTAGGTTTAGGGTTAAGGGGTTAAAAAAACTATATATATATACAAATATATATATATATATATACATAACCAATAATAATAATAATAATAATAATAATAGTAATAACCTTATAATAATAATAATAATAACCATAATAATAATAATAAAAGACTAAATAAAAGAATAAAAACTAATCTTAATAATAATAAAAATTTATAATAATAATATTAATAAAACTCTATAATAATAATAGTAAATAAACTTTATAATAATAATTAAAAAAAATTATTTAATTATAATAATAATTATTCTGATCAAATATTTAAAATAATAAAATCATTTAAAAAAATAACACACATATATATATTTGTACATATATATATATATATAAACATAAATACAATAAACATTTATATATAAACATATATAGACATAAACTTATATAAGCATATATTTATATATACATATATAGACATATATATATATATACGTTACTACACACATATATAAACATATATAAGAACACCACAATAATGATAACACAATTCAAATAGTGAGAGTAGTAAAATGTCAACACAAAGACTTTAGTATTTAAAACGCCGGGTGAGCACATAGTCACCCGGGCCGAATGCACGGTAACTGCTAGCGATGTGGTGACCGCGCACCGGCGCGAAACCACCAATCGCAATTAATCTTCGAAAAATTTAAACCGTGACCAAGAAAGGAGAAAAATAAAGGTACCGGTGGTCAGGGTGTGACAAGACAGAATGTTGTGTTGCAGCCTATCAGCAAAGGAAATTCTAACCTCAGACCCAACCAGAGTATGAATTTCAAAAAAATCAAGCCAGGACACCTTTTCAGCAGCAATATCAGAACCTAACAACATTCTAACAACCTTACAAGCAGTCCTACTAGAAACAATGAACATTCAAACCTCAACCTTCCCAATGAAAGAATTATGAGAAACCAACCACAAGTGCACCAAAAAATAAGATCAAAAATTTAAGATGAAAATTTTAGGAATGGAAGATAAAATTGACAAGCTAACATATCAATTTGCAAGCCAATGGATGTTCTAACCAAGAACCAAGGTAAACTCCCAGCACATACAGTTCTAAATCCAATAGAGAATGTTAGTGCAATCACAACCCGTATCAGGAAGGATCTCACACCACCTGAATAATGTGAGGATGATTATTCCAAGAAAACTATTAAAGCTCAACTCATCCATCTAGAATAATGAAACCATAAAACAAGGGAGAAAGAATAAATTTCGGGAAGGAATGACCAGAAACACCTTTGAAAAAACAACAAACGGAGAAAAAGGATATCCCAAACCCATTACCATCTGCATTAGTTGAATCAAAGAAGGTTGAAGAAGAATGAATTCAATGGGAAATAAAAGAAACATTCTATAAAGTGGAGATTAACATCCCACTACTTGAGTCAATATGAAAAATCTATAAGTATGAAAAATATCTAAAGGATCTATGCACCAAAAGAAGGAGGCTAGATGGAAATAATAGAATCAACTTAGGATGAAGTGTCTCGGCACTAATCACACCATCGATACCACAAAAATGTAAAGATATAGGGACATTCTATATTCCCTACACTATTGTTTCTTTAAATTTTACTAATGCACTTTGTGATCTTAGATATTCCATAAATGTTATGCCTCACTCAGTGTTTTCATCTTTGCAGATCAGAGAACTAGAACTTACTCGACTAGTGGTACAGTTAGAAATTAGATCCACCATTTTCCTAGCTAGAGTTGTTGAATATGTACTCGTGGGAGTTAGAGGATTAATCTTTTTAGAAGACTTTTATGTCCTTACCATGGAGGGAGACTAAGCACCATCTCAATCTCCCATAATCCTAGGGAGACCATTCTAAAAACAGTAAGGATGATCATCAACGTTCATGAATGGAAACTCACCATGGAGATTAGAGATAGTATGGTACACATAAATATTCTTGATACGATGAAACATCCTTCCAGCAATCAATCACTTTATGCAATCTCCTAGGATGAAGGTATGGAACCAATTGAAGACTCAGGTATGATTCATCACTTCTTATCACTATGAGATCATTTTACATTTGAATGTTATTATTCCCAAGAACCTAAAATTTTGATATCATGTTAGAGGAAGAGGTGAAATCACACTTTTTGATGATTTGTTAAAAGATAGTGAGATTATACCAGAGAATCCAGCCTTACAAGTAGGAAACCTAAATGCAATATCATCCCTTGAACAACCCCCATGTCTAGAACTTAAGTCATTTCCAAGTGACTTGAAGTACACTTACCTAATGGAAGGAAATAAATTTATGGTAATCCTTGCAAATAAAATATCCCATTCACAAGAAAAAAACTATGATTGACCTTCTCAAAAGGAATTTCAAAGATATAGGATAGAGTTTAGGTGATATATCCATAATCAACCCCATGGTCTGTTCTCATGGGATATTTTTAGAAAGTGATTCTCAATCTATTAGACAACCTTAGATAAGAATAAATCCCACTATCATGGAGGTTTTTAGGAAAGATATAGAGAAATTTCTAGAAGTTAACATCATTTACCCCATCTCTGATTCTCAGTGGGTCATCCCAATTCATGTAGTCCCAATAAAAGAAGGCCTGACCATTATTAGAAATGAAAGAAATGAATTGATCCCCATGAGAGTAAAAAACAGCTAGAGAGTGTGTATAGATTATATAAAGTTAAATCAACTTACTAGAAAATACTACTTTCCTATTTTGTTCATTGATCAAGTGCTTGAAAGGTTAGCCGTAAAAAAGTCATTACTATTTTTAGATGGATTCTCAAGATACTTCCAGGTACTGATCACACTAGAAGACCCAGAGAAGATGACCTTCACCTGTCCTTTTGGCACATTTTCCTACAAAAGGATGCAATTTTGTCTATTCAATTCCCCAAGTACATTTCAACGATGTATGGTGAGTATTTTCTCAGACCATATTGAGAACTGCTTAGAGGTATTTCATGATGATTTCACAGTTTTTTGGAAATTCATTAGATCATTCCTTTGGAAAATAAGAAAATGTTTTGAAAACATGTATTGAAAAGAAACTTGTCTTAAATTTTGAAAAATTTCATTTCATGGTTGAAAGGGGAATATTATTATGGAACATAATTTCATAAAAATGGATTGAGGTTGATAAAACAAAAGTTGAAGTAATAAATTCATTACCATATCCAACTTGTGTAAAACATGTTAGATCCTTTTTAGGGCATGCAGGATTTTATAGAAGATTTATTAAGGATTTTATTATGATCTCTCTCCCTCTCTCATGATTACTTTTAAAGGATTTTGAATTTAATGTTGAGTGTGCATGTTGGAAATAAATTTTTGAATTGAAGAAATTTTTTATCACCCCACCAGTAATGCAGCCACCTAATTGGGGTTACCCTTTTAAGTTACATTGCGATGCATCCAACCAAGTGGTGGGATCTGATCTATCATAAAGAATTGATAAAAATCCTCAAGTGATCTCATATGCATCAAGGACCTTGGAAACCGCACAAATAAATTACACAATCACCGATAAGAAGTTCCTTGCAGTCGTATTTGAACTAGATAAATTCTGATCATATCTTCTTGGCACTAAAGTTGTTGTTTTTTCTGATCATGCAGCACTCATGTATTTAATGAAAAAGGAAGATGTGGAACCAAGGTTGGTGAGATGAATGATACTCTTACAATAGTTCAATTTGGAAATCAAAGATAAGAAGGGGACTGAAAATCCGGTGGTCGGTCATCAATATCGACTACCCCACACCGTTGAGGTAGAAATCTCGAACCAGAACCCACTTAATGATGAGATTCCAGGAGAACAACTCTACATAATCAATGGTGAAGTTCCACGGTATTCCAATATTGTAAAATATTTGGTTACATCTCAGGTACCCTCTCACCTAAATTCTCATTAACAACATAATCTTAATTCTGAATCAGGATTTTATTTTTGTGAAGACCAATTTTTGTGGAAAATTTTATTGATCAAATCATAAGATGATGCTTAGAAAAAAGTGAAATTGAATCAGTGTTTTAATTATGTCATAAATTATCTTGTAAGGCCACTTTGGACCTCATAGGACAACCCAAAAAATTTTATAATCTAGACTCTATTGGCCCACCTTATTCAAGGATGCATATGAATTTTTTAAAAGATATGAAAAATTCTCGTTTTCTGGTAACATATCTAAATGACAAGAAATGCCTCAAAAACCAATAACATTTTTGTGAAATTTTTGAAGTGTGGGGGATAAAATTTATAGGACCATTTCCAATTTCATTTTTCAATTCATATATTATTTTAGTTGTGGATTATGTTTCAAAATGGGTGGAAGGAAAAGCAACCAAAACTGATGATGCCAAAATTGATTGTGATTTTTTCAAGGATAACATATTATGCAAGTTTGGAGTGCCACAAGCAATCATCAATGACCAGGGAACTTGTTTCTACAATATTAAAATAGAATCATTACTGAAAAAGTATCAGGTACATCATAAAACATCCACATCATACTATCCCCAGAAAAATTGCCAAGCAGAAGTCTCCAAAATATAAATCAAAGTCATTTTGGAAAATACAGTTAAACCCAACAAGAAGTACTAGATCCAAAGTTTGGATGATACTTTATGGGAATATAGAATATCCTACAAGACTCTCATAGGAATGATCCCCTATATATTTATTTATGGGAATATTTTCCACCTTCCCGTGGAATTGGAGAACAAATCCTACTGGGAAATCATAGAGGTAAATTTGGACCTTGAGAAATCTAGGAAAGAGATAAGATTGCATTTGCATGAGTTAGAGTAAATCAAGAGTGAATATTTCGAGAATTAAATGATCTATAAAGAGAAAACATTTATGTAACATGACAAGATGATTCAACCAAGAACCTTCAACCCTAGAGATCAAGTGATTCTATACAAATCCAGACTTAAGCTAATGCCAAGTAAACTTCATTCCAAATGGGAAGGTCCCTTTATTTTTATTCATGTATATACCTTTGGTGTTGTGAAGATCAAAAAGGAAGGAGGAGAAAACACATTCACTTTAAATGGGTAGCGTCTGAAGAAGTTTCATGGGACCATACATCAAGAACACGTGGATGAGATTGCACTCTTTCACCCTGAATACCAAAAAAGACCCATGAGGTTATATATTTCCATTAGAATTGATGAAAATAAGTATTTTTTAAATAATTGTTTTCATTCATTGGGGACACTACATAAATTATGTGTGGGGGTGGAGTCTTTTATTCTAGGATTTCTAAATATTTCTCAAAAAAATCAATTTTTGAGTCGAGCTAAAGACATTAAACAAAAGCACTTTAGGGTGGCAACTCGTGTCTTTTCCCTTAGTCCACCCATACCCTTGGTCATATTCTAGCATGATTGAACAAGCCTACCTTATCATTTGATTTCATTCTTATATTTTAGTTCCACGATACAAGGCTGCAAAATGGAGATACTTAAAAGAACACACGTTGTGAAGGTGCTTCAAAACATAACTGAAGAAATATGAAAAGCACCACTCAACTGAAGCATAATTTCTAAAGGAAGTTTTCTTTTACATTAAATATCATTTTAATTTCCTGTATTTTTTCCATCCAATCGTTATTTTTGAATTAAATTGAAATTTAATTCCCACACTTGAATTCATATTTTCCTCGACTAATCTAGGAGACAAGAGTTTTTTTAAGAATCCAATGATTCCATGTATTATAATTCAATGTTAATGAAATTTAATGATTAAAATGGATAATTGGATGATTAAAATGAATTATGGATATTAAAATAAAGAGTCAATATTTGAAGGAATTAATTTATTCATGTAAATGAAATTTCCCTACTATCTTTTATGCTTTGAATTTCTGATATTCATGTGAATTGATTTGTTATTATTAATCATGCCCTGAGTGATTTCCCCAGATAATAATTCCCATTCCTCAGAGGATTTCTAGAAAAAATATTTCCTATTTTATCTTAAGAATATTTCTTGATAGATCTTAGGACATGTCACCTACCATAACTTGTATTGAGACTTTTTGAAACTATGACTGTGCAAAAAAAACATTAGAAATGATTGGGTAACTACTTTTACTAGCCACATATTTTTCCAATACCCACCCTTAAATTTATCCTTTTTTATCCCATTTAATCCATGAATTGCCTGATAGGTTTAATCCACATTACAAGATGATTTTTCCTTACCTACCTACACTTTTAGTATTTTTTTCATGGATATTTCAAGTTTGAGTGTGGGAGAATGGTCTTTCATGTGTGTTCCTTGGGATGTGTATCATTTATGGGTGGTGTGATGTGTGTGTCCATATTTTGGGTAGTGGAGAATAACATAATTTTGCTTGTGTCATCATTTCATTGTTCTTTATTTCCTCATCCATTTCTTCTAAAAAATGAAGAAAATGGATATGATCTTGAATTCCTCATTGTATTCTCTTTGATGACTTGTTTATCTGTCAAAGATTATGTTCTTGAATTTTCATTCATTCATTGTATTCAATTTTCAGCTCATCCTCCATGAATTTTTTTTTATAAATGAAAATAAAGTTGTTCCTTTCTTGATATTTGAAAAAAAGAGCATGGATGATATCATTCATTATAATCATTACTTGAATCATGTGACATGTCATAAAAGGGAGTGGTGTTGGTTTTTTACATTTTCAAGGGGAATTGAGAAAGTAATTTTCTGTGTTTTCACTTGAATTAATCAGGCATTGTACTTAAGAGTTTAGCCTCCTCTTTTTGACCAGAAATTTTTTTTAATCATTTTCCCACCAACCTTAAGCCACAGAGTCGTTTGAACCTCTATTAAAAGTCCTCATGATTTTATGTACTTTGTGTCTTTACAAATTACAGAAAATAGTTCATTTACAAGCCTATGGATGAGGAGAATATTCTCATGATATGAGAATAACTCCACCTAAATTATATCATGAGAGAGGACATAAAATATTCATGTGACATAAATCATGATATGGAAAGTTTAATAATAATGAATTGAGGAGCATTAATGGATGAAAGGATAAGTCCCATAATTTTTTAAAAGGGAAAAGTAAAACGCACGAGTTGATTGTTTCTTTGAAAATTGAGAAATTAAATTGATATGTTATGTGGAATTTGAAAATTTGATTTCACATTGATTTTTTTTTTGATTTTTTTTCTTTAGAATTTAAATATTGGTAACATTGGTTCCCTCGGGATTTCTATGTTGAGATTTCATGCCTAAGGACAAACATGATTTATGTGTGGGGGAATTGATAGAGCTTATATTTTCATCATATTTTAATATTATTTTCAATTATTTAATCTCATAAAATTTTTCAATTTGAGATGATTTGTATGATTTCAATATTTTTTTAGTGTGTGGGGAAAAAATGGAATGTTTCTTAAATTTGGATTTTCGACAGATTTTTACATCAAGGGTATTTTTGTCATTTAATTAAATATATAATTCCAAATTGATTGATTATTTTTTTAGAATAATGGATTTATTTCCTTCATTTTTCTCTTCTATAATAGGTACTGATTCAAGAATCTAGTGGCCTAAAAAATCAATGAAGTTCAAGATTTTTTCAGGCGGACAGCCTAGACCCCACTACAGAAACGGAAGCACATATCGGTCTACACTCATCCAATTGAAGTGATTCAACTTGGATATGAAAGAGGACTGAATTTATAATTCACAAATTAATTTTCATGGATTTTGGAATTCTTTATGGTGGATGTTAAATGAACACAATTGAAGGAATCATCCTGGAAATTTCCTCCAACAAAAGCAACCTCCAATAGAAAAATCATAACTTGTACATTAGATGTCCAATTAAACTGATATTTGTAGGGTGTCATACCAAGAAAATTATAAAAATATTTCATGAATGATCCAACGCATGAAGAGGTTGTTTTCATGGTAATTAATACATGGTATGTTAAATGTTGAGGGTCTACCTAGAAAGAATAAATACTTGGAGAAAAAAGGCATTAACTCCCTCACCAAGAGTCCAAATACACTGAAATTTTGAGGGTGGACGGCCAAGAAAATTGTGAAGATCTTTCATGAAGGGAGAAAGGCGTTATTAGATCATTAGTTGGCGATACAAGGTGAATAATTATGATGGAAAAAATATTCCTATAAAAGGAGAGGAGCTCCCACGTCTCAAGGAATTCTATTCTATCCAAACTTCCTCCAATTGACTGACAAGGGAAGCATTGGACGATGGCTGTATTAAGATTTATTTATTATTTTTCTTTTATTTTAATGTATCTCCTCTCCTTCATCATCTCGACTACCCCATCCATGGAGAGGTATTGTTATTGAGTGATCGGGAAGGGGGAGGCTGGACCAATGTGCTTTCTTTAGTTTTTGTTCTTCAAATTATTAAGATCCCTTATTTTTTCATAATCCAGTTACAATTATAAATTCAGTTTTAAATTCCTAATTAGGTTATTTTAGGTTTTAATTCTGTAAATTTATATTTCTTTGGTCAATGATCACATCTCCCTCTACCCAATTCTAATCTATATAGGGTGGGGCATGTTAGGCTTGTGTGGTGAGTGCTCGACAATAGTCAGCATATGTATATTCTTACATGTGGAATATTGGTTATTTTAGGAAACAAAAATTACTAGTTATGGATTGATCTAATTAATTGAGAAAACCATTTACATTTATACATGCATTGGAAGAAGGATAGACAAATCTAATGTTATGGATAAGGAATATTCTCATCACATCCATTTGGCCAAGGGGGGGAGAGGAGTTGGCATAAAAATTTCTCTCTAACTAGATATTGGAAAAAAGGGGACAAATTTGGAAACCATGATAGCAAAGCATTGGGTCTAGCTAAACCCACATTATCACCATCTTTCTCATTTGTTTAAAACCAATCAAATCAAACTTCTTATTTTTCACACATCATTCAAAATGAATTAAAACCAATTGTTTTCATAAAACCATTAAAAAGTGATAACCTTATTTTGGGTGCACTCCTCTTTAGGATACTACCTAGGATAAACTATTATATTATACTTAGGTAATTAAAATATTGTTTTTACAAGCCCCATGACTGGCATGCATTAATAATTTTCATAATTTATTTGTAAATTTTTATATTTTAAAGAGTCATTTTTCAAAGTGGAATGGTTATTTTCCTCAAAAATATTTTTATTATCCCTTTATGGAATTTCTATTAATCAAAGACAAAAACAATTGGTGTTTCTTATGTTTTACTGGGGATATAAACCAATGGTAATATCCTTCTTCTTTCACTGTATGGTTTATTATCTTGAGGATAATATGTTTAAGAAACCCATTTATTTTCCATAGCTAATGGTATGATGGATTCATGAAATGATTGTGAAACATATTTTATTTCTACAAATTATATTGTTATATTATTATTATATTATAATATTATGGTATTCATATGTATGGTTTTTATTATGATATAGGTTTTTCCTATATCACCTACCAATTCTTTTGGTAAAGTTTTATATCTTATTAGATAGTTATGGGAAACAAGTCGATGTGATTTATCCTCTATGGGAAACAAGTCAAAGTGCTTTATATGCTATGGGAAACAAGTCGATGTTCTTGATCTACTGTAGGAAACATGTGTTATTTTCTAATCCATTATGATATTATATTATTAGTAGTTAACTTTATCATATTAAATGGTTTCTGTATATATGATGGTGGCACACTTTTATGAAATGGAATTATGGTTCATGATTGATTTATTAATATTTCTCACTCTTATGATTCATGTATTTTGAAATGATAAACATTTATGTCAAGACTCATGTTTATGATATTTTATAGATTGGGAACGAACATTTTAAGTTATGATAATGATCTCATACCCTTATTATTATCATATTATTTCATATGATCATCAATTTATATCTCTCATGTTTTCCCTTAATGAGCATCTAATCTCACCTTTTTTTATGTTTCCTTTCATAGTTCATGAAGAATGGTTTTATGTAGGTTATGTCTATGAAGTTTACTAAATAAGAAAATATTTATAATATATTTTTATTATCTTTCAAAAAATAATAAGATTGTGTATCTAGTATCTAAATGTATTAAACATTTTTCCCCTTAGACATTTGTTTTTGAAGCATATTGAATATTCATCTAAAAAGGTTTAATATTTATGTACGAAAATCCAAGATCTTTATAATTTTTATACCCCTAGGTATCAATATGATGAAAATAAAATATGGGTAGACATAAGTGGGAGATGATCTATTTTTGGGTGATCCTTAGATCCATATTTTACTCAACTAGGTGTAGAGATTATATAACATCATATCCTAGTTAATCATTTTATAACCTTATCTAGATCCCCAAATGAATATAGGCATGCTTCATTAATGTAATAAGGCTACCTAATAGTGATGAGGGCCTGATAAATACCATGGGGAGACTATTCCCTTAATACCATAACAATTAATAATAGCAAATAAAGATAAACCATCATACATTACATTATAGTATAATATGGAATCATATTTAAATTTCATCCTATAGGATGGTGAGATTATAGATTTACCTATAAGATAAGGTGTGAGTTGTATTTTATAAAATATAAATATAAATATAAATAACCTTTTAAGATGGGTTATCAGATGAAAACTATGTCTAATTTATAATAATGTAATTGGAAAAACATTTTTATTGATACTTGATATTATCAGAGTTTAGGAAAAGTTTATAACATACAATATAAACTTTTTTAAAAATATGTATAGTAGAAATACACTTATAAAAACAAGTAAAGTAAACTTTATTAAAAAATTTAGAAAAACTTGTAGAATATTTATAACAAATATATCCACACTTTAACATTAAGATTTAAGGAATTTGATAACCCTAAATTTGGGTATCCATGGTTTTAACCAAACCAAAAATGTACATCTCCCTGAAGTAAGTAAACCCTTGATATATAGATCAAACAATATTTAGTTTCCCTAGCCTTGTAAACCCTTAATCCTAAATATTAGAATGAACTATTTCTTTATATCCTTAGAATACCTCAATCAGAAACAATATTGGACAGGCAATTACAAATAAAAAATATCTTAAGGCATTTACAAGCTTCGTATAGATGCCTTAAGACAAAAACTCTCTAAATATTTCAATGGAGAACATGAGTAATAAAATGTCTCAAAATATTCAAAATAACTTCATATTTAAAGTGATTTAAAAGCTCCCTCCTCCTCTAATGATTCTTCTATTTATATTAATTTCTTCGATGGTCATATTATGTATTTCTCATACGTGGTTGAAAATACTTTTCATGAACTCTTCCTTCACTTAAAAATTTATGCTCAACTTCTCAATTTGTTGGGTGTTTTGATAAAGTAGCATTACAATTCTTTAGGATCCCATCTGGTAGAATGATTTTAGTTAGTGAGGATAAATATATAAGTTTCATTTGATAGGTCTTTATAAAGGATCATCTAAAGAGCATGTTTCCTCTATCTGATAAGTTTTTTCTGGTTGACTTTATATAACCTCATCTTGCGAGAATTTGGTATACCTTGTCTTTTTTACTATATAGACCTTTGTCTAAATAAACTTGAGATCATTCATACATTATAAAATGTATAATTCCATCCAATTATGAGATTTCTTTTAATTTGGTTCATCTAAAAAACTTATAAAAGTTATTTCCAATGTACAAATTATTCTACATCTAGTAAAAATATATTTGTTTCTAAAAAACATCTAATCACTTATAAATAATAAAGTTGGTAAAATAAATAATTTAAGAAAGTGTGTTGTGATTTTCACAACCAAAGTTAGAAAGTGTTGAATGTAAACTTTCGACTCAATAATATACCACTTTTTGAAAATAAAAAACAAAACTCTCAAAGGGGAAAAATTGAAGTTTAAATAACATTGAAAATACTTACTCCCCCTTACATAACAATTTAATAACTTCTCTCTTTTTACTTATTTCTCTATTTCTATATTTTTATTCATTTATCCCCCTTTATTTATTCCTCCCCTATATTTATCTCTCCCCATTTCTTGAAAAAAATTTGTATGAATTTATTTTTGAAAGTTAGTTTTTTTTATCATTTATCCCCATTTGTGATTTAAAAAAATAGGGTGGTAGAAAGTGCACCTGAATTTTTAAAGAAATAAAAATATATATTAAACAATTTTATACATATGAAAAAACATTCATAAAAAACTATCAAAATATATTCATCTAAATAAATTGAAAAATATCCATACAAATAATATAGAATAACATTCATTCGAATCATTCATCAAAAAGTTATGTTTTCATTACTACAAAACCATTCAAGAGTTCATAAGAATATATCAATATTTCATAGAAAGTTTCTTTACAATAATATCCATCTTCTTTATATATTATTGTTACTTATCTAAGTCATGAACTATTTATTTCATATTTACAAATTTATCATTAAGAACTATAATATTTGTGTTCTCATTCTTTATCCTTAAGACTTATTCTTATAGAACTTGAATATTATTGTTCTCAAATTTCAGCCTCATGAATTCATATTCTAGAAAATTAATGTTCTTATCTTGTTTTAAGATATCATCATCTTGATTCCTAGAAATAGAATTTATATTTTTTATATTCTCTTTAAATTTCATTAATTTTTTCACTCATATATATTACAATATTCATAACTGATTTTGAATATTTTCTTATGCCTTTAATTTTTTCATCCCAAAATATTATGTCTCCTTAAGTATTCTTGATCCATATTACAACTTGTTTTAAATTAATTTACTATTATTTTTTATTTCCTCTATAATATTTGAAATCATATTCTTATGGAATCAAAATCTTTGTAAGTCGTTGCATTGAGTTTGAGTTTTCCAAAATATCAATCATACCTTTTATGTAGTTTTACCTTTAGTGAATGTCTAGAATAAAATAAAGGCTTCATAAAGTTTCATTAAAACTTAATTGAAATAATCCAATATCATTTCTATTCATTTCTCACTAGTTCTGGTGGATGAGTGTGTTGAATCGGAAGAATATTTAGGAATGGATCAAGCTGGATTACTTGAAGTTCCAACTTCTTATTTCCTTTTACCAGTTTTTTCTTTAAAAACTCCCACCAATTAAACTTTTTTATCGAACATTGGTTTTTCTAAAACCATAGTAGTTGAAATTTGTTCCTCTTAAAGTCTAAGATCTATATGTAACATCAAGATCAGTATCCTTTTATGATTTTATTGATAAAGAAGTAAAAGATCTAGCTTTACTCTATTCAACTTCCATATTTTTATCCAACCCTTTTGTAGGTTCTTCTTGAATTCTAAACTTTATTTTCCTAACTTTTTAAGAACTTTAAAAACATATAATTCAATATATTTAGATTGATACTTTTCAATAAAAAAATTAATTACCCTTTTTAATTGAAATAGTTAGAATTCAAGTTTGATATTTTTTCTACCGATTGAACATATTAAATATTTTAATATTTAAAAATTGATTAAGAGGAAATTGATTGAAGTGGTTCTTCATATATTTCCACTTTAGAACTGACATGTATTTTTTCAACTCACATGAGATGGTATTTTGATAACATGGCTTGATCGTCTTTTTATAACAGTCAATTCTTCTTTTCTTTTAATCAAAGATTTTTATAATTTTTTTCTTTTAATTATAAGGCCTAATCCTTATATAACCAAAAATATAGATCATTTAGTTACTTCCTTTATTTATTTTCATGAAGGTATAAAAAGCATCATCAGACAAATATTTTTCTTTATTTTTTTTAATGGAAGGGAAAATTCTTCTTTGTCTTTTCTAACACCTTTTCTTTTAACTTATCATTTTCTATTTTAGAGGAAGATATATTCAATTTATAAATAAACATTCATAAAGATTGAAAATACAGAAGTATAATATTTCTAATATTTTCTTCATTAATAAATCATACCTTCTCCCTTAGCGGAGTTTCTTTGTTCTATATTTTTTGAACTTCCATGAAGTTAGTCAAAATTATGTTTATTATAATGCGATATAAGATAGTTTTCATCTTTATAGTCCAACTCTTGATATCCTCTATATAAAGAAACACAAACATCATAATGTTGAATTTCATAATATTACATAATAAATACAAAGAAATTTTTCTTCACTTTAAGAGTATCCATATCTCATTTCCTATGAATAAGGAATTTTTGTATCCAAATTGATACTATCCTTGCATTTGGAGAAAGATGGTGTGATTTTCTTATATTTTTTCATAAAAATAAAATGAGGAATTTTCTACTTTGGATTTTTTGAAACACTACAAATTTTCGGAAAACATTTGGGTTGCTAAATTAGCTTCTCTTTTAAATAGTTTACCAACCAACTCATGTCATACATATCATACACGAAAAAATGGATTTCTTCATAAGATGGTTATATACATCATATATATAAATATAAAATAATAAAAGATACTTTATAAAAAGTCACTCAGGACTATTCCATTATTGTCTCGTGATCCTCATCAAGATACTCTAGGTCTCATAAACAATTAATTCTACACATCACATAAGGTGAACTTGTTGGGTGAGAGTATAAAATGTAGTGGAAAACCACAAAAAGGTCCTCTAAAATAATACATTATATATTTGGGTTCATTTATAATATGATATATAAGTATTAATAACCAAAAAGTGGCACATAAGTCACATAATAATATGATTACCAAGCCACAACAATTATCAGCACTACTTTCTTCGTCCAATACTTTTGAGTTGAGGAAATTATTTATAGAATTCGCATAAAATGGATCACAGTAGAACCACTTCACACCTAGTTAGTCCATAATATCTAAATTCGATCCACCAATATATATTATTTGGTATATATGTGTAGAACTCCAAGAACAGTAATAATAATGACAATAGTATGATTGGGTCTTAACTTAACTATATCTTTGAGTTATTGGTATGTATAATCACCTAGCCCATTGATCATGCTAGTCATGGGTATTTCCTTATAAGTCCTCAGAGTAGTGGATCTTTATAATCATCTTCCCCTTTATAAAAGTTCCCAAAATACTTACATGTTACACACATATTAACCTCTCAAAAATTCCTCTTTATATCAGGAAGACAGAGTCATCCAACTCTATAGAAATATTTTATAATTAGTGAACTGGTCATAGTCATATATGTCCCTTAGGTTTAATGAGAATATCAATTGAACAGATAAAGTTATGGTGAGAAAAATAATAAAAAATTACTAATATTTACCAATGAACATATCCCTACCCACCCAATTGAATCACCTAAATTGCAAGTTGTGGAATACCCAACACTCAGCATAACCACCATTGGAATAACATAAAATACAAAAAAATTATATTTTAGATAAAAAATACACCCTTAGTCCACTAATTATAAATTTTTGATTCATTTAAAATATTAATCTATAGTTTTACACTTAATACATATCACTACACATGATGATGTGTCACTTATCTTCTCTATAGGACAGCTGAGGTCTCTAATAAGATTCCCATGCCAAAAACCCATCACAAAGTCCCCAATAAAGTTTAATCCATACAGAATAACTCAAATGGAATTATTAATATTTTAAAATCATATTTACATATATCAATTTTTAAAAACAACTCTAATAGGTATCAATTATTTTCTCATGTATATACAAACCACCTCAAATATCATTTTGGTCACTGACGCCTTCTCCCCCTAGCCTTCATATCATAAGGATTGAAAAGACATGAAAAAAATAAAGAATAATTTTAAACACCACATAAAATAAGAAAATATGAGGTATGACATGGAATATTCCTATTTAATTTATTCCAGGTCTTCTGATATTGAATAAACTTTTAATAATTCATAATTTAATGATTCAGAATATAATACCAAAAATTAAGGAGGAAAATTTTAAATCTTAGGTTGTGGGAGATTAAACATACCTCTAGATGAACAAATCCACTAACCCCTCCTTAATCTAATATCATATAGGATATTAGGATCTCTTTAATTAAATAAAATTTTTGGAAAGTGAGATAATGGTGCATACTCTTATGAGGAAGTGGAGGGGTAGTTTTATAATATTTTGGCCTAAAATACCAAAACAACTATAATTAAGTGAATGTAATATTTTTTAAAATACTTTGGTGGTCCCAAATAGAGTTTTAGTGGGCCTCATGGTACTTAGTTCCCATTATCCAACTCTCGGTGGTGGGGGACCATAACACATGTGGCCTCCTACAAATGTTTTTTTGGGGTTTTTTAAATTTTACCTCAAATTATAGAATTCAAATATTTTATCCAATTTCACATCTCTAACCACTAAAACTCATTAAATAGTTAAAATACAAATATAATACTCTTGTAAAATCTAAAATAAATCAATTCATTAATAAGATGGCGTGAGAATAATTATAAACTCTCCAATACTTAATTTCTCATCCTCGATGGAATCATTGAGAATCTTCAGTGAATAGCATACCACTAGAATATTATATCCACCTCCCTGATGAAAATCAATCCAGATCAACCCCAAACCAATCAATCGATCTATCCCATAATATACCAGATGCACATTCCTATTCTCCCCAGGCTGGAAATTAGTGGAAGGGTCTCAAAGCATAACCCTGTGGGAAAAATTTCATCCTTGAATATAAAAACACTTCCAATCAAAGATAATGTGACACAAATAAATAAAATAAAATCATAATAACAAGTCTATAACATAAAATGAACATGAAAGTCAACACATGTCTCATATGAAAAGGTAAAGTAAATATGAAATCATATCCAAGAGGCTAATATAGAATCACCCAAATATAAAAATAGAATCTAGACTAAGGAACCACCATATCTATGTGACACTTGGTCATTATCCATGTTTCATACCATCCATCACTATAAACAACTTAAAAGAATAAGAATAGATCAAAGGCACCTTAAAGAGACCATAAGAGTTGTATACATTGAATAGTGTATGTAGGGTGTTAATAAAATCAAGCCTGGTTGGATCTTTCAATGAAGTATGTTTTATTCCATTGAAATGAAATTTCAAACATGCTAGTTTGAAATACAAATAGAATATAAATTTTTCTAGGTAGGTATATTAAAACCAAATATCACATCCATAACCATTTTATAAATATTCTTTTTTTATTTCCCTAAAATGAAAATAATCACTTGGAAAACATTTTCCATTGCTAAAGCCTCCTTTCTTAAAATGATGGTTTCAAATCATCTTCAAAGAAAAAATCATTTTATAAATCAAATTTTTTAAATAACTTTAGAAACATTTTTAATAAAATAAAATAAATATAATAATGATTTAACAAATACTAGGGAACCACATAACTAATAAAATAAAATTAAATTAAGTTGAAGAAACAATGCCACAGATGTCGATCGAGTTATGGGACATAAGAAAATTTCCTATGGATTCATATAATATCATCAGTAACACACAAGATCCTATAGTGTGACAGTCCTAGACTTTACCAAAAGCATACCAATTGTTAGTCTATGTTTCATTCATAACAAAATCCACCAAACGTACCTACACCAATATTTAATAAGGGTAACACCCCACTAGACCAAGAATATATCACAACTAGAGGGTTTTTTGTAGCATGTGACTATCTAGTGTGGCATAAATCTAGACATCTCACTTAGTTCCTGGTGATCCCATGAAAGCAATAAATAGGATTTGAGGAATATAAAAGGTATATCAACAATATAAAATTAATAAAACTCACCTTACATCCAACTCTCTCATAATAAATTGTCCCAATAAAATCATCCATATCACATAAAATATAAATCATTCCCCTATAGCTAAAATCCATATCATGGATATCAAAGTGAGGGGGGATAATTGGGGGTCTCACACACACAGCATTAAATACAACTTATAATTTGCAAACACACCTTATTAGAAAATCTTCATGGAATTCCAATCCATTACTAATCATTTTAAATACTTTTCAATGACCTTAGTTAAATAAAATCATTTAAAAATATATTCAAGTCCATTTCAAAGACGAACCAATTTGAATTAAAATCTCTCAAGGACCCAAAATGAACCCTTAACTCAATTTGTGATCCAAATGGGGTCAAATACCTTTGAAACCATCCATTTCATTTATAATAAGTCATTATAGAATTTTTAAAAACACTTTTCACTAAATTTCCATTTTAGAAATCGAAAACTCATAAAATCACCCTTTTTTATAAAGGAAGAATTAATAAAATAAATTATAAAACTCATTCCAACTATCACATATGTCTAGAATTTAATATATAAGACATTTAGAAACCTCAAACATCAAATGAATTGAAAAATATAGGAAAATTATAAATTCACCTACCTTGATTCAATAATAATAAATCCAAATGTCATCTCCTTTCATGGTGAGTACTATAACATGAAATGATAGACCTTACAGAATCATGTGCAATGAAAAATACAAGTAATAAGATATTATAAACCATAAATCTAACCTTAAAAGACCATATGATTTTCATAAGATATATGATCTAAATGGGAGAATGATGTGTGAATAATAAATGAAGAGATAAATAATATTAAAGGTATTACCTTAAGAAATCAACATGGAATAAAGGTGGGGGATTGTGAAAATTTGAGGATATGGAAGGGGAGATCTCTTGGAATACACCATAGTCTAGACTAATGAACTGGAGGAGAAATAAGTGGGATTATCCCTTTTAAAAGGTTAAAATTTAAAAACTCGTATTTGTAAGAATCTAGGTGGTTATCATGGTTACCTCGTGGTTTATAAAATCACATTCCAGTCGTGAAAAATGGATTTATTAAGATTACAGAATTCTTTACATGGTTTTTTCCTGGCTTCTCTTAACTTGTGTGGACTATGCTTCAGATAACTCTCATGAAACAGTAACTCTACACTGCATCCCCAAGTCATGTGCTACCCATTTAGAATAACTTTTGATGCTCAAAAATGAACTAAACAAATCCTTATGTAAGGGTAACACACTTGGTTTCTCTTAAACCATGCACCTCAAGACTTATAAGAAAATTCCATCTACATAGTTCCCAGTAACCATGCAATGACTATGTATGGACTTTACAAAGAAATCAAAAGCTTCAAAAAGATAAGAATTTAATCCCAAAACCATCAAAAAAATTAAATTTCCTTAATATATATAGATATATATATAATAAATATATCCACATGGACACAATGTGTTATAAAATCCTCATTATAAAACTTTTTGTCCCTAAAAAATTCTTAATAATATTGGAATAATCCTCAACAACACCTTATGGAAATAGGTGGGTTGGGAGTAAATCTAAACTATATATAATTATAAAATAAGAACCATTGAGAACAATAATTTCTATAAATAAACATATCAAGTTCACAAAATTATTGATAATCTCTAATCATAACACAACTATTATGTTAAAGAAAAAGAGTAAGAATAATGAAGAGTAATCATAGGTCTCCGCACTATTTATAATTCCTTTAAATGGTGGTAAAAAATAAAACACACCACAATACCAAATATCAACCATGAGAATACATATCCATGAATTTTACAATGTCATAAATCATGAATAACCACTATGTAACAAGATCTAACTCCCAAATAAAACACAACCTAATGGGAAATCAATATCCATAAATTGAAAACCATCACCAAGATCAACAACTCATTTCAACTAAAAAATCCATGAAGAACAACTCGACCATAAAATCTAGGAATATTAATTCACAATTATTCCCCTATAATTGGGTCATAATACTGAAATAAGTAAAATAGGGCCTCAAATCTAGAATTATATTTCATGATGAACCCAAAAAAATGAAAATAGTACCCTCAATCACTCAACTTTTCTATAGAAAATCTCATTCTAGTTACCCAAGAACTAACCCAATGTCACCCATCCTCAACCTGATATGAATATAATACTCAAACATAAAAAATTAAACCAAAACTCCAATATACTAAAACCCCAACATCGAGAAACACATATAACCACATCTCAATATCATCTAGAAAATCCTGATCAAGAACCCCAATAAACACTAGGTAATAGTTACAAAACAAAGAGTATTTTCCCAAAACATGATTACACCAGAGATTTACCTCTCTGATAACATAAATTAAAAACAATCTAAAGGTGACAAAAATCGACACAGTGACAAAAATACCTCATATATTTCAAGAAAAAAATACTTTGAATTCCCTGGTTCTTCCCACTAAAAGCAAATAATATTCCTCTTCTCTTCTTCTTCTTCTGAAGATACTAGACCTGATCAACCTTCCTTTTCATATTGATCTCACCCAACTACTTATTTCCATATAATGGATTATCCCCACTCAATTAAACCAAAATTCCCTAACTAACCTCCACTAATAGGGCTTTATCAACTACCTCCTCCTAAAGAGATACCCCATCTCAACCAAAAAAACTCCAAGATCAAGATAAGTTATAGAGACTCTGACTTAACATACATAGATATTACATCATTTTATATGAATATTTATAAAATTAAAAGAATACATTCCCAAGGACCATAATAGTTTAGTGTATTGGGAAACATGGAAACATAATCTTCTAACTTGGTGAAAGATCTTAAAAATATCCCTTAAAGATCATCCCCTTTTAATACTCCTACATAAACATATTTTCATAACCTAGGGAAAGGAAACATAAGAAAGGGTTGAGATCAGATGCTCATTAAGGGTAAATATGGGAGCTATATAAGCATAACATGAGTGTAAGGGTATGATAACATGATCATAACATTAGGAGATCATACCCTGTATATCAAAGATCGCAATCAAGTTTCATGGAATAAATATCGGTAGTTCATAATACATGAATCATAAGGGAATCAAGAAAAAAAATCCATGATAGAATAATATAGGAATAATACATGGAATTATGGAATACATATTAGCATATAAAATCTTACGTCAATTATACCTACTAATAACTTCATAACATGTTAGGCTTGGGCTAATCACTTATGTACCAACTTCGGGCTTGGCATGCCCTCTAATTTACCCTCTTGTTTCAGGATTAGGATGCCCTCCAATGTAACCTCTTGTTTCGGGTTTGGGATTACCTCATGTGTACCCAATTATTTCTGACTTGGGATGCCCTCACATATACCCTCTTGTTTTGGTCTTGGGATTTTCTCCCATGTACCCTCTTTTTTTGGGGTTCGGACTCTCTCCCATGTACCCTCTTGTTTTGGGCGTGGGATACCCTCCCATGTACCCTCTTGTTTCTGGATTGGGATGACCTTCTATGTAACCTCTTATTTCAGGGTTGGGATGCCCTCCCATGTTCCATTTGAGCTCATGAAACATTCATCATTACCCAATTCATTGGAGGGAGATATAGGTCCCACCCATCACATATTAAAATCATATATACATGTGCCATAATATAATAAATCAATCATCATATCATAACCCATAAAAATAGATGGGTTTCATAATCATCGTATCATAACCCATTAAATTGAATGGGTACCATAAACACTTTATATTATCATAACCTATGGAAAATTTATAGTCATCACAATCATATAATAACCCATAAAAATAAGTGAGTTTAAAAGGCATTTTATCATGGTATAACTTGTGGAAGAGAAACAGTTTTATAAAAAATATGTCATAAAATGCATAAAACATTCATAGAAATAATAATAATGGTACCTTTGGATAATTACCCCATTAAATCATAAAATAAATCAACGGATATCATCTTTTATATAAAATAATTCTTAATTATTATTTAAAATAATTCTTTAGTAAAATTATCTTTAAACATTTTAAAGTGTCTCATATAACTTTGAAACATTTGAATCATAATCCCCATGAACTAATAATATATAATGAATCTTATAATATAATTAAAATAGTTATATTCATGATATAACATGTCAAATTTTAATTATATACACCTTATAAAATACTATAGGTGCATAACATAATGTTTGAATCAAATAAGGTAAATTGAGACAACATTATTTTACCTATTTGGTAAATTTTGAATCGTAACCCCCATGAAATAATAACATAAAATGAAATTTTTAATTTTATTAAATAATTATCATGATATAACATGTCATAGGGTATTATATACACCACACAACAAGAATAAGTTGTGAATATAGCATATATCTCATATAAATAAAAGTGAGATAAGAAAACCCTTAAATACAGTCTTGAATTTCTTTGTACATTATAAAAATCTATTGTATAATAAATATTAGTTAATTATAAATATAAAAAATTACCATATTATTATACATAATACCATATATAATTTTATTATGACTTTTATTACCCATTTATTAACAATTCCATGTCAAGGTTGCATTTTGGGTAATATCCGTTTTGTTTTTCAAATATGTTTTGACTTCTTATTCCTGATACTATCACTTAGAACGTGATTTACTTATTTAATTAATGTAAAAAATTATATAAATATTATATATATTCATTATAAAAATATTTATAATAATATATAATAGGAATAAATAGAAAATGAAATACACCATTCATAGAGACGGTTGGACGTACATATCCATGAACATTCTTTCCATTTTATTATCCTTCTGAAAGAAATAAAGTAAATAGAATATATGTATATATTTATGTAATATAATTAAAATATCATTTTTATTCCATATTTATCATATAATTTTTTCTAAACTCATCCTTAATACATTCTATGTAAAGTGTGAATGATTCATATCGCTTTAAGGAGGCAGTTGTCCACACGTCCACAAACGGAGTTATTGTATTTACAAAAAATGGAATTCAAGATATTATGTGTCATATAATAATTAAATAAGTATTAAGACAATATAAATATCATATATATTATATAAAAAATATTTTTTATCATAATTCCCAACTATGATAGTTGGTAAAGAAAATACGAACGACATTATTTTGTGAGGCGGTAGTTCGTCTTACATGAATGGTAAGTTCGTTACCCATTTCATGGAAGTGTGTGTATTTGTAGGTAAAACCATTTAAATAAAAAATCTAATTAAATTTAGGATACTTATTTTATTATATAATCATGAAATAATAATAATTTAATAGGTGTACAAATAAATAAAACATAAATGGATGTTGAAGAATGTTACCTCTTTTTCAGGTAACTCTTTTTTGCTTTCACCAAAGGGATTACTTGTTTAGATTTATTACTTATGTTAGGACTCAAGGTTGAGATTAGGTATATTTATATATTATTTTGAAATGTTTTTTATGAGACAAATGGAATGATAGGTGTGAATAAATGGGAAGGGTGAATGTCTTTTTATAGTGGAGGGGGAGTAGTATTCTTTTAAATATAAAAAGGTAAACATTATTGGTAGGTATCCCTTACCGAATGTGATTCCTAAATGAAAACTAATGGATTAAATGGGAATTATGGTTGATTAAAATATACACCAAAAAAACAAAAGTTATTTTTTATAATTTTTTTCCTTGACTTCTAAGTTTCCACACTTTTATCATTTTTGTTTTTTATTAAGGTAACTAGTTTTTTATCCTAAGTAATTTAAAAATTAAGAATAAATTAAAGTTATATATATTATAAAATTTAGACCCAGAGATTATAAAATATAAAATTTTATTTATATAATAAAAATCTCATTTGTTCTGGGTATTAATTTTAATAGAAATTCATGCAACGTGCTAAAAAACTACTTTAACCCTAACTGTGCTAATAAAGTTTTTATAATTTATGGTTCAATATAATAATAATAAAAGATTAACTAGACCATTAATAGACCATAATTTAAATTTATTAACACTTAAAAATTACTTGTAAGAAGATAATATTTTTAGTAATTATAAATTATTTAATAAAATATCATTTATTTAATTTAACTATTAATTAAAAAATCTATGTATTGGTATTTAATAAGAATTTAATGGAATTATATCATATATAAAAAATTAAATATAAATTATTATGATAAAAATAACTCATTTATATTCCAAAATAATATTTATAACCAAACTTATTTAGCTTCTTCCCTATTCCAAATCTTTATAAGTGTTCAAGGCAAGGAAGGTTCCTTTTTTGTCTTTTTCGTTACTTAACTTATTATATAGGCCCATTTCATGGAATATTATTCCAATAATTCATAAACATATATCATATGGTGATGAGGGTCTAAATATGTCCATAAAATGGGTTTTTGAAAACTTTTTGGTTATTTATACACCTGATATTTTAAGTTTAATCACTAAGTAAACTTGTTCGTACCTTAATCACCGTAATTAATTTTAACTATTTTCACTAGTCATTTCAGTCAAAAACATAAGTTCATCTTATTAGAAAAAAAATATATAGATTCTAAATATTTATATCAATTCTTCTAAATTAAACTCACATAAGTGGCTAAAATTATTTTAAAATTAATCCTGGAGATGCTGCAAGACAACAGGTTTTTAAGGAGAAATTTTCAAAAGTTTGAAATGTTTCTATATATAATTTAAATGCGATATTGAATCCATTGACCTGTAATAGATTTATTTATTTATAATTTAACTATTTATAATTTAAAACCAAATTATAATATAATTTAACTATATAAATAAAATAGATGAAAAGGAATTTTTAAATTAAAATTCATTATTTTTCACAATTCACCCAAAATTGAAGGTTTTCAGAAAAATACCTAAAATTAACAATAATGTAATTTTGAAATTAAGAATTCAAAAATGAATTTTATTTTATCAAACTCAATTTATAAAATTTTCTAAAGTTAAATTTATTATTTTTCACATAAGGACATAAAAATCAGTTATTTTAATTAAATAGTATTTTCAAACATTTAAAGACTTTACAAAAAATTATATGTTTTGTTATCAATATTTTATATTTATATAAAACCATAATAGTTAAAAATTATTTATTACTATTGATGTTATTATATTTAACAGTTATGTTATAACTATCTTATTTAGGTAATTATAAAAATAAAATGTTATTTCGTAGAAACTCTATGTTGCGTTTAATGCAAGCCAATTTAGTGTTGTATATAGAGAGAGATTATATTGGTGTAGTGTATAATGAAAGACTAACATGGTGTGGCATGAAATTCAAGGCATCATTTAAAATTAATTTATTCTAAAAATGGTTCATAAAAACTTTATTTGTTAAATTCTACCACCCTTAATATTAATTTCTCCCTTGAAATTTGTCTAGGTTATCAAAAGATTAATACTTGAAAGTTCCTTTCATAGAAACACACATCATGAAAATTAATACTAAAACTTACTTTAAGAAATAATTTTAGAACCATAAAAAGTACCCAAAGTAACTCATAACTAGTTTTCCAAATAGTAGAACATAGGTGGTAAGTAAAAATTGGGACATGGATGATAAATCTAACTATCAAGTTATCATGGAGAGTGATAGAGAACTTGTTCAGGATAAAGTTAAAAACCACAAATCCATAAATATGTCATGATCTAAGGTAACATTTGATTCATTGAAAATGAAGGTACTATGATAACATTTTTGTTTTTAATATCCTTTTCCTAAAGTTAAAGAACTTTCACAAGAAGATATAATTACATAATTTCATCACTATATCACCCTTTGGTTTCACCTTAAACAATTTCCACTTCATCAATTACTCCCAAAATGAAGGTGAATTTATTATTCCTAAAGCACTAATTGATAATTTTTCATTATTTAACATTGTAAAAAAATAGTTAGCATAGGTTATCCAATATGTATAAATACTCATGTGGTGAGATAATACTTTAATCTCTAAAATCTAATTTTAATTTTAAGTTAAACCATTACAAAAAAATTTAGCCTTATAACCATTATAAAATATAATTCACCTATTATTCCTTAAATAATCTCTTATCTTATACCAAAAACATTTTGATTTGAAACTTGGGTTCATTATTACACCAATATTATATTAAATGTTATTTTATTATTCCAATATCCATGTCGAGGGAGATAATCACATTAAACTTCCCTAAAGTATGAATAATAATATTTTTATAGGGCTTAATCATATTAAATCAAACATTAAATTCCTAAATAAGGAGGGGAGATTAAGTGTTCCCTAATTGTCATTATTCAAATTATACATTGGGATTGCATAAGCTTTCCCTTGGTCCTTTTTCCTTAGATTTCATTGCATCTTATCATCCACATTAGTACTTAGAATGGGTAACTTGTTATCATAATGAAAAAAAACCATGAAATTGAAACACTGTGGTGTGGTAGGTTCTTTCTATGGGGATTTCTCATAATTCACATCATTAGTCAAATTCTTCCCATTACTCTGATATTCAGTTACTCGATGACCATCCCATTCACATTTAAAACATTTTGTAGTCCCTTAAATACAATTCCCTCTATGTTTCACCCCACACATTATTCATGATTTAAGACTCATTTTCTTTTCTCCAGGGTTGTTAGATTTTTCCATTTAACTCCATATTCCTTCTCTTCTCAAAACCATGATATTGATATTCATCTCCAACCTCCATTTCAACCTTTATAACACATTAGAAAAAATCATCATAGCTTCTAAAGTATCTTATATCTAATTCCTTTCGAATACTAGGTCTTAAGCCACCAAATAATCAATCATTTTTTATTTTGGGTTGGATGATAATACCTAATGATTACCTCACATGCCTTGTAAATTTTGTTTCATAGGAACCAACAGATTCATCATCCTTCTAATTAATTTCTAGGAATTTTTTTTTTCTATCTTCATATAAAAAATACAAGGAGATTAATTATTAAAAAATAAGTTCTTGTACTCTTCTCAATCTATGGTTTCAATTTTACCTTATTGCCTCATATTGTTCTACCATTGATTCACCTTACCTTCCAAATGGTAGACAACTATAGTGACTTTATCATGCTATGAAAAATGGAGAATTAAAAATTTCTTTTCAGTGGTACTAATATGTTTCTCAATAACAAATGGTTTAGTAGAAACACTAAATTATGTTTAGAATTTTCTCATTAAGAAATTAGTAGATCATTTTTTTATTCTATTCTTGTTTGTATGTTCATGATGATTCATAACTTTAGAAGTTTGTGTGATCATAGAAATGGGGTTTTTCATTCCATCTCCCATAAAATTTGGTTTCTCAAGAGTAAAATCATTGTGTTTTCCACTTAATTCCTCAATAACATGGTTCCTTAGGGTTTCATCCCTTGACTAAAACCAAAAATCATAGATTAAGAATCAATCATCATAGTGGGTAACCTTGTAATCTTGAAAGAAAACACTTTTAGGAGGACTAAATCATGACACCTTTCTTTTTAATCTAATACATCATTGGTTTATCCTCGGTCATTCATAGTCATCGTCTATTTAAATACTTCAATATGGTTTGTAAAGAGTTTTTTAATTCCCAAATAATATCCCTTTGGAGTTTCAAACTAGGTGTGTAGTAAGGACCATTATCTTGCACCACTTCCCAATCGATTCTAACTCAATACATTGTTTTTGTTGTTGTTATCCATATATAAATTTGTTCCAAAGCCACATCCACATGTAATATCTAGACATGGATGTATTTCATGGAAACCACACTCTTTATCCTTTAACAAAATTCTAGTACATTTTCCTATACTTTAACTAATCCTTAAACTTATCCTTATAGAAATCCCTAGACATATCCTTAGAAATATTCCTAGGTATCTCACTAAATGTGTCTCATCCTAGTTTCCAAATACTAACTAAAAATTTCCTTTGACACTAACTATAGTGACACTAGCTTAATATGCATGGATATTACATCATTTTAGATGAATATTCAACACATTACAAAAATAAATTCTTGAGAACCATAATAGTTTAGTGTATTTGGAAACTTGGTAATAGAACCTTCTAACTTGGTGAAATATCTTCAACCTCTCCCTTAAATATCTTTCCCTTTTAGTTCTCCTACTTATACCCTTTTACATAACCTGGGGAATGGAAATATAATAAAGTGGTGATCTCAAATTCTCAGTAAGGTTAAACAAGGGAGATATGTATGCATAACATTATCATAAGGGTATGATAACATGATCATAACATTAAGAGATCATACCCTTCATATCAAAGATCATAATAGAGAGTCACTGAACAAATATTGGTCATTCATAAGACATGAATCATAAGGGAATCAAGATCACAATCCATGATATAATAATAGAGGAATAATACATGGAATTGTGTAATACACATAAGAATATAAAATCCCATGTCAATGATACCTACCAAAACCTTCATAACATTTTATACTTGGGATAATCACTTGGGTACCTACTTTAGGATTGGGATTCCCTCCTGTGTACCCTCTTGGTTTGGGATTGGGATTCCCTCCCATGTAACCTCTTGTTTGGGGCTTAGGTTATCCTCCCATATACCTGCTTTTTTCAGGCTTGAGATTCCCTCCTATTTAACATCTTTTTTTGGGCTCGGGGTGTCCTCATATGTACCCTCTTGTTTTGGGTTTGGGATTACCTCCTGTGTACCCCCTTGTATTAGGCTTGGGATGTCCTCCTGTGTACCCTCTTGTTTAGGGCATGGGATTCCCTCCCATGTACCCTCTTGTTTTAGGAATGGGATTCCCTCATGTGTACCCATTGAGCTCTTAAAACATTTATCATTACCCAATAAATTGGAGGGTTATATAGGTCTCACCCATCACATAATCAAATCATACATGCATTCTCCATAAGATAATAAAACATTTATTATATCATTACCCATAAAAAGATATAGTATTCATAAACATAATATCATAACCCTTGAAATGAAATAGTTATAATCAAAACTTCATCCAATAATAACCTATAGAAAATATATAGTTTTCATAATCATAAAATAACCCATGAAAAGAAGTGGGTTTCATAATAATTTTATCTTGGTATAACATGTGGAAGAGAAACAGGTCTTATAAACAACATATAATCAAATGAATAAACCATTAATAAAAATATTAAGAATGGTACCCTTGGATAATAACCCTAATAAATCATAAACTAAATCATGTTATGTTATCTTATATATAAAAAAAATTTAATGATCATTTAAAACGTGTCTTAAGGAAAATAATTTTTAAACGTTTCAAAGTGTCTCATGCCACTTTGAAACATCTGAATCATAATCCCCATGAAATAATAACATTACATGAAGCTTATAATTTCATGAAAATAAGTATATTCATGATATAAAATATCAAATTTTTATTATATACACCTCATAAAAGACTATAGGTGCATAAAATAACATGCTTCTCAAAGAAGGAAAACTGAGACAAAATTGCAATACCTATTTGGTAACTTTTGAACCATAAACTCCATGAAAGAATAAAATCAATTGAAACTTTTAATATAATTAAATAAATAAAGTTCATGATATAACATTTATTTGGGAATTATATACACCATACAATAATATTAAGTGTGGAATATAGCATATATCTCAAAGAAATAAAAGTGAGACAAGAAACCCCTTACCTTCAGTCGTGACTTTATTTGTACATGTTAAAACCTCCTATATAATAAATATAAGTTTAATATAAATCTTAAATAGAAACATATTATTATATATAATACCGTATATGATTTTATTATGACTTTGTATCATCCTTTTATTAACAATTCCTTGTTAAGGTAATGTTTCAGGTAATATCCATTTTTTCATATATGTTTTGACTTGTTATTCATGATCCTCTTACGTAGATCATGATTTACTTATTTAAAAAATTTAAAACCTGATATGAATATCATATATATATATATATATATATATTATATAAATATTTATAATAATCTATAAAAGGTATAAATATTAAATGAAATATGTCGTTCATGGAGACGGTAGGTTGTACGTACGCTTGAACGGTGTTCCAATTTTATTTTCATTTTGAAAGAAATAAATTAAATTACATATATGTATATATGTATTTATTATAATTAAAGTATAATTATTTTTTAATATTTATCATATAATTTTACTAAACTCATCCTTAATACATTCCATGTAAATGTGAATGAATCACATCGCTTTGAATAGGCGGTAGTCCACATGTCCGCAAACGAAGTTATCGTATTAAAAAATGGAAAACATGATGATATGTGTCATATAAAAATTAAATTAGTATGAATAAAACATAAATATTATATATATATATATAATAAAAACATAGTTTCAATCATAATTCCAAATAATGAGAGGTGGTAAAGGAAAAAACGAACGCCATCGTTTCATGAGGTAGTAGTTCGATAGACATGAATGGGAAGTTCATTACCCATTTCATGGAAGTGTGTGTAGTATTAGAAAGAAAACGTAACATAAAAACTTATCAATATATTTAGGATACTGGTTTTATTATATAATCATGAAATAATATTAATTTAATGGGCGGAGAAAGAAATAAAACATAAATGGATGTTGAAGAATGTTACCTCTTTTTTAGGTAACTCATTTTGGTTTTCCCCAAGGGGATTCCTTAGTTGGATTTATTCCAAAAGTGAGTAATATAGAGTGAAATTAGGTATTTTGAGATATTATTTGATCATATATTTTTTATCTAAAGGTATTGAGATGTGTGAAGAAATGGGAAGGGTGAATGTCTTTTTATAGTGGAGGGGGAGTGGAATTCTTGTAAATATAAAAAGGTAAACATTATTGGGAGGTATACCTTACCTAATGTGATTTAAAAATGAAAAAATAATGTATTAAATGTTAATTTCAGTCGATATAAATATCTACCACACAAAAATAAGTTCTTTTTTATAAATTTGTTTCTTAACTTCTAAGTTTCCCCACTTTTATCATTTTGGTTTTTTATAACCAAAGTAATATAACCATTAATAATAAATTAAATCGATAAATGTTATAAAATTTAGACCCACTTATTCTAAAATATTACATCTAATTTATACAATAAAAATCCCATATGTTTTGGAAATTAATTTTAACATAAATGCATGTAATGCACAAAAACACTTTTTAATGTTAACTATGATAACAAAGTTTTTACTATTTATGGGCCAATATGTCCATTATAAAAGATCAATTGTACCATGAATGGACCATATTTTATATTTATTAAAACATAAAAATCACTTTTCAAAATATAATATTTTTAGTAATTTTAAATTATTTAATAAAATATCATTTATTTTATTTAATTATTAATTGAATAATCCATGTGTTGGTGTTTATTTAGAATTTAATTTTACTATATCATTAATAAAAAATAAAATATAAATAATAATGATAAAAGTAACTCATTTATATTCCAAAATGATATTTTTTACCAAACCTATGTAGCTTTTTCCCTACTCCAAATCTTTATAAGTGTCAAAGGCAAGGAAGGTTCATTTTTTTGTCTTTTTCCTTAACTTATTATATGGGTCCCTTTCATGGAATATTAACTCAATAATTTATAAAAATAGTTCCAATGATTTTTAGGGTAGATATATTAACATCCAATTTGTTTTGTACAATTGTTGGGATATTTATACACCTTATATTCCAAGTTTAATCACAAAGCAAGCTTGTTTATACCTTAATCACTATAATTAATTTTAAAGTTTTCCACTAATAATTTTCTTAAAAAAATAAGTTTATATTATTTGACCACAAATTTCATACAGATTTAAAATAAATATATCCATTTTTTCAAATTCAACTCACAAAATTGGATAAAATTAGTTTAAATTTAATCACGCAGACACTTCAACACAATGGGTTTTTAAAGAGAAAAGTGCAAATGTTTGAAATGTTTCTATATCCAATTTCAATGTGAAATTGAATACATTGAACTAAATTGGATTTAATTATGTACAATTGAACAAGTTATACTTTAAAACAAAAATGAAAATATAATTTAACTCTAAAAATAAAATTGACAAAAAGGTAGTTTTTAATTAAAATTCAGTATTTTTAACTATTCATCCGAAAATGATGTTTTTCATAAGAATCACTAAAATTCACCCTAATATAATTTTGAGATTATAAATTCAAAAATGATGTATTTTTATCAAATTAAAATTCTAAAATTGTCTAGAGTTAATTTTATTATTGTTTATAGAAAGACATAAAAAAGAAGTTCTTTTAAAAATAGTATTTTCAAACATATAAAGACATTACAAAAAATTATATGTTTTAATATCAATGTGTTTTATTTATATTAAATCATAATTTTTAAAGTTTAGTTATTACTATTCATATTACTATGTTTTACATCTATTTTATTACTATCTTGTTTAAATAATTATAATAATAAAATGTTATTTCATAGAAAATCAGTGTTGCGTGTAACGCAAGACAAGTCGGTGTTGCGTGTAGTGAAAGATTATCTTGGTGTAGAGTATAATGAAAGATTAACATGGTGTGGCCTGAAATGAAATAAATCATATACATTTAATTTATTCAAAAAAATCATAAAAACATGTGGTGTTACACAAAGACCACTCTAATTAGAGAAGTTCGGGATATAGTCTAAGGAATGGGAAGGATTCATCTCCAAAACTCATCCATGAGTGTTGAAGGAGTTAACAACCAAAGAAACCACTCCTAAAAGATGATAATAACCACCCATAAGATCATCTCACTAAAAAACATCCCAATTTTCCTTATAAACTCTTTGGGGTGAATAGTTTAAATAAAAAAAATATGAACTTATATCAGTCCACATTTCATAAATCAATTTTCTCAATGCCATTGAAATAAAAAATACTTAAAATCACTACTCTCCCGCACAAAATATACAAAACTCCTCTTTTTATAAAAAAACGTAACCTTAAAAAAACAAAACATTATAAAAAATAATATATTTTTATTTTTCAGAACCACATTTTTTAATTTATATTTCCTATTTTAAATTCCTAATAAAATAATTTTTCCAAAAACTTTCTCAATTTTTTTATAAAACCAGGATCTCACCAAAAACATTTTTCATATCCCAATATATTTCCAAAACTCATTCCAAAACAAAATCCCCTTGGAAGTATTTCTGTAGAATCAAAAAAACCCAAAAAATTCATTGAATATCAATCCCCCTTTATCCACAAACACTTTCAAATTTTATTTTTAAAAAAGAAATCCTTTGAAAACATTTTAAAAAAAAATCATCAACACTTTACAATTGAGTACCCAAATAAAAAAAATCTAATAAAAACTATATACATCATTCAAAACCCAAGCTCAAAAATAGAAAACCTCATAGAACAACCTCACATATTTAACATCAAAAAAAATAGAAAACTTATTTGGAGTTAATTTGAATAAAAATAAGCAATAAGAGACTTGAAGAGGATAAGTAGCACTATAGATAGTTTGGAAACATGAGTTGGTAAGCTATGAACCAACCATGTGGTGGGCTCTAGAATCAGTATAGATCCATTCTATATGGTCTTTTTATGGTTCAAAAGACTATGTGACCTAACCATGCAACCCTTGTTCTTTTACCACTTTCACCTTTTAAACTAAAAAAGAAAAATGAAATCATCAACACTCTCATCAAGGATTAAAAAATCACTACAAAATATCAAAATCTATCGATGATACTAAAATAATTTGTAATCAAGACTCAAATCTCAACTACCCATGTAAACTCAATATTTTGTGTGAAGAAGAGTTGTCCAAAAACTTTTCCACACTCCCTACCCGAGTCCCAATGATGATCATGATCTCCATACTACCCAAACACAAATCAAATATAAATAGGGCCCTATGATACCTTTTTTTTTTGAAAACCAATCTAGCTCACCCCTAAAATGAACATCTGAGATGTCCTATGACATGCTTGAGGCACATTATCGATCAATCTGGGATAGAAACTATTGTCTTTGTCTAAAATCAATACCAAGTGAGAACTATTTTACCTTGTAATATAAAAAACACATCTAATCAAGGATAATGTTTCTATATTGACCTTTATACTCAAATTTTATAATCAAGGAGTTTGTGTTATGCCTTTAGAATTTCATTTCTTTATACTAGTCTGAAATAAAAAATTATTATAGTTTTTCATATATAGGTATATTAAAACCAAATATCACATCCATTTCCATTTCATGGACCTCACTTTATTATTTCTTTTACATGAAACAATCACTTGGAAAACAATTTCACCATCCAAACCATCCTTCATTAAAATTCTAATTTCAAATATACTAGAAACGTTTTTAATAAAATAATTTAAATGAAATAATGATAAAACAAACATTGGGAACCACATCACTAATGAAATAAAATTAGTAATTCGAAGACACGGTTCCACAGATATCAATCAAGATAAAAGATACACATTAATGTCTATAATGGAGTTATATAGTATCATGTGAAACACACTAGGTCCTACAGTGATGAAATCCTATAATTTACCAAACATGGACCAACATGTTTCATCAATAACTCAAAACACCAGACCTATGTGTTCCTAGCCTCAATCTAGGTCACCCCCCCACTATCATTGTATCATAGTACAACTAAGAGGACACTGGTTATGTGTAAATATCTATTATATCATAAATATATACCTCCCACTAATTTCCTAATAATCTCATGAAATAAAGAAATATGATGTGATAAATTGACAAGGTGTTCCATAAATATGAAATAAATAATCTCACCTTACCTCCAAATTCCCAAAAATAAATATCCCCAATCACATCATCCATATCGCATGAAATATAAATAACTTGCCTTGATCCAAAATTCATATCAAGCATATAAAAGTAAATTAGAATTATTAAGGGTCTCAAACACAAACACCATGAAATACAACTTTAAAGTACCAAACATGCCTCACTAAAAACCCGACTCAGTATGCCAATCAATTCCTCATCATTTTAAATCCCTTTAAAAACCCTTCATTAAATAAATCCATTTAAACCAATATTCAAAACCATTTTAAAATCCAACCCCTTTCAATTAAAATTTTCTAAAAAACCAAAACCTTCCCTTTTCTTAATTTTGAACCCAAACATGGTCAAATACATTTGAAACTATCCACTTAATTTGAGTTAAGGAATTGAATCCTTTTTTAAAATTGAAACTCAATTTCCATATTAGAAATCAAAATCACTTAAAATCTCCCTTTCATCCTAGTGAAGAATCAATCCAAAACATGTATACCACTTGTTTCAACTATTATATATAGGTATAATTTAACAAACAAGACATTTAGAAACCTCAAGAATCAAATTAAAATTTAAATAAAGTAAAATCTCAAAATCATCTACATTAGTTCAATGGAAATCAAGGTAGAAGTTGTATCCTTTCATGGAGAACACCCCAATAAGAAATGATAGACATTACACAAGACCTAGAAACCAAAAAACTCCAAGAATAAGACATGTTAGACCCTAGATATTATTTTAATTTTCTAATAAAAAAATTCACAAGTTATATATTATTAGTTTTGGGGTGAAAAAAATCTATGTTAAGTGTCAAATCTTCAAAATTTTAGTCATCAGTAGAAACACTTGGGAGAATCCAAATAGAAGAAATGAACCAACACCATAGAATTCTTGTTTCAACTAGTAGAAGTTAGTTCAATGGAAGTTTAGTTGGTGGATCATTCAATTCATCGAATAGCAGCACTTTCAATTGAATATAAGTTCGATGGGGAGCCTCGAATATCATGTTATCAGTAGTATATTGAATAGTGTATGATCACCAAATGTTTAGTGAGAGAAACTAGGTGGATGAGTTTAGTAGATAGGGAACAGTGGAGTCCAGGTGTGATAATTCTGTGGAGGACCATATGATTCATGTACTTGGAGAGTTATTCTTGGATTTGAAGGATGCAATGAGCTTAATAGTAGGGGAAGATACTGGTAGCTGAACATAAGCTCAGAATACTGGTAATAAAAGTGAGATAATTCAAAAAATTTGTAAAGTCGCTGATAGTGGGTTGTGTAAAATTTTATTATAATGGAAATGTTCACCAAGTAATCAATGTCGAGTGGGATATGGAATTCATTATTCACTAGGAGTAGGTGGTAGATGAAAATATTACTATATGAAATCAAGAGTTTCATAGTCCAATAGAGAGATGACACATCTATTGGATAGTGATTCCAACTGGATGATTGATTTGGGACCTTAATAAAAAGTTCATTGGTATATATGTTTAAACTATGATGGATATATGATAATTGACAGAGGCTGATGGGGATAGACTAAATGGAGTAGGTAGAACTAGAAAAAACTATACCTTGGTGCATCCAGCTACTGGTGTATAAAGTGCCAAAGTCTAAAGACTTAAGGGAGGAGAACCATAAGATAAAAATACAATAATATGGATTTAGTGAGGCTTATTTTGGAAGTTTGATTATAATTTTCAATGGATTATTTATCCTTTTAACTTAGTCGTACTTCTGATGGAATGAATGATATTTTTTCATTCTCTTGAAGATGTAGGACACACTGTTTGAACCATGTAATCCTTTTGTGCGTTTTTTTATATTTTTTTCATGTATTTGTGTGTTTTCCATGTTATTTTTATTTTTTTCACCTATATGAATTTGGATCATGAGGTGAATTATACTAGAGGAAACTAAGTTGAGGTTGACTCAATACATTGATAGGGGTTCAAGGTCTTCCTAGTTTAGGTATTTGGAGTATTAGAGGATGATTTTATTAGAAGATTCTCTAATTCTGATGTTTGAATTTCCACTATGTATAAGGACTATTAGTATAAACTAATGGTGACCCAAAAAATTTCCCTCCATCCCCTATAAGGAGTAAAAAAATTTAGTTTCATTTTTTGTTAACAGAGCATAGATTAGGTGGCTTTTGGAGGAGGAGTTTTTTAAGGACTCATAAGGATATTTTTTGGAAAAATATTGGGTTTCATCATGATTAGGTGGTATATAAGGCTACCAAAAGAGTGTAATTCAAATATAGATATATTACTGAAAGTATTATAGTAATGTCAAAAGTCCAATTGGCCTTAAGAGTCATGTGGAAAGTTATGTTCATTGGGTAAAATTATAGAGCCTAACGAAATATCCCTGAAATTATGATGGAATATGTTGAACCCTTATGTTGTTCATATTTAGTGGGAGATAATTTTTCTGGTATAATTGGATGGGTTAAACCTGGTTTGATGATCTGATTTTAGATACTATAAACCTTAGAGAATGTTGGTGATACTACTTCATCAGGGTTTATAGTCCCTTTATATGGATAATTAAGCTAGATGCAGGAAATTGAACAGGAAGGAAATGATAGAAAACACATTTATTGTTAAAGAGGTTGGGATTATAAATGTTTCATGTTCCCATAAGGATATATCATAGTATAATTCATTCAGGATGAGGAAAATCGATAGAATATAAAAAGGATTATTTCTTGGAAGTTCAAATTTCTGAGGTTACACAACCTATAGCTAGGAGTGGGTGAATGAATTATTAATATGTATTTTCTTAATCCCCTATAAAGAATAATATGTGGTGTATAATAGTTCCCATGTTCAATATAATATGGTTATTGGAAGATCATGAGGAAGGTATAAGATCATGGAGGAATCACACTGTGGGGCTTCATGGTTATGGAAAGTGTGGATAGGGTTCAATGATCTGGAAGGTGGCAAATGGAAGAAGTGTTGAATTTTTGGGAGTCATATGACCAAAAAATATAATTTGAGGAATTTTTTAATGACTTCACTAGAGTGATATTGGAAGAATAATAAGAATTTATAATTCATATAAAGTATTGATGGAACTCTGTGGTAGAGAGTTAATTTTTTAGTGGTAGTGTATGTGTTCAAATTCTGATATTTTATCTCAAAAAATCCATTGTACATCAAATTACCTTCTATGAATAGAAAATAACCATAATGAATATGTATTAAAAGTTATTCCAAGGTTTGATATTGAAGAGAAGTAGTTAATTTTCTGAAGGGTGACATATTTTAGGGCACTTTATAAGTCTAATACTAGGATATTTTTTTCTCTCATCTGCAAGTCCATAGAGACATGGACTTAGGATAAATTGAATCCATAGAGAGGACCATGAAAAGTACTAGAACAAGATTAATTATAGTGCTTATGAATCTATGGAATCGATTATCATAATATCATAAGAGTATTGAAAAGACCACTGGAATGTTGGTGGGAACCAAAAAGGGTTTGGACCAAGAGGTGCAATGGGAGAAAAGGACCACGTAATCCCTAGTTTCACTAAGCATGAGATTCAATGGAATTTCATCATGGAAATGATATTATAATTTTTTGTAGTGCATATGGTGTAACAACCTAGAATTTTATCAATGAAAAATACCTTCTTATAATTATTCCATATATTATAAATCACATAAAATCACATATAGGACACAATACAAACTTTATAAATTAATAATGAATGGAATAAGAGTAATTTATAGAAGTTAAGGAACCTATACTAATGGAATAGTAACTTGACCATTGGAATAGAAGTGTGAAAATTAGGAATAGTAATCTGGCTGATAGAATAGTAATATCACCTATGAAAGTATAAATAAAGTTTTGGTATCTTATTAATGAAAATATGATATGTATTTATTTCATGGTATAAGTAAGTAAACGTTTTAGAAATGATAAATTAAGTAATGGTATTCTTGTGACTTAAAAATATTTAATTATAATTTCATAATTAATATAGTTATTTAAACAAAAATTTATATTCATAAAATTTATTTATAAATTTTTATTTTGTTTTCTTATGATTATAAGATAATTTCATGAGACCTTAAATAATTTTTCAAACTATCATAAAATCAGTTATAATATTAAAATCACTATTTTTTTAATAAATGATAAATTTTTTTGAAAACTAAATTTCTCATATTTAGAAAATTAATGGAGTCCATTTTTGAATTCTAAACATCAAAAAATGGCTAGGGTGATTTTTTTAGGATTTTTTAAAAAAAGATAAATTTTTGGTGAATACTGAAAAATGGTTATTTATAGTATTTAACAAAAACATGAATTATTTAGTCATATATGATGTATGGATGGTGTAAGCCCATAATATTGAAAAAAAATCATTATTTTAATATATTTAGTGATAATGTTCAAACTATTCTTATTCTTAAGACAAAATAATAAACTAATGAATACAATAATAAAAAACCACCCCTCTCCTCCACTATAAATACCACCCCTCACCACCCCTTCTCCTCACACATAAAAAGCCTTTAAGATAGTCCAATTTCTACCCACTAATCTTCCCAATACCCTCCCTCATGTCTAGGATCCTTTTTTTCTCAAAAAAAGACCAAATCCAATCTCTCTAAGGATGTTCTCAAATAGAATAATTCAAGAGGTACAATCCTCCTTTTATTTTAATTTGTTTTCATTTTTCTTTTATTTTCTTATTATATTCTCTTATCACCTTATATAAGTGGCATGATAACTCTGGTATCTTATATATACTATAATTGTATTATGTTAATGGAATAATATAAGGACATGGCCTCCAACATTACATAATATTGAATTAAATAAATAATTCACATTGAGGATATTTTCAGCTTTAGAGTTTTAGATAATTAGTCCATAAATATTACATTACATCTCAAAAATTATAAGGTATACACTTCTACTCAGTTTCCATTTTTTCATAAAATAGAAACTCTTGATAAATATTTCCATGCCTAGTCCCATGTTTTAGACAACATGACTTTTCCTTGATCCCATCCTTGACCTTATTCATATTTAGGTCCTATGAAAAACATTTCAAAACTTGGGATGAGTATAAAAAGATCCATAAGGGTTATAAAACAAAGAAAGAAAAAATTATTTCATCATTATATACATAACATAATCTCTTTAACATAACTCATGAAATCATAAGATTTATGAATAACACATAGAAATCATAAATCATAAAGGTAACTTGTGGCACCCATATCATACTTACATTGTAGCTATCACAGCTGCATAGGGAGTTACATTTGGAATACCCATAATAGTATATTCCATAAATATCTTAGTAGAAACATTCACATTTACCTCCTTCATGTTACCCAATTAATTATAGACCTATCTCGGGCTCACCCGCCCTAGGATTATCACAGAACCACCTGTATACTTAACAATTCCCAAGAACCATAACATATTCATAACACGTAAAATAAACACAAAAGAAAGATAACATTTCCACATTTCAATCCCAATATATCATTTAAATATATTGACATAAAAAATCCATTATCAAAACCATTTTTAGTACCAAAATATGTAAAAGATTATATGGTATTTATTTTCTTTTTAAAAACATTGCGGCTTGTTAAGGAATCTATAGATCAAATAATACTCACTGTGGCAGAAAAGGTTGTTGTCACCACTTACGTTAAAAGAAAAATACATTTTTGTTTTTTAGTAAAAAACTTTTTAGAAAAAGATTCCCTTTTAATGAAATGAAAATTAAAATGTGTTTATACAATTTATAAAAGAAAGTCATGTATTAAAACAAAATATGCCTCAATGAAAGGAGATTGAGATGAAGTCCCTTACCTCATGTTTGACTTGACCCATTCGTTCTTTAATAACCTAAATAATAAACTAAAGTTAATTTCTACTTGATTGAGAAACTTTTTCATGTCTATTATTCCTTTTATATCAATTATTACCATATTATAAACATCATGTAATCATTTAAGTTAATAGTGGTCATTTTGTAGATATTTGGTACTTGAGTCAAAAATGAACTTCTTATATTTACAAGTTTTCTATGTGTTCAAAATTCCATTATATCCAGAATGATATTCCTGATTTAAATATAATATATATCATATATATATCTAGTATATACATTTATTTATAATAGTATATAACATTTAGAGGTAAGAAATGAAATGCACCGTTCATGGAGACGGTAAGCCGTACGTACGCATGAACGCTACTTCCATTTCTATTTCATATTTTAATGGAATTAAAACATAATAATACATAATTATATTTTAATTCCAGTATAATATCATATATAATATCATTAAATCCATCCTTTATACGTCCCACATATGGAATTAACGAGTCATGTCACTTTGAGGGGGCGGTAGTCCGAACTTCCTCAAAAAATATTATCACATTCACCCATAATGGAAACCATAAAGGCATGATATAAATGGAAAATAAGGAAGCATAAAGAAAACATAAAGATAATATATATCATATATAAATGCAGTGCCATCATAATGGCCACCATGAGAGGTGGTAGGAGATAATTGAACAATCATCATTTCGTGAGGCGTTAGTTTTCCATCCACAGAAACAGTATGTTCTTTACCCATTAGATAGAGGTGGGTGTAAGTGTAGTTTGAATACTTCTCATAACAACATAATAGTATATTGAGGATAATGGTTTTGTTATAAAATAAAGGAATAAAAAGAGTCTAGGTGGTTAGCGAAGTAAAATAAAACAAAAGAACTTAAGAGAAGACGTTACCTTTAAATCGGGTAACTCCCATTGGTTTGAACCAAAAAGGTTTGTTAAAGTGCCTTATGCCTAAGTTAAGGCTTCTAGAAGGAGGATAGAAATTTATGGAAATTAATTGGGAATATTTTGGATGAGCCAAGAGTCTTGAGAGGTGTGAGGAATGGGTTAGAGGTGAGCGTTTTTTATAAGGGGGAGGAGGGGCTCTTTAGGAAAGTGTGAAAATATTATTTTATTACATAATGATTTTCGATTTATAAATGTCCAAAACTTATTAAAGTAGAATATAAGAATACTCATGGTAAAAATAAAATCATCCAATACGAATTGTACAGGTTTTGGATATTATTTTAATCTTTATAATCTTATTTATTTAAATCATTTATCAATGAGGTAATCACTGCATCATTATTGTGTCATAAATAATTTATTTTATTCGATGTCTAAAAATTATAAAAAAAATCCATGATATAGTAAATATTTTTATATTTTAATATAATATTTATAGTCTAAAATATAACTTATATAACCCTATGTAAAAATTAATTTACTAAAAGATATTTGTTTATGTCATTTTTATCTTTACTTTAAGTTAATTAAAATAAAGTGTCATTATCACTCCCAAGTGGCCCCAGGGGGTCCCAAAATCGACCCTAGGATGCTCATGGTCGTAAGTGTATCAACCAATATGATTAGGAGACATGTTAGGGTAATTTTATATTATTATAGTAATATTTTTTTACCCTTATTTACCATATTTACCCTTTAACCATGGTAAATAAAATATTTACTGAAGTAAATATTCATAATGTCTAAAAATAAAAGTTACCTATATACACAATTTGGACCTCCTGCTTCAAAATATGGAATCCATATTTCAAAATTCAAAACACATAAGTGGCATAAATTAATTTAAAATTAATTCTCACTGTTAAAACAAAAAGCATGTTTTTAAGAAATAAATATCCAATGATTAACACTTGTTTATGTCCAAATTCAATGAGAAATTACTTCCAATGACCATCATTGGATTAAATGGTAAAAATATACACAAAATACACTTTAAAACAAATTAAAAATATAATCTAACCATATAAATATATTAGATTGAAAGGCAGTTTTGAATTAAAATATAGTATTTTTCACTATACATTAAAAAATGAACATTATCAGAAAAATACAAAAATTTCATCCAAAGTAAATTTTGATGTCTCGATTATAAATAATAATTTTATTTTTTCAAATATAACATATAGAAGTTACCAAATCTATATTTAAAGAGGGTTCTCCATCAAAAGGTGGTAAATCAACCTTTTAAAGTAAATTATGCTTAAAATTAGATTCATTCACATTTTAAGCCTCTAACTTTTATTGGATAAATTTAAAAACATTTAACAAACATGTATAATAATATTGTAGTTAGTTCTGCTCATTTATGCCAATACAAAGGCGAGGCATTAATTTCCATTTAAAAAATACTATTATATTATTATTGTTTAACGTAAGATTTCAAAGAATCCTGCTATTGTGTATCGGGTACGCCATCGAACATAGAAACCCCTTTAAGTTAAAATTAATATTTAATTCACAAAATATTAATTAAAAAGAAAATGTATTATTTCTTTATTTACCTGGGATTTTACACCCTTCCCCCTTTTGGAAATTTTTTCCTCTAGATTTTATTCATTTATCAAATAAATGGGGGTATTTATCTCTCATAGAATTTTCAGATTCCCACATTGCCTCTTCAACCATATGGTCTTTTCACAAAACATTTACCTAATGAATTACCTTATTCCACAATACTTGCTCTCTTCAGTCAAGAATCTGTACTGGTTGTTCTTCATAAGAGAGATTCTCTTCCAACTGAACTATCTCTAGGCTCAAAACATGAGATGCATCTGGCATATACTTTCTCAACATTGAAACATGAAAAAAATTATGTACATGGGATAAACATGGAGGTAAATCCAATGTATATGCAACTAATCCAACTTTATTCAGAATTTCATAATGTCCAATGAACCTCAGACTCAACTATCCCTTTTTACCAAAAATGCATCACACTTTTCCCTGGAGAAACTTTTAGAAAGACATGATCACCTGCCTCAAAAGAAAGATCCTTCATTTGATTATCCACATAACTTTTCTGCCTACTCTGAGTCGTTCTCATGTGCTTCTGAATCAACTGAACTTTTTCTTCCATCTCTTCTACCAATTCTAGTACCATAAACTTCCTTTCACCTACTTTATCCCAAAAATCTAGAGTTTGATACCACTTACCATATAATGCCTCAAATGGAGCCATCTATATATTGGAATGAAAACTGTTATTATAAGAAAATTTAACCAAAGAAAGATGTTGGTCCCAACTTCCCAAGTAATCCATTGAGCAAACACATAACATATCCTCCATAGTTTGAATTGTTTTTTCTGACTACCCATATGATTGCGGATGAAAAGTTGTACTAAAATTTAATTCAGTACCCAATAACTTCAGAAGGCCTTTCCAAAAGTTAGAAGTAAACCTGGGATCACAATCATATATAATGGATAGGGGAACACCATGCAAACTGACTATCTCTTTAATATACAGCTGATAAAGCTAATCTAGAGACAATGTATCTCGAATAGAAAGGAAATGCGTAGATTTATTCGATCGATCAACAATAACACAGATTGCATTATTACCTCGAGATGTCTTCGGTAATCCCACAATGAAGTCCATGGATATATTTTCCCATTTCCACTATGGCACCGGTAAATACTAGTGTATCCCTTTCGGTAACTACTGATCTGCTTTAACCTCCTGACAAGTCAAACACTTCACAGTAAAATCAACAATATCTCTTTTCATTCCATCAGACCAGTAATACTCCCGAAGATCTCTGTACATCTTAGTACTGCTAGGATGAACTGAAAATGGGGAACTACGAGCTTCATATAATAACACATTCTTCAATTGTGAATCACAAGGCACACATAATCTCTTTCAAAATCTCAAAAAACAATCATTATAAACGTTAAATTCGTGCAACTTACCATTCTGAACCAACTCAACCTTTTTCTGCAACTCACTGTCTTTCATCTATGCTTTCTTTATTCTCTCTGATAGAGATGATTTCACTGAAACCTAAAACAAACAAAATAATTTCATGCACCAACAACTTCTATGCCAAAGTTCATCAAATCAAAAACGAAAGGATATCATTCCAAACATAGTATGGTCAATAAATCATTATTTTTCAAATCAAAGCATCATCCACTTTATTTTCCTTTCCTAGATGATAATGAATCATGAAATTGTAATCCTTGATTAATTTCAGCAATCTCCTCTATCTCATGATCAATTCTTTCTGAGTGAATATATACTTTAAACTTTTTTGGTCAGTATATATTTCACATTTTACTCCATATAGATGATGCCTATAAATTTTTAAAGCAAAAAAACAGTAGCTAATTCCAAATCATGTGTAGGGTAATTTAACTCATGAGGTTTTAACTGATGTGAAGCATAAGCAATTACCTGAACATTCTGCATAAGGACGCAACCAAGTCCTTTCAATGAAGCATCATTGTAGATAACAAACTCACTATTTCTGGAAGGTATTTCCAAAACTAGATCATTATCCAATCTTCTTTTCAATTCCTAAAAACAATCATCACATTCTTTTGTCCAAATGAACATAACACTTTTTAGAGTTAACTAAGTCATTAGACTAGATAACCGTGAAAAATTTTCAACAAACCGTTGATAATAACCTTCCAAACCAAGAAAAATAAAAATCTCGGTTATATTTGTGGGTCTTGGACATTCTTTAACAACTTTTGTTTTAGTAGGATCAATAGTTATGCCATTTTTTTAAACAATGTGACCATGGAAAAAAAATTGTAACCAAAAATCACACTTTCTAAATTTCCCAAATAGATTATTTACTTTTAAGGTTTGAAATACAACCCTTAAAAAACTTTCATGTTCCTCTTTACTTTTGTAATAAACCAAAATATCATCAATGAATACAACCACAAACTTATCTAAGAACTCATGGAAAATTCTATTCATAAGATCCATGAATACAGCAGGTGCATTGGTTAAATGAAAAGGTATAACTACAAATTCATAATGGCCATATCTAGTATGGAACACGGTCTTGGGAATGTCTACTTATTTTACCTTCAACTGATGGTACCCCAACCTCAAGTCAATATTCCAAAAATATTGAGCTCTCTGGAGATGATCAAACAAATCATCGATATGAGGAAAAGGATACTTGTTCTTAACAATGATGTTATTCAATGATCTATAATCAATGCAAAGTCTTATTGAACTATCTTTATTTTTAACAAATAAGACAAGAGAACCCCATGGTGATGTGCTAGGTCAAATGAAACCTTTATCTAATAACTCTTGCAATTGATTCTTTAACTCTAAAAGTTTAATTTGAGACATTCGATAAGGGGTTTTTGAAAATGGATTAGAATCAGGAACTAATTCAATAGTAAATTCAACTTCCCGATCAGGTATAATACTAGGCAACTCATCTGGAAAAACATCATGGTACACATTTACCACTAGTACATCATTAATCTGAACAGTTCCTTTATTTTCAACAATATGTGAAAAGTAACATAAATTTCTATCTTTTACTAGTTTCTTATCTTCCTAAAATGTTATCAAAAGTAATGGTTCATTATTGTACACAAACTGAAAATATTTCGGAAAAGAAACCTCTTTATCTCTACAGTCAATCTTAGCATGATAAAAAGAAATCCAATCCATACCCAAAATAACATCAAACTCTACTAGAGGCTAGACAATAAGGTTTTTGGGTAGATTCATTACGCACACAAGGACAATAAGGTTCTTATAATTTCTTTTTGTTTCAACATTTCCTCTAGGTGTTTTTACCATAAGTTCAGGACTCATATCTTGAGATGGAATTACCAATTTACTAGAAAACTTCTCAGAAATGAAATAATGTGTAGACCTCGAATCAAACAACACATTGGCATGATATGAACAAAAAAAATAGTGTACCTGATACAACTTTATTTGATGGCCCAACATCTGCTGAAGTAGTTGAAAAGGACTTCACCACCCCTTTCTTCTTATTGTCTGGTTTCTTTCCCTTAGTTGAGTTCTTCATTGGACACTCATTTGTATAATGATCCATTTCATTTCACTTAAAACATTTTTCTGATTGAAAATCATATTTTTTCTTACAATTACCCTGATATTTTTCAATGTAATTATGAGCCTTATGTCCCATTTTACCACATCGGTAGCACTTACCATAATTCAAAATACATTCCCCCTTATGCTTTTTACCCCAATTTTCACAAACAGTAAACTTAATTTTCTTACCATCAGACTTTTTTGAAGAGTTTTCCCCTTTCTCCTACCACCTTGACCTCTTATTCTATTGTTTTTCAAAGAATACGTGATCATTAGAAAACTCCATTTCCACCTTCACCACACATCTAACAAGATTTTCATAACTCTTGAACTCACTAGAAGCTAAATCCCTTTGATACTTTGGCTTTAATACTAAGTAAAAAAGTTTGATTTTACTATCAAGATCTCATATGAAATTTGGATCATACCTTTCCAGTCAAGTGAATTTTTCTTCATAAGCAGCCACTAAGTCATCCTCCTGCCTCAATTCTAGGAATTGTTTTTTCATCTTAATATGAACCACCTTAGGAAAATATTTCTCAAGAAACATACATTTGATTTCATCACAATCAAGAGCATCAATCTCCTCACTATCCCTGATATTTTTCATCATCGACCACAACTGATCGGCTTCACCTTCAAAAAGGTAAGCAGCGAGACTAACCTTTTGATGTTATGAACACCCCATGACATTAAAAATCTTTTCTAGTTTTTTAATCCACCCTAATGTTAGCACAGGGTTAGATGATCCTCTGAATGATGGGGGATGTTGCCTCATGAAATGCTCCACTACTGACATGTTTCTCTATGGTTGATCTGGATGATCTCAGGCATGGATACCACCACCATTTATAGCCTGAGTCAACTGTGCCATCACTACAAAAAACTGTTCAGTTCTGATGCTGGCCATCTCATGTTGCTGATTTGAAAGTTTGTCTTCCTCCTAATGTTGTCCCCACATAGTTTCTATGTTTCCTCTTCGGAAAACCATTCTGAACATAAAGATATCTTAGGTGAAGCAACATGGTAATATGTAAATTCTATCATTTCAATGTTAACATAAATTAATTTATGGGTATTAATTTAATAATACCCTAACTCCTAAAGTTATCTAAACTGACCTCTGATACCAACTATAAGGACACGTCCATAAACATTTCATAATCTTGAATTAAATGAATAATTCACATTGAGGAACTTTTCAGGTTTAGAGTTTTAGAGAATTAGGCCATAACTATTACATTACATCTCAAAAATTATAAGGTAGACACTTCTACTCAATTTCCATTTTTTCATAAAATAAAAACTCTTGAAAATAAATAGTCATGTCTAGTCCCATGTTTCAGACAGCATGACTTTTCCTTGATCCCATCCTTGACCTTATTCATCTTTAGGTCCTGTGAAAAACATTTCAAAACTTGGGACGAGCATAAAAAGCTCAGTAATGGTTATAAAATAAAGAAATAAAACATCAATTCATTGTAACATACATAACATAATCTCTTTAACATAACTCATGAAATCATAAGATTTATGAATAACATATAGAAATAATAAATCATAAAGGTAACTTGTGTCATCCATATCATACTTACATTGTAGCTATCACATCTTTGTAGGGAGTTAAAATTAGAATACCCATCACAGTATATTCTTTAAATATATTAGGAGAAACATTCATGTTTACCTCCATCACATTACCCAATGCATTAGAGAGCTATCTCAGGCTCATCGGCCCTATGTTTATCCCAGAACCACCTGTATATGTAACAATTCCGAAGAACCATAACATATTCATAACATATAAAATAAACACAAAGGAAAGATAACATTTCCACATTTTAATCATAATATATTATTTAAATATATTGCCATAAAAAATCAATTATCAAAATCATTTTCAATAAAAAAAATACATAAAATATTATATAGTATTTATTATCCTTTTAAAAACATTAAATCTTGTTAAGGAAGCTATAGATCAAATAATACTCACGGTGGCAGAAAAGGTCATTGTCACCACTTACGTTAAAAGAAATATTTTTTTTTGTTGTTTAATAAAACACTTCATAGAAAAATATTCCATTTGAATGAAATGATAATTCAAAGGTGTTTATACAGTGTATAAAATAAATTCGTGTATTAAAAAACATGCCTCAATGAAAGGAGATTGAGACAAAGTTCCTTACCTCGTGTCCGACTTGACCCGTTCATTCTTTAAACTCCTGAATAATAAACTAAAGTTAATTTATACTTGATTAAGAAAATATTTCATGTTTATTATTCCTTTTATATAAATTATTACCATATTATTAACATCATGTAATCATTTAAGTTAATAATGGTCATTTTGTCGATATTTGGTACTTGAGTCAAAAATAAAATTCTTATATTTACAAGTTGTCTATTTGGTCAAAATTCCATTATATCCAGAATAATATTCCTGATTTAAGTATAAGATATATCATTTATATATATCCATTATATACATGTATTTATAATATTACATAATATTTAGAGGTAAGAAATGAAATGCACCGTTCATGGAGACGGTAAGATGTATGTACGCATGAACGCTACTTCCATTTCTATTTCATATTTTAATGGAATTAAAACATAATGATACATAGGTATATTATAATTCTAGTATAATATCATATATAATATCATTAACTTCATCATTTATACATCCCACATTTTGCATTAACGAGTCATATCACTTTGAGGGGGCAGTAGTCCGCACTTCCTCAAATGAAATTATCGCATTTACCCATAATGGAAACCTTAAAGGCATGCTATAAATGGAAAATACAGAAGCATAAAGAAAACATAAACATAATATATATCATATATCAATATAGTTCAATCATAATATCCCTCATTATAGGTGGTAGGAGATAATTGAACAATCATCGTTTCGTGAGGCGTTAGTTTGTCATCCACAGAAACAGTATATTCTTTACTATTTATATAGAGGTGTGGTTAAGTGTAGTTTGAATCCTTATCATAACAACATCCTAGTATATTAAGGATACTATTTTTATTATAAAAGAAAGTAATAAAAAGAGTTTATGGGGATAGATAATTAAAATAAAACAAAATAACTTAAGAGAAGACGTTACCTTTAAATCGGGTAACTCCCTTTGGTTTGAACCAAAAGGGTTTGTTGAAGTGCCTTATGCCTAAGTTAAGGATTCTAGGATGAGGAGAGGGATGTATATATCTTAATTTGGTAGAGTTTGGATGAGACAAGGTTCTTGAGATGTGTGATGAATGGGTTAGAGGTGAGGGTTTTTTATAAGGGTAGGAGGGGCTCTTTAGGAAAGTGTGAAAATATTATTTTATTACACGATGATTTTCAGTTTCTAATTGTCCAAAACTTATTAAAGTAGAATATAAGATGACTCATGGTCAAAATAAAATCATACAATAATAATTGGACAACTTTTGGATATTATTTTAATCTTTATAATCTTATTTATTTAAATCATTTATTAATGAGGTAAACACTGCATCATTATTGTGTCATAAATAATTTAATTTATTTGATGTCTAAAAATTATAAAAACAAAACCATTATTTAGGAAATATTTTAATATTTCCAAATAATGTTTATAGTCAAAACGATAACTTATATAACCCTATATAAAAATTAATTTACTAAAAGATATTTTTTTATGTCATTTTTTGTATTTTTTTAAGTTAATTAAAATAGTGTCATTATCACTCCCAAGTGGCCCCATGGGATCTGAAAATAGACCCAAGGATGATAATATTCATAATTATATCAACCAATAGGATTAGGAAACATGATAAGGTAATTTTATATTATTATAGTAATATCTTTTTACCCTTATTTACCATATTTACCCTTTAACCATGGTAAATATAATATTTACTGAAGTAAATATTCGTAATGTATAAAAATAAAAGTTTCTAATTTACACAATTTGGATCTCCTGATTCGAAATATGGAATCCATTTTTTCAAATTCAAAACACAAAAGTGGCAGAAATTAATTTAAAATTAATTCCCACTGTTAAAACAAAAAGCGTGTTTTTAAGAAATAACGATCAAAGGATTGACACTTGTTTTTGTCCAATTTCAATGTGAAGTTACTTCCAATGACTGAAATTGGATTAAATGGTAAAAATATATTCTAATTACACTTTAAAACCAATTAAAAATATTATCTAATCATATAAATAAATTAAATTAAAAGTTAGTTTTGAATTAAAATATAGTATTTTTCACTATTCATTAAAAATGAACTTTATCATAAAAAAACCAAAATTTCATCCAAAGTAAATTTTTATGTCCCGATTCTAAAGTGGAATTGTATTTTTTTCATATAGAACATATAAAAGTGAAAAAAATTATATTTAAAGAGGTTTTCCATCCAAAGGTGGTAAATCAACCTTTTCAAGTAAATTATGCTTAAAATTATATTCATTCACATTTTAAGCCTCTAGATTTTATTGAATAAATGTAAAAAAAATTTAAAAAAAATGTATAATCATATTGTATTTAGTTATGTTCATTACTATCAATACAACAGCTAGGTGTTAACTACAATTTAAAATAATAATATTATATTATTATTATGCAATGTAAGATTTCAAAAAACTCGTTGTTGTGTATCGGGTACACCAACAAACATAGAAAACCCTTTAAGGTAAAATTAATATTTAATTCACTAAATATTAATTAAAAAGAAAATTTATTATTTCTTTATTTACCTGGGATGTTACAGATAATCTATCATCAGACTTCTTCCCCTCTCCCTTTTATTCTAAAAATGGAAACGTCGTCTGTGAGGTGTTGTTTTATCACCTTTAAGGATGAAAAGTTTTCATTTTCCTTTACTACCATAAAGGCTAGTATTAAACCATTATAATGGTTGAAACATATTCTAAAACTTATTTTATAACCTTTTTTATGTTTTGTAACAAACTTATAATCATAATAATAAATAATAAAACAAAATGATTTTATTGTGATAAAAAATAACCAAATTGGTCTAAATGGTTATCATTAATATTATATAAAATAAATCATCTTAATATCTGGAAAAAATATATATAATACCAATTAAACTTTTTTGAGTTCTTTAATAACATATAATTTCAATTATGGATATTTTCACTATTTTACATGATCTTCCATACATGTATACAAGTGAACTGATCTTGAAAATCAAGAAAAGAACACTCCCAAATGATACAATTTTAACACTATAACTCATAAAAATGGTCATAAAACAACTTAATAAAATTATAATGAATTAAATAAATGTATAATAGGTTATATATTTGTTAATTAATGAATCTTGTTTGAATATCTCGGATATTAAAGTGAATAAATCATTTAGACATAAGGTAAAGGGATTCTCGAACCAAATTCCTTTCTTTGGGTTATTCCTATTTTGTGTGGAATTTATATGTGGAATTTATTTTAATATTCCTAAAATATAATTTCATTTTAATTTATTTTTTATTTCTAGGATATATATTTTTTAAATCTTATTTTATGAAAAATGAAAAGATGTTTCCAAAATAACTCTTCCTTCAAAAAACAAATGTTTTACTTATCTTGAGATTGTTTCTTATTCACTAAATATTGATGATTATTATACCAATTAAGTTATTAACTTTTTATTTTGGTAACCTTGATGTATATTCATGAAAGTATGCTTTATAAAATTCTCATGAAACCCATTTCCTTTCCATGAGTCATTTTATTACCAAGATTGTTATACATTCTATGTGGCACGTATGATTATGTAAATGTTATGATGTGACAAGTCCATCAAGAATTATATAGAACTCTAATGCATTTGGTAATTTTATGTATCTCATGAGATAATGTTAAATGGGTGTGAACATGATGCTATATTTTATCATGATGATGATGTTATGGTTATTGACATATGTTATGCGTGAACATGATGCTAGCTTTGTTCACAACTATGCATGGTAGTTGACCACTAAGACATGATGTTTCATTTTTATGAATTACCACATTACAATCCTTTATCTAATGCTTCCTATCATGATTATAAGAATGATTCCATTCTTATGTTATGAATATAATTATTATGCTCTCCCATGTTATATTGATTCATATTCTTATCTATCCTCTTACTGTGATTTTATCTCTCCCATTTCCTTGATGTATATCTTAGGGTTATTACTTGTAATAAGAAGAAAAAAAGGTCCATTAAAAAGATAAATAATAAGGAATTGAATAATTTTTATGTTTTATTATTTAAATGTTATGTTTGGTCCTAATTTTCCTGAAACACTAAACCTTTGGATCCTAGTTTAGTAACATTATTATAATGTTTGTCTTTAAAATTATATAATAGTAATTTAATAAAAATTAGGTTCACTGTAGTTGGTATCATATCATGGTTTAGTTAATTTGGGAATTGTGATTAGAGAACATTATTTAAAACCCTTAGTATGAGACTAATTATATAGAAGCACCCAATGATCTTTGTTTTAGAAAAATTCTAAATAGGAGGATCCCACAAGATATTTCTTTATAGTTAATTTCCCAATGGAATAAATTATTTATTCAAAACATATTGACTTATGTTCAAACCTTTCTATTTTAATAAAATGTGGGAACTATGAGAAATTGGGCCAACAACCTATGTGAGGTACAATGCAGTGATTTCCCAAATGATATCCCCAATGCCTAGGGAGGTGGAGTTCAAAATTTCATGATGATGGTTACCCAGTTGCCTCAAGATATGAACAATAACCTGAATAATTTAGAACATGATCCTTCACCTAAGAGGATAAACAAGCTATCGAGTCTTTTATTCAAAAATTACCACTGAAATTTAGTGGATCTTTTGATCCACTAGTAATAGAATAGTGGGTAAAATCAATGGAGAATATATTTGGTGGGATTCACTATTCTAAGATAGAGAAGGTGACTCTATAGATTTACCATTTGGATGTAGAGTCCAATAAATGGTGGTTATTTATTAAGAATACCGTGCTGAAGGATGAAATTTAAGATATGTAGTGGGAATACATTAAGAAAATATTTCTTAATAAGTATTTACCTTGAGCTCTTAGTATGAAGATAGAGAGAGAATTTTTAAAGTTAAAGTAATAAATAAGGTGAATCTATCATGGATTATGAAGACAATTTCACAAGTATTTCAAGGTATGCCTATGGTTTTGTTGTCAACAATGATAGAAAAATAGATATATTATTTAGTGGTTTAAAACAACGCCTTTGAAAGGCTCTAGAAATTTTAGACTTAGGGAGTTATGAAGAAGTTTTTTGATGTGATTTCAAAGTAGAGATTGATTTTTTTAGAATGGTCCCATGGATATGGAGATAAGAAAATAAAGATGGATTTTCAAGTTGGATGATCTAAAAAAAGGTGTAAATAAATCAAAACCACTCACATGTCAAAAATTTGGGAAAACGCATCATGGGAACTGCCTTAAAGGGACGAGAAAATGATTCAAGTGTGGGAGAGAAGGCCACCCATCTCATGAATGTTGAAGAGACATAAGAAATCTTGAAAATTATATGGAATAAAGGAGAGAACCACTTATGGTTAAATGATTAAATTATAGGTAACAAAGGAATTATGCAAGCCAGTGCACTAAACTACGAGTCCTTGAGGGGAATCAGTGTCAGCAGCCACTATGGACAGATGAGTAAGGGAAAGATTGTTTTGTCTCTACTACTGAGATGAATCCCAAAAATGATGTGGTGATAGGTACACTAGTTATCCACTCAATAAAAGAAAACATTCTACTTGATTCTAGTTCTACATTATCATTCATATCTTTCAAGTATAGTAGAACAATTCTAACACTACCTCAATATATGAATGTTGAGGTATCTATGAGAACAAAAAATGGGGAAATTATTGAATCCAAATTACATAACTCATCCCTAGTTAATTTTTGTGCACTAAAACTCATAGTAAATATTTTCATAATTCATTAAGTAGAGTTTGATACTAATTTGGGCATGGATTGGATATCATTATACAAATCCAACATCAACTATTGGGAAATAGAGATCTCTATTTACATCCTGAAGCATCCTCCAATTTTGTATATGTGTAAGGATGAGGATAAATCTTCTTCAGAATCATTATCTCAATTTTGGATATTATTTCATTATGAGAAATCATATATATCTCAAATTATTGAGACAAAGTAGATAATCATGATGGAAGACATGCTTGTTGTGAGGGACTACATTAATGTGTTCCCTAAATAATTTTATAGTCTTCCTCCTGACCAAGAGTTTGAGTTCTCAATTGAACTTATTCATGGATCTTTGAATATATCAAAGACACCATATAGAATGGACACCATTGAATTGGAAAAACTAAATAAGTAGTTACAAGATAACTTGGACAAGGGTTTCATATACTCGATTTCTTCACTATGGGTTTCACCAGTCCTCTTTGTTAAGAAAAAGGATGGTCTAATGTTCCTATGCATTGATTATTGTGAGCTCAATAAAATAATGATAAAGAACAAGTATCCCCTTCCATGGATAAATTACTTGCTCAACAAACAATTTGTTTCCAAGTATTTCTCTAAGGTAGACCTTTGGTAGTGATGTCACTAATTAAAGATGATGAATGTAGATATTATCAATAATACCTTTCGAATGAGGTATAGACACAATGAGTTCTTAGTGATGCCTTTCAGACTTATTAATGCTCAAAAAATTTCATGGACTTAATGAATAATTTTTTTATAGATTAACTCATAAAATTTACAGTAGTCTTTATTGATGATATTCTGATATACTCCAAGATATAGGGGGAACATGAGGAGTATTTGAATACTATGCTAAAGACTTTACAAAGGGAAAAAATAATGTAAAGTACAATAAATGTGAGTTATGGACGGAGGAAGTATCATTATTAAGGTATGTTATCACAAGAAAATGAATATCTTTGGACTCTTACAAGACAAAGGTAATTGAGGAGTGGCCAAGGCCAACATCTGTAATAGAGATCCACAGTTTCCTTGGTCTAGATGGGTATTACCAACAATTTATGAAGAACTAATCAGTATTTTCAAACCCACTAACCATGCTGAATCAGAAGGGAGAAAAAAATTCTAGACCAGTGAATGTGAATATAATTTCAAATATTTAAATAGAGGCTTATCACTATGACAGTACTCACACTTACAAAAAGTTGGGAAATATTTGTGGTATACAGTGATGCTTCAAAGAATGTCTTAGGTTGAGTACTCATACAAAATGATAAATTTATAGCCTAAACCTCAAAGAATTTGAAAACTCATGAGCAAAACTATCACACGTATGATCTGGAGTAGGAAGCTATGATATTCACATTGAAAATATGGTGGCATTAACTCTATGGGGATAAGTGTGAAATATATACTAATAATAAGAGCCTCATATATATATTCAAACATAAGGATATTAATATTCACAAATGAAGATGGTTATAGATCATAAAGGATTATAACTACTCATTCCACTACCATCCTAGAAGAGTGAATAAAGTGGAAAAATCTCTAAGTATGAGGGATCCTTAAACATTATCAATGATGATAATTGAGAAAGATGTGATCTTCTTATATTTGAAACTTATGGACATGGGAATCATTAAATAATGAACATCATAAATCCTTTCACAAATTATTACTCAAATATCCTTCATATATAAAATAGAGGACGCTAAAAGAAATGATATGAAAATTTATAAGAAGGTGGAATCCATGAGAAAGGGTAAATCCTTATAGTTTAAAATTGATGAGGAACATATTGTAAAATTTGAGTCAGGACTATGTGTACCATCCAATCCAGATATAATGAAAGATATTATGAGTTACGTACATAGCTCAACCTTCTCTATTCACCTAGGAAGGACAATGATGTGTTGAGATCTATAGGAGAACTATTGGTGGTACAATATGAAGAAGTAGATCTCTAAATATACATCAAAGCTTCTAGTATTTCATCAAATTAAGGATTAAAGGAAAAATTATAAGGGGATGATGCAACCATTACCCATACAAATATGGAAATGGTAAAACACCTCCATGGAATTTTTCACTAGAATTTTTAAGAAATCCATAGGAAATAATCTTATATGGGTTATTTTGGATTTTCTAACAATGATATCTCACTTTATCGTAATTCAATAGGACTTATCATGAGAAAAACATGAACTGATATATATCAAAGAAGTGGTAAGGCTATATGGAGTAACACTATCATTTGTATCCAATGGAGATATAGTATTCACCTAAAAGTTATGGAATAGTATTAAACATGATCAAAAAACTGAACTAAAATTCATTACGGCTTATCATCCTTATATTGATGGCCAATCAGAGCATACTATTTAGAAACCGGAAGACATGTTAAGATCATATTCTATAGACCTCAAAAGAGGATGGGACCAACAACTTCCTCTGACCAAATTCTCTTACAACAACAGTTTCCACTCAGGAATCCAAATAGATCAATATTAATCCCTTTATGGTAAAATTTGTATAACACTAGCATGATGGGATGAGTTTGGTGAATGTAAGCTGATAGGACCAAATATAGTCAAAGAAATGGTGGAAATTGTGAAAACCTTTTAGCAGCACAAAAATACTTCCCGAATTTGATAGAATAGTTATGAAAATAGTCATTGATGGGACCTATATTTTGAGGTCGGAGACATGGTATTCCTCCATATATCTCTATGGAAGAGGATCATGATATTTGGGAATAAAGGAAAACTGAGTCCCAGGTACATCATCCCCTTCTAGATTCTTGATCATGTCGAAGTTGTGGCCTATCAACTAGCACTTTCACCTACCATGTCTCAAGTACATGATGTATTCCATGTATCCCTCTGGAGGAAGTACATACCATATCCCTCACATGTACTAAATCTATAGGTGGTACAGTTGTAAAATGATATCTCTTACAAGGAGCAGTCAGTGAAGATCTTGGACCATAGATATAATGTTCTATGCAAAAAGACTACTCACCTAGTAAAAGTACTATTGAGGAACCATAAGTATGAAGAGGAAACATGGTAACTAGAGGAAGCAATGAAGTATAAGTACCCTTAGTTGTTTTCACCATAGTATGTTCAAAAAAATTTCAAGTGAAAAAATTCATTAGGGGGATGAATGTAACAAACCAAAATTTTATCAATGGAAACTCCATTCTTGTAATTATTTAATATTGAATAAATCACCTAAAATCACATAGAGGAAAAAATAAAAACTTTATAAAGTAATAATTAATGGAATAATATTTATTTATAGAAGTTAAGGAACTTATACCAATAGAATAGTAACTTAACCGTTGGAATAGTATTATGACCATTATGAATGGTACTCTATCCAATAGAATAGTAACCACACCTAAAAAAGTATAAATAAAATTTAAGTACCTTATGACTGAAAATATGATATATTTATTTCATGGTATAATTAAGTAAACGTTTTAACAAATATAAATTAATTGTTGGTATTTTTTAAGTTATAAATATTTAAGTACAATTTTATAATTAAGATAATTATTTCAAAGAAAAATTATTTTCATAAAATATATTCATAAATTAATTTTTTTTCATCTTTCTATTATAATATATTTTTATGAAACCTTAAGTAATTTTTCAATGTGTCCTAAAATCAATTTTAATTTTAAAATCATAATTTTTTGAATAAAGTGATTTTAAAAAAACTAAATTTATCATATTTATAAAATTATTTTCATAAAATGAAGTCCGTTTTTTAATTCTAAACATCTGAAAATTGGTTAGGGTTAATTTTTTGTATTTTTCTAAAATATTGGAATTTAGGGTGTATAGTCATATACGGTAAATTATGGTATTTAAAAAATACATGAATTATTGAGTCATATATGATGTATGGTTTATGTAAGCCCATAATATCAGAACATCCATTATTATTTTAATATATTTAGTTATAATGTTTAAACTATTCATAGTCTTGACAGAAAATACTAAACTAATGAATAAATAAAAAAAAGCACCCCCCGCCTCCACTATAAATACCACCCCTTTTCCTCACACCTCTAAAGCCTTGAATCTTATCAAATATCTACCTAATACTCTTCCCAATCTCCAACCCCATTTCTAGGATCATTTTTTCTCAACAAAATACCAAAACCAATCTCCCTAATAATGTTCTCAAGGAGAAGAATTCAAGAGGTAAAATCATATTTCTTTTCTTTTAATTTATTTCCATTTTTCTTTTCTTTTATTATTATCTATTCATATCCCCTTATCCAAGTAGAATTATAATTCCATTATGTTATATATACTTTAATTTTATTATGGTAATGGAATAATATATAAATAAATCTCTACTCCTATTCCTTTAATTATAAAAATGGAAACGTCGTCTATGAGGTGTTTTTTTATCACCTTCAAAGATGAAAAGTTTTCATTTTCCTTTATCACCTTCAAGTATGGAATTAAAACTATTATAATGGTTGAAATAGATTTTAAAATTTATTTTATAACCTTTTTTATGTTTTTTAACTAACTTATATACATAATATTAAATAATAAAACAAAACAAATTGGTTTTGATCGAAAACCGCCAAATAAATACAAATGATTATCAGTGGAATTTTATCTAATGAATAATCCTCATATCTAGAAAAAAATAATATATAATACAAATTAAACTTTTATAATTTAATTAATAAAATATAATTTTAATTCTAGAAAATTTTCCACATTTTACACAATCTTCCATACATGTATGAAAGTGAACCGATCACAAAAATCAAGAAAGTGAACACTCCCAAACAAAGAAATTGAGCAACATAACTCATAAAAATATTCATAAAAAGCATAATAAAAATATAAATAATAAAATACATGTATAATAGGTTCTATATTTATTAATTAATTAACTTAAATTTATTATCTAGGATATTAAAGTGAATAAAGCATTCATACATTAGGTAAGGGGATTCTCGAACCTAATTTCCTTTCTTTAGGTTATTTCTATTTTTTGCCAAATTTACATGTGGATGTTATTTTAATATTCCTAAAATATAATTTCATTGTACTTACCTTTTCATTTCTTGGATATACATGTTTCCAATCAGATTTTATAACAAATGAAAATATTTTTTCAAAATAACTCTGCCTTCTAAAGACACATGTTTTACTTCTCTTGAGATTGTTTCTTTTTCACTCAAGATTGATGATTCGTATACAAAGTATGTTATTCCATTTTTATTTTGGGAACCCCAATTATTATTCATGAAAGTATTCTTTATGAAATTCTCATGAAACTCATTACCTTTCCATGGGTAATTTTATGGAAAATATTAGTATACGTTCTATTTGGCATGCATTATATTGTAAATGTTATGATTTGATGGGCTCGTCTAAAATTATATAGAGCTCCAATTCATTGGTTAATGTGATTTATATCATGGGATAATGTGAAATATGAATTAAAATGATGATATATTTGTTCAAAATGAAGATTTTATGGTTATTCACATATGTTATGCGGGAACATGATGTTAACTTTGTTCGCAACTATGTGTGGTAGTTAACCACTAAGACATGATGGTTCATTTTTATACATTTACACTTTACATGACTTTATCTAATACTTACTATCATGATTATGATTATGATACCATAATTATGTTTTAATTTTAATGATTATTCTCACCCATGTTATATTGATTCATGTTCTTATTTATCCTCTTATTGGGATTTTAGCTCACCCCTTTCTTTGATGTATATCCTCAGGTGATTACTTGTACTAAAGAGAAAACTGGAGCCTCTAATAAGCAAGATAATAAATAATTAATTAATTTTTATGTTTTATTATGTAAATGTTGTTTTTGGTTCTAATTTTCCCATGACACTAAACCTTTGGATCCTAGTTTTGTAACACTATTATATTGTTTGCCTTTAAAATGATGTAATAGTAATATAAGAAAATGTAGGGCTTAAATATATCGAGGGTGATTTCCAGGATTTTACTATTTTTTGGTGTACCTTAAGCTCTCAGATTGTAGGGACATAGTTAGAGTGTCAGAATCATACATTCTAAAGAGAAAGGATATAAAACTGTTACATGATGATGATTTCTGATTGGATGTTCAACAAATTCATATGATGGAAGCTTAGTTCCTATTTTAATTAGATAATGATGATGGAGTCCTTCATATGAGTTTCATGGTTCTATTTTAATTTTGTATCATGGTTTCATAGGTTGAAGGATTATTACTTTTAGTGGTATATCGGGCGATCATAATGGGCATAGAGTGGAGAACCATATGGTTGTTGTAGAAGGTGGGAGAATAGAAGTTGGATGATTAGTCTTTGGTATGATCATGAGAATGGCATATAATGGGTTATTTTTGTATTCCTATTTTTAAAAAAATTCTCAGAAAGGAAAATTTTAGGTATGGGGTGAAAATTGTTTTCTGGGTCACCTGTCAAAGTATTGGAAGTTCAGTCACCAGTAGAAATACTCAGGAGAACCCAAATAGAGGCAACACACTACCACCATAGAATTATAGTTTTAGTAAGATAAATTCAATTTGCTATAATATTAGCTAGTGGATGAGTTAGTTCACCGACATCATTAGCTGTTTTAGTTGAATGGGTGTTTGATGAGGGTCCTTGGATATCAAGTTATAAGAATCATGACAAAAGGTGTGAGATTAATGAATTTTCAGTGGGATAAACTAGAGGGATGAGTTTAGTGGATGGATAAAAGTTTAGTTTTAGTACATAATTCTTAAGAGGGTCATATAATGAATATAATCAAGTATTCATTCATGGATTCATAGGATACAATGTATTAAATGGTAGGAACGACTATTAGTATCCAAAAGGAAGCCCATATGACTATTGATAAAAGTATGGATGTTTGGGACTTTGTGAATTCATTTATGGAATTTCATGGAATCTATCCTTGTAAAGTAAATTTTCTTCAGGAATCAGTGTGAAGTGGGATATGGAATGAACAGTTCACCAGGAGTCATCATTTGATGTAATGAATGTTATAGGAAATTAGGATTTGTATTATCCAATGTAGGAACTCCCATGTCTATTGAATGGTAGTGATGACTGAAAGACTGGATTTTGACCTATATTATATGTCATTAGTACCCATGTGTGAAGTATTATGGTAATAAAACAACATAAATAGGTTTAAGGGGCTAGACTCGAAGGCTGAGGTGGCTCTAGAAGGAGTGAATTAAGGTGATGGAGGCTAAAGTTCTGAAGACGGAAGACTAAAGGTAGGAGCACTGTAAGATGCAAAAAACAAGAAAAGGAATTGAAAAGACTTATTCTGGTAGTTTAAGTAATATTTTTTTCTTTTAGATCTAATTTACTTCTAATGGACTAAAATATATGTTTTCATTCTCCTATGGATTTAGGACATATTTTCTAAACCACATAATCCTTGTGTGTGTTGTGTTTATACTTTGGGATTTCATGTGTGTGTTATTCATGTGATTTTTAACTTGGTCACTTACATAAATGATGAACTTAAGGTGACTATTAATAAGGTAATACAATGTGATGATTACTCAATATGGTGTTTGGGGTGTGATATCTTCCTGGTTCTAGTATTTGTAGTCATGGTGGATGATTCGATTATAAGACTCTTTGCTTTCGGTTGTTTAATTTCAACTATGTTGTAGAATGGATAGTATGAATTTCTATAGATTTGAGAAATTCCACTTTATCCATTATATATTTGACCCTAGAAACCCATATGGTTCATATTAGATGGAAAATCAATGGATAAAGGGACTGGGCAAGAAGGAAGGAAGAGAAAATGATGTAGTAAGTAACTTAAGAAATCAACTTGGAATAAAGGTGGATCAGCTTGAAAATTAAGGAATAGGGTAGGAGATATCCCTTGGTACATTCCATAGGATGGTTGAATGAATAGGATAAAAAAGGGTTTTTATCCCTTTTAATTTGAAACATGTGTAATTAGAAACTCACATTTTTTATAATATGGTTGGTTTACACGATTACCACATAGTTTAGAATACTATGTGTCAGTCGTGCGGAATGACTATGTTAATATTACATAATGATTCCAAAAATTTCTATATAGTTTCTCCTAACCATGCACAAACCATATTCTATACAACTCCCATGAATGTAAAACCTAGAACGGTCACCCCTAGTCATGTAATACCCATGCGGACTAACCACGCATGTCTAAAAATAAACTAAAAAGGCCATACGTAACTGTAACATGCGTAGTTTCTCTAAAAATGTTCACCCTAAATTATGTTCTTCAATAGTTCAATAGAAGGTTCATATGTATAGTTTCCACAAACCATGTGGTGAGAATGCATGAACCATTCACAAAAAAAATACATCGACAATAAAATAATGTAATCCCCAAAACCATGAAAATTTTAAAATGTTGTAAAGAAAAATAAATTAAGATAAGATAAAAATATAGAGTGACATAGGGTAATATAATACCCCTCTAATATCTCCTTATAAATATGCATATACTTCCACTGTAACCATACTATAGGAACTTTATTCCATCAAATAACCTTCTCTCTCTGATTAACAATGTATAATAGCCATTCCTCATATGATGCATCATCCTTTAACACAACATCATCAATGTTGATCATGTGAGATGGGTATGAATCATATCTTTAGAGATAAGATAAGAAAAATATGGTGCGCATCACATTATATCATTGAGGAAGTGTCACAACTTTTTTCCTCTAGAGGTACCCCTCTAAGGCCTGAAATGAAGTAAATGAGATAATTACCCATAAAGACCACATTTAATAGGGCTTGGGTTGGTGACTCGCACTGAGGGTATATAAGTCACACATATTGAAGGAATTTCCCTCAAAAGTAATAGTAGTATTGGGAGATAGGATAATGACCAATAACCAAATCCATCACATAATATAAAAATGGAAAATAAATCATCCCATCATGCAATATTAAATTAAAAAATATATAAATAAAGTATCCATGTAAGTACCAAAAGATAAACCTTACATTATAAACTCAAAAACAGCTCCAATACCCATACTAGTAAAGTATATATCAATCCCTAAAATCGTCCTGGAATCCTAAAACTAGTTTTTATATATATAGGGTGAGCATGAAATGAATACTCATTAGAATAATAAAAAATATCTCTCATAAAATTTTGAAAAGATCATAATAATTTACTAGTAAATAAATAGTAGAACCAATAATAACCTATGAAGTTCAATTATCCATCCCAATTTGTCCATAAAAATCACACCAAATAACACATACATGTACAATAACATATAATTGATATAAAATATAATCAAAGGTGTATTATAACCACTTCCTCAGCATGTAATAGGGTATTTTAGTATCATTATTGTGAAGGACACGAATTATGTCCCCTCCTCCTACCTTGAATGACCCCCACAACATATCATATCCTCATCATCACTAAGCATCTCCAACACCATCCTTCATCATCAATATGCATGTCCACCACCTTTCATCATCATCACTACATCTGAAAGGAGAGCGGGGACTCTACGGTAGTCACCATCCATTTCACCACCAACCTAGATATTGGAGAAAAAACCTAGAACCCAAAACATTTGGGTTTTGGTAAGCTTATCCAACTAAATAAGGGTGCATAAGTAAATAATATGAAAAGAAAAGATAGATAAATAGTCTCACACAAGCCAAACCTATTTGTTAACAAAAAAACACTAGCACATACCACACCAATTTAACAAAATCTCATGGACTATTCCACCATCTACATCCACCACTAAATGAAACACACTACACATCTACTAAACCTAACCACAATTCAGTTTTCCTTTATAAGTTAACCAAATTCTAGATTTACTAATTTTCCAACTAACTTCCACTTACTATTAAATTTCTTACACATTTAAGTCTAGTATTTTATTTATCCTCTAATTCATAATATAATTATCACACATTAATTTCATCCTAAGATTATTCAGTTTACTACCCATTAAATTTCAAAATTCATTAAGTCAAATTCCACAAATGAATTTCCAACCCACATTCATTAAATTTACTGTAGAATTTTATTCTATAGACACCAAGAAATGACCACAAACACACCACAAAAAACCCACATAACTCTCAAAAACAAACACCTTGACACATGCCAACCATCACCATAACCCAATCACCTCACTGTAATAATTCCACAATATTTATTTAGGTTATCACCATATCTCAACCATTTCACTCCTACTATCATCAACCAAGTAACATAATCATCCCACAACATACCCCATTATCGAACCAATGAATATTATCTTCATATAAGCCCCAAAAATCTTCATATAACCACTATATATTCCAAAAATCACATCAACACATAGAAACAAATTATATATTAAACTTCAAACAGAATTTCATAAATGTATTTTACATCAAAAAAAAATATTCCAGGGGTATTCTCACAAAAATCCATATTTTCATGGAAAATACAATTCATTATCAATATATAATTTCATATCCATTTATAAAATGTGGTTTCAATAAATAAGTAACAATAAGTTCCAAAAAACATAGTATCCACAATACAAACAAGGTTCCCAAGATTAATGATTTTTGACAATGTCAGTGAACAAGTATAAACTCATAAAAAATATCACAAAACAAGTAAACACATGCGAAAACATCCATCCTATTTTATTTAAATTAATTATCTTCTTAATTAGACCCAAAATATCCACCTAAAGGAATAAAAATATCATGAAATTTTTATATATGCTCATAGTAGAGAATGAGGATCCCCTACCCCAATTGGAAGTTCAATATTCCCCATGAAATAACAGAAAATCATGAATCAACAAACATTGAAGGAAACACCACCAGAACCTAATCATGACAAGTTAATATCTATAATTTCTGGAATTATAACCCAAAACATGGGATATCCACCCAAAATGAACTCTCAACAGAATGAAGAATATGAATTGATAAGAGAGGGTAAAGAAGAGTACCTCGATTTGTGAGACATTTATCCAAAGAAACTAAGGTTTTAAAACTCCCATAATGTGTGAATTGTAGGTGATAAGGGGTTAAGGGGTCAATTAAGGCATGAGCGAAGAATAAAAACTAATCCAAAAATTCTAATACTCTCCTTTTTATAGAGGTGGTTTTGAAAGCCTTCACCATTTCATGGGGGATTGCAAAAGGCCCATGATGATTTTAATCAAATAGTGGATCCAGATTTCAAGCCTTTGAACCCACGATTTCCATGAATTTTAAAACTGATGTCAAACCATTTTAACCAGAACCAAAACCACATCCATTTATTTTTCTAAGGAGTTTCTAACCCTAGACACCCACCACAACTAAACACTATGATGTAGCACCAAGCATTTAAGAATTTTCTTCTCACCACACCCAGGAATATGGTGTGGTGATCACCATACTACCTATTTATAACAAGCCATCCTTCTAAGTGAGACACTCAATATAAATATATCCTTAGTGTGTTTACCACAACTATATATCCAATAATTATAAATTACACATGAAACACCCTACAAAATGACTAAACATTCCATTTCTCTCTCTACAGTATATCCTAGTCCCAAATAGCCAACTCTACAACCACCTCCAAATTCCCAAGGCTAAAATGTCCGTCCCCAAGATCATGCCTCTAAAAAGTATTAAAAACAAGAATAACCACACCCACCACCATGGTTATGTGACCTTTAAAAAGATTAAAATCTCCTTTAGCTTCTGAAACACCTTCAAACTCTCTTTCAGCACCACCAAACTTGTAGAAACATATAGGGTGGGTTTTAAAAATTTGTTCCCTTGAATTATATACCTCTAAAAAAATTCTAATCCTCAATAATGAAAAAATTATAAGGAAGAGGAAAAGGGAAAAGTTTTGAATGATAATCCTTTAAGATACCTCTAATGGATCTCATTATATCCCAAAAAGCAACCACCTTCCAAACATGACTACCAAGAGGAAAAGTCATATTTCATAATCAGTAACAAACTAGTTGTTACATTATCCAAGGAAAAAAACCAAAAATAAAAAAATATATGGGTACTGAACATGTATTTATGTCTCACCCTCACAGGTACTCAACTCTAATCCACTATGCCTTCATAGAACACAAACCAAAGGGATAAATAACCCATGCAACACCATATATCGATGATCCTAGATTTCAACTAGTCATTCCATTAACATCAAGTCATCCTCAATATCCAACTCTCCATATTCAATGAAATGGGTGTCATAGTGAAGATATTAAAATATATAATACTTGTAGAATATTTTTTGGATTATTTATATCCATGTTTGGAGCATCAACCAATACACCACCTTACCAACCCACTCCAACATCTCAAAAGGTTTGATAACCCAAGGATAAATATTACTCCCCTGACCAAACCTATGATGTCGCTGATGGGGAGAAAGCCTCAAGATCACAGGGTATCTAAACTCAAACACCAATGGTCTCCACATATGATCATAATAGGTCTTATAATAGTCTAATTATATATTAATCCACTCTCAAAACATCTAGATATTCTCTATCGTGCTCTATACTAAATCGGGGCCAAGGATTACTGACTCCCCAATCTCAGTCCATCATAATGGAGAATGACATGGTCATCCATACAAATCCTTAAATAAATTTATATTAATGGAGGAGTGATATATATTATCATAGATAAAATGAACTAAAAGTAAGTTCTTCACCAATTATACACCAAAATCCAAGATGCTTGTCATAACATATCCTATGTCATCCTGATGGTTCATTTTTCCTGCCATCCTGTTTGGGGGTGTAAATCATTACTAATGCACAATTGTGATCCAAAATAATATTAAAATACACTCTATAATCATTAGTAAAAATGAAGTTCTATATAAGAAATTATGTCCTTAAATAATCTATAAATCCACACAAAATCATCTGTATACTGTCATGTAAGAGCATCCACAACACTCGACTCATGGATTTCCAAAAAATGGGATGAATTTTTCATATGGTCTAAGATCAAAAAAACATCATCAAATTATACCTATTATTAGGGTAACCCAATGAATAAATCCATTTAAATGTCATCCCACTTCCACATGGATATATAAAAAGGCTACAATAAACATCCATGAGCACATTTCTCTACTTTAACCAACTAAAAAATCAAACATCATTCCACAAACTCCACCATTGCTTACTTTGTCCAAACTCAACAAAGATTCATCATCAAGAAAAAATACATCTTATACACACTTGTATGTATCACTAAGGTTGATATATGTGTAGGATCATAGGAGTATACATAAATACTTACAATAATGGGGTAAATTGAAGTTTAAAAAATAAAACAGACAAATTTCACTAACCTATTTAAGTAGGAATAATGAATAGACACTTTTTCTAATTCACATATTTTATATATCGGATAGGTAGTTCATCTGATTATTAGAGTTTAGAAAATTTTGGAATAAGTAAAATAATCTATATATTAGTATAGAGGAAATGAAATTTTGTAAAAAAGGTAATATAAAAATTTATAAAAATGAGTAAGAAAAACTTATAGAAATTTTATAGTAGTGATAATTATTTTAAACTTTAGATTTTATAAAGTCTATAACCTAGAATTTAGGTATCCAAAGTTTTAACAAAACTACAAAGGTTTTTATTCCTTAAGTAAGGCATCCCTTGATATTAATATTGGGATAACTCTGTTTCCCTATCCATGGGAACCCTTGATCAGTAAGATTGGATAAACCTCTATCTTCTAGTCCCCAGAAGACCTCGATCAAAACAGATTAGATACAGTGATTACAAATGAAAAATGTTTTAAGGAATTTATAATCCTCCCATGGATACCGTAAAATATAAAATTCCTTAAATATTTAAAAGTGTAAATTGGTAACAATATATTTCAAAGTAACAAAGTAAACTTCGGACGGATTGAGTTGTAAAAGCATCAAATACCTTCTCCTCAAATGAACCTCTATTTATATTTAATGTACCAATGGTCATATTCATTGATTCTTGTATTTAGTTGAAATGTATTAGGATAAAATATTCCTTCACTTGGAATTTTCATTATTTACTTAATCTAATGGTCATTTTGGAAGAAACATTAAAATGTTGATGAATTCTCCCACTGATATAGTAATCTTAGTTCATCCTATAGGATAAAATTTATTCATCCGATATAAAAAAATAATTTTCCAATAGATTTTTACAAAGTTTTTTCTGAAGAGTACATATAACACTATCTATTGAATGTAATTATAGTTTAAAAAGTAGAACTTCATTTAGTGCGACTTAGTTATACCATTTAAGTTAGAAATTATAGAAACTTTATTTGATGAAATATGAAATCTTCCATCTGATGTACAAAGTAAATGTTTTTCTGATTATGTCTATCCATTTATAAAGTTATATCTAAAATAGTTCATCCAGTTAAATTTTTACAAAGTTCTGTCTGGTGATCAAATTTTTCTACATCATGTAAAAACATATTTTTTCCATAAAAACATTCGAAAAACATTGGAGGTGCACAGTTAGTAATACAATTTATTTTAAAAAGTATTTTTTTGATTTTAAAATAAAGGTTAGAAAGTGTTGAAAGTAGAACATTCAAATCAAAAATCTCCCCCTTTTTGAAAATCACAATACACAACCCTTAAATAGAAAACAAAAATAAATTTTAAAAACATACACTCCCTTTTAATTACAAATTTAAGATCATATTTATTCTTTTATTCTTTTTGAAACATTTTTCCTCCTTTCTTTATTTTATACTCATATATTTATTTCTACCCCTTTTTTAATAGTATTGTTTTGAATGATTTATTATAATATTAGGTTTTATTGACATTCTTAAGATAGATTTTTTTTCTTTACTAAATTCATTTTTATCCCCCTTCCCCCTTTGTGATTTTGAAAAAAATATGGGAGGTAAAAAGTGTATCAAAAAAATTAGAGAGAAATAATTCTATAAAACAATTTAGTTTAAATGAATATTCATTCAAAAAGAATATTTTCAGAATTTTCAAGAAATAAAATTGGAAAACATTTATTCAAAAATATATGGATAAACATTCAAAGTAAAAATAATTAAAAATGAGTTTGATTATTACAAAACCATTCAAGGGTATAGATAAAAATTAAAATCATTCTTTCTTTGATAATTTCTTCATGATGAATTTCATATTTTTTTTAAATCATCTTATAACTTCTCTAACATTGTTGAATAAGTATCTATATTGGAAATATTATCTTTAAGAACTCGGAACATTATATTCTCCTTCTTTAACTTCAACACTTCTTCTTTAAGAAACTAAAATTTTATATTCTCAAATTTCAACTTCAACACTTATTTTTTCAGAGATAGAATTTTCTTCTTCTATTATTATATTTTTTCTTATTAAATCATTAAAATATTATTTAGATTATAAATCCCCCTTGAAAATTTATTGAATTATGAAGACATATCACTTACTATCTTTATGAATGATAAAGTTGAGGTTTTAATCCCTTTGGTTTTCTCATCATGAAATTTAATATCACCTTCAATATATTTTATCCATCTGAAAACATATTTAAATATTATTCTTTCTAGATTTTAGCTATATTTGAAAGTTTTAAAATGAAATTAATTATGAACAACTATATATGAATTTTGTTTCATCTCATTATATTTATCCAAAGCATCAAATATTCCCTGAATATATTTACATCTAGATTGAATATTTAGAAAATAATGAAGTGATTCTTCAATTTTATTCATAACTTAATTAAAGTATGTGATTCTCATTTCCAACCTTTAATCAAAATCAATCACAGTTTAATGATTTAAATTAGATGAAACATCCAGAACTAGGGGTTTAGATGTTTCAACTTTTTATTTTATTTTTATTTTTTTCTCCATCTGAAATTTTTACAACATCAATATATTTATCTAACATAAGTTTTTTCAAAACTTTTGTATGAAAATGTTGATCTTATTATTATTCTTATGAACTTTATTCTCTATTTTATGCTTTAAAAATCATCCTTCTTAGATTAATAAGATAAAGAGATAGAGGATTCGGTATTAATTTATTATTCATCATCAAAATATTCTTATATATATCAAACTTGTTTTTAATCACTTCTCAACTTATAAACCAATGACTTCTTTGTAACTTTTAAAACTTCTTCTTATTTAGTGTGTTTTTTTGGATATTTTTCTACTAAAACTTATTTTCTTATATTTTTATTAATGGAAAAAGGAACTTAATTACTTCCAATTTTTTGTCCTTATGGGAGAATAAACTAAGGATCTATGAGTAGAATAATGGACAATGGAGAAATTGAAAAAGTTAATTCTTCTTGGGTTGTTATTTTAACAACTGTATGAGTTTGTTCCACTCCATTAATAAGATTTTTTACTATTGTAAAGAGTATTTTGTTTCAACATATCTTAGTTTTATATGTTTTGATGATTCATAAAATCCCTAATTTTATTCTAATAAGTTTATCCTAAATGTTTTTGGTTTTATTTTTCAAAAAGAATTTATCTTACACTATTTCTACAAGAGTTTATCTTATGATAAGTAAAGTATTAGATCTTTGAGAAAGTATTTTATCTTATGAGGATTGAAAAATGTCTTTAGTTTTCCTAGAATCAGAAAGTACTGAAAGTTTATCCTACTACATAAGACTTTATCTTATGAAGAATGACTGAGTCACTCATGCTATATGTTTTATTCAAAATGAAAATATGAGAAAAATATTATCTTATAAAATCCAAAAGAAGATAAAGAAGTTAAATTTTGCATCATAGTAACATATTTATCTTATGTTAAATACTTATATTTCATAGTATTAAAGTCAGTTTATCCTACTAAGAAGACCCAATGTTTCTTATGAAGACTCCCATAAAATTATCTGATGATGAACAGTAAATCTAGTTGATAACTTATGATGATCTAACTGTAATAGAATGTTATGATTAATTTTATAATATCTTGATAAGTAATTTCATGCTTTTATAAAACATATAAAAGAATATTATCTATTTATGTAATGATCTATCTACACAATACTTTCTATGAATGGAAATATATGAAGAACGAGAAGATTTCTGACATCACTACCACCAAAGTAATTCTTATTTTTGTAAATATTGGATACATAACCTTAATCTATTGTATCATAAATATTGTTTTATGACTCACTTGACTATTAATATTATCTCATGATTATGTTCAAAATGAGATATAAAGGGATCATTTAGTTCCTACATCAAGAAGATGATGAGGAGATAGACAATCACATATAAAAAATGCACATACCATGAATACTCAAAATTCTTGTACAAAGAAAAACCATACCTAAATGTTTGTTTTGTACATATCAACTATATCAGTTGCACTGAAGATCATCTCAAGTAATCTCTTGAAGTCTATCATATTCTCAGAATTAATCGTTTACTACTAACTATTGTTGTTTTCAAATGTTTGGTGAAACTATATCTTTAAAAAAATTACTATGTTTTTTTGTACATGGTTTAAGGGTGTGGATTGAGACCATGTATATGTATTTTAAAAGGAGAGCTTGGTTTAATGCTCTTGCGCCTTGGTTTTAAGTAATGGATTCTTGTACATAGCTGGGATCCCCCAGTAAAAGGGTTGTTGTAGTTAAAATCACCAAACTCATGGAGCAGAGTGCTGGTAGAGTGGACTAGGGGATTTATGTTCCCCAAATTTCTATAAATATCCTATGTTTGAACTATTTTATTTATGTTTTAATTTCCACTACCTATTTTTATTAAGGAAATTATTTGAATGATAATAGCTTAAGAGGTAGGTTTTCTGTAAAATAAATTTTTAGGAACTCAATTCACCCCCTCTTGAGTTTCTATTTATTCGTTATTTGGTAAAATAGTTTGTATCATAACTTGTGACTTTTTTAGTACATTGTCGTCAAAGGTTGTAGTCCAAATATTTGTCTTAAAATTACTACAATAGATGATTCTTAATAAGGTATTTGAATGTTTATATCTCTAAACTTCAATGGTGAAAAATATGGTTGTTGGAAAGCCCACATAACCATTTATCTAAATAATATTGGCCTAAAAGTCTATCTCAATGTAGTGAAGCCCTATGAAATTCCTACGATGGAACCTAAAACATGTAATGCTACAGTCGAAGAAAATTATGATCGGAACAATAAAGCTATGATTGCTATAATCTATGTCTTAGAACCATATGATTTCAATAGATTTTTTCAATTTCAAATAGTACATGAAATGTGGACCACTATAGAGGTTGTGTATGTACGTACTGAAAATTTTAAAGGTCTTATATATGATATATCTAAACTTAAGTTGAACGCATTCAAAATGGATAAAGGAGATATCATTACACAATTGAATGGAAGACTCACTGAAATTTTCAATAACATTGTTGCTCTAGGAGAACCTATTACTGAACATAAATAAAAATTAAAAGTTCTCAGAGTCTTATCACCAAATTAGAGTTGAATATCAACTGCTATCATAGAATATACATAAGTTATGAACTTCAAAATAAAATATATCATTGCAAATATCATCATGTATGGAAAGGAAATGGAAACTAGAGATGAAGAGAATAAGATGATCAAGAAATAAAATGTTACCTTAAAGGTTTCTACTTCCAAAAAGGAAAATAAGAATAAAATCACACAAATATCGAAAACATCTAATTAAGAAGACTCCTCAAGAAATTCTAGATCAAGTGATGAGCTTTCTCAGATTTCTTGAAAGTTCAAAAAATTATACAGTAAGAGAAGATGTTTTAAAATACCATTCACTAAACAAAGGAAACACGGAGACAACTCTAAAGAGTTGAGATTCTATGAGTGTAAGAAGTCAGGAAATATTAATCCTAACTATCCAAAAATTAAATACAATAATAAGACAAAAAAATAAATACTTTAAGAATGATGGTTAAAATAAATCCAAGAAAGCTATGAAGTCCACCTAGATTGATTTTGAAGATTCTGGTGAATTCACATCATCTAAATCAGAAAATGAAGTTATTAGTCAAAATTTTAACATATTACTTACTATTTATTTGGGCATGAATCAAAATCAAAAAAATTAAAACTGCTCATATAAAGAATTTAATGAATAATATACCATGTTGTAAACTAATTATAAAATCCTAAAAAAGAAAAATAAAGCCCTTTGAAATTATAATAATAAAATTGTCGGTGAAGAGGAAGTCCAGGACAATTAGATTTTATATTTGAAAAATTATTTGTAAAAATATTCTTCCTCAAACACTGAACAATCTAAATCAATAAAGAACCAACAAAGGGAAGTTCAAAATTTTAAATATTTTTCAAGCATCATTACTAAAGGATAAGACTATCTCAATAAAATTCATTTTCAAAATCAACATAAGAAAGATAAGTTTGGAATAGGAAGTCACATTGAAAATTCTAAATTCTAAAAAAACTATTTTACCCCTAGTTAAAAAAACAAAAAAACATTCTAGAGTTACCTATTTTCATTATGGTGAAGTAGGACATTTTACTAACATTTATTATTTGAAAAGGACATTTGATTTTGGAATCAAAAATTGTTTTTTAATAAAATATTTTTCAAAAAAAGTTGAAAATTTATATAGAAAAAAAGAATAGATATGGATTACAAAGTCTCTTATAGATAACATTTCTAACCCCAAAAGAGTTTGGGTATAAAAGAATTATGTTGTTTGATTTTTCATTATAGGGAACTGACCACATAATCCAAAATAAAAAATGGTTTATAGAAATTGGTTATTCAAGGAATATGAGTATATTTTACTCAAACATTCACTCACATTTAAAAATAGGTGGAGGATATATTACATTTAGTGACAATGATAAAGGAAAGATAATTGGAATTATATTATTTGTAAATCCTCGGTCAATTTTCATCAACAAAGTACTTTATATTGAAGGATTTATGCACAACCTAATAAGTATTTCTTAACGTTGTGATGATGGTTATTATATTGATTTCACTAAAAAAGCCTGTTTAGTTTTCAAAGATAAATTTATCAAGTTTAAATCACCCATGATAGGCAGTGTTTACAAACTATATCTTAATTCTTTGTGTAGAAAAAACATACACCATTTAAATACTGAAATTGATGAATAATGAATTTGTAATATAAGTCCTGGACATTAAAATTTTCATTATCTCAAAATAAATCTAAAATTAATTTTATTTATGACTTTAATAACATCAAATTGGAAAAAAATAAGCTATTTGATTCATGAAAAATGGGAAAGTAACACAAATCATCTTTTAAACCAGTTAAATTGGTTGCTACATATAGACCTTGAGATCTTATCCATATAGATCTGTTCAGGCCTACTAGAACTGCATGTCTTGTTGGTAAATCATATTCTTATGTGTTAGTTGATTATTTTTATATATTTACATGGGTGTTCTTTTTAAAATTCAAGAGTGAAGTATGCTCTATAATATTAATTTCTATAAACCTGTGAAAAATAAAAAATATGTCAAAATACTATTTTTATGAAGTGACCATAGAGTAAAATTTGAGAATCATGAATTTAATTCATATCAATCTAAGCAAGGAATTAAGCATAAATTCTATGCTCACATAACACCTTAGTATAATGGTGTTTTTGATAGGAGGAATAGGACTTTGTAAGAAATTTATAGGACTATGTTATGTGAATACAACAAGCCCACTCATTTTTGGGATGTGTTTTTTAACATAGTATTTTATGTCATTAATAGAGTTCTAATAAGACCTATCTTAAAGAAAATCCCCTATGAGTTTTTGAATAATATAAAACCCAAGGTTGGATACATCAATGTGTTTGTATAAAAGTTTTATATGTTGAACACCAAGGAAAATCGTGCAAAGTTTGATCCAAAAGATTATGAAAGTATCTTCCTAGGTTACTCTACTACTTCCAAATCCTATGGAGTTTTCAATAAAGGTTTTAGGATTGTTAAAGAATCAACTCATGTTGTGTTTGATGAAAATGATCCTTTTTATCACCAAATTATTCAAAATAATGATCAAATTAATTCACTCAAGGATATGATACATGAACCCCTCTTTAACAACAACAAGAATTGTGATTCGGAACTTGATTACATTAAACAAAGTCCAATAAGGGCTGATGCTGGTGAACTAGAAAGTGTGTTTCCTAATATACCTATAATAATTAAAGATCATCCTCTAGAAACAATTATAGGAAACTTAGATGAGGGATAAAAAATAATAATAAAATTAGTAGATCAATTTAAATTCTCTACTATTCTATCCAAAATGGAACCTAAATCTATAGAAGAAGATTTATCAACTGAAAGTTGGTTCTTAGATGTGCAAGAAGAATTAAATCAATTAAAAAGAAATAAATTATTGTAATTAGTTAAAATATCCTCAGAATATCCTTTAATTGGAGTAAAATGGATTTTTAGAAATAACCAAGATTGCCACAGTGTAATAACTATAAACAAATCTAGACTAGTTTCCAAAGGATATAATCAATAAGAAGGAATATATTATAAAGAAACCTTTTCCCCTATAGCTAGGTCAGAAGCTATTATAATCATTCTAGAATATGCATCATATAGTAATTTTAAATTATATCAGATAGATGTTAAATCTTATTATCTAAATGTATTTTTAATACAGGAAGTATATGTAGAAAAAACTACTGGTTTTGATGATCCTCATTTTAAAAATTCTATTTTTAAACTTTCCAAAGATTTATATGAACTCAAAAAATCTCCAAGGGCATGGTATTAAAGATTAATCTCTTTTTTATAATCAAATGGCTTTACAATAGTAATGTAAAATCCCACATTATTTAAGAAAACTTCATCATCAAAAATTTTTCAGATATAAATATATGTTGATGGTGTTATTTTTAGATCAAAAAATAAAAAAAATGTGCAATGATTTTTCAAAACATATCTGAAAATAAATTGAAATGAATATGATGGGATAATTAATCTACTTATAGGATTTCAGCTTTATTAATAATATTTTGGAAATATTTTAATTAAAATAAAATACATGATGGTTTTACTTATGAAATTTGGACATGAAAAATGTTAGACTAACTCAACTCTTCTGAGCTCCAATATTAAAATTTACTCGGATGAAACTGGAAAACTAATTGACAATAAGTTTTATAGACGAAGCATTAAAAGTTTGTTATATATTACTGCAAGTACACCAGATATTATTTTTTTAGAATGTCTTTATGAAAGATTCCAAACTAATCTAAAAGAATCACATTTAATGGCTGCTGAAATAATTTTAAGATATATAAAAAGAAATGTATCTATTTATCTTATTTTTCTAAAAACTTATGATTTTAATTTATTTTTATACTCTAATATTGATTTTACTATATTTAGGTTAGATATAAAAAGAACCTTAGGAACCTATTTCTTTCTTGGTAAGTCCCTATTGTGTTGGTCGAGTAATAAGAAACACACTATAGTATTATCAACAGTTGAAGCTAAATATATTATAGCAAGAAGTTTTTGTGCACAATTGATATGGATGAAACATGTCTTAATTGATTTCGAATTTAATTTTTCTTGTATTGAAATAAAATATAATTAAAAGAGTTTTATAAAAATTTCAAATAATCCTATATATCATTCAATAACCAATCATATTGACTTAAGACATAATTTCTTGACAGATCATGCACAAAATAATGATATCTATTTAGATTTTTTTTGCACAGAAAATCAATTAGCATACATTTTTACAAAAAAAAATCCTACTTAAAGATTTGATTTCATTAAATAGTAATTATATATGTTAAGTTTACTTAATGTTCTTTTATTGTTTGTTTTTCATATTTAAATAAAATATGTTATTTACCTTATTTTATTTTATTTTTGTGAATTCGTTTTGAGTAATGTTCATATTCAATTGGTCAAGTCACCTTGTTTTAGTAATAATTATTCTGAACATGATTGTGTCACACCTCAATTACCACAAACAAAAAGTATTTTTTATCAACTCTATGTGAAAAATGCTTTGCAAACCTTTAAACCCTCTCTCTATGTATATATATCTCACTCTACCCAAAACATCATTTCCCTAACCTTACAAACCCTTTTTCAATGGTGAAAAATAATATAACTAAAGGAGTCTCATCAAGAAAAATTAAAAGAAAAAAATTTATCAATAAAAGTGTTTTGAAGATGAGAAATTTATTTTGATTGGGTGGAAAATACCGATATGTTGCTGAATAAAGTCATTAATTATCAAGGATGGGAGTACATCTTTGATGAAATATGAAACTATTTAATTTTTTAAAAGGTAGTTTTTGAGTTTTACTAACTAGATATTTTTCATTTTGGTGATGTTGAAGACCTATTTTATTCAACAGTAAATCATAATAATCTTTCAATGACATCTGTTCAGTTAGCATAAGCCTTAAAAATACCATATGACGGATTCCCATTTATAATAACCTCATTTGTTACTATGGATGGAGTCACTCTGTCAGAGATAATGAAGTCTCTATTTGAAATAGAAGGAATTGAAAAGAATCCAATGAATTATTTATATTCTGAAATAAAATAGTTGACAAAGTTTATACAGTTAGAAATAACACAAAGAAACTGTGAGTTTGAGAAAATTATTTTTCAATAAATTACCTTGCTAAATTTTTTTATGGTACAAAAAACTACAAATATGGCAAATTATATTTTTTTATACATGTTCCATGTTCAGAAAAAGTATTTAAATTTTTATCCATTTGGAAGGATATTAACCCTTTTTTCAAAACACTAGAGTTTTCTTGGATGAGAGTAATGAAAATTATTTTCATGGTTTGACAACCTTATGGAAAAGCATTTTAATAAAAAGTGCTTTATGTTGGAATTTATCATTAAGAAAGCAAGTAACATTAACCTTAGTTATTGAAGTGGAACCTGCATAAACTTAGGGGGAGTTATCACCCTTATATGAAATACCAGTGTTAGTAGAAGGATCACCTCAAAATAATGAGATAAGAGAAATCCTAGATGATGAAGAGACTCTCATTGTGAGGTGAAGAAGAGTCTGAGCTGGTGTTTAATCAAAAGAAAAAACTTCTCATTATGATAGTACACCTCATTATCCTTTTTCTATACAAGTATAAGTTAGTAATGAAATTAAATCCTTGACTATCACTCATATGTTTTCTATGGGTTAGGATAGGACCATTTCGGTAAGACCCAGTATGTCTCCACTTATTGTTAATTCCCACTCTGAAAAATTTAAAAAAAATTGTTGCAGTAAGAGTTGGTAGAACTCAATCTCAAGAGTTGTACCACATAGAAGAGGTACCTGATGATGAAGAAAGAAATTCACTTGGTGAAGAAAGAATGGAATTCAACTAGTAAATGAATTATCCTATTCATGAGGAAGGTGGAAATGTTGAAGTAACTGAAGTTGAAAGAAGTATCTCTAACAATTCTCAATAAATCTACTTGATGTTACTGTCATAAGTGGAATTAATAAAATCCCAAATGACTGATTCCTTTAATAAAGTAAGGAATATTCATGATCAAATTTATTCAAAGTCTTATGTTTATTAAATAAATCCATTATTTCAATATTTGGTTGAAAAGTTATCAAGATAATACACTATAGGAATTGAAAACAGTTCTAATATACAATTGAAGCTAGTAGAATTATACCAAGTTGTGGATATGATGACTGTAGTATTTGATTCCTTATAGTGTGAAATTATCTCAAGATATATGTTTCAAGACTTTCAAAAAAGTGTGATAGATGAATTGAGAAGGTTTTCAGTTCATCCAAAAGAATATTTTGAATTGGTATATAAGTAAACAAAAAAAATATGTTCTCTATTGAATCAGAATATGTTGGAAGTTCAAGTAAATTTTATCCAAGTAAATAAAGTTGTAAGATTTAATATCACATGTCTACTTAAATTGTTGGTCTATTTAGAGAATAACTTTGGAGTTATATAAAAAAAATTAAAGATCTACATGTAATAGTGTTTAACATTTTAAAGCCATATTCCTATAAAGATGAAGAAGAGGTAGAAGCTAATTCTTTTTTAGAACCTTCGGTATTACATATCACCACATTAGGAAAATAATCTGACTCTATTGTTGGAATGACAAAAAAACAGTTTGAAGTATTGAATAATTTTATAAATTTTTTCACCAAGAAGGGAGACATGAATAATTTCATTGGATATTTATCTCAACATTTGTGTAATAAATTCACAACCCTTATGAACTACTGTAAGAATGATGTGGTGAAAAAAGATTGATTCTTGTGCATATTCCCTATTTCATATTCATGCAATATGTTTTTCAAGACCTCAAATTGTTAGTCTCTATCCATCCACTTCTTAGTGTTTAAAATAAATCTTTGATCCCTCTAAAATCTATCGAAGGGAGAACCTCGGGTTTTTTAAATAAGTATCTTTATTTTTACTTGAATCATCTTCTAAAATATCTTTTACCTATGCAGATAAATTTAATCTAGTGAGGGAACAATGAGATAAATTTGATCTCGCGAGGGAACAACAATATGCTCTCAATATTAAATCCATGCTAGTAAGGATTGATCGTGAATATTGATCCAGTCTTGGAGAATCTCTACTAACATTGGGTGATGTTGTTGGTGTAATAGTCAATGCTATTATGCCTTAATACTTGTTACCATGTGGAAAACTATAATATTTTAGTGAAATGCCTCCAAAAAATCAATTCAATCTCATAATTGGATACCCCATCCCTCTCTTAAGTTCATGAAGTGGGTTTCCCAGTGGATAGGTATCTTAAAAGCAGTTGAATCATGCCAATTTTTTGTATCCTTAAAACATTTAAATATATTTTACATTTCAATACCTAAATGATTTTAATAATTTAATGTCTTTAATGTTATTTTTAGGATGTTTACTTTTGTTATGATGCTATATTTTATTATTTGATTATTATTTTTGTAATCCCTTATAGACTCTATTAAATTCCAACTTCAATTCACAATCATTAGCATTAACTGTTTACTAATGTTCATGTGCAATATTAATTATATTTCTTACTCTACTTCTTTTTAATATCAAAAAAAGGGGGATAAGAAAAGTAAAACACAAAAAAATAATTTTTAAATTTTTTTTCCAAAAAAATGGGAGAAGAAAAGACAAGTAAAAAAATTTAATTTTAAATCTCAAAAGAAGAAAATAATTTTAAAAGCAAAAAATATCTTTAAAATATGAAAAGAAAAGGAAACATCTATATTTCTATAATTTTTCTCTTATGTGGAACAAAAATTTAAAGCTCATTGTATGAAATTTATGTTTTCTATATCATGGGTTTTATGATCATCAAAAGGGGGGATATTGTTGGAAAGAGCATGTCATTCAAATATATCTTGGTTTTATGTGTTTTTATGATTCACAAAACCCAAAATTTATTCTAACAAGTTTATTCTAAGTTTTTTGAGATTGTATTTGTCAAAAATAATTTATCTTATATTTTTTCTCCAAGTGTTTATATTATGATAAGTAAATTATTAGATCTTATAATCTTAAGATTATTAAAGAATATATTCTTTTTTCCATACTAAAAAATTACGGAATGTATATCCTATTATGTATGATGTAATCTTATGAAGAATTAATGAGTTTATCAAGCCATATGTTTTAATCAAAATAAACCTATGAGAAGTTATTATCTTATGAAAGCCATAAGAAGTTGAAAAGGCTAAATGTTGTGTCATGGTAACATATTTATCTTACACTGAAGAATTATCTTATGCGGTATTGAAGTCATTTTACCCTATAATAAAGACCCAGTGTATCTTATAAAGACTCTTAGGAAATTATCTTACGATGAACATTACATCTAGTCGATATCTTATGAAGATCTAGTGGTTGCATAATATTATGATTACTTTTCTGATCTCTCGATAATTTATTTCATGAATTTAGAGAACATAAAAATGAGATTACCTATTTAGGAAAATATTGGTTTGCACAAGACTTTCCATGAATGAGAATATTTGAAGAATGGGAAGATTTCTGACATCACTTTTTCAATCGTAATCCCAATTTTTGGAAAGATAGGATTTGTACCCTTAATATCCTATATCATCAATATTGATGCATGGCTCATTTAACCATTAGGATTATATTGTTCATAATCTCAAAATGAGATATAAAATTATTAGTTATCCACTACATCAAGAATATGATGAGGAGACAGGCAATAACATATACAAAATGCACATACCACGAATAATATGAATTCATATACATAAAAAAAATATACTTAAACATTCATGTTATGATTATTAGTTCTATTAGTTTCACTAAAGATCATCCTAAGATATATCTTAAAGTATATCCTATTCTCAAAATGAATCTTTGACTACTATTAGTTTTTTTTACAACTGTGTGATAAAAATATATCTTCAAAATTTTGTTTACTCTATTTTTCATTACACTCAGTGTAAGAGTGTGGATTGAGTCCATGGATAGGTATTTTAAAGGGAGATAATTTTTTAATGCTCTTGGGCCTTTTTGTTAAGTGACGATTACTTTTACTTAGCTGGGAGCCCCCAGAAAAAGGGTTGTTACAGTGAAAATCACAAAACTCATGGAGTAGAGTGTTGGTGGAGAGGACTATGAGTTTTATCTTCCCAAACCACTATAAATATCATGTGTTCCATCTCTTTGCTTTAAGTTTTAATTTTTTATTCCTATTTTTAGTAAGTAAAATGATTTGAATAATCATACCTTATGAGGGAGGTTCTCGGTAAAATAATTTTTTAGGAACTAAATTCACCCCCTACTTGAGTGTCTAGATAGCCATTATTTGGGACTACTTTTACAACTTTTTATTCTTTAAACAGTTGATTTTTTCTTTTCTATTTTTCTCTTCGCTAATTTTTTTTTTCTTTCAAGGACAAATACTAACCCTTTTATGTTCCAAAACTTTGTTCCCTCGATTTCGTCTATTCATTATTTCTTTTAAGTTATATGAAAGCCTCATCCAATTTTTTTTTCACTTTCTTTTTCAGACATGGAGGATAAATCCTAGATTTCATCTTTTTTTAAAATTTTTCTTTACATTGTTGTGCTCCAACGTTGGATGTAGCTTTGTATGATTTCACTACAAAAAAACAAACCTTTAATAGTGTTGGCCTTTATTAGCGCTAGTAAAAAAGCACTAATAAAGGCACTATTTATCAGCGCTAAGAAAATTGTTGATAAAGGGTGTCCTTTCTCAACACAAAAAAAAAAGCGTTGATAAAAGGTACCCTTTATCAACACTTTTTTTACACTGATAATGGGTCCCCTTTATCAACGTTTTTCTTTAGTGCTGATAAAAGATACCTTTATCAGCACTTTATTTTTAGTGCTGATAAAGGGTATACATTATCAGTGCTTTTTTAGTGGTGATAAAGGCCCCAAATAAAATGAAAAAATTAAGCAATTAAAAATTAGGAAATTAAAAAAAATATTTTCATTTTTATTAATTAAATAATTATTGAAAAAAATAAATGAATTTAATAAACATGTATATAAATTATAAATATTAATAAACAATATATATTTAATATATAGATATGTAAAATGAATTAAATGAAATAATTAAACAAATTAAAACTAAAAATGAGATAATTAAGAAATATATTAAAAAATAATTAAAAAATTATTGATTAAAATGAATAAATTTAATATACATGTATATAGATTATAAATATTAATAAATATTATATATTTCTATAAAATTAATAAATTATAATAATTAAACAAAAAAATTAAAAAGGAATAACTTGTAATAATTAAACAAAAAATTAAAAATGAATAAATTTAAAAAAAATTACTAATAAAATAATTATTAATAAAAATGAATAAGTTTCATATATATATATATATTAATTTTAAATTTAAATAAATAATATATATTAAATATAAATATTGAAAATGAATTAAAAGTAATAATTAAAAAAAATATTAATGTCTTATTCATTTTTAATAGTTTTTATACATTATTATTTATTAATACATTTAATATAGAAATATATTCATATATTTTTCTATATATATATATGTGTGTATAATATTTCTTAAATATGATTTAATATAATACACAATATTTCTACTTACATATTAAATAAGTCATATTTTTAGTGAAGAATGATTTATAATTAAAAATTAATATTAATTAAAAATAATGACTAATTGCATCGAGCAATGGAAATAATTGAATGTCATTTTATTTTTCAATTAAACATATATCAAATGTGTGTTAAATTGATTTCACATATAAATACATAATTAATTTTTATATATGATGCATACGTATAAATATTTAGGTAATTAATGGAATCTTATATATATAGAAACACATAAAACTAATATTTATATAATTTATTCAAATTTTATTATTCATTTTTAACATGCATACATTTAAGATTATATATTCATTAATAATTTTAAAAATGTATTAAAAAATAAATATTTATAAATAAATGTATTTTAAATGTATATTTACTATATTTATAAATTTATACCTTTATAATTATAAAGAAATAAATATTATTTTTTTAAAAGGGATTTATATAATTATAAATAATTAATTATATATATTTAAAATATTATAAAATTATAATAAATTTATATAAATGATGGATATATTTTATACATTTATATTTATAATTATATTTATATTTATATTTATATTTATATTTATATTTATATTTATATTTATATTTATATTTATATTTATATTTATATTTATATTTATATTTATATTTATATTTATATTTATATTTATATTTATATTTATATTTATATTTATATTTATATTTATATTTATATTTCTATTTCTATTTCTATTTCTATTTCTATTTCTATTTCTATTTCTATTTCTATTTCTATTTCTATTTATATCAAAAGGTTTCAGGAGCTTGGCGGACTTGTTCCTACAACAATTTTTTGAAAAATAAAAGACAAACATGAAAGAGAATATACAGGGTCAAACAAAGGGTAATCCATCATCCAAAAAAGAAAACTGTAAATGAATAAAAACTGGACCATCTCCATAATCAAAGATGTCATCATCTGATTCCCATTCTGATTGAAAATTCTTATAACTGAAAGGCACATAGTACTTTTCCATAAGTTTAACCTACACCAGAGTGACCTCCTTGGAAGAAGACATGGCAGACCGGCCACACCCATCTCTACCACGCCCTCGTCCACAATTTTTTGGATGATGACCATGTTTCCATGTCTTAGTTTGTTGTCAAACCCCTTCCAGTTATTCCCTCTCTAAATGAGGAATATTCTCTATGAGAAGATTCCCCTTAGAGTCTTTCAAGTGAAGAGATTTCCCATATAAAATATCCTTTGTAACTGGGGAGACATCTATCTCTATCTTGTTATTTCTTTTTCTAGATAAGGAATGCTCCTTCACTAGTTTCTCATCCACTTCATTATGTACATCACTTTCAAAATCAGTTTTCCCAAATTCAGTAATATCAAACATTGTCTCATCCACAGTTATCATGGGTCTTGCTTCGGATCCAATAAGGACATTTTTGAAAGAAATGATAACACCTTCAATTCCTTGACTACATTCATCCCTTTTTTCATTATTATTAGTAGATCCAATCTCCATTACTAAAGGGGATTCGTCATTTTTCTAGTCTAACATAGTTGTGTCATTCCCTTTCAATTTAGCATCTGTAGTTGTTCCCCTCTCATCAGTAATGTGATTATTTTTCTTTAAAAATTTATTACCAGGAGGTTGTGAGGTACCTAAATGTTTAAATTGAATATTTTGAACATTTTTATTGTTGGATTCCTCATAACCTATAACCTTGCATAACTTAGAGAATGATGGGATGAATTCATATTCAAAATGAACATCAATTTTTCACAATTTTCCACTAGTGTTGCAAAATCGAGTAAAGGATTTAGCATTACAACATCCCAAAGGAATACAGAAAAGTTTCCAAATTTCCCTTCAACAATGTTCTCATCCATCTTAATGGGTTCACCAATACAAGAGATAAGATCATTAAAAATTATAGTAAACCAAATCACCCATCTGAGACCATGAATTCTAGTCCATATCTATGTAATTGTATGTTTTTGTGAATGTGGTTTGAAACTACAATCCTAGGAAGAAACTCCTTTGGGACCAATAAGGAAAGGTTCCCCTATATAAATAATAGATAAATAAACTCTCTGACCATTTTTATGTGAGTCCACTCTCCATGGAATTATGTACACACATGTCTAATGACATTCACTAGACAAGGTAATGGTCCTCTATAGGGTAATTTATATCCTCAAACAATATATACACTAAGATAAAGAACAAGTCTAACACTGTATATTTTGAGATGTCCATGGTTTTTCATAATTTTGTATTTATGTAATGTTCATCTCAGTATACCCTTGTTAGAAAACTAATCTTTATAAAGGTTTGGATTAAATAATATGTTTCTAGGATGATAATATGGTATTTTTTCACATCAGGGTTTAGTAATCCTTTTTGAAACATGTACTTAATAAGGGGTATGGTTTCCCTACTACGATTTAGGTTGGAAATGTTGATATTCTATGGAAATTATTTATAATTATTTTATAATTATGTATTTTACTATTTTATTAATGATATATGGGCTCATGTGATTGAGGATTTATGTTGCATGCTTTCGTGGAATGAAAAATGTGATTCACATATGCTTAACTTCATAAAAGAGGTGGGTGGTGCCAAAATTATCATGAAATGTTTTATATGTGCTTTAGTTTGAAATGTGATATGTAGGAATAACTAATTGGGGAAAGGATTCCATAGTGAGTCTAATATGTGTTTATGATCATGATTTATAATAGGTTACAATGATTTGGAATAAAATAGTCCTTCCATACTCTATGGGATGATTATAGTCACACTTGGTGGTTTCTTCACCATATGATCCTCAAGTTTGTTATTTGGAAAAATCTTAAGGGTTTTTAAAATATAAAATGAAGGGGTGAACCTAGGATATTTTTGTATCACTTTGTGAGACTGGTCTTTGAGATTGGATTGTCTGATTGGTGGTTGTAAATGGTTTCCTTATGGTCCATGGTTCTTGAAGAAAGTGAGACATAGACTTAGGTCACAGGATATCACCATGGATATTAATTTATAGTAGTATATAAGTTAGATTATGAGAATATTGGTGAGGATAATCATGTCTAATGTAAGTATCCCATAAGGGTTGAATAGTGTATAAATTTTCCAATGAATGTTTTTCTTAGGGCAGTGATGTGCTAATAAGGATTATATGATCACCTTAATAGTGATTAGATATGTGGTATAAAATAAAGTATAGAACCTTGAAACCTAGTGGGATAACCTATAAAGGACGGGATGGATTAGTTGATCATATAGATTACTATGTCTTGAGATTTGAGCTGTATGAGTGACAAATTATGGCCTAAAACTGTGAGATTATCTAATGAGTGGTCTTTGATCATTGAGTATCATATATTATAATATGATGGGTATTATGTGAGGTCTAAGTATGGTATGTTAGAATGTGATTTACTATAGACATGTTATTGATTCATCCAAGGGCTAGGGTGTGGGTGATATGACATTTGTATTGTTGTTTGTTCTTATTTATGGTTATTCAGAAGTTAGGTTTAACTAATGTAGTGTGTCACCCATTGTGTGGTTTTTTTCCTAAGGGAACCATTTATGTTTAAACTTGTCCATATATAAAATTCACATCCTAGTAAAAAGGGATATGTTAGACCCATTTTATGATTACTATTCAATAATTACATTTGATGGTTATCCCAAAGGGATAGTCTTGGGTGTTGGGGGTGTGAGTTTGAATATCTTGGTGCCTCTGATGTGGTTATTTATAATGGGAGATAAATAATTTTTTCTCTTACTATGATTCAAATTTTAACCTCTTATTAGTGAAATTTTTTGAATGATAATGAGAAACCATGGTATAAATGTATGGTATGATTTGTATAATTAACGGGTATGAAATGAAGTAGGTACATTTGATTATCATGATGTCAAGGTTATTACACAATGACTTGACTTACATGTGTATTTTAAGTGTTACTAATATTAATGTATACTCAAATATATACATTATTGTATATTTTTGGGACCCTGTTAGTATTTACTTGATGATTTTTATACTCACACCCAACACATTAACCTCAGTGGATAGAGATCTCTTATATTTGAGATATAGGTGACGGAAAAGTATTGGTAACATATATTAGATTCATTGTAACTCAGTGGGGAATATTTTATGTTCTCATGGTAGTGTCATAGACCTTTTATAATTTTGATATCATATTTGAAATTTTAAATTGATATGTGGTAATTTAAAAGGTTTTAAAGAAAAAAACATCATCCTCATGAACTTCATATCCTAAATAATTATTATTTTATTTTGTTTCTTGAGACTCATCCCCCATATCTTCTTTGTTTCTTGAACTACTCTGAGCACTAGTCATCCAAAATGTTCACCAGTACCCGATATTGGATGAATACTTCTCAATGTAGTTCAAGTAATATAGATGCATGTCTAGAAGAGATTGAGGATGAGTCTTAATAAACAAAATTCAACAATAATTGTTTGGGAGATGAAGTAGATGAGGATGATAGTTGTCTATAACTTTCACCTTTGGATTAATTCAAAGGATAATGCCTACCACAGTGGAGTATTTATTTTCTTAAATTCAATTACCCATTTCCTTTAAAATGGATGTAAGATAATTATTTGATAAAAGAGTATAAATATGGAGTTAAAGAGTTCAACAAATTTGTAATAGAGCCTTCATATGACCCTTCTCAAGTCCTTTGTCTGTGTTTATGTTTTTTATTCAATAAAAATTAAATGTTTGACTAATCGTGCATTCAAAGTATTCTTTACATGATTATGTTACTAATCCCAAAGAAGAACAGACTATTGATGTAGAAATTTCAGAATTATTAGGTTATAAACAACATGTTGATGAAAAAAAATAATGGTGTAACATCACAATGTTGAATAAAATTTTCAAGGTAACAAGTAAGGGTATAAAATTTGGGGTTGTTGGAATCAATGTGGCTAACTTACTGACCCCAATAAGTTAATGATCATTAGTTATATCAGGGTCACAATGATGATGAATGTATTGATTGATACTGATTTTTTGTTCCACATCCGACCTGTAATGGATGAAACCCTTTGGAAAGATATAATGGTAATGTTACGATATACTTTATCTATTTTACTGAAAAATTATATAATGAATATCTAATTTAACTTTAATTATTCCTTGTATATTTAGTTTATCTTAGAAGATTTTCATAAGAAATTTGCCTTATTGGCCACTGTAAAATCCAATATAGGCTTCTGAACTCTTCTTACCAAGTTACATATTAAGGATACTAAGGGGAAAGTAAAGCCTCACCCACTATTTAGTTATGAACATAATATAAATAAGGAAACATGGAATGATTTCATCAGTTTTAATGCTAAAAAATCATTTCATGTGTATTGAATTCAATAATATATTATTTCAAATTATTTTTTTTTATAAATTGATTCAAAATTATTAATTTTTAAAACTTAAAAATAGTGTTTAAAATAAATAATGTGCATTGAAACCAATGTACCCCTATCACAAAGAAAGTATGGGGTATGCTTCACTAGAGAAGAAATTGGTATGTATTTTAAATCAAAAATAAAATTTTTATGTGATGTGAAACAACATTTGTTCCTTTATTAATATGTATATTTATGAATCAAAAATTTAAGCCACTTTCATCCCAGGTTAGGTATTATAGGACTCTTGAGTAAATAAGAAGGATAAACTATTGGATGAAAACACAAAATTATTCTTGGAAGCATGTGTATGTATGACATAATAGTAATTCATTATTCTTTATAATAGTATTACATAAAAATATCTATTTATGTTCATATTTTTTATACAGTTTAGACACAAGAATTATTAGTGACCATATCAAATGAAAAACTAGTTTCATTAGCTTTTAAGTGTTCAGAAAAATATGGTTAGGTTAGAGGAGTGGGTTTTGAATTGTCTTCTCAAACATATTTCAAGAAGGTAAAACCACATGAAGATGCATATAAGATGGTGAAAGGATTTAGAGAACAAATATATTCTTTGAAAGATATTATTGTCTTTTCAGTTTTTGGAATACCAATATATGATAAAGGATCAATGAAAAATAGTGGTGGAACAAAGATCCACACAAGAAGAACCAAATAACCCCACTGTATTTGAGGCTAGTTGTTCCAATCAACCATATACCCTAATCAAGGTTATAAAATTTTTCATTACTCTTTCTCCTAAATGTGAATCAAATAACTTCTGATAACTATATATTACTAAAATTATGAAATTTATAGTTGTATGTGATTTCTATTTGTCCACACCCACACACCACTATGTTGTGACGGGTATGGTGTATAATATCCTGGGAGAAAATCTAGACCAAAAAGAATTCTCAAAATACCACATGAGAGTGGGGATTTAGGTAGCTCATGAGCCAACTGCTGAGTTTCTTATTCTACTTGATGATATGAATATTACAATAGTCAATGATGTTATTAGAATATTCATATAATGGTTTTATAATCTTATAAAAATGCACGAGCTATGACTTTAAAAAAAATCATATGAAAACCACATAATAGTTGATTAAAAAAGGTCTGAAGTGAGGTATGATATTATAGATGGATAAAGCAATGGGGAAATAAAAGTTCAATACAATCTAGTGAATCGACCAAAAAATAAAAAGGACCTTCCAAGAGTACCTTCTCCCCACCAGTTTTATAGAAACATTTATTATCATTAAAAATTATTACAGATACCGCATTTAAAGATGAAAATATGTCTTAGATTCCATATGAAGAAGAAATATATGTAACTTCTAAGACATACATAGTTGGTATCAATCGTATAAATGATATTCTCAAGTATGAATGCTTGGGATCCTTAGTTTTGAATACATAAATAAGGTATATTTTCATCATACATATGTCTAAATAGTGAGAAAATATTTTTATTAAAGTTAATAAGTATTCATATTTTCTATAAGAATTTATATTACTAATATATAAAGGTAAAATTGGGTGAAGCGTGATTTTGATTCATTAATCCCTGTATCATTTCTATAGAAAAATGGACTTTGAATAAGGAATAAATTGAGAAAAAATAAATTAGCTACTTGATGTGTTTGAGAAAAAATAATAGAAGACACACTCTTTTTGATTCCTATAATACATAGGTAAAATGCTAAAATCTAATCACATAAAATATATTTTTATTTTTTTCATTTCATATTTTTTTAAGCCGCACTGGATGTTGATTATAGTCAATCTAGGTACCCCAAATATTTATTTTTTTGGATCTAATGCATAAATTTCCAAAAAATGACCACACATGATGTGTATTGTCAATTTTTAATACACTGCAATCAATATTTAAAAATAAAATTTTAATTATATGTTTTATTCTATGTTTAAATAAGAATTTTGTTATGATATATTGGTCACTAAATATTGGCTAAATCATGGTATGAAGTCGGTGGCTGGACATAAAAAGGATTTGATTACTAAAAATGGAAATAGATTAATGCATATATAAAAATATTTAACTATCAAAACATATTTCAAAACAATTTACTTATTTTGTTCAATGTTTATTTAGTTTCTAAATAAATATAATTATATCGATTGTGGATATTATGTTTTCAAATTTATGAGAGAGATCATAAGCCATCAAAATATCAGCATCCCCAAATAGGTAATTTTCAAAATTAATTACAATTTCATTACAAATATTTATTAATAATTTGTTGGTCTGTATTTTCTTAGTACTACCAAGACTTATGATAACATTCATCATCAAAAGAATAATTAAATTTGTTTAGATATGATTGGTAAGAATATATGCTATCATAATGTTTTTTGACAACAAATTTTGGTGATTACCTTCTATGTTTGTGATCCAGTATGGGTTATGACATTAGAAATATATTTGAGGTGTGAAGCATTAGTATCGGAATGGTTATATATTATTTTTTATCTATTTTTAAAGGATAATTATAATAGAGGAAATTAGTTTTTTAGAAGTGTTGTCCTGTAAATAGTAAAATAATTAAGAAATGTCATATGTGGAGAAGGAGGCAGAGGGGGAGTCAGAGTCAAAGACTGAGGTGGAGAAGGAGGTAGAGGTGGAGAAAAAAGCGAATAAGGGGATGAAGTGCTAGCCTATGAGCAATTAAGTTTTTGGTCAATGGAGTATAATGGTAATTATACAAAGGTTGTGTTTGAGAACAATTGTTTAAAATCATACAAAATAATTTTCACTAAAGATAAGATCTATTTTAAAATTGTTTTGGGTTTCTTATTAAAAAAATGTTTTTCGCCACTTATTTAAGTGATTTTGTATAAGAATTTAAGTGGATTAATTTTTTTCAGAAGGAAAATAAATGAAACTTATTTTTTCAAATTTATTATCTTAGGTTGAAATTTCTATTAGTATATTCCAATTACAATAAAATATTACTCAAGTGTGAAAGAAACTCCTCACTAAGAACAAACTGAACAATGAAAAAAACTGATTCAGTTGCTTACCCTTAGAATCTCTACACTATAAATAAAGGGTGTTAGTAGTGGATCCAATAGTCACTTGAGAGTCATATAGGACCAATCCAATCATCAAAAAGGTATATAAAACATCTCAAATGTTTGAATAAATATATCTTTAATCAACCATTGAATCTATCAGGTGTATGAGATAACTATTGGAGGATAACCAGCATTAAAAGATCATGGTCATCAAGGATGGATGGTGTCAAAGGAAACATGGCATCAAATGAATAGAAACTAATTTATGAAGAAATTACCATAAATTAAAACACGAATTTAAATTAAATATTTATGTATAAAAAATCAAAATGAAGACCCCTTTGAAAAAGAAGTAGCACCTTGATGAAAAACCTCTAAAATATAAATAGATACAAAATTCCATCAACTACATCATGAATTTTCAAAAATAACAACATGATGGTTTCACTTTGGTGGGTGGTGGAATAATTTGGTCTATTTTATCATAAATTAGATGTATGATATAATATAAAAAAATTCTTGTGAAATCAATACAAGTTACATTCATTATGCATGTGCACATTCATTATGTAAAATGATATATGTTAAATATATCATTAATAAAAAAATTCATCATAATTATCAATAAAAAAACATGAGAATAGGGATATTTATATTTTAATGAACAAATAATGATGATGTTATGTTATAGTTTATCATCTCCCAGAATATTGAAAAGGATATACTAATCTATAGCACAATTCGGAAATACTTAATGGATGTGAAATATTTTAGTTTTATTTGGATGATATAAATGGCCATACTAATGTTTAATACTGTCAAAAGGGGGTAAACAATTTATAATAGAGTTTAGTGTCTTATGAAAATATATAATGGCTCAAACTGACATTTTTTCCATCAAAGAAGGTAAATAGTTTATCATGGAGTTTTTACTCTATATGATGGTGAAGGTGAAAGATATATTTTATTATGTTCCATAAAAACTCATATGTAAATATTTATTTTAGTTCAATAAATGAACACTAATATGTTTACACTAATGGTTAATGTTTTCTTGGAATAAGTGAATTTTTTAATAGATATGATTCACTTCTGTGCTATGATCATGCACTCAAAAAGGATGATTCACTCAGGATGATGTAGTCTTCTTTTTATTCTAGAATGAATTCAATGTTTTGGGTTTTTAAACTGAAATATTGTTAAATTACTTAGAGTTTTTAATTCATAGTATGATAAAAATACTAGGTGGAATCAACCATATCTCAAATAAATACATGGTGTACCTGGTATGACTCAAATTGTGTGATTTCTGTTTAAAACTGACATTTTATTAATGTATTATTTTATATTTATGTTTAATAAATTACTTTATAGTATTACTAAAATAATGATTATTTTATTTTATAGGTGGATTATTTTTTTTTATTTGTGGTGTTTTGTTCTAAGTTTCTCATAATCATTATAGATTAGACTTCATAGCTACAACAGAGATAACAACAAGAAAATGGGTCAAGAATGTATATAACCCTCATGAAAAGGTGAATTCCTACTACTTATTTAGTTAATTTTTTCACCATTTTATCTATTATTTTTAAGTTAACTTCCTTATCATTTTTATCTAATAATTGTTATTTTTTCACAGATTGTTTTTGAATTTATATTTTTTCTTCAATCATTCGAAACAAGATAGAAAAGTGTGTACATGTTTCTTTTGGAATAGGTGTTTCAAGAAGCATATGGTTTATTCTTCCATCCAAATGAAACATTTCTTTATTTTACAGCATGGTGCATATGTTTAAAAGAAAAACACACATCACATACTCAATCACTCATACCTCAATCTGACTCATGGTGTGACCATTATGATTCGAACTATATGTTTTTATTTTATAATTTACTTTTTAGTTCAAAGAACACATTACATACATAAAACCAAGAAAACTTATTTGTATTATTTTGATAATTTTTGAAAATATTCCATATATCATTTGTGACTTGTAGGAATCAACTACCCCCCAATCTGATACACCATGTGCCTAACATGACTCAAAGTGTTCGTTATCAGTTTAAAATTTATATTTTAGGTCAAAAGTATCACTCAGTAAAAATAGATAAAACGCACTTGGATTGTAATGATAATTTAGTAAAACTATTCATAAGTCATTTTTGATGTGTGTGAATTAGTATCACATCAAACTGACACATGATGTGACCTTTATGACCTAAAGTGTGTGTTTCTAGTTTAAAAGGGAATTTTAGTAAAAACAAAGTGACATACTCAAAATTAAGAAAATGAATTTGGGTTGTTTTTATAGTTTAGAAAAATGATTCGTAAGTCATTTGATACATGTAGGAATCAATCGTACATTGATCCAATGCACAGTGTGACAAATATGAATCCAAGTGCAGATTTTTACTTAAAATTGACATTAATTTTAGTAAAAAGAAAACTTAGATGCTCAATATCAAGAAACACAAACAGATTTTTTTTATACTTTATTAAAATGATCCATAAGTAATTTTTATTTGTATAAATCACCCACACATCAATCTAATACACGATGTTCCTAGCATAACTCAAAGAGTCAGTTGTCATTTTGAAAATGACATTTTAGGTAAAAATATTTCACTCACTAAAAACAAAGAAAACATGCTCAGATTGTCATGTTCATTTCAAAAAATATTAAGTCATTTTTAATGTGTAAGAATTAGTCTCATATCATACCAACACATGATGTGATATAAAAGACTCAAAGTGTGTGTTTCCTATTTAAAATGAAATTTTTGTAAAAAAATAAGTGACATACTCAAAACTAAGAAATTCATTCAGATTGTTTTTATACTTTAGAAAAACAATCCATAAGTTATTTGGGACATATAAAAATTAGGATTGCATTATTTTGATGCATGGTGTGACTGGTATGACTCCAAGTTCATATTTTTATTTTAAATTGACATTAATTTTAGTAAAGAAGACAATTTTCATACTCAAAACCCATAAAATTCATTTGTATTATTTTATACTTTCGGAAAATAATCCATAAGTTATTTTTTATGTTTATAAATCATCTACACCTCAATCTGATAAATGATGTGCCCAAAATAACTCAAAGTGTCTGTTATAAATTTGAAATTAACATTTTAGTTCAAAAAGTGTTACTCATTGAAAATTGAGAAAACACACTAGGATTGTCTTGATAATACAGGAAAACAAATCCTAATTCATTTATTATATGTAAGAGTTGGTATTATTTTAAAAAAACACATGATGTAACCAGTATGACTCAATGTGTGTGTTTCCAGTTTAAAATGATATTTTAGTAAACAACAGAAGTGACATACTCAAAATTAAGAAAATGAATTTGGATTATTTTGATACTTTAGAAAAAATATAGATAAGTAATTTTGGATGTTTAGGAATAAGACCCACCTAAATATTACTCATGGTGTTGCCGGTATGACTCCAGGTTCATCTTTTAATTTAAAATTGACATTAATTATAGTAAAAAGGACAACTGACAAACTCAAAACAAAGAAAATGCATTCTGATTGTTTTTATACTTTATGAAGATGATATATAATTCATTTTTGATGTGTAAAATTTATAAACACCTCAATCTGATACACTATGTTCCCAACATGACTCAAAGTGTCAGTTATCATTTTAAAATTGACATTTTAGTTCAAAAACATTCACTAACTGAAAACTAAGAAAACACACTCTTATTTTAATTATAATTTAGTAAAATGATTAATAATACATTGTTGATGTGTAGGAATTAGTATCAAATCAAACTGACATATGATGTGACTATTGTGACTCAAATTGCATGTTTCTAGTTTAAAATGACATTTTAATAAATAAAACAAAAGTGGCTCACTCAAAATCGATAAAACAAATTCATATTGTTTTGATACTTTAGTAAAATGATCTAAAATTTACTTGGGATGTGTAATAACAAACTAAACCTCAATCTAATGCATGGTGTGATTTTTATAACTGCATGTGTATCTTTTTATTTAAAATTTACATTAATTTTAGTAAAAAAGAAAAATGACATTCTCAAAATAGAGAAAACACATTCGAATTGTTTTGATAATTTAGGAAATTAATTTATAATTCATTTTTGGCATGTAGTAATTGGATTCACTATAATTTGATACACCATGTTCCCTTCAAGACTCAAAGTGTTTGTTATCAGCTTAAAATTGACATTGTAGTTCAAAAAGTTTCACTCGCTAAAAAATAGGAAAACATGCTAGGAATGTCTTCATAATTTATTAAAATGATTAATAATTCATTTTTTATGTTTAGGATTTATTCTCACGTTAAATAGGAATATGATGTGGATGGTATGACTCAAAGTGCGTGTTTCCAGTTTAAAATGACATTTTAATAAAAAACACCAGTGACATTCTCAAAACTAAGAAAATGAATTCAAACTATTTTGATACTTTATTAAAATGATACATGAGTCATTTGGGATATTTAGGAGTTTTCCTCAACTCAATCTGATATATGGTGTGACTAGTATGATACCAAGTGCATCTTTTTATTTAAAATGGCATTAATTTTAGTAAAAAGGACAATAGAGATACTCAAAAATAAAAAAAAACGTTAGGATTGTTTTTATACTTTATGAAAATGATACATAGGTAATTTTTGACATGTATGAATCATCTACACCTCAATATGATATAATAAATGACTGGTATGACTCAAAGTGTTCGTTATTAGTTTAAAATTGATAGTTTAGTTCAAAAAGTGTCACCCACTGAAAACCAAGAAAACACACACAGGTTGTATTGATAATTTAGGATAGTGATTCATAATTCATTTGTGTTGTGTAGAAATAATTCTCAAATCAAACTAAAACACAATGTAACCAGTATAACTAAAAGTGTGTGTTTCTAATTTAAAATTAAATTTTATAAAAAACACATAAGACATACTCAAAACTGAGAAAACACATTAAGATTATTTTGATAGTTTAGGAAAATAATACATAAGTCATTTAGGGTATGTAGGAGTCATCGGAACCTCAATATGATGTGTGGTGTGACCAGTATAACTCAAAAAAAATTTCAATATATATGTGTCATTTCAGTTTAAAATATGCATTATATCACTAAAAACTGGGAAATGATCCTAGATTGTTTTCTCATCATTCTATCTACTATTACATAATTAATTTCCTTATCATTTTTATCTTGTACTTATTTAGTTAATTTTCATATAGATAATTCTCTAATATTAATAATAAATGGAACGACATGCAAGAATCAACTACAACTCAATTTGATACAAAGTGTTCCTAGTATGACTCAAAGTTTAGTTTGAAATTAAAACTTTCTATTTAATTTATTTCTTTATATTATTACTAATATAAGAATTATTTTTTTATACAGGCGTGTTCTTCTTCTCGAATAGTATTGGTTTTTTCTTTTATAAAGGTGCATTATTTTAATCTATAATATAGTGTCTTGTTCCTTTTATTTTTGTTGTAAATTTTATTTCATTTAAATTTTATATTTGTACCTAATTTTTCCAATTTATGGTGTTTGGGTGCATTGTTACAAAACACTGCCTTATTTTTGGTCCTACAATGTGTTGTTACAGCACATTGTAGTATTACCCTTTATTAGTACTGGTAAATGACCCCTTTTTTAGTTCTTTTAGAAGTGTAGATAAAGGAATCCTTTATCAGTGCTTGTAGAAGCATTGATAAAGTGGATCTTTATCAGTACTGATAAATGGGGTCTTTTATCAGCACATCTAAAAGAATTGATAAAGAGGTCCTTTATCATCACATCTAAAAGAACAGATAAAGGGTCCCTTTATCTGTATTTTATAGCACTGATAAAAGACTAGGGATTTTAATCATTCTTTGGTAGTCAGTTCATTTTTAGAACTAATAAAGGTCAATTATAGCATTATTAAAGGTATATTTTATAGTGGTGTTTGTCCATAAACTTCTTCAATTTAAGAAAAAATGCATGCATTATATTAGATAATATTTATTCTCTAATAAAAGAACCTTTTTATCTCATGGTTGTTTTCATATTATTGATCTTTTGAACTTTCTTAAATTTTATCTACATTCTATTTATAAATATTGGGAACAAAATAATCTTTAACATGATTCTTCCCTTTTTCATAGCCTCCACTGATAGAAATAAAAAATTCACTATATTGAACTTTCTCATGTTTCATAAATAATATAGAACATATATATATCACCTTTAACATGTATCTATCCCCCTTCCACTGGATAAGATAGTTTTTCATCCATATTGTAACCACCCTTGTAGACATAAAAAGATGTTAAGCCTTTCTAACTTTCATATGTGAAGGAAAGATATATGTTTCTATCATTAAATTCTTATAGAATTCAAAGTTATCTAGGAACTTATGTGTTATAATATTGTATTAATATTACATAATAACACCAATAAGTCTTGATCCTTTCTGAATATTAATCTTATAAAATTATTCAAAAAAATTGAGGGTTATCATTTTCATGCCTTCTTCTTCACTGAACATTACAGAAGAATAATATCTACTTACTAAAGTTAGAAAATTATGATAAAAATATTCCTTTTCAGCATAAATATCTTCAAATCCTTGGAAGATAATAACATTCTTAAATATAGAATATATCTTATAAAACAAACTATTTTTTATCAAACTTTCTTTCGAAAAATATATACTCGAAAATTATGCATAATTTTCCATCTTTCTGAAACAGGCTAATGATTATGAAAGGACAAAGGTCGAACTAACAGGAGGATAATCCCGTTGGCAAGAGATAAATCAAAATAAATAGGTGAAGATAGAGTGTTGACCCACACTCTTATATATAGGTATCTAAGGATTGACTCTTCATATTTTGTTGATCCAGCAGCTGAGAATGAAACCCCCTTTATATTAAAAAATTGTTGATTTCCCTTGAAATAATTAATATATATTTCTCAACTCTTAAATTTTATTTTAATAAAACTTTATCAGATGAAGTTTTATATAGAAAATAATATGTAGTTTTTTAAAAATAAATTTTCGAAAATAGAAAACTTTTAAACTAGAAAAATAGATTATAAAAATTCGTAGTAAAATATGAAGATTAAGAAAATACCTGTTGGGGAATAAATTATAAATTTTTCTCCAAAAAAATTATTTAAATATATGACCTTCTTGATTTTTTAAAATATAAAAAAAATAAAAAAAATATTGGATATAAATTTTAGAAAAAACTTTCCAATACAACTTTTAAAAAACTTTTTGTGATAAAACTTTCAGAAAAAATTTTTCGATATAAATTTTAAAAAATTAAATATTTTTGAAAACTAAAGATTTTATAATACTAAAAATATATAATCATGTATTTTAAATAATTTTATTATAATAAGGATATTTTTTTATGATAATTAGATAATAATGATCATTTTGTATTGATTATTCCTATATTATATTTAATATATTCAAATCTATCAGGAATTAGGGGTTTTGTAAAAATATTAGCAATTTGTTCATGCATTCCGATAAACAATAAAATGATTTCTATTTTTTGGGTCTGATCCTAAAGTAAATGGTGTCTTATATATATGTTCTAATCTCATGAGTTATTTCCTGGGTTTTAACTTAAAGCTATCGAACTTGTGTTATCACACAAAATATGAGATTTACTAAAATTCAGGCCAAAGTATTTGGGAGTGGGTTGCATCCACAATACTTGAACATAAAAACTACTAGCTACCACATATTCTACTTCAGTTGTGAAAATTTCTATAGAAGTGTTTTTCTTAGAAGAACAATAAACTAAAGAATCTTCTAAGAGAATAAATTTTCTAGATGTTCTTTTTCAATCAATTTTATATCCACCGAAGTCAGTATCTAAAAAAATTAAGTTCAAAATCATTTCTAAAAGACTAAAATAATACTAGATCCATATATCCCTTAGATAATGAAAATTTAATTTATCATATTTACAATGGGATTCTTCAGTATTTTCTTGATATCTTGCACATAAGCATACATAAAACATTAAATCTGTACGACTATCTTTTAACTATATTAAGAAAACAATCATTCCTCTAAAAATATTTTGATTGGATATTTTCTTAGATTTAACAATACCTAAAATATTTTAGTTAATGATAGGAGTACTTATACTTTTATTATTTTTGTATCCCAATTTCTTAAGAATATATTTTACATACTTATGTTGATATATAAAAGTTCCTTCTTGTTTTTGTAAAAATTTAAAACTAAGAAAATAAGTAAGTTCACCTATCAGGATCATATCAAACTCATATGTCATAAGATCTATAAAGGAATCTGTAAGATAATTTTGATTTGATCCAAATATAAAGTCATCAACATAAATTTGAATAATAATGGTACCTTTAAAAACATTTCTAATAAATAAATTTGGATCTACAACTCCCTTAAAAAAAATTTAGAAAAAAATATTATTAATCTATCATACCAAGATCTAGGAGTTTGTTTAAGTCTATAAATTTCTTTAGTAAGTCCAAAAACATGATTTGAGGATTTTTTGTTTTCAAAACTAGGGGTTGTTCTACATAAAACTCCTCCTATACATATTTTTTAAATGAATAATACTTAAAATCCATTTGAAAAATAGTGAAATGTATAAATGAAGAATATGTTAGAAGTATAAGAATAAGTTCAATTATAGCTATTAGAGCATAAGTTTCTTTATAGTTTATACCTTATTTTTTATCGTAACCCTTAGAAAAAAGTCCATATTTATTTCTAACTAATACTCTATTTTCATCATATTTATTATGGAAACCCAATTTTACACCAATTACATGATAATATTTAAGAAATTAAACTAAATTCCAATAATTATTACTCTGAAATTCATGGAGTTCCCCCTGCATTGCTTTTATCTAATCTTCTCACCTAAAGCCACATCATAAATCTATGGTTAAAATTATTATAAAATTCACAATGTTCAATTTAATTTCCTAAGTAATTTCTAGTTCTAACTGGTTTTTCTACATCTCCAAAGTTACTACCACTAGTTTTATTCTAAATAATTAACTGATTTTTAATATTTTAAAAACTTTTTTCTTCAACAAGAAGTTGAATTTATTATTAAGGTAAAAATTCAAAATTATTTTCTTCAGTTTTTCTCTCATAGGAAGAAAAATTCAACATGGATTAAAAATTAGTTTTTAAAATAAAAACTAAATATGTTTATTTAGGTTTTCTGAAAAAAAATGGATCAGTTTCATAATATTTTTCATGTACTATTTCTTCAATAGTGCTTCTATTTTTATTAAAAACTCTATATGTCTTACTAGTAGTAGAATAACCTAAAAATATTTCTTTATCAGATTTTAGAGAAAATTTATGTAAATTATCTTGGTATTCATGATGAATAATTTTCATCCAAAAACTATAAATTAATAATTTCTTAGTTTTCTTCATATCCACAACTCATAAAGAGATTTATTAATAAAAGTTCTATGTAAAACTTGATTTATAGTATATCATTTAGCACTAACTACTTTATCCAAAAAATGATTAACAATTGAGTATTAAATCGATATCCTTCTAGTAATATCCTAAAGAATTATATTTCTTCTTTTAACTATAATATTTTGATGTGGATTTTTAGGAGGTGAGAAGTTATGAATTATACCTTTTTACTACAAAAAAAGTTTCAAATTCGGAAGTTAAAAATTCTCCACTATCGTCACTATAAATAGTTACTAAAGGTAGATTTTTCTCATTTTCAACATGAGATCAAAAAGTTTTAAAATATAAATTGGATTATGGAATCTTCTCTAAAAAATAGGCCCATTTTGTCTAGTGTGGTCAATAACTAAGATATATACATAGTATTTTCCCACCAACACTTCTAGTTTGTGTGGGATAAAATAAATTCATGTGAACTAACTTTACATAATAGAATGTTAAAACAACTCTAATAAATTTAAAACTCTACTTATATTTATCACCAAATTGATAAGGATCACATACTATAGAAGAGTTAAACTTAATCATTGGTAGATCTCTATCTAGTCCTTTCTTATAAGGTTTTGAGAAATTTATAACATTAAAGTGTCCTAACCTTATATTCCAAAACCAATATTGATCTTACATTGTACTAAGTAAAGCTAGATACTGGATATAATGTTCTTATAAGTTAAGAGTGTAAACATTATCATGCCTATCAGCAAAAAGAATAAATTTACATTCTAAAATTTTAACAATACATTTATCATTCATTAAGTTTACAAGATGTCCCTCATCGCATAATTGGATTATAATAATAATGTTTTCCTTAAGTCATATAATATACAAAACATTTTAAATAAATTTTTATACAAGAATAATTATATTATCTATACCAATTATTTCTATTTGAGCATTTTTACCAAATTTTACTTTTCTACCTTTCATCTGAATAATATTTTGGAAGAAAATTGTTTTTCAGTTTTGTGAAAAGAACATCCACAATCCATGTACCAAATGTTATTGTTATTGGTACACTTATTATTTTCCAAAAATTTAGAGAATTAGTAATTTGGTACAAAAACATTTTTCGGTTTAGTATTATTAGTTAAAATAATTTTCTGAATCCACAATTGTCCAACCTTTCTATGTTTTATAGTTTCTAGTTCATTATAAAAATAAATTTTATGAAAACAAGGGGATTGTTCTCTGATTAAGGAACACTTCTTTCTCCAATGTCGAAAACTCTGACATTTCATACAGAATGGGTAAATTTTAAGAAAAAAGTAATTATTTAAAAAATGAGTTTTTTTATTTTTAAAATAAATCCTAGAAATAATATTATGAGTTATAATTTTTATATAAATATTATCAAAATTTTCCTTAATAAAAGTAAATTTTGATAGTAATTTATTCAAAATTTAAATTCAGAGTTTATTTTAACAACATAATATTTATTCCCATCAATATAATTATAAATATATTTATTATATGATTATTTGGTAAGATTATTTACTTCTTGGTAAAGTTTTTAAATCTTATAATTTTATTTGGAAAGATATTCCTTAGCATCTTCATGTTTTTTAGATACTTTACAATTTTTTTCTAATGAATTTTAAAACATAGATACTTTATAAAATATGTGTAAAGAATCCTATTTGGATGAAGTATATTATTCTTCATTTGTATAATCAAAATAATCCTCAGAACCAAGATAATTTTCATTTAAAGTAATATTAGTTGAGGTTTCATTAGATACCTTATCCATGAAGAAATTTTTTTCTTTGGAATTTTAGCAAGGAAACCAATATTTGTTTGATCATCACTACTAAAATCAGAAGAATTGTCATAAGAACTATCTCCACCACTGGAACTCCAAGTGTTTGTAGATTTCATACCTTTATTTTCTTTATGCTTGTATAACATTTTAGAATTTCTTTCTTTCTTATCTTTACTCTTAAGTCTCCAAAAATCCAGTCTGATATAACAAAGAATCTTGCACTCATAACTGATCATCCTAGAATAATATTTCTTCTCACTTACTTCTTTATAATTTTTATTATACTTATATTGAAATTCCTTTATTCCACCTATTTTATTAATCCTCTTATAAGATTAGATAGTTTATTTTTATTTACATCTAAAGAGATACTTTCAGTCTCAACTTTAAATGTATTTTTTTAGAATATTTAGTAACTTTTTTATTTGATTTTTCTTTATTATAAATAGTTGAATTAGAAGAAAAATATAATCCATTTTCTTTGTCTCATTTCATAATATCTTTTCAGTCTACCATCATATTCCATGTGAGTTACAATTAGATCATCTGAACTTATATTATTATTTTATTAGTATCATCAAGAGCTATTCTTTTGGATTCCCATTCTCTAAGAATAATCTCAATGATCTTCTTAACCAAAATTTCATCAATAATATATTTATCAACGAAATATTGTAATCTATTCACAATCATTATAAATCTATAATGCATCATAGCATCATATTATTCTAGTATGAAATTGAAGTCTTGGTAATAAACTCTCATCATAGCTCTCCTGGTTTCAATAACATTGGTTTTTCTAAAGTGAGTTACTTCCAATTTTATCCATATATTATTCACAGCTTCACATGAAGATATTTGACTATATATATTTCTAGTCATTGAACATAATAAAGTGTTTCTAACTCATTAATTCATTTGATATTCAAACTTTTCTTAATTCATAAAGGTATAAACCTCTTTGTCTAGAATTATACAGTTACCATTAAGAATCTTATAATTATAAACAATTATGTTAATATAAAATGTATTCAACCTATATATTCAATACTCATAGTCAGCACCATAAAACAATGGTGGAATTCTAGGATTCTGATTTTTCATGTTTTCCAACATTAAAACCTTCCATATTACAAGCAGAAAAATAATCATTCTAAAAAACATGTTTGTGTAATAAATGTTAAAACAATGGTTTATAACAAAGTTATTAAACTTATAAACTTTTTTGATATTGATAATCTAAAAGCTTTCAAGTTATCATATAAAAACCTAATTTTATAACAAATATTGGATTGTAAGAGTGTACAAAAATACCGAAAATAGGGGGATGAATTGTAGTTAATTAAATAAAACATAAAATTTTCACCAAACTATTTAAGTAGGAACATAATATAGACACTTCAACAGATTCATAGAATTTATATATCAGAAATATAGTTATTATGATTATCAAAGTTTAAAAGATTTTATAATAAGTAAATCTTTTCTATATAATTTCATAGTGGAAATGAAAATTTATAAAAAAGTAATATGAAATTTTATAAAATGAGTAAAAAACTTACAATGGTTTTATAATAATGATCCATGATTTAACCATTAGCATTAAGGATGTCTATAACCTATAATTTAGGTATCTATAGTTTTTACCAAACTATAGTGCATGTGTTCCTTAGGAAAACAATCCCTCCTTTATAATATCATAAGAACTTTATTTCCCTATCCATGGGAACCCTAGATTAGAAATATTGGATAAACCTATATCTTTTTATCCCTAGATACCCTCGATCAACCCTGATCAGACATAGTGATTATAAATACAAAAAAATTTAAGTTATTTGTAATCCTCATGAGGATACCTTAAAATAGAAAACTCTCCAATGATTAAAATGTTAAAACTAATAACATTATGTTAAAAACAAAAAAATTAAACTTCATATGAATTGAGTAGTAAAATAATCTGATACCTTCTTCTCAAATTCACCTATATTTATAATAAGAGTAGAAAAAATCATATTTTGTAATTCTTAGAGTTGGTTGCAATAGCTTCATATGAACTCTTACTTCACTTGGAATATTTTGTATAGAATTTGTTCAATGGTAATTTTGGTAGAATAATTAAAATGATGATAAATGTTCAGTTTGGAATAGTACACTTAGTTTATCTGATAGGATAAACTTTATTCATCTAGAAGAAAAAAATCATCATTCATTATTTTTTACAAAGGTTTATCTGGAGTATTTTTCTACCTTTTTCTGATGAATGTTTTTCTGGTTAATAAAGTAGAACTTTATCCAGTGAGACTTAGTTATAATTTTTTTGTTTTTAATTATAAAAACATCACTTGAAAAAATACGAAATTTTTCATCTGATGTAAAAAAAAGCACTTGCCTGGCCGATTCTAAAGTGCATGTACTTCTGTTTATAAATTTTCCTCTAAAATATTACATCGAGTAAACTTTTTATAAATTTATGTCTTATAAAAAAAGTTTTCTATGTTCAATAAAAACATATTTTTTCAAAAAAAACATTCTAAAAACTTTGGAAATATAAATTTATTAAAATAGAGCTTTTAAAAAAAGTGTGTTGTTATTTTTCAAAACAAATGTTATAAAGTGTTGAAAATAGAACTTTTGAATCAAAAATGTGAAACTAAAAGAGGAATTCCAACTGAATTTCCATTGGAACAAAGAGCCTTACCTAAAATGGTATTTTATTATGAATTTCCTCTAATCACCCCTATATATCATGACCATGGTTGACATGTTCTCGCATTACCTCCACCTCTGAGTCTCCCCTCTAAGACTCCACCACATTCCAAATAAAATATTATTCCACAGTTATCTTATAAAGGAAACCTATACCTATGGACTCTTTTTCATCTTGATGACTTAAATATAACTCTTCTATCCCTCTCCAATCATCAACATACTATTGAATAATATCTCATTAGGACTTTCTACTTAGCACATCATCCACAAAGTTTCCTTTCCTCGAGGCCTAGGAGATATCTAAATCATAATTTTAGAGAAACTCCATCAACCTATATTATCATATATTAAAAAACCAACTAAGGTAAAACATTCCTTAGACTCTTATGGTCTATGAATAACATAAAGTGATATCTAATGAGATAATGTTTCCATAGCATTAGGGAAAACACTACTAATTCCAACTCCAAATCATGGGTGGCATAGGTATTCTCATGGGGAAGAAACTACATATACCCATAAGAAATACCCACCCTTTTATTCATAAACACATTGCCCAAAACTAGATAAAAAGAATAAAAAAATATTTCAAACAACATCTCTTCCTCTAGAAAACAAAGCACTGGGTTGTTGATCAACCTCTTCTTCAGGTGGTTGAAAGCTGCATGGCATTGATCAGTTCATGTGAAATTATAATCCCTCTTAGTCAAGGTGGTTAGTGGGGATTAAATACAAGATAAATATGATAAAAAATTACATTAATAGCCTGCAAGACTCTGTAATTTTTGAACCTATGCCACATTCTTGGGTGCTTCCCAACAAACATTTACCTCTATCTTGGATGGGTCCACAACAACACCCTATTGGGACAAAACATTACTAAGGAGATTCACTTCCCATATCCAAAACATTCACCTAGATAGCTTTACATAGAGTTATTAGTGTCAAATAACCTAGGGTACACCTATTAGATGATCCTTGTGATCTAACTCCTACTTCAATTGTATAAGTATTTTGTTGATGAAAATGACTACAAACTAGGCCAAGAACTCTCAGGAACACAAATATTTTGAGCCTCGTGAACATATTCGATGAATTATTGAAAATAAATGGAATAGTCATTAACTCAAAGTTCCCATTCCTATATCTGAAGGTAGTATTTGGTATATCCTCATATTTTTCCCTCTTCTAATGATATCCATAATATAGATCGATTTTTAAAAAAAAAATACCTCCCTTCTGCTAGTTTAATAGACCATCTTACTATAAAAGGGGGTAATAGTTCTTGATTATTACTAGATTAAAACTATATTAGTCTAGGAACAACCTTATAAAAACATCCACATTTTTTAAAATAACATTTAAGCTCCCCAAGGATACACATTGGGTTAGCTGAAAATCTTCTAGATCAGATAATCAATTTCAAGTCTCAACTCCCATAACTCTATAGGTGTCATTTCATAAGGATCCATATAAATAAAAGAAATTCCCAATTGTAACTCTATCCTAATATAGATATCACACTAAGGAGTAATGCTACCACCTAATATGGGAAGACATATGAAACCTACTCAAATAATTGGGAACCTCCAATTCTTGGGATTCTACTAAAAACTTTTCCAACTGAGATGAAAGAGGTTTCACTCACCTGATGTCAATTTTATAGCTTTACTCACCAATAAACACCACACACTAGCCTTATATGTCATAAAATAAAACTCACCTATAGAAATAATCAATTTATGCATGCAAAGAATATTGTAAATCCATGGAAAGGATGACATAAATGGATATATCTATAATAAAAAAAATCCCCCACCGATATGCATTACTCCATCATCAGTAAACATCCCCAACACACTGTAAGGGTTGGTGTCCTGAGAACCAACTGTTTTGTACTTCGATTACATGAATGTTCACTTATTATATATTGTTCATTGTTTTGCATGACTATAATATTATAATGTCCTGGAATATTTGTTGCATTAATAAGGTCATAGCAGATCCCCGCTATGTTGAGAACCTTGAAATGCTATAACAATATTCTTAAATAAAGTTCTACAGTTGGATGACATACTATGATAGGATACATAGTATACAGAACGTCATGTGCGAGTACTCTTAAGAAGACGAGACTCTCTCTCATGGAGTTCACACTTGGTAATCTCTAAGATGGGAGATTATGAGAACAGACCTGCCAGTAGTAATTCTACATGTCTTGGTGTCATCGGATATTGTTATCTACGAGCGTGTGTAATGGTCCTTAGACTGAAAGATTATCATTAACTCATGTCATGACTCGCGCACTTAGATTTACTGACGAAAACCGTCACACAGACAGTTGGCGGGAAGTAGGGTATGTTGGGTGCGTCAGGAGTGACATATTGTTAATGGATAAGTCGAGGAAGGATTTGTACCTTCCATTTATGGAAGTTGATATCTCGGCCCTTTGATTGAAATAGAACTGTCGCATTAAATTCCATGGTCATGGTGTAAACGACGAGTTTATTTCAGGTAGTCAAAGAACGACGGATCAAGCATATAGGTTTATGACACTTCCATGAAACCTTCTTGATGAGATATTGAGACAAAGGGATTAAATTACATAGTAAGAATTCGTATGAGGTGATACGTCAATGCGGTGTCAACTTCTTTCTCTTGGGTGCCTTGACCTGTTGCTAGACATAAATCTTGGACTTTAGGCAAGCCTGCCTAATGCCAATGAGAAAGAGGCATAGAGGGTCACACACTAAGTGTATCCAAGTATCTCAAGTTGAATAAAGATTATTCCCGTACGTGGTTTAATAATTATTCAAGGAAGCCTAAGTTGTTTTAAATGATGGAGGAAAAATAAAATAAAACAAGTACACACCGTGTATTATTAAATGTACACGCCTTGTAGTTTTATTTTGGAAAGGAAATGAATAAATTAAAACAATATATACACGTCGTGTACATTTAATGTACACGCCGTGTAGTTTTCAATGAAAAACAAGTACACACCGTGTATTTATTATTACACGCCGTGTAGTTTTTCCAGTTGGGATTTTGAGGATATAATATTATTTTAAATGATATTAATTATAATCAGCGTGGGCGCATGTCAAGGAATTATCTATTCGACATGGGGGTTTTAGATAAGAGTCAATGAAATAAATAAAATGCGTAACGTGTTTATTTATTGTCATAACTCTATAACCTCACACACCCGATTATAAATATCCTCACAACCCCAACTCTTTTCCGACACAGAAGAGAATCATTGTGCACAACATCTCTGGAGAATTCTTTCAAGACCGAAAGAACCTCTTCCTCCAAGAACGCTCTCAAGACCGAGATAGATCCTCTTCCATAGGATCAAGATGATCTAAGGCGGACAACGCAAGCAAAGGATTCTCCACGCTAGCACCCGGAGAATCCTTTGGCGACGTCCAGAGATACGAGGTACACGTGTGGATCACCACTAGAGGGAGTCTACACTTGGCTTCTGCGACGCAACAACAGATCACATCGACAACGTGATCGAGAACATCAACGAAGAAATAACACCCAAAAGGTATTTCTTTATAATTAATTAAATTAATTATAATCAACCTGTAACGATCCTTGTTTGTGGTTCCGGGACAAACCATCTTCTTTGTCTTTTTCTGTGATTCGATCTGTAGAGACTGGCGTTTATCGTCATATTGATACCGGATTGATCATTGCTAATGACAAAAAGCCAAGTGGGCACATCCACCCACGTGCTTCCGCTGCGCTCGGAACCTTCAAATGGTATCAGAGCGAGGTTACAACATTGATTATAGTTATTTAATTTTCGTTGATAATTTACGCATTCATATTTGATTCAATTCGAAATAAATCGTTCTATAAATATGAATTAACGAGATCTATTCTTCTTCCTTCGTTTCTCGATTCATATCACAGAAACGGCCTTTTAATTTTAATTTTGATTAAAATAAAAACGAGGAACTCATCCGGAGGAGCCGCTCTTTCTGTCTGTACAACACAGGATTACACGGCGTGTAATTAAAACTACACGTCATGTACTTAGGTTCAACGAACCAGCACTGGTCTGCCAAACCATGCCGTGTGAATTGATTATGCCTAAGTTTTAATCACGCCGTGTTGACCAGAATAGAACGGCGCGTGGAAACCGGAATACACAGCGTGTATGTTTGAACAACACGCCGTGTAGTCCGTTCCAACCCAGGTGAAAACGTGCACAAAGATAAGCCGCGTACCACGTACACGGGATCGCCAGGCTGGTTACCACGTAACAAGGAAGTACACGTCGTGTATGATTCATCTACACGTCGTGTACTCTAAAATTTCCAAAGTACAGAAAACACGCCAAAGCCCCAGTGTGTACTTTGGATAAAAGGTGAAAAGAAAAATACATGCTGTGTAATTATAAACTACACGCCGTGTACTTTCTAGAAATGGAATTTCACCAGGTTTCCTCCAATGTACAAATACCCGTACAAGGAATATGGATGAGAAGAATCTCAAGGAAATTTAGAAAGGAATTTAAGATAAAGAATTGATTAATTATAAGATCATAATTAATTGAATTCGAGCGCGTCTTATCTTAAATAAAAGAACGATTGAAAGAATTTGAATTCTAAATATGCGTAAATATTGTTACATACTATGGATGATCATGAGCTAGACCAAAGACCCTTTGTATGTGTATGGTTTCATTTAAATTTATTTAATTTAAATTTGTTGTCCTGCGAGCCTTCTTCCAATAAAATGTAGGGCCTGCGTGCCCATAGTTTCTTTAATGTAAACCCATGTAATAGAGGATCTCCCAAGCCAGAGGAGACAGTTCAAATCTCGAAGCCGAGGCGAAACCGACACAAGAAGATACAAAGGTGGACAGGTGGGAGCTCCAAACACGAACCATCAGGTTCAAGGTGTTTTCCCTAGGTCAGGGTTAGCTTATCAAAACCACTAGATAAGCTAACCAATAGAAGCTCATGATCATTCCATCTTATTTTATTTCTGTCTAATTGCATGGTTTATTTATTATGTATGTGTTGTCGCGATCACATAATTAATAAAATTAACAAGCATGCAAAGATGGAATAAAATAAAAACCGGACTATGCGTAAACATTATCAGAACATGGTTAATCACTTAAGAAAGAATCACTTAATATTAAGAAACATGTGATAATGTGAAAATACGCATAAAGGAATAAAATCCCTCAATACGATATTAAGTCAGACCAAGCCTTTCGTTACCTGATTAAGGGCAAGACTCAATAAAACTATGTGTTTGACCAACCCTTGTTGGGACACTTACTTTTATAAAGGAAGACCTTATGAAAGGTTTCGGGTTGACTTAACCATATTACATCAAGAGAAGTAGCCCTTGCTAGACTTGGTGTAATATTGGAGGCAAGAGTTGAGGAAATCCAAGTCAGGATTTCAGGATTGGGGAGTCCACTCAACAGATCAAGGAACTGTAAGCTCACAGTTGGAAAAGACCTGCCTACCTAAATACCTTCAAATAGCTTGACCAACCCTTGTTGGGGTTATGCGAAGGGGAATATGGATCCTTGCCACTAGAATGTCAAAGAAACGGGACATTCCGAGTTCAATGGTGAGGGCCCTTGGGACTTGATAAAATAGTGGGAGACTTAATAAAATTTATTATTTCTCATAAAATGTAATCAAGAAAGTACTGATGAATCTGCTCTTTTAATTTTTAGAATCAATATGAAAAACTCGTCAACCACATTTTCTCTGCGATCAATACTGGATAAAAACAATATCCTCACCGGTAGTAACTTTCAGGAATGATTTAGGCGCCTTCGGGTTATCCTATGCCATGAATAGAAGTTTTAAGTGCTGGAGTCCTCACTTCCTGATTCTCCTACCCCAGGGGCGAGTGATTAAGATTTCCTAGTCTATGATCAACATTTGAACGATGATCTCGATGTTCAATGTTTGATGTTGTCATCTATGTCTAGTGAGATCATGAAGTCTCATGAATACATGGATTCCTACAGCATGCTCGAGCACCTCTGTGGTTTATACCAGGAGAGAGCAAGACAGGAAAGGTTTGAGATCTCCAAGGCTCTGTTTCAGAGCAAGCTTGGAGAGGGTGCCCCATCTCGGCCTCATGTAGTCAAGATCATTGGATACATTGAGCGCTTGAAGGTTCTAGGGTTAAAACTCCCTGAAGAACTGGGTACCGATCTCATTCTCGCATCACTCCCCCAGATCTTCTCAAACTTTGTTGTTAATTTCAACATGAACAATATTGAGAAGTCTCTATCTGATCTTCTTATCCTTATTCGCCAAGTGGACAATGACATGAAGCGTGAAAAGCCTTCTGACCTTATGGTGAATAAAAGGAAAGGGAAGGCGAAGAGCTTTAAGCCGAAAGCATCTTCAAGGCCTTCCAAGAAAAGGAAGATCAAAGGGGAGGCAAAAGAACAGGATGCAGTTTGTTTCGCATGTGGCAAGAAGGTCCACTGGAAGAAAAACTGCACCCAGCCAAGGAAGCAAGGGGAAGCTTCAGGTGTGTTTGTTATCGAATGCAATCTATCTGTTTCTACTAATTGGGTATTAGATACTTCTTGTGGTGCTCACATTTGTATCCAAATACAGTAACCAAGTAGATTCATGAAGATCGATCGAGGGGAGGTAGATCTACAAGCAGACAACGGAGCCAGACTCACTGTTATAGCTGTCAGAGACTACCACCTCACATTTCCTACCAGGATGGTCTTGGTTTTGGAAGGTTGTTATTATGTTCCTTTTTATACTAAAAACATTATTTTAGTATCCAGATTAGATACTAAGGGATTCATATTCAAGTTTTGAACTGAATTTTGCTACTTTTATAAAGATATCATTTGTTTTGGTAGGGCACATTTATATAACAAACTTTATGTTTTAGACTACACAAACCAAGTAATGGAAATCTATAACAAAGTTAATTCACATAAATCATACCACACCTATCTTTGGCATCACCGGCTAGGTCATTTCAATGAGAAACATTTGACAAAATTACATCAATATGGGTATTTAGATTCTTTCTAACTAAAACCACTTGGTGTATGTCATGCGTGTCTACAAGGAAAAATGACCAAAGCCCCATTTAGTGAGAAATGTGAAAGAGCTAAAGAGATTCTAGAATTAGTTCACACAGATGTGTGTGGATCATTTTCAGTTGAAGCAAGGGGTGGGTTCTCGTACTTCATAACTTTTACTGATGATTTTAGTAGATATGGATATATCAATTTAATGAGGTATAAGTCAGATTCTTTTGATCGGTTCAAAGAATACAAGAATGAAGTTGAGAACCATCTTGGTAAGAAGATTAAGAAACTCCGCTCAGACATAGGATGATAATATCTTAATCAGGACTTCATTGATTTCTTACGGGAGTTTAGGATTCTATCTCAACTCACTCCTCCTTACACACCTCAGTGGAATGGTGTAAGTGAAAGGAGGAACTGCACCCTGTTGGACATGGTGATATCAATGATGAGTCATGCGAGTCTTCCATTATCCTTTTAAGGATATTCATTACAAACAGCAGCGCACATACTAAACCAAGTACAAACTAAATCGATAAATGGTATTCCATACAAATTATGGAGTGGACGTAAATCCATGTTATCGAATTTACATGTGTGGGGTAGTGAAGCATTTGTTAAGGCCTCTTCAGGTAACAAACTTGCACCCCGAGGCACAAAGTGTATCTTTATAGGATATCCCAAGGAAACAAGGGGATATTACCTATACAACCCCTCAGACAAAAAGGTTACAGTGGCAAGACATGCCATATTCCTTGAGAGGGAGCACATCTCCAAAAGAGATAGTGGGAGCGAGATAGACTTCGATGAAGACGAGGCTCAAGATACACATGATTTGGTACAAGAACATATTCCACAAAGCCCCGTGGAAGAATAATTTGTTCCAGAGACACAAGAACTGTGTAGGAGCATGAGAGAGGTGAGAGAACCAGAACGATATGGTTTTCTTGTCACCGAGGATGGTGACTCATTATTGGTTGACAATGATGATCCTCTTACCTACAAGGAAGCAGTTGAAGGCACAGACATTGCCAAGTGGCAAGAAGCCATGAATTATGAAATGGATTCCATGTACCAAAACCAAGTTTGGATTTTGGTAGATCCTCCAGTTGATGTAAAGCCTATTGGTAATAAATGGGTATTCAAGAAGAAACTGGACATGGAGGGTCAAGTCAGCACCTACAGGGCACGACTGGTTGCAAAAGGTTTTAGACAGCGTCAAAGAATTGACTATGATTAAACCTTTTCACCGGTTGTAATGCTGAAGTCCATCAGAATCCTTATGTCTACAAAAGGTTTAGTGGAAGTGCAGTCGTTTTCCTAATAGTATATGTTGATGACATATTGCTAATTGGAAATGAAGTACCTGTCTTACAGTCAGTTAAGGCATGGTTACATAAATGCATCTCCATGAAAGACTTGGGAGAGGCGGCATATATTCTTGGGATCAAGATCCATCGTGATAGATCCAAGAGAATGTTGGGCCTGAGTCAAAGTACATACATTGACAAGATACTGAAGAGATTCAGTATGGAACAGTCCAAGAGAGGATTGTTTCCAGTGTCACATGGCATTCATCTTTCCAATACAATGTGTCCTCAGACACATGAGGAAAGAAAGAGGATGGAAAGGATCCCTTATGCATCTGTGATTGTGTCAGTCATGTATGTTATGCTATGTACGAGGCTAAATGTTGCTAACGCATTAAGTGCAGTAGGCAGATATCAAGCTGATCCAGGAGACCGCCATTGGATGGCAGTCAAGACTATCCTTAAGTATTTGAGGCGTACTAAGGATATGTTCCTGGTTTATGGAGGAGATGAGGAACTAGTCATCAGAGGACATGTAGATGCTTGTTTCCAGACTGATCAAGATGACATGAAGTCGCATATTGGATACATCTTCAGTTTGAATGGAGGTGCACTGAGCTGGAAGAGCTCAAAACAAAGTGTGGTGGCAGATTCTACAGCAGAGTCCGAGTATATCGCCGCTTCTAAGGTAGCTAAAGAAGTAGTATGGATGCGAATCTTTGTCCAAGAGTTGGATGTAGTACCGAGCAGTAAAGATCCTATCACACTCTATTGTGATAATACTACAGCGGTGGCACTTGCAAAAGAGCCAAGGTCACATCAGCATATAAAGCACATACTTCGGAAGTATCATATCTTGAGGGATTTTTCTCATAGAGGTGAAGTTGAAGTGAGCATTATTTCCACGGAAGACAACGTGGCGGACCCATTGACTAAAGCATTTACTCAGTAAAAACATGATCATCATGTGAGGTCTAGAGGACTAAAAGTCGTAGGCAGTTGGCTCTAGTCCAAAGGGGAGTTTGTAAGGGTTGGTGTCCTGAGAACAAACTATTTTGTACTTTGATTACATGAATGTTCACTTATTATATATTGTTCATTGTTCTGCATGACTATAATATAATAATGTCATGGAATATTTGTTGCATTAATAAGGTCATAGCAGATCCCCACTATGATGAGAACCTTGAAATGCTATAACAATATTCTTAAATAAAGTTCTACGGTTTGATGAAATGCTATGATAGGACACATAGTATACAGACCGTCATGTGCGAGTACTCGTAAGAAAACGTGACTCTCTCTCATGGAGTTCGCACTTGGTAATCTCTAAGATGGGAGATTATGAGAACAGACCCACCAGTAGTAATTCCGCATGTCATGGTGTCATCGGATATTGAATCTATGAGCATGTTTAATGGTCCTTAGACTGAAAGATTATCATTAACTCATGTCATGACTCACGCACTTAGATTTACTGACGAAAACCGTCATGCAGACAGTTGGCGGGAAGTAGGGTACGTTGGGTGCGTCACAAGTGACATATTGTTAATGGATAAGTCGAGGAAGGATTTGTCCCTTCCATTTATGGAAGTTGATATCTTGGCCCTTTGATTGAAATAGAACTGTCGCATTAAATTCCATGGCCATGGTGTAAACGACGAGTTTATTTCAGGTAGTCAAATAACGACGGATCAAGCATATAGGTTTATGACACTTCCATGAAACCTACTTGATGAGATATTGAGACAAAGGGATTAAATTACATAGTAAGCGTTCGTATGAGGTGATACGTCAATGCGGCGTCAACTTCTTTCTCTTGGGTGCCTTGACCTGTTTCTAGACAGTAATCTTGGACTTTAGGCAAGCCTACCTAATGCCAATGAGAAAGAGTCCTAGAGGGTCACACACTAAGTGTATCCAAGTATCTCAAGTTGAATAAATATTATTCCCGTACGTGGTTTAATAAAAATTCAAGGAAGCCTAAGTTGTTTTAAATGATTGAGGAAAAATAAAATAAAACAAGTACATGTCGTGTATTATTAAATGTACACGCCTTGTAGTTTTATTTTGGAAAGGAAATGAATAAATTAAAACAAGATATACACGCCGTGTACATTTAATGTACACGCCGTGTAGTTTTAAATGAAAAACAAGTACACGCTGTGTATTTATTATTACACTCCATGTAGTTTTTTCAGTCGTGATTTTGAGAATATAATATTTTTTTAAATGATATTTATTATAATCAGCGTGGGCGCATGTCAAGGAATTATCTATTCGACATGGGGGTTTTAAATAAGAGTCAATGAAATAAATAAAACGCGTAACGCGTTTATTTATTGTCATAACTCTATAACCCCACACACCCAATTATAAATATCCTCACAACCCCAACTCTTTTCTAACACACAAGAGAATCGTTGTGCACAACATCTCTGGAGAATTCTTTCAAGACCAAAAGAACATATTCCTCCAAGAACGCTCTCAAGACCGAGAGAGATCCTCTTCCATCGGATCAGGACAATCTAAGGCAGACAACGCAAGAAAAGGCTTCTCCACGCTAGCACCCGGAGAATCCTTTGGCGACATCCAGAGATACGAGGTACACGTGTGGATCACTGCTAGAGGGAGTCTACACATGGCTTCTGCGACGCAACAACGGATCACATCGAAAACGTGATCGAGAACATAAACAAAGAAAGAACACCCAAAAGGTATTTCTTTATAATTAATTAAATTAATTATAATCAACCTATAATGATCCTTGTTTGTGGTTCCGGGACAAACCATCTTCTTTGTCTTTTTCTGTGATTTGATCCATGGATACTGGCGTTTATCTTCGTATTGATCCTGGATTGATCATTGCTAATGACAAAAGTCCAAGTGGGCACATCCACCCACGTGCTTCTGCTGCGCCCAGAACCTTCGCACACGTCAACCAAAATATTCTAACCTTAAAATTGACTGAATAAAATCAAGGGAACTATAAACTCCTCTTCCTCCAGTACTAATTCATGAACCAAGTAATGAGTAATCAAGGAGTTTGAATCTCCAGAATCAAGTAATTAATAAAATATTATAGATGAAAATTTGATCATACCTTGTACAAACTCTTTCCCCTCTATTTTTGGTACCACAAAAACATTGATCAACCCATGCCTAGATCCTATGCCTTGCCACTAATTTACTCCATGTACATTCTCTGTTCTAGGTTCTTGAGGATGAGGACCTTTAAAGAGCCGACCTCTACTAGCTCCATCTCCCCTCAGGTGAGCATAATCTTGCTAACCTTGCCACTGAATGAAATTCGAAAGCCCCTACTGCTGATACTACCTTAGAGGCTTCTGTTTTTTGTCACTAGAAAGGGGTTTTACCACCCATACCATATTTAAATCCATGAGATTTTAGGAACTGGTTATGATGGTGACCTTAACACCCATATATCTATCAAAAAAACAATAATCCCCTGGTAAATAATCAAGAATTTTTTTCCCTTAGATGGAATGTGAAAAACTACCGAGGTCTGATCCCCACTGAGTAGAACATCACCAATCCTGATATTTATAATCTACCACCTGAAGCTCCACTCCTTGATATTCCATGTTGGACTCCTTCTTAAGGATCTCCTCCCTGTGATAGAATTCACTCAATCATAATCACTTTTTTATTTACATACATGTGCATAACATTCATAAATATGGTGATTTTATATCTAATTATTGGGAGCATCTCCTCCTCTAGACATCGTTCTCTAGACTTCTCATATGAAAAGATGTCGGAGTGATATATAAAAGTTATTTAAACTTCATCCCATGATATCACATGCTCATACTCCCTGATAAAGGGATAAAATATCATGCCTATTTTTTTCCTTCATCATCAATAAAGAGAACTCCATACCAAAATCCTTTTTAATATCATCCCACAAAAAAAACCTCATATCGTCTACAACTAATGCTTCACACCTCACATCTAGATGACTAATAATAAAATCCAAAAATCATCTCGAGCACAAATCAGATTGAAATTAATCTCTAGCTACTCCAACCAGTGATTTGTCTCCATATTCAACATTCTCCTTTAATACTTAACTAGAATCAGTTGTTTAAAATCACATAAATCCATCTCCCATGGATCATCCTCCTCTAGTGGGTCAACCTTATAATGATAAACTGGATCAGTATATTGAACCTCTACTACCTGAATTATATTTGGAAAATGACTAGAATCCATTCCTAAAATCACAAGGGAATCCCTAATCCTAGTAGTATATAATTTTAATGTTCCATTTAATTAAATTCATTTCAATTTTATAAAATAACCTCATTCAATCACAATAACAAATAATCATATTCATGTACCTATTTTAGGTCTCTACACTCTAAGTGTAACTACCTCAGTTGGTCATTAAATAAACTCATATTTCTTGCATCAAATCATAAGGGGTCCTAAAATCCCATGTCTGATATGGTCTCTATGGACTATGTCATGCACTAAGATTTGTTAGTAGCATTACCCTACCAACCTAAGTAATCCTCATAAGTCCTTAACCCTAAGATTCATCCTATATATCAACCAAAACCTTTGGTATCACTTATTCATGGTCCTCTCCCATCTAAGTTACCACTCCTAGGATGGAAATAAATTAAGAAATATAACATTCTTTAAAACCTTCATTCAATATACCTTGAGTTGGAAACTATCACCAAGGGTATATAAATCAAACATATGGAATACATTTCCCTAAAAAGTAAAATTAGGATCAGGAGATAGGATAGTGACCACCAGGAAACTTCATTAAAAAATATAAAAAATGGAAACCAAATCATCCCATAATGCTTGAAAATTTTCTAAAAAAAAGTCTTCAAGTAAGTTTCAAAAGATAAACCCTATAGTAGCAACTCAATAATAGCCTGATTCCCAAGATAGTAATTCCCATATTAGATCCTAAAATCCTAATAGAAACCTAAAAATTAGTTTATATTTATGGAGGGAGATCATAACATGTATACACAATAGGGTCATACCTAATGTATCTTCTGAATATGTGAAAATAGCATACTAATGCACGGGTGAATAAATAGTGGAATCAACAAGTACCTAAGAAGGTAAACTATTTATATCAACCTAACCATGGCACTCTAACCAAATAATACATTCAAGTAAAATAAATATCACTAGAAAAAAATATATAATCAAAGGCACCCCACAACCACTTATATGGTGGTTTTCTACTATCAAGGCCCAATACCAAACTTCATGTGCTCATATTCCTTAAATTCCATCAAATAATATATCCATTTATCTCTCATGTGGTTTAGAAACATCCCTACCTACCCTACTCTATCAAGGTCTATCATCCCTTGCTATAATTATTCAGTATTCACATAAAAACCTCATCATGTAACCAGGGAAGTATGGTGTCATGAATTTAAAGGACATCAACCTTTTTCCCTCCACCTAACATGCATGACCCCCACCACATATCATATTCTCATCATTACTAGGAATCTCTAACACCAGTCATCATTATCACTATAAATCTCTACCACCATCAATCATCATCACTATTATTAAAGAAAGAGTGGGGAAGAGGGGGTATCCAGCCATCCATTTCATTTCCAACCTAGTTGTTGGCGAAAACAACTCGAACCCAAAACATTTGGTAATTGGTAAAGTTATCCAACTAGGGTGGGGTGTGTAAGTAAATAACATGAAAATACAGGATATATAAATAGTCTCACACAATCCGAACCTATGGGTTAACAATAAAAACCACTAGCATGTACCACAACTCCACGAAAATATATCATGGTTTCCACCGCCAAATGTTATCACCGCTAAATGTAAACACCACACATCCACCACACCGAACCACAGTTCAACATCCCTCTATGAGTGAATAATTTTCCAGATTTACTGAGTTTCCAAATAACATCCACATAATAATACCATTCATACATATTTAGATCTAGGATATAATTTATATTTTAATTCATAATACAATTATCACATATATATTTTAGACCACACTTATTCAATTTATAACCCATTCCATTTCAAATTTCATTAAATAAAATTCAACATGTGAATTTTCCACCCAAGTTCATTCTATTTACCATTATATTCTCATTACATAGGTACTAGGACATACCATAGAACATCCTACATATCCCTCAAAAAAATCCACATAAAAAATGTCAATAATCACTATAACACAATCATCTCACTAAAAAAATGCCACATCATTCTCCCAAGTAATCAACAAAAAACAACCATCGCACAACTAATATCATCAAACAAACACCATAACTCACCCCCACAACATACCCCATACTCAAACTGGTCACCACTATCACTATAAAATCCATAATATGGTTCACATAACAACCACAGATTTATATAAAGAACATCAACACAAAGAAACACATTCTAGAATTAACCTCTACCATAATTATAAATTTGTATTTTATATCAAAACTTATTTTCATTTATAATCATTCAGAAAAAAGTCCATATTTACATGGGAAAATGATTCATTATCTATATATAAGTTCATAACCATCTATAAATGGTGAGTTAAATCAAGGAGTCGCAATAAATTCCAAAAATCACAACAGCCACAACATAAACAAGCTTCCCAACAACCATGATTTTCAGAAAAGGTGTTGAACAAGTATAAACTTATAATAAATATCAAAAAATAAGTAAAAACATAAAAAATTACCATCCCATTCAATTTTAGTTAAATAAAATTACTTATCTTATTAATTTGACATGAAATACCCACTTAAAGTAAGAAAAAGGCATTTAATTCCCACATATGCACATAAAAGAAAGAAATAATGAGGATCCCCTAACTCAATAATAATTTAAAAATTCCCTAGTTAAGAAGAGATTACCCAAAATCATCCACTGCCAAATAAAACACCATTGAAACCTAAACAAGGAAAGGTGCCATCAAGCCTTACTAAATTTCAAACCCAAAACAGAGGATCTCCACTAAAAATGAACTTATTGGAGGATGAAGAACAATAATAATAGATAATATATGGGAAATAAGGGTAACTTTATTTATGATACTTCAATCCAGATGAACCAATGTGGTCAAACTCCCATAGGTGTTGCTAGAGGTTGATAAGGGGTCAAGGGGTCAACTAGGGATCAAGGGACAGAGAAAATATAAAAAAGGAATCTTGTAACATCCTTTTATAGATCCTTCATCATGTCATGGGGGATTGAAAAAACTACCATGGTGAGTTAAGTCAAAAAGAATTTCAAAAATACAATACTTCGAACACTTTATTTCCATGTGTTTTAAAACTCATGTCGGACTATTTTGACCACCACCACAACCTTGGCCACTACATGGACTATGATATTTCATCCCCCAGAAACCCAATACAAACATCTATTATGTTATAGAACTATGAACATGGCCATTTTATCCCCACCACACCTACGACTACAACGTGGTGATCACCATGATTCTTGTTTTTCATAGGGAGACCTTCCCAGTTCCATGCTCAATATAGTGGGATCTCCACAGTGATTCCCTTATCCCTATTTACAATAGCTAAACACTCCATACAGAACACCCTCCAAAATGGCCAACAATGTTATTTCGTTCATCATGGTTCATCCCAACAACAAATGGAAAACTCCAGGAGAACCTATATACAACCAAATCCAAAATAGAATTCCCCATGCTCATGCCTCTAAGAAGGCTTAAAAATGGATAGAATCGCACCCACCAACACATCGTGGTGACCTTAAAAAAGAGAAAAACTACACTTTAGCATTTGGGACACCTATAAAATCCCTCTTAACACCACCAAGCCCTATAAAATTTTAATGTGAGGGTTTCTTGGAACCGGTTACCTCACAAGAAGCTCTAGTTGGAATGATAGTACACAGACCCTCTCAATAATATTAAATAATCTCACAAAAAAGGCTCTAATTTCTATTGTATCCCCAAGAAATGGTTTCCAATGGTGGTGACACTCTTAGGAATACCTGGATGGTTATAAAAAAAACTCCAAGGATTTACTTATCTTATGTAGTACCCTGTGTCTATATGGGTGTTAAAAAATTAGTATGTATCTGAATTTTGAGTTGGTGGAATATTTGTTTTTTGGAAGTGAGACTCGGAATGGGATTATGATAGTTTGGAAAACCCAATGTGTTTTTTGGATGGGTTTCAATTCTCAAATGATGAACTAAGGGTTCAGTATTCCACCGAGGGAAATTAGAGGGATGGGGGTGTAGTAGGGGAAAGCTGTAAGCCCTTCATTTTATGAATCATTTATTAATTATGTGGAATTTTGAGGTAGTTGGGTTAATCCCTTTACTAAGGGTATTCATGGTGTTAAACCCTTGTTCATGCTATGAATACTTTTTTTGGGGTTAGAAAAACAAAAATAGGGGTTCCACCCCCCCCCCCTATTTTGGATGATGGAAGGCATGCATGGGGGAATTGATGACTAACTATCCCCCTATCTTATCCCTTATTGATTTGGGGTGGTTCTTGGGGTCATTTTATATTTATTCAAGGACCCTATTACACTATTTATTATTCTCATTGATCCCTAATTTGGAAGATTCTAGTTTAGAGTTTTTTAATATTTCCACTAGAACATGGTGGAAATCACCCCGATTGAAGGGTATTTCACTCATCCATATAAAGGGTGTCCGAGATGAAATAAAAAATTCATCATTAATAATTTAAAAAATGTTACATATTATCAAGAATTTATTTATTCGTTTTTAAAAATTAATTTAATTTACTGGGTGAATTTTCATCGTGTGTTGGTGATTTAGCCCGAAGTAACTTCAAGAGTGTGTTTGGGTGGATGACACCCCGTTGCTCGAAGAACTGGTGATCATTTGATACCTAGTGAATTTTTTTAATATATTCCATTTTTTAATAAATGATTTACTTATTTATAAAATTTTGGTTATAATTATTTATAATGTATTGGAATAAGATAGATTCTCTATAGTGTGGGTATTGACCATTGGAGATGAGACATATTTGGACAAGCTTGGGAAGTGAGTTATCAAGATAAGGATTAAATAGAATAGAATCAATTAAGGTAGGTGGTCCTTGTACTAGACCTATGTCTTATGCATTATATTTATATGAATATGGGTGTGTGGCCTCATGAGTAGGCTGATGGGCCCTATTATTATTAAATTGTATAATTTAACTTAAATAGTTAGATTTAAATTAAATTATTGAATTGTATGAGAATCCAAAATTAAAAATACAGTGTGAAAAGTCCATGAGGATCTTGGGAACTGGCTTGAAGCCTTGGTCACTGATGGTCATGGCCTAGTTTAAGAGGATACCTAGACACCTAGACACCTCTAAGAGGGGGATATGATGAAACTTGAGATCGATAGCCATAGTAGGTCGGTTGAGGAACCACGAAATATGTTAGGCCTAGGTAAGTATACCTTATAAATATTGGATATGGGTTGGGGGAGTGGACTAGTTTGGAGTGACACAAGATTTGGAGATGAGTCTTCATCCATCTCTCGAGACTGTCTTTAGTTAGGCATACCCCTGAGGTCTGTTAGGGTGGTTGATGACCTTGATGATATTGAGGGATAGGATGTCCTCTGAGCATCAGGAATTGGACCAAAATATCAGTTGTTATTGAGGATCTTGATTGGGATCCCTCCACTATAGTGATGAACTAATGGAACCATATGGGATCCCTAGTGAGAGATGAATTTATGTGGGTGAATGTGGATATTGTTAGATATGTTAGTAGGTGTCACCTAAAACTCATACCAAACATGTGAGCCCAAAGGGATATGGACAGTGTGATGGGTGTGGGAATTTGTCCAACCCTTGATATGTTTTATTTAATTATATTTTATGTTATTTGATTTCTTAGGATTCATAGGAATTGACCATTAGTACTAGATCAATTTTGATTTCCTAGGATACTCATGAATCTCTTGATGAGATGAATAATGCCCTAGGATGCCTGGTATGTTCAGAGTCTAAACTCATAGTAAATTGGGGGTGGATACCTAACTCAACTAGCATCCAGAGTTTTAGTTGATGAAGAAGTAGATATTTAGAGGTGGTATCTAGGATCCAACATCAGAGAGTGTGTTCTCACATATATATGAATTCCAAATATGATAGGAATTATTCTAATATAGTGACACCATTCTAAATGCTTGAGTTTTGGGATTCGAATAGAGATACCAATAGACCATCATGAATGCCTTCAATGGCCAATATTATAATGGTAGAATGGGGTATCAGGTTGGAATATATCCCTATGAACAGATGTTGGAAATCCTGACGGAGACTGTTAGATCACCTCAATTAATTCCTAGGGTCCCCCCCACCCATGATCAAATGGACACACCAGAGATGATTCAAATGAGGAGCTATGAGATATTGGGTTTCTAGCGGATTAATCAAGGGATCCAGGGAGGGTATTCCCTTTAATTGTCTGGTTCACCCAAGAATCAATCATTATCCAATGTACAAGATTTCCTTGGACCACCACCTCCTTGAAATTAGATGTTGGCCTGACATCAAGAACACCCTGATATTACCATGGGGTTTAGCCTGGGGACTTGAGGATGAGGAATTCCTGGTGATGCCCTAGGATCCTCTACTCATCATGATGGAGGTGTGATCACAGGATCCCTATAGTGTGTACAGAAGTTCTCTTTAGGTGATTCTCATGCTCAAAGACACATCATCAGTGGTCGAGGAATGTATGTTAAATCGATGTTGTGGACCTGAGGATCAATGATGGTTGTTGGACTTGGCCTAAAATTTATGAGAATTCCCTTGGGATATTGGTGTTATTGGTGGAATGACCATTGTAATGTTCTCAGATAAATTATAGCATTGGTTTGAAGTGGGTATTGAGGTTGATTTATTTATTTTATTCGGCAGGCTATTTATTTATCATAGTCATGTCACATGAACATATCATTGTATTGCTGGTATAGTATAGGACCTCATTGGTGGTTCTCTACTGAGCTATGTACTCACACCATGTTCGGGATACCATTTTACTGGGGTACCCAAAACGGTCTTAGTTATTGCGATTTCATGTTAGGATGAGGCATAGGATTATATGTTTGACCTAGAGAGGCTCGAATGGGATTGGATATTGGACTATGGTATTGATCAGAGTGGTAGTGGAGTTGCCAGTGTATTTTATTTTATCTTTATTTTCTTTATATATTGAGATCATTCAAGTGGGTGATCAATCTTTTTTATAAGTCGTTTGAGTTGTATGTTATATGTCAGTATTTTATTTGTTATGGCATGATCAGGTATTTATTATTTCTGGAATAGTCTAATGTGTATGATTATTAGTTATTTATATTGTTATTGTTCACTATGGGAAGAAACCCTTTTGGCGATGGACTATTTTCGACGGGCCCGTCGCTCATTGGAAATAGTCCCTTGACAAAGACTATTTGTGATGGGATTCATTTCCCATCACAAATAGTCATTAAAAACATTATGTTTGACTGGAATACACCCTCATCATAAATACCTTTCATCATTATTATTATTTGTGATGGGAGTTAACTCCCATTGAAAATTAACTATCGATGGAAAGGTATTTCCAACGAGACTCATAGCAAATACCCTTTTTCACCACCAATGTAATTAATAACGGTATGTACTAATTACGACGGGACCCATCGCAACTAATACTACTTGTGATGGGAAACCTATCACATGTTATCTAACTTATATATATACCACACCCACCCGAATTTTTTTCATTCTCTTATCCTCAGAACACCCCTCTCCTCCTCTCCTCTCATATTCTCCAGCTTAAGGTTTTTAAAGTTTTAAATTTTACAATGAAGAAACTTTTCGGCTTTGCATCTGCTAAAAGATTCAGTTTTAAGGAATTTATTTAATGTTTTTAATTTTTAATTATTTTATTTTATTTTATATTAGTAATAATTATTATTTATTAGCAGTAATTAGATTTAATTAGAATTAGTTATTTTTATTCTGCATTAATTAGTTTTAAGTAATAGTAATTATTTTTAATTACAATAATTTAGTTTTAATTATTAATAATTATTTTTAATCAGTAGTAGTTAGTTTTAATTAGTAGTACATAGTAATAATTAGTAATAATTAGTAATAATTAGTATTACTTAGTAATAATTAGTAAACATTTGTAAAACTTGAGTAATATTTAGTGGTAATTATTAATAATTAGTGGTGATTGGTAATAATTAGTAATAATTTGTAATAATTAGTAATAATTTTTAATAATGAGTATTAATTAGTATTAATTAGTATTAATTAGTAATAATTAGTATTAATTAGTAATAATTAATACTAATTATTATTAATTATTATTAATTAGTATTAATTAGTATTAATCAGTTTTAATTAGTAATAATCAGTATTAATCAGTATTAACTAGTATTGATTAGTATTAATTAGTGTTAATTAGTACTAATTAGTAATAATTAGTGGTATTTAGTAATAATTAGTGGTAATTAGTACTAATTAAGGGTAATTAGTAATAATTAGTAAATATTTGTAAAAAAATAGTAAATATTGGTAAACATTAGTAATAAATTGTAAAAATTAGTAATAAATTGTTATGAACTAATAAAAATTAGAAATAAATTGATATAAACTAAGAAAATTAGTAAATTGATATAATTTACAATAAATTAATATAAAATAGTATAAATAATTATAAATTTAGAAAAACAATTATAAATTTATAAAAAAATTAATCATATAAAATTTTTATAAACTAATAAAAATATTTTAAATTAGTATAATTTATTATAAATTATTATGAAACAATATAAATTATTATAAATTAGTAGAAAATTGAAAATGAAATAGGTCTCTAATTTCTAGGTCATGTGCAATGATAAATTTGGACACGGTTGACATAAATTAGTTATTTCTCATGACCTGGAGATTGAAAACTCTATAATTTACACCTTTTTAGTAATTTATAATATATTTTATTACTTTATATTTAATTATACTAAAAAATAGAACTAATTACTAAAAAATAGCAATAATTACAAAAACAAATAGCGATAATTTACAAAAAAATAGTGGTAATTAGTAATAATTTACGGTAAATAGTACTAATTTACGGTAGTTAGTAGTGGTTACCAAAAAATAATGGTTATCAATAAATATTGTGTTTAATTAGTAAAAAATACCTATAATTAGAAATCACTAATGATTATTCTAAAAATCAGCAATAATTAGTAAAAAACGATGGTAAATAGATAAAATTGATAATGTTTACAAGTAAATTATATTTTTTTTATTTTTTTCACTTTTTGGATCATTTTTTCATATATAAAATCAATCATAAAAAATTTATTTATTTTATATTTTTTAAATAAATATGGAACAAGGAATTTGAGAACACTTTTTATTACATGATCATGATTATATTAATCATCACAGGAATCCAAATGATTCTAGTATAAATCCTATATATATTTAGGGTATCGAATCTTTTTTATCATTTTCATCATCAAAACTAAATTTTTTTTCGTAATGGAAAATTAAGTGCCCATGTAAGAAATGTGATCTGGGGAGGTTTGACACATTTGAAAATGTTGGGGTTATCTATTGCACTTTTCTTTTTGAAAAGTTTATGTTTTTTTGTTATCAATGTGGTGAATGCAGTTCCTGAGAAAATATTAATAATTTGGTTCTAGATCCATCACTATTTCAATTTTTATTATATGATGTTGCTGGTTCATTTTTTCAACAACCTAAAACTCAAGATGATATTGATTTTACTCATGAGTTAGAACCATCTCTGTATAATGGGTTGTTGAAGTCTACTTAGGATTCTTTATATCATTGTTATAAGATAAGAAAATTTTAAGATATTTTAAAATTTGTGGCTATTAAATCAGATAATGTAATTTTAAATAGCTATTTTTATTAGATATTCTCTTTAGTTAAAGAATTGTTACCTAAAGGGAATATGTTTCCTATAAATTTCTATGAGTACAAGAGGATAGTTTATAATTTGGGTCTTGGTTATCAGTAAATTCATGCATTTTAAAATGATTCCAGCTTATATTATGGTGAAAATGATTCATCGGTTAGTTCTCCTACATGTAGATAATTGAGGTACACTGAGTTTGAACTATGGAAGTCTGGATTGATTCCTATTAAAAAGTTGAGGTACTTCCTACTTACACTCAGATTGTAGTGTTTATTTATGTCTAGAACATAGAATCATTGATTTCATGGAACAAAACCAATATTTCAACTGGTAAAACATTAAATAATATTTTTGATGGTGATTCATGGAAACATTTTGACTAGGTTGATCTATATTTTTTTTCAGAAGCCTCAAATGTGTGATTGGGTATTTCTACTAACAGTTTCTATCCATTTGGTTCTTATGGTAGTCAATATTCTTAATGGACCATCTTTATAACTCTATATAATTTACCTTTTTGGATGTTGATGAATGAGTCATATATCTTTTTAACCTTATTAATTCTAGGATATCCAAAAAAGAATATTGATGTTTATTTGAATCCATTTATTGATGAGTTAAATTTATTATGGAATAATGGTGTCATTACATATGATATTGTTGTGAAACAAAATTTCCAAATGAAATATACCTTAATGAGGACATTTAATGACTTCCCATCAGATGGCATGTTATCTGGATGTATTACACATGGTCCACAATCATGTCTATACTGTATGAGTGAAAAAAATCATTTAAGCTCATCAATGGTAGAAAAACTTATTTTTAAGACTATCATCACATATTTTTTCTATTGATCATCCTTTCCGAAGGAACAAAAATAATTTTAGAAAAGATATAATTAAAATAGATGACCTCAAGAAATGATCTCTGGTATTGATTTAAAATCTATTGTCTATTCATTACCTCCCATTACCTTTGTATTGACTATAAACCAAAAAAAATAGATAGATTTGGTAAATATCACAATTGGATTAGACATACTATTCTTTGGGATCTTCTATATTAGTCTGATTTGTTAGTTCGAAGCATGTTGTATTTCATGAATATTGAGAAGAACTATTTTGATAATATATTTTATATAGTTTTTTACATACCTAATAATACCAAAGATAATGTAAAGGCATATTTAGATCTTTCCCAAATTTTCAAGTGACCAGAACTTGAGTTTTTTAAAAATGAAATATCATAGAAGTTATTGAAGTCAAAAATGGATTATACACTTTCCAAATAAAACTATTTATTACTTAGTCAGTGGATTTAGGATTTGAGACTACCAAATGGTTATGTTTCCATTTTGGATATATGTTTCAGAAATAGTTATAACACCATATTAAAAATTCAAAATTTCTATGTTATATTGGAAAGACTTATACCGATTAGATTTAGAGGTTTTTTGAATTCCTCAATTTGGGATGAAATAATAGAAATATTTGATTTTTTTTCAAGACATATGTGAAGTGACAAAGAAACTATGATTCACCTAGTAGACTGTAAGAAGATTTTGTTTTAATATTATGTTTACAGGAAAAAAAATCTACTAAAATTCTTTAACTCAATGGAACATTTGATATTACATTTCCTCATAAAGGAAAATGTAGAGTACTGATATAATTTTTATGGATGTATCCATTTGAGATATGTATGAAAAAACTAAAGAAATAGGTATATAACCAATCATTAGTTCAAGGATCAATTTCAAAAGCTTATTTATAGGAGGAAATTTCTTTTTTCTGCTCCCATTGTTTCCAACCTAAATATCATTAAAAACATAATAGAATGGGTCATAATAAAGAAAATGTTAATGATTCTATAAACATTAAATTATCAGTTTTTAATCAACCTAAACTTAGATTTGGTGGAGCTCATGAATGGATGATTTCAGATGATGAACTTCATAGGGATAATCCATATGTTCTATTCAATTGTGAGGAAATGAAATAATTTTTATGGTGAGTGATACTGCGGAATATTCCTTATTTTTTTAAAAAAATATCTTTTAATTTTTAGATTATATGATGTTCGTATCAAGAAACAATTTCCACAAATTACATCAGTTGTTCTTGAATAATGTTAGTAACATAATTTTTCTTACTTGTTTCAATGACTGGTATAGTAAATTGTTTAGGGTTTAACAGATGAGAACAATTTATTATTTTTCATATTGTTCATTGTTTCCCAATTTTTTAGGTATCACGGCATGCTGATAAAATTGATAATAAATTGTGTTTATTGAGTAACCCACCATCCAAAATGGTTAAATATTATAATTTATATGTGGTGAATTGATTTTTATTTCATATACGTTCATATGGAAAATCAAAAAAAAATAATGAATAGTGGTGTTTTCTTGAGGGGATCTCATCATAGAGAAAGTTAAGTTGAATTTTATGGCATGTTGGATGAAATAATTGAGTTGTGTTATCTTAGAAAGAATTATTTGATGATTTTTAAATTTCAATGGTTTGATACTAATAGAGGATTTCATGTTCATCCATGCCATAAAATTGTTGATAATAAATATAAAATCCTTATTATAGTAAATGAACCATTTTTATTATCTCATCAAGTACATGATATATATTATTCCAATTATTATGTTAATTCAAGAGAATTAATTGATTGGTGAAGTATTTTAAAAATGAAATACTATGACAATAAATTTATGAAAAGTGAATATAGTTCTATTGAAGTTTGAGGAATTGAAATTTTTCAAGAGAGAACTCCAAATACATATTTTATACAAGGATACATGAATATCGATGATCACACCACATAGTTACATGTTGATGATGGTGATAATGTTGACGATGTAACAAATGAATTTAAAAAAAAGTGATGATAAAGCTGAAACTTCTATGGAAATTGATGATACTGAAGAGGAATATGAAGATATTGATACCTTTATATATGAAGATGAGGATGAAGATGAATAATGAAACAATTACCTTGTTAGTTATAGTAAATATATATATATATATATATATATATTACTTATTTTCAATTATTTACTGAAAACATTATTTTTCATGTTTCATTTGGTTGAAAAGACTTGTGATGATATCTTATGTAACCTCAAGGAGGTTGTACTACCTAGTAATGAGCCCGATTCTTTTTCATCTGACCCTTGGTTCTTAGTGGTTCATCATCGACTCAAAGGGGTTAGTGTCTTGTGAAATTGATGATTCATGATCCTATTCTAGAATGATGTCCACATCTTGACTTTGATCCATGCATGCAGAGGTATGTTTATTTCATATTTTAGTTAGTTTCATTAATTTTCATTAAATTTTTTATACACTAATTGTTTGATTATTTTTTATGGTTTTTTAATATATTTTCACATATAATTTTTGGATATAAGATCTCTATTTTGAGGAACTATTTTTCTGATACATGGGTGATGTGGGATCAGATTTCATTGACATTGGCACCACATGTTTGATCACTAGATGGTACATAAATAAATAATAGTTACTTTGAAATTTATTTAATTATTAACATGATATTACTAAAAAAATTAGTGTTTATGGTATCCCATTGATGATAGCATAAAGATTTCCATTAGGTGGGACTTAGAGGTGTGTATGTGTGAGGGATGTCATCAGTTTTTGCACAATTTGAGGAGGATATCCATGAAGAAGGCGAGACTCTTAAATTTTGATTAGACTTTTTGAGCCCATCAACTTGATAACATCTCATCTTAGGTTTGGGATGGATTATGATCACACTAGATAGGAACTAGTTTCATAGGAGAGCATCCTTAGGTCAGTAGAACCAGAAAAAGAAAGAAGGTGATGCATCAAGCTAGTAGTGGTATATTTGGCTTGCATTGAAAACATATTGTAATTAATTTTTTAAATAATTTATATAACATTAAATTTAAACTATTTATTTTATACTCATATAGGTATTTGAACATCATAATATTCCAGAGTTAGATGTTTATATGAGGATGTACAATGATCCTGTCACTGGAGAGATTACAGGTGGTCACCATATTCATATTGTGCTTAGTATAATTTTTTTTAGTTTTAAAATTAACTGAAAATAATATATAACTATTTTAATATCAATTTTAAGTTAAAGGATTAATATGAGGCTGCGACTTCTCAAACACATAATCAAATTCGGGATGAGACTGAGAGTGATGCCACTGGTGTGGTATGATTTGATGATGCAGCATAGATGCAAGCGTTTCAGTGTGCTTTTGTGAAGGTATGAGTGGTTGGTTACAGTTCTCTACTAACACCTATACTTTTTTAGGGTATTGATGCATGGTCTATGTCCAACTTGATGGGATATCATGGCGATTCATCATCACTGGTCTCACAGTATCAGGAGTAGTTACAAGCTTAGAATAAGGTTATTGAGGACATGCATAGGGACTAGGATGAGCTTCATCGGCAGCACCAACACTAGTATTAGGAGATGCGATGATGGTAGGATCAGTATAACAAGAACATGTGATGGTTGGTTTGGGGTTTAGGGATGGAGTTCCCTCCCCCTCCTCATCCAGATGACTCTCCCCCTCCCCCTCCCACTCCATAGGGATTGATAAACTATGTACATATTTATTATTTTAAAATTTAAATGAAAATATTTTATGTAATATTTTTATTATTCATATGTTTAAAATTTTATTTATTACAATTTTATTAATTTTTTTGATATTTTTTAAAAAAAATTATTTTTTTATTTTAATTTTTAATTTTTTTTAATCTTATTTGTGAAGGGTTTGAAACCCATTTAAATAAATTATTTCTAATGTTTAACTTGAACTATTGTAATAAATAATCCATTGAAAAAAATGTGATGAGATAGATCCTCATCACAAAAGATACTTTTTTGTGATGGTTCATCATAAAAAATATCTTTTGTGGTGTTGTTTTCAGCAATGGGGTATCGTCTCAAATAACCCATTGAAATTCAGTTGTGGTGTAATCTGATATATGGGTATAGTCTCTCCATAGTATTCTTATATACCCATATTGATAATAGGAATCCTCTGACATGTATTGAGGCGCACCTAAGGTCACGTGGTCATCCAGTCTGGCTACTATTCATAGTGAGCTAGTTTGGGGTATCAAAAATTGGTATTAGAGTTGTTTTTATTTACCTTACTATTCAGTACCCAATGTTTAGGATATATATGAATATTTCAAATCTTGTGATGGATACCTGGCTAGTAATTTATGAACACCTACGCTAGTAGTAAGCCCATGTCTATAGGGGTTCAGGGTTGTTGTTATTGGTATATGATGTGAGAGTTTTGTATTTGATTATCAAATTGAGTTATTCATGTGGTTTTTGGATTTATTATTATGATTTATATTGTATTTTGGTCTCTTGGACCATTATAAAGGGACCGGTTAAAGATTTTACTCTTCATCATAGTGGCAAGTGGCATCTCATGCATCATGAGTTAGAACTTAGGATTCAAATGACATGTAGAGACCTACTAGTGTAATTTTTTATACTAAAAATAGGTTCATCTATTTAATGTTTCTTAAAATTATCATACATAATTTTCTCATGTAATTTTATTAATCCCTTCTACTCAGATGGACTTACATGTATATGTATTTTCTTTTGATTAAAGTTCATGTGGATCTATGGTGAGACTCTTGTTGATGATGATGATACAGTCCCTCAGTGTATAGGATGTGAGGTGACCCTAGTGGGTCAGTGAGACTCATGGTGCCTTAGTGGAAACCCCTAGTGGGATATTATTCCATGGGTATGGTTACATAAAGTTCCAGTAACAACCTATATAGTGTTTTCCTATATAGCATGGAATAGAACTCTTCTAAACCAAACCAAGTAACGGTGGTTCGTTGGATACGTATTTCCATAGGGTGATGAAAATTTGATATACACTATATGTTTAGTTATTTAAACTTCTAGTAACGACCTATATGATGTCTTCCCATGGAGATCGGAATGGAATTTTATCTAATTTAACCTCATGTTTGTGGTTCTTTGGTACGGTTCATCTTAGGGTGATGCTGGATATAGGTGTGTAACTAAATGTTGTGACCATATTATCAGTTATTTAGTGTTTCAGTAATAACCTATATGGTGTTTCCCCATATATATTTCAATATAATTATTTTTAACCTAGATAGAGACCATGGTTTCCCTTGTTATGGATCATACAAGATTATAAATTTAGTTATGATAGTTGGGATTCACATAGGAAAAGTATCAGGGGTGGATGATTATAGATAATTGATGCCCTAGTGGGCTTATGGTTTGGAATTATATACCTGATAGATGTGTATATAAGACCCTAAAGTGGTTGTTTTAGCATGTTGGATGCCTTGGGATGTTTTGAATGGGAACAAGGACATTTCCAGTGAGCAATGACTTAGTGTGAAACTTGACATTTGGACTAGGTGGGTGACCTAGATACCTTGAGATGTGACCCAATATTTAGTGAGTTGAGTATTTTTTTTTTTGATTGAGGGAAAAATATGAGAGAGGTATTCCTAGGTTTTTGGGTGAGTTTGAGGTAGGAAACATGGTTACATACTAGATTTTTATATCGATTCATGGGAGGTGCCATTGAGTTTATGGCATAGGAATTGTAAGCCTCGGTTCGATGATATGGGACTCAAATAGTCATGATTTGGGTTTCATGATTAGTTTTTGAAAGATTTCATAAACCCTAGATTTCTATGAGATTGATGTCTCGTGCGTTGGATATGCACAAAGATGTTGAATTTGGAATTAGTGAGAGATAGTGTACGAGCTGATAACTGATGGTTTGGATGAAATATTGGTGGCATGGTTTCTTATGATTTGTGATGTAATTAGAAATGTTCCTCTATAGTAGAGGATACATAGTAAATGGATTGGGTTTGGTTCCATGAACTATCTGGGATAATCTAGTTTTGGTAAAGATAGGGTGGGGATCATGGCTCGAGAGGAGAGACACATGTGCAATGGTGTAACCTATTGAGGTGGTGATCAAGGTGTGATACAAAGTAATCCATATATTATGGAGTGCACCACTGGACATTTGAGGGTGTAACCCTCATTATGTTTAGAATTTTGGAAATTTATAAGGATGAAATTCTCATGAGCAATGCGTGGTTTTTAATTGGTGTATCTTCATGGTGCTTGAGTATGATTTGAATGACCCTATTCGGTCATTACTATGGTAATGGATGGATAATGGGTCAGGGATGTATGACCCCATGTTGGTAGGGTCCTTGATGTGATAGGACCAGTTGTTATATTTTTTGTATGGGTATGTGAACTCAGTTTTATCTGGTCACATGCTAAATACCATATTTGAGGTTTGTATAAGAAAATGGTTGGAGTCAGTGTGTCAGCATCTAGATCAGAGTGATCCTGGTGTGACCTGAGGTTTATACATGTGGTGATCCATGATTTTTTCCTTGTTTTAGGGGGTGAACCAATTTATTTACATTTTTTAGGGGGTGAATCCCCATTATTGGCATAGTTTAGAGGGTGAACCAGTTACATCACTTGGTTCAAGGGGTGAAACCTTGTTTCATCATGTGGTTCAGGGGGTGAATCATGCAATGAAATGTAGAGAAGTTTAATTTTAAGATGAAAATCCTTAGAAAGAAAGGAGATATGGTTTCATGTCTTGGACTATGAGTGGGGCCTTGTGTGTGGGGTCTTTAGTGTAAAATATCATGATAGAGGTTGAATTTTTCTTTTTAGGATGCATCGGCAGTTGTTTCCAATTAGTTTTATTGGAATTCAACTAAAGGATTTCCAACTAGAATTATGCTTTAATTATACATGGTGAGATAGGAATTGTGTCAGGAGTGTCATGTGGGATGTGGTTGGAGAGTCAGTGGTCCATTGTAAAGGTGTTTTCAAAATGTTATTCTTATGGTAAGGGAGAGTCATGATTTGGGATCAGATTTGGAAAGTAGATTACTATGGTGAGGAGCACAATAAGATGATAATTGATATGTTTTATGACATTTTGGTGTCTCAGTATAGACAGGGAATTTTGGAGAACCATCTAGAGGTTTTAGTTATGGATATGTGTGGTCCCTCATCCATTGATTTGCCTCATGTTTAGAGTTCCACAGTAGAATCTCATTCATGTTCCAGAGTAGAACATGGGGAATTGATCATGGTTTGGATACTCAAGTAGGTTAGGTTAATTGGTTGAAAGGTCAATAAGACATATCATGTATGAGAAGTTTTATAGTGTGGAGATTATTACACCCAATGTCTATACAAGTGTGAAAAAATCAATGGGAATTTGAATTTTGAGTTGGTATATGATTTATTTTGAGAAACAAGATCCAGAACAGTATTTTGAGGATTTTACAACCCAAAGAGGTGTTTTAGGATGGGATTAAAGAATTGGGTGATGACTTAGGGGTTTGGTAGGACTTTGGAGGGGTTGGGGTATGCCAAAGGCCTGGTTCAATCCCTTCACACAGTGAATCATTGATTCACGACATGATATTTTGAGGCAGGGAGTCAATACCCTTCCCAAGGGGATTCATCTCATGGACCCTTTTCTCATGATATGAAACCAGATTGTGGGGTTTTGAGAAATAATTGGGGGTTAAACACCCCCTTATTTTGGAAGACAGAGGGCGCACATGAGAGAGTCGATGATCATATATATTCCTCTCATCTCCCCCTTGATATGGGGTAGTTTTTTTAATTTTTTGTAAGAATTATAGTAAGTTTATTCCCACAATATTTTTTATTCTAATTACACCTTGATTTGGCCGATTTTAGTTTAGTTTTTTTCATAATTTTCACCAAATCATGGTGGAAATCTCCCCAATCAAAGGGTGTTTCACTCATCTCATGTAAAAGACATCCCAAGACATTGTAAACAATTTGGAATTCATCATTTTGTCAAAGATTCATCAATCCATGAATTAATTTATTATTATTTTAAATTAAATTAAATTTTTTGATAAAATTGAATCAAGTGTTGGGGATTTAGCCTAGTGTAGGCTTGTGAGTATGTTGGGGATGTGTGATGCCTTGTTGGTAAAAGAACCAGAAATCATTGGACGCTTGATGAGTTTTCATCATTTGTGAATTTTTTTAATAAATGGATTATTTAATTATAATATTTTTCAGTTTTTTATCATGACTTATCATGATATAGATTTCCCACAATACTGGTGGTGACCATTAGAGGTGGAATGGGATTGGACGAGCGTGGTCAGTGAGTTTTCATGACGATGATTAAATGGAAAAGCTTCAATTGAGGTGTGTGTTCCTTGTACTAGCCCTATGGATAATACATGATATTTATATGCATGTGGTTGTGTGGACTCATCAGTAGCATGATAGAGCCTATTATTATTAAAAAATTTAATTTAATTCAAATAGTTTATTTCAAGTTAAATATTTAAATTTTATTAGCACTTAAAGTGAAAGAAAAAATGTGACAACTCTACTAAGAACCATTGGAACTAGATTTATGCCTCGATCATTGAATTCAATCCCTATTTTGAGAGGATACCCAAACAACTAGACACCTCCAAGAGGGGGTGTGATGAGACTTGAGATGGTTTACCCTGGTATGTAGGGTGAGGACCCAAGTGATGTGTTGGACCTATATGGATAGACCTTAGGTATATTAGAGATGGGTTGGGTGAGTTGATTACTCTGTAGTGACCCAAGGCATAGATATGGGCCTAATCCATCTTTTTATACTATCTTCGGTGAGGCATTCCCTTGAGGACTATTAGGTTGGATGATGACCTTGATGATACTAAGGGAAAGGATGTTCTCCAAGTGTTAGGTGTTAGACCGAAAGACCAATTGTGATTGTGGATCCTGACCAGGATGCCTCCACTAAAGTGAATGCCTAGGGGAACCTTGTGGGTGACCTAGTGAGAGATGGCCCTTAGTGGGTGAATGTGGATATGGGTATAAATAGTAGTGAGAATTACCTAAAACCTATATGAAACATGTGATCCCTAGGGGATATGGATAGTGTGATGGGAATGGGAATTCATCCATCTCATGATATGTTTTATTTAATTATTTTGTTATGTTATGTGATTTCCTTGAATGCCTAGGAATTTTCCATTGGTCTTGGAATTATTTTGAATTCCAAAGATACCCAGGTATCATCGGATGAGATGGATAAGGCCCTAGGATGCTTGGTATGTTTGGGATGTGTACTCATGGCATATTAGGGGAATATTCCTAGCTAGTCTAGTATCAAAAGTTTTATTTTATGTGGAAATAAATTCCAATAGGAGGTACCTTGGATCCAACATCAGAGAGTGTCTGATCACATATATAGAAATTCTTGGGATGGTAGGGATTCATCTGACATTGCGATACCATTATAGATCCCTAGGTTCTAGGATTCGAATTGAGATACTAGTAGACCACCAAGAATGCATGTGATTCCTAATATTTGAATAGTGGTATGAGGTATTAGGATAACATATTTACCCTTGCATGGGTGTTTTAAATCCCAAGGGAGATTTTTGGATCACCTCAATCGATTCCTAGGACAACCCCTAGGATCAGGTGGACACATCAGATATGGTGTGGTCAAGAAGACATGATATGTTGGATGTCCAAGTGATTTAAAATGGTATTCAAGGATGGTATTACCTTTTATTTCTTAGGTTACCTAGGAATAACTCATTCCTAGATGTATAGGATTTTCTAGGGGGATCCTAGAAATCATACGTCGGCTTAACATCGATAATGCCCAGGTACTACCATGGGGTTAATCCTGAGGGCTTGAGGTTGAGGTATGTCTAATGAAACCTCAAGTTCCACTACTCATCATGATGGAGATGTGAGAGTAGGATCCCTTGAGTGAGGATAGAGTTTCACCTAAGGTGATGCTCATGATTTGAGACACACCAACACTATCTGAGGAAAGTATGGTCGATTAGGGTCATATACCTGAGGATCGATTATGGTTGTTGGAATTGGATCAAGATTTTTGAGCATTCCCATAGAGATATGGTTTTACTGGTTCAAAAAATCATTTTGATGTTTTCATAGATATTTTGGAATCATTCCAAACAAGGTATTGAGGTTGGATTATTTATTTTTTTCAGTGGGTTATTTATTTATCAAAATCATATCACTTCATTGTTGGTATAGTATAAGACCATGTTTGTGATTCCCTACTGAGTTATTTACTCACACCCTACATGGGTTTCCAATGCACTAGGGTGCCCAGCCATCTCTCACTTATTACAGATTTAGTTTGGGCTAAGACCTGGTATTATGTGTTCAAGAAGTAGAAAATAAAATGGGATTGGAGATTATATTATCATATGGCTCAAAGTGGAAGTGGATCCTTTGATATATTTTATTTTATTTTTATTTTCTGTATGTATTGGTGTTATCCTAGTGGGTGATCAGTCTTGTATGTAATCATGATCATTTGATTTTATGTTATATGTCTGTATTTTATTTGTTATATAAAGATCACTTTTTTATTATTGTATGCATACTTTGATGTGTGAGATGCTTGCTTATTTATATTATTATTTTTCACTCTGATATAGGGGTATATTATCCCCATAATATTCTTATAGACCCCTTATTCTAATAGGCAGCTTCTGACATATAGGGATGTGCGCTTGAGGTCATGTGGAATTCCGGCTCATCTACTATACAAAGTTATCCAAGATTGGGCATTACATATTATCTATTTAAGGCATTTTCTAACACTGAGTAGTGGACAACCATTTTCCAATCATCTTTACAAACTTTAAAGTCTTAATTATGATACTTGGTTTGATCATAGATGACTCTCCTTCCTATAACCAATATAGGGGAAAATGGAATGACTTGCTAAAAATAACCTCAAAATATTTCATCTAAATAAAAACCTGATAACTATTATTATTGGTAAATTTCACTATTATTGAATGATCCTCCAGTGCTCTAACAAAAACCAAGACACACTCCCACTGTAAATCCTCCTGGATACCAATTATATGATCATATTTTCTATCCATATGAGTTTTATGTGTTGTACTTAGATTCACATGAGTACTTAACACCTTCTATTATCCCTGTCATTAATGGGATGTGAATCTTACATCATGATGTGAGAATATGATCATAATCACCCCATATAGTAGAACCATCTCTCATATGTACAAAAATAATATCTTGTCTACAAATTAAGACATTTTAATCAATGGAATGTGTAAAACCTTAGTTATCATGTCCACAATGACATGCACTATGTTTTTTCTACAAGGAAATCATATAATCCATGTAATGAAATCTATCACGACCTCATCACCTTTCTAAATTAGAATTTAAAGTGAATCTTGATAAAAATTGGTTCTTTAGTTCTCAATTTTTTCATGTTAACATATGAGGCACTATGAAACATATCCCATTATGACCCTCTTCATCCATGTCCACCAAAACTAGAACTATATATCATGGGACAACTTTTACAACCTAAGGGACACTTCCCATAATAAACACAATAATCATACATTATATCCCCCCTCATGCTTATCGGGAAAACCATTGTTTGATGAACATATAGGAAAACATCATTACCCTATGTATATTCATAAGCTTCTCCCCACTATATAGTTTTTATCTCTCTCTATGTGGTGCTCAAAATTTGAATCTTTTCTATCTTTCACCCTATCTAATTGTAATGAAATTATTCTCAAATGAGACAATGAAACCATCCCATGGTCCCCTATTTTATCCAAATTTATCATAGAAAATAGTCACATCAAATTTCACTCAATACTAGACTCATGCACTACCTACACCTACATCTTCATTATGACCATTCAAGCCACTATGTTTCCCTTTCCTAGGGTTTACACCATCTCAAAATCAAATAAATTTTGGTACTTGACCTATCAAACTTTTCTATGATTCATTAATTGATAAGAGATTATAAATCTATGAATTATTTGGTCATTATAAACCAAAAATCTCTCTCTCATGGTATAGTGGTTTAAACATTTCAATGCTTGAACTAAGTAAATAACTTTCAATCATGGTTTGAGTATTTCTATTCATTAAACAACATATTTTCATAACCAAACACAATGATACAATTATATTGTATCATAAATAGAATAAGTATAATTCATAATTAATTTAAATATATTTTATTATATTTACCCAACATGGGTAAGATCATATTGTCATTAAATTTAGTAACTCTTTAAACTACTGAAAATCCATCTTGTATATATTATTTCACTCTAGTTTTCTCCTTTATTATTCATGTCCTCTATTGTAATGTCCAATTATGAGAAATAATAAATGAACTTACCATAGTAATAAGAATGTCCAAGGAATATTTAGATATAAAATACATTATTGGGCCTCTATTAAGAAGTCATTACATCAACCTTGTCCATGTCTACTTATAATTTGTATTACAATATCACATTCCCTAAAAATTATTCCATGCAAATACAGAATTGGAACTTTTAGAGCTTCACGTAATGTCTATAATCCCATAAAATATTGAACACTATCTATAAATGATTACTTTGAAACTCATAGATACAAGAATATTCCAGGACTTATTCTATAAAAACTGCAAAAAATAAGTTTAAATTTTGATCAAAAATAATATTTATGGGAACCATTAATTTCTCTGGTGCATTCATTTGAGAAAATGGATTTAACAAAAAAATAAAGCCCATACCTTCTCTATAATTCCAACTATGGATTTATATGATCTCTTACTCTTATATAGTAATACATTGATCATAGATAAATCTTGGAGTGTCATTGAGATCCCATTACTTGATCAAAAAAATCATCTATCTATGGAAGTGTATTCCTATTATACATTGTAACCTTGTTTAATTTCTAGTAATCCATGCATAATATCAATTTTTCATCTCCATTATTGGAAAAAAATGAAAACATAACATAGAGATGTAATTGTTTAGATAAATCCCCACACAAATAGATCCTGGAGATTGACCTTAAAACTCCTTAGAAAAGTTGTTTCTATATGATAAGACAATATCAATATAGAATTTTCAACCAGTATGAGGTTTATAGTGAACTCAACCTCACTTCTAGTTTATAATCCTATGAAATATTTATAAAATATTTTTGGTAAGTGATCAACTATTAAAGGAAAGAAAAAATGGAATAATTCATCATGGGTACCCAAAATAAAACCCATAATATTTCTTGTAACCATGTTAATATTTCCATGTATAGGTCTAACATTTTCACAACCCACCCCAACTGAGAACCCCTCCCGAACCTATAATGAAGATGAGAGTGACCCTCAGAACCTACCTCTAATATACCACATGTTGGTTAAGAGAATTGAGGGTATAAAATATATAAATAAAATAAATTTCCCCAATAAATCCTAGGAACATATAAAGAAAACTCTAATAAATACCTTATTAAAAATAAAACTAATATCCAACAATACATGAAATTTTCATATAAAAAATTTCACAAAAAAAATCATTAAAAGAAAACTCATATGGAGGAAAATCCAACAGAAAATCCAATCTAAAACCTAGTAATATCAATCTTTGTTACTAAATACCTCCTGTAAACATTAGAAATTGTTTTTATATATATAGGGGTAGAATAAATGTATACTCCACATGATCTGCCTTCATAACTATTAAAAAATGTGTAAGAAACATATTAATTCTTCAGTGAATAAACAGTAGAACCAACATACACCTATGGTAGGACATCTACCACACAATCTCACTAAGTCTTAATCACCCAATATCTCATCCAATATAATAACATATTAATGAAAGAATATATCATAAAGGAGCCCTTCATACACTTCCCCACTGGTTTGCCTCTCTTATGTCTGAAAAAAAATCATCACGTTCTTCCATCCCTTCCATACTCATGCATTCGCACACTATATATATATATATATATATATTTATTTATTTATATTTATTTATATTTCAGGTCACATCTGATTTGAGACAGACCACATCCCAACCTTCCCTGACCCATGTTGGGTCTAATGTTGTCATTGGAACTAATAACAAAAATAACATAATCTTATAACCAATGTGATATGGAACACAACCCTGCCTTCCTCAACCCATGAAAGGTCTAACATTATAATTAGTACAAGTATGTAATAGACAGAACCACTACCTCTGCACAATATTTTACAGTAAGGTATCATGAACATTAAGGACATCGACTTATTTCCCTCCTCTTACCATGCACTCCCCCATTATATACCATCATATCATAGTATATTTCATACTAAAAATATAATCTATGATAGCCCATATTAAGATACCTACTTTGAGCCATCATAGCTCGTACATTATTTGAAGTTTGATAAAAGAAGAGTAAATGGTTATCCATTCGTTCTTTTTCCAACCTAAAATCCGGGGAAAACACCCAACACCCAGAACATTAGAGCATTAGAAAGAATCCAACTTGGGTGGGGTGTGTAAAACCTTAATTAAAATATAATATATTATATACACAGGATCAAAACCAATCCCAATTGATGTTTTTATACAAAAATATACCTACCAATTATTCACAACAACTTAAATAATTTCCACTAACTGAACCAAACAACCGTTGCCAACACTACTACAAAAAACCAGCCCCAACTTTTCACATCAAACAACCATATCAAAATTCATAATATTCTATTTAATAAAATACTTATCAACTTTCAAAATAATCATTTTACTAGTTACATTACATTCATTATGTCCTTCGTTTACTCATTTAATGTCAAAATATACTTTAATCTACAACCTTGTCTAATTAATCCATTGATTTATCCATATTTCACATTAATCATAGCTCTTGACTCTTATTAATCATATACATTCTAGTCTATTTTCCATTACCAATTTCATTTATTCTATCACCATTTTATTCCATCGGGCAACTACAGTGAAACCCCACAACAGCCACACAACAATCATATCAATAGCCACCATATATTTCCAAACCAACAACCACAACACCCCTTACACATCCTTCCACATTAATCACATGAACTAACCACCACATCAATATTTCATTCAAATAAGAGTTCTCTATCAGAATATAATTACCATAAATTTTGGATTTTAATGTAACTAATGTATTACCATATTTACATGGTTTAATAAATTTAAAAGGTGAAAAGAATACCAATAGTAGTTTTCAATGTTATAGAAATATCATACCTCATTCAACGACATATACACAATAACATACAATAAAAAACATACAAATCAAATAGAAAATCACATCAAGTAACCCATATACAACCATTATTTCATAAGGATTAATTTCTTCCATCATAAATATCATTACCATTATTATATATTCTCAAGTATTCATTTTATCAAAAAAATTACATAATTATCATTTTATAAAAGGTTTTTCCAACACTTAAATCATATCAAAGGTACCTAATTTACAGCAGGAACCAAAATTGAAGAAGTAACAACCATCAACTATCAAGAACATATGAAATATCATGGAAACATGTAAACACATTTGAATCGCCCACTTTCTGTCAATTTTCTTTAATCTAGTCTCTTTTTTTAATTAGGTTAATCCTTACCATCCACCCAAAGAAATCAAATTCATGGTGATGCCACATTATACATAAAATAAATGAGAGTTATTGAATCTAATACCATAATATAAAGCTTCAATGGAACACCATACAAGAATAGGAGAATGAGGGATTCAAAAACTCCAAAAATCAATAGAGATTATCTCATAACCTGGGATAGATAGAAATAAATCCCATGAATCAAGATATTTAACCCTCAAGTGATATATTTTGAAGGAAATAATAAAGGACATGGGGTTAGCTAGGATTTGTAGGAAGAGTAAAAGTCAAACCAAGGAAGCCTGAAACTTTATTTATAGAAGAAATCCAATGGACCTTCATCATGGCCCGGAGATTTAAACAACGATTGTAGTGTCTCTAGTCTAAGCCAGATCAAAGATACTAGATTTTAAATTAGAAAATTACCCCTCCTTTTATGGTTTTTTTCCATTTTAAATATTTTTGGACACCAACATGGAATTTCACTATGCAACACATATGTGGTGTATCCCAACTACAGTTTCCCTTCAAAGCTCTTCCACAATAAGGAAAAATCCCCCTCATCATCTCCAATACATCACAACTTATACCAAAGCATGGGGAAACCATCCTTTATTGTTTCTAAATTACTTTTATAGCTCGAATTCACCTCTACACAACACCACCACACCCACCAGTATAGGAATTTCACCCCTCCATATTTCCCATATAGAAATTATCTAAGAGTCATGCCCAAAAAATAAACATCAATATTTCATGGTGATCTTGTAAGGGCTCAATAGAAGTCTCAAAAATGGTAAAGTAAAAAAATCATATAAGGGGGGTAACTCATCATAATGGGGGTGATACATAAGACTATTCAATTCATATGTAATATTAACTCTAGACTCCTCATATGGCATGCCCTAAACCAAGGGTTTTTTATCCCTCCTCGTGTAATAAAGGAAACTCCTCTATACACCACACCCTTTAAAATGATTTTTTCACTCCCCGAGTTCACCAAAAATCAAAATTGACATTTCCCAAAGTCGTGGCTCCAAAATGTCCTCCACTATGGCCTAAACCACAGGTGTTTTGGACCTCATGGAGCCAAAGATCAAATATACACCTTTGGAGCGCCTTAAAATCCTTATTGGAACCTCTAAACCCTATAAAAAAATATGAAATGATTTGTAAAAACTTTTCCCTTAAAATAGATACCTCTCAAATGATTCTCATCCTCGAGAATCAAAACCAACTCAGAAGGAAACAACACCAAACTAACTCTGACACTTCCTAAGAAAAACATATCAAATAAAGACAATGACAATAATGAAACATGAAAACAACTAAAGGGATAGAAACCATGATCATAATAATACAGAGTCCCTCATTTCAATACCAACTCAATCGATGGGAAAGGACTTCCTAAAACTAGACCATTGAGAGAGAAACATTATGAAAATAGATGATGTTATCTGAAAAAACTACACCCTAAACCCAAGGAGGATCATACAAATAAAACAACCATTCTCCTTGAAAATCATATTGACTACAAAGTAAATAAAATGATCCTAATTAAAGAAAATAAATCAACAATTCCTTTCAAGGAATAAATAATTTAATTTTTACAAACCTAGTCACTTAAAGCAAAATCTATGTGATCTAAAAACAAAACATTGTCTCAAAACAAGAAAACGTTTCCTTAAAACTCGTACATAGAAAAATTTTCAAATAATTCACTATTTTTACTTTAAAATATCTTGATTTCCTTCAAAACCATTTAAATGAAAAAACTTTTAATATTTATTTAATACAAGGTACTAATAAAACCCTTTATAAAACACTCCCAAACCAATTTTAAAGACTAGTTTTTAAAATAAAAACAAGTTTTATAAATATGAAAACTTTTCATTAATTTAAAAAATATTACCAATAAACTAAACCATTGTTTAAATAGTTAAAAATTATTAAATATCCATGTACACATTATTACATATCATGGGAATAACACTCAAAATCAACATTCTTAAATTCAAAATGATATCTATAAATAATTCCTATACTAATTAAAATATAATTAATTTTAACTTATCATGCATAACAAGATATCAAAAATCTAATCATTACTATATTAAATAATTAATATGACCCTATTAAGAGAACTGAAACCCTTATAAAATTTAGGATAACATAAACATTCTAACTAACATACCAAATTACAATATTATGACATATTCTTAGTTTGATTCATACATTCCAAACACATTATTTTTCTAATCAAGATTAAAATGAAATTTTCATTCCATTAAATATTGAAAGTGCATAGAATCAAAAACACATTAGCATAAGAAAATTCAATGAAAAAATCAATGAAAATAAGAATCAACTCATAAAATAAGCCATAACTACACTAATAACAACTAAAGAAAATAGAATCAACAGCAATGAAGGTCTCAATAATCCTCACTTTATATCTTTAAAACCCCAATATAGGCTACAAACATGACCCAAATTACTATTAATAGAACATGGGACATATTAAACGTTTATTAATTATATTACCTCTAATTCATCCCCTATAATCACCCACTTCAATCGTAAGTGAAAACAATTATTATTTGTGTACCTCTACTATGGTGTCCAGTAAGCTTAACGTTCCTACATTAGTTCACGGGGATCCTTGAACACCTATGTTCAAACTGATCTCCCTTTCAACTTCACACACTAATTTTGCTTAATATATGTTCCCTACCAATCTCATGTAATCCTCAATAATGTATAACTCTATCCTCCATCCTAACTCTTATCTATAGATTTGATACATCTATGTCACAACCCGAAACCTCTCTCTAATAGGCTATAGGTTGGTGACTAACGCTGAGGGTATAAAAAATTGAAGGCATTTCTCTGATAAATTATAGAATTATATAAAGAAACCACCAATGAACAAAATTATATAAAATAAAATGAATATCACATAATACATGTAAATGTATTCAAGAAATGTCTCAAAAAATAAAACACAAAATGAAATATTTTATGGAAGAAACTCCAACAAGAGATCTAGGTTCTAAGCTAGTAATTTCCATCGCAATCCTGGAATTCCTCCTTGAAACCTAAAAAATAGATTATATATATATAACTGTAAGTATACATGTACACTCAGTATGATTCTACACACGACCACCCATGAAAATATGTTAGAATCATACTAATTCTTCAGTGAATAAATAGAAGAACCAACACTCACCTATAATAGGTCATTAGCCATAAAATCCCATCATGTATACTAGAATTGTGTAGCCTGATCTATTTAGATGAAGTTGTGCTAACTACTAGAAGCCCAGACAAAACCCCAGACCAAAACTCTCATGGTTTTACCTATGTGGTGAGTTTTCTGGGGGTTTAAATTGGAAATGCACCCCTATTCAGGGTTATGGTGTGTGAAGAACCCATGGTAAAAATTTTGGGGAACTACAGCATCTTTGACCGACTGTAGAAAAGATGGACAAACACCGATGGGGTATTGTAGTAGTGTAGAATATGGAATAGTTACTATATAATATCATAATTTGGATATATTGGTACTATAGCTTTGTATACTACCATCCACTAATCACTATATCATGGTAGACTTACTATGTGGTTTGTGGAACAATTACATCATCTTCTTTATTATCCTATTCGAGCATGGGTTTCTATGTTCTTATAAAACTCTAAATATTTCCCTAAAATTCTATCCCTAATAATATTGAAGTGGTATTCCTCTCCATTTATATAGGTATTTATTTCCTGAACCACGTAAATTTTTGTTTCTTGTGATCTTCTTCTCATTCTTTTTTTTCATTTTACTCCGCTGTGAATTATTTGTCATTTTTTTATCCTAGTGTTTTTATAACAATTGTTATCATAGGTTGAGTTCAAAAGATCAAGTTTTGGTTTTCTAGAATTAAATATCGGCTATGTAAGAAGGAAAGGTGGACCTCAATCACTTGTAATGAACTGATTTTAGTTACTGGAGGATGCATATCGAAGATTATCTTTATCAAAAAAATATTTACTTACATATTATGGGTAAAAACTAACCGATATAGAGTAGATGGATTGGGATCTACTGGAGTGAAAGTTTTTAGGTATTTTTCACCTTAATTTGGGGAAAACTTAGTGTTAAACATAATAGAGGATAAGGTGACTTATGGTTTGATGAAAGATCTTGTGAATATGTATGAGAAGACTTTCACCTGATGTGATTACTTTTCAATATAAAAATGATTGAAGGGAATATTTTTTCTAATCATGTCAATTAATTCAACACCATCACAAGTCATTTATCATTAGAGGGAATTATTCTAAATGATTAGGTCTGTTCACTGGTTTTACTATCTTTATTACTTGGTAGTTGGGAAGCGATTGTAACAGTTGTGAGTAGTTCTTCAAGGAATAAAAATTTAGTTCAGAAGGATATGTGAGACCTAATTCTTATTGAGGATATTCAAAGAAGATAATTAGGAATATTATCTAGTTATTTTTTTAATTTTGAATGAATATGTAGATAACAATGATATAGTCATAGAGGATGATCCAAATCAATAGATAGTCGAGACAAGGAAAAGGGAACCGCTTCCACCTATTTGATTTGCGGGAAGGAAATTTTAGGAAGGAGTGTGGAGGAAAATGAAAGGCACCTAAAACCAATGCAACAAACATGGAAGCTGGGGGAACTGATTTTGTTTTTCTACTAAGCATGGATATCCATATAGAGTCTTGGATTTTAGAATTATGGGAATCTTTTCATTCCATATTGTAGAAGTGTTTCCTAAATAAGTATGTTGTTATAAATTATGGAAAGTTACTTATTGTTGATTTTGAACCCTTACAAATTGTGGGTAAGGGATATGCACAGACTAAAACCAAGGGTGGTGGTTTTCTGGTTCTAGAGAATTTATGGTATATCCCTGGACTGAGATGAAATGTTATTTCTATCAGGCATCTTTATGATGTAGGTTTTAGTACCACATTCACTGGTGGTTTATAGAATATTTCCAAGGGATCTATGAGAATATATCATGGATAAAATAATGGTAATCTATACAACATGACAGTCACATTCATGGACATTCTTACATTAATAAATTCTATTAGGGACGCACAACTATGGAACTACAGGCTAAAAAATGAGTGATAAAGGGATGAAGGTGTTGTACACAAAAGGAATACTACCAGAGATGAAGTTAATGGAAGTTAGATTATTTTAATATTGTATCATTGGAAAGTAGAAGAATGTATCCTTTATAAAAGGAGGCAGAACACTAAAGGCTAGAAAGTTGGACCTAGTGCACACTAATGTATGGGGGCATACACTAGTATATTCCTTTGGAGGTTCGCTATATTATGGGAAATTTATTGATGAATCAACTAGGAATATATTTGTTTAATTTCTAAAAATAAAATATGATGTATTTAAGGTGTTTTATAAGTGGAAGACCATGGTGGAGAATAATTTAAGATAAAAACTGAAATGCTTAAGGTCTAATAATTATAGAGATTATAGTAGTTATGAGTTCAAAGAATTTTTTTCTAATAATAGAATTTGATGGGGGGATACTCTTACAGTTACACCACTATGTAATGGTGTATATAAAATGATTAATAAGACATTGAATGAATGTTTCAGGAGTATGAGTCTACAATCAAAATTACTAATGACTTTCTGGGAAGACATAGTAAACATGGAATCATATATCATCAATAGGAGTCCATATATACCAATGGGGGAATTTACACCCATGTTTCTTTGGTTTGTAAAAGAGATAATACTCTCAAATTTACAATCATTTTTTTTTGTTTTTAATATTCACATATAGATGTTGATGCAAGGGACAAGCTTGATTCTAATTCTAAGTAATGTTTCTTTTTTGGTCATGGTGGTGCGGAGTTTGGGTATCACTTTTGGGATGATAAGAACAAGATTATCATCAGAATACAAAACATGATATTTAATGAACATTTCACATATAAGGACTACCATTAATATTGATAGTGTGAATAAAGAATCAAAATTCCATGAGCAAGTGGATCTTGAAGGTGTACCTAAGCATACGACACCAAAACCAGTGGAGACTACTCCTCATGTGTAGAAAAGAAGATCAACATGAATTTGAAGGCCTATACAAAGATATTCATCATCCTTAAATTATTTTTTATTGAATGATGGTGGAGAACCAGAATGTTTTGAAGAGGCAATGAAGTTTAAGGAGTTGAACAAGTGGGTGTTATCTTTGAAGGAGGAGATTTATTCATTACAAGGTAATAATAATTGTGAGCTAAAACCTTTTCTGGATGGAAATAAATCATTGAAAAAAATAGGTATACCATGTCTAGGAAGAACATGATGGTAAGAATAAGTACAAGGAACTGCTAGTAGTGAAAGTATTTCAACAGAAAGAAGGTGTGAACTTTATGAAAATTTTATCAATTATAGTGAAGCTTACCACCATCCAGGTGGTTCTCAATATTTTTTCATTAGAATAATTTCATCTTGAATAGATTTATGTGAAGATGGGTTTCCTTCATGAATATCTAGACGAGGGTATTTATATGAAACAACCAGATGGATACATTTAGTTGAGGAAGGAAGACCTTAAGTACAAACTCCATAAAGGTTTATATGGGTTAAAGTAGGCACCCAAGTAGTAGAATAAAACATTTTATGTATTCATGACTAAAAATGCATATAAAAAGTGTGTCATGGATCATGATTCTACTTTAAGTATTTTTGTGATAGATACATTATATTAGTAATATCTATGGATTATATTCTCATTGCAAGACCATGTGTGATAAGGATTGATGAGTTAAAGGTGAATATGGATTAAGAGTTCTAGATGAAATATCTTAGAGAAGATGGAAATATTTTAAGGGAAAAGATCAAAAGAGTCCATGTAGCTAGAACCTTGATGTTATCATAGGTTGGATACATCATACGGGTTTTGATAATATTCAGTATTCTAGAAGAAAATCCAGACTCTATTCCCCTATAAATACATTTCAAATTATCAAAGGAGAAATCACCAAAGATAATAGAAGAGGTTGAGTACACTAAAAAGGTTCCATATGCATCAACTGTTGGAATACTAATGTATTTTAGGGTCTGTACCCGACCTAATATTTCTCATGTAGTGGAAGTTGTGAATAGGCACATGGGTAACCCTTGAAAGAAACATTGTGAAGGTGTAAAGTGGATACTAAGACACCTAAAGGGAATTAAGAAAGTATCTCTATGATTTGTGAACAGAAATTCATTATAGGGATATGCATATTCTAACATTAGAGGTGATTTTGACAGTAACAGTACTATAGGATTTGTATTTACCTACGGAGGAATTATAGTAAGATGAATATATCAATTGCAAAAGGTGGTGGATTTATCCACCACATAGGTAGAAACTATTTTTCCAATATAGGCTATAAAGTATATGGTTTGGATGAGGCTTAGTTTTAGTGTAGCTTGAGGGATGGTGCAAGGGGACTCGGGTGACAACCCTAAGTCAGGGGAGAACCCGAAATCATATGATCTAGATGACCACTTACGGTGAATCTATGGAGGAGATGTAGATGATGCTTCCTACTCGAAAGGAATTAGTGAGCACATCGGTCATAAGGAAATTTTTTCCTTCACAAAACTGGGTGAAGTGGCCAAATCGAGTTCTAACTTGGAAGCTAACAGCGTGTGGAAGAATTTTGCGGATGTAGTTAAGGATGTGGCTAGACCCTCTTTCTATGATTTCGACTCTCCTCTACCCGGGAGAGTGATAAAGAAGGGAAGAGTTGTGCATGTCTCAGTGTATCAAGAAGCGGTTGAGGAGAGAATCAACCTATACCACTATTCAATTATCGCACGAGTCATCACCCCCAAAGGGGAGTGACTTTGGAAGCTTCAAGACCTAACAAAGTGCATTGCAGAGGTATGGGGATTTGGTGACTGGAGAATGAATGTGATGGGAAAGGGGTACTATCATGTTGTCTTCCCCTTGGATGAATGCAAACTCAAAGCATGGAGAAAAGGTACTATCTCCCTCAATTGTATCTTCTTGAATATATATAAATGGGATTGAAACTTTCATCCCTTGAATGTTAGGAATACATATACTGAACAATGGATCAGAATCTTTAAATTAAACTGTTTGTATTGGCATCCAAGGATTCGATGGGATATTGCCTCAGTGGTGGGTAACCCCATCCGAATGGATAGACAAACAGACAATCTGCGGTTTGAGAATTATTCCTGAATCTTGTTTGAAGTCTATGTGGATAATATTTTTGTAGAGGAGGTGATTCTTACAACGATGGTTGACAGTAAGAAGCATGAAATCCTCTATGAGATGAAGCCCAAGTTCTGTTTAAACTGTTGTTTCTTTGGACACTTAAGTACAGAATGCGGGAGGGATAAGGAATGTAGCTATTGTAAGGTGAAAGGACATGATGATAGTACTTGTAGAAGGCAAAAATTCAAGGAAAATATTCCCTTGGACCTCCAGAATGGTGAACCTGAACAGGCGGTTGTGTCACGAACCAGCCCGGGTTGACCCTAAACCGATCACCCGAGCCGGTCCGCAGCAAGTCCCGAGAGGCGTTCCTGATCCTCCCGGGATGGCGACAAGCGCCAGGGCATCATAGAGAACACATGGGAATGATTTCAGCCCAAACTAAAAACAGGATCGAAAGAAAGAGTATAAACTAAACAAAGAGACAAACACTAAAGACACAAACAAAACTATACCACGACATACCTCCACGTGACCTCGTGGGTCACCACCCAACTACAACCAACGTCGCTCCCTCACTGAGCGACTCAAGCCAGGAAAAACCTGGACACAAGGAACCTGCAACTGAAATGGTAAAAGATAGGCGTGAGCAAAAACGTACTCAGTAGGTGAGCCCCACAACAAATCCCAAAGCACTGCCAGTAAAAAAAAGAATCTACAAATTCCAGGTTTGAACTACAATGTATAAAAGTAAGCTCTTATATTGTTTCACTTGAAAATATAAACACGAGCCATTACCCTTATTCCTTTTCAAAAGTTGAATTTCTTTTCATTGATTCTAAATTTGTTCTAAAAGATAAAGAAGTGTTACATTTTCAATTTTACTACACAAGAGAAAAACACATTTTTCATTTGAAAACCATTTCCATAAAGTAACCAGTACAAGCTGTAAAGAAGAACTGAAAGTAAACAAGCAGGGAAAAACAAGTGCAAGTGAAAGTAAACCAGAAGTCGTAAGCAATAACCATGGGCGGTCCTAAACATCTCTAGAAAACCCCTGGACGTACTCGGGTTCAGACTACCTACCGGCATGGTAATCCAAAGTCAATAACCTCTGGCCTCCCTAAAAGCCAACCAGTGGAAAGCCCCACAAGGCCTAACCAACCAAGGGGGGACTAACCCGTCTAATCGGGGTTAGCCAGCAACCGTCACTCGATTCTCTAAAGGATGCCTAGGAACCCACGGTAGTTTTAATAATACTGTGTAAGTGGGAGGCCCTCGCACGCGTGACTCATCGCACCGCACTTGCCAACCCCTTACACGGACACCACTACACGACAATCCTCGAAGGGAAGTCCCCCTGTAGAGATGCCCCCATAAGTACGTATATGTATATATATATATATATGTTTGTATAATCACATCACATTTAATAAAGTACCAACCGGGCCGTCATATCATTTAACATTTAACCATTTAATACTAAAGCATTTCTAAAGGGATACAACACGCGCCATTTCATTGAAAACCAGAAACACACTTAGAAATTTATTTAAGAAACTCAAATCAACATATTAAACCTGAAACACACTGGTTTCACAAGTAAATTCATTTTCCAATATCCAACGTACCCCACTTTTATCAAGATCCAAACAGGCCTTTTATCATTTTTTGAAGGAAATGAAATCCCAAATTTTAATTACGCGTTAAAGGAAAACATCTTTTAACAACTAAGAATCACACTTAAAGATTTAAAAATCAAGTTTAAAGGTCATACGGTATTTCCTCTAATCAAGGTTCTAAGAAACACATTTTTCCATAAACAATACACCTACTAATTTACACACACCAAAACATTTCAAAACACAATTTTAACATGACTTTCATTTATCAGCAGATCACTACACTATAAATATCTACTTAATAATACTTTTAAATTTACTGAAACTAAATGAAAAGACAAGGAATAAATAAATTCTAAATTTAAAGGAGAGTGCAATGGGAGACCTACCTCGAATCGGAACGAAGAATGACACGGCACAAATCTCTCTTTGCGAAGAAGGGCGCACCGTATTGCGCCGTCAAACAGGTCCTAAAACAGTAGACCGTTAAACGGGTTCAATGATATTAATAACATAATAGAAATAACCATAATAAAATGTTAATATCAGTAATAATATAATAATAACATAGTCATAATAATAATTACAATAACATAATGAGAATAATAATAACTTAATAAAAATAATGATAATGATATAATAATAATAACAATAATAATATGACATAATTATAATATTATCATAATCATAATAGCAATATTAATATAATATAATAATAATAATAATATTATTATTATTATTATTCTTATTATATTATTAATATTAATATTAATAATATAATAACATAATATAATAATAATAATAAGAATAACATAATATAATAATAATAATAATAATGTAGTAATAATAATACAACATCATAATAATAATAATAATAATGTAATAATAATAATAATAATAATAATAATAATATGATAATTAAATAATAATAATTATTATAACAATAATGATAATAATAATAATAATATTAATATTAATAGTATGTTAGTAATTATAATAATAATAATAATAACTTCATAATATTAATATGATAACAATAATAATAATAATAATGTAGTAGTAATAATAATAATAATAATAATAATAATATGATAATAATTATAATAATAATAAATATAATAATATGATAATAATTATAATAATAATAGTAACAATAATAATATAATAATAATTATAATAATAATAATAATAATAATAAGATGACATTAATTATAATAATGACATAATAAAATAATATCACAATTACAAAAATAACAAAACAAAGGTGGGGGGTGCCGGAAACTCACCAGGTGCGGCAGGCGGCAGGACTGTGCAGGGAGGAGGTTGCACGGTGGAGGGCACCGGAGTGGGAGGCTACGGGTGCCGGAGCTCGGCGCTGGAGGAGAGCGCAGGAGAGGCCGGAATGGCGGAGGGATGCGCAGGGAGAGGCCGGAACGGCGGAGGGATGCACCGGAGATGGAGGTGGTGCGGCGGTTCGGTTGGGCTGGAGGTGCCGGTTGCAGGTCGCGGCGAGGTCGAGGGAGAGGAGGTCGGGACCGGCAAAGGGTAGGGGAGAGGGAGGAGCCATAGGGAGCCGCGCGGCGCGCCTGGGGCTGAGCGGGAGCCGGACGGAGGTGGGGAGCGGTGGTGCGGTGCCGGATGCAGGAGGCAGGGGCAAGGTGGGTCGGTGGCCGGAGGTGGCTAGAACGGGAGGTGCGGCAGAGGCCGGACGCCGGAGTCGGGCTGGCAAAGGAGGCCGGAGGCGGTGCGGGTAGGCAGGAAGTGGCGGAGCGGGGAGGCCGGGACGACGACGCGGCAGGGAGGGAGGAGGTTGCGCGGGCGGCGCTGCGCATAGGAGAAGGGAAGGGACGGGGGGTGCGTGGGGTGAGAGAGAAGGGAGAAGTGGTAGGCGGCTGGGGTAGATTTAGGGTTAGGATTATACATATATATATATATATATATATTTGATAATAATAATAATAATAAAAGACTGAAAAAAAGAATAAAAACTAATCTTAATAATAATAAATTTTTTTAATAATAATACTAATGAAACTCTATAATAAAAATCATAGCAATAAAATAATGATAATAAATAAAAGTTAGTTAATTATAATAACTATTATTATAATCAAAATACACATATATATATATATACGCATACCTAAACATATATATATATACATACATATATATAAACATATACACATAGATACAATATGTATATATATATATACATATATAGACACAACATATTGAAATATATATATATATATACATATATGGACTTACATATATACATATTTATACACTATAAATAACTACAATAATAATAACACAACTTTAATGGTATTAATAATGAAATATCAACATAAAAATTATAATATTTAAAACGCCGGGTGAACACACTGTCACCCGGGCTGAATGCACGGTCACCGCTTACGATGCGGTGACCGCGCACCGGCGTGACACCGCCAACGCAAATAATCTTCGAAAAATTTAAACCGGGACCAAGAAAGGAGAAAAATTGCGGACATCCGCGGTCGGGGTGTGACAATTTAAAATTAAAAATGTAACACTTCTTTATCTTTTAGAACAAATTTAGAATCAATGAAAAGAAATTCAACTTTTGAAAAGGAATAAGGGTAATGGCTCGTGTTTAGATTTTCAAGTGAAACAGTATAAGAGCTTACTTTTATACATTGTAGTTCAAACCTGGAATTTGTAGATTCTTTTTTTACTAGAAGTGCTTTGGGATTTGTTGTGGGGCTCACCTACTGAGTACTTTTGTGCTCACGCCTATCTTTTACCATTTTAGTTGCAGGTTCCTTGTGTCCAGGTTTTTCCTGGTTTGAGTTGCTCAGGGAGGGAGCGACGTTGGTTGTAGTTGGGTGGTGACCCGCGAGGTCACGTGGAGGTATGTCGTGGTATAGTTTTGTTTATGTCTTTAGTGTTTGTCTGTTTGTTTAGTTTATACTCTTTCTTTCAATCCTGTTTTTAGTTTGGGCTGAAATCGTTCCCATGTGTTCTCTATGATTCTCTGGCACTTGTCGCCATCCCGGGAGGATCGGGAACACCTCTCGGGACTTGCCGCGGACCGGCTCGGGTGATCAGTTCAGGGTTGACCCGAGCTGGTTCGTGACAAAATGGTATCATAGGTGGTTCTTGTTATTTGGGTTGTCTGGTAGGTGGAGATTAGGACTATCGGGACTCGAGAGGTAGGTACGGGAAGGACGTCATGAACCCTCGCTCGTACCGCACCTCGAGTCACCAGGGGTAGTTCGGGAATTGTGTCCTTGCCTTTTCTGGTTTGTCTTGGATTGAGAGATGACAACGGAGGCAAGACGACGTTACGTCGTGATTTCACATGGAGTAGTGACCCATGTGGAGTCTGAGTACACGGTTTGAATTCCTCCTAGTGGTCGACGCTGGCTTGGGACATGGCCCACTACCATGTCTCCAGGTTGAGCGTGACTACTAGTCCCTCACTTCAGTGGTTGATGAAAAATTGGATGTCTATTTTGTTTTGGTCTGTGTGAGTGCGTAGTTGGAAATGAAAAAGGGTTTTTGAAAATTGGACTGGTTTCTTTTAAAGGACTTTAAACGTATAAGATGGGTTTTAAAAACTGAAATCTCTTGATTTGAAAATCTGTTGTTTGCTTGGAGTTGGTTCAGAATGGTTTGGGGTGAAACCTCAGGTTCTCTTTATGAACATTTTCACATGTGTGAGAATGCATGGAAAATGCGCGTTGGTACGAGTATGAATGGACAGTGGATAAAGACATGTGCAATGGGTCATGGGAGTACCTGGGTGTTTATTTGAAATTAAAGGCTTGACCTTGTTTTCCAAATTGGTTTTAAAGGGAAAACAGTTTTGGAAAGTTTTTGGTTTGAAAGTGGATTTTTTTTTTGGAAAGTGGTCTTGACAAAGGGTGGTTTTAAAGTCAAAAATAAAAAGGGGGATTTTAAAAAGGAGATTTTATTTTGGGTTGTGTTTGTGTTGGTTTGGTCTTTGTGCTGACTGTTTTTGATGAAGGCGCTTTTATTGAAGTTGCTTCGGTTTGATATTGATTTTGTATTTGTGTTTTATATGTCGCTCAGGAAATGCTTCCCAGGAAGGTCTCTAAGGATTCTGATAGGTCATGCCCCATTTTTGGTCCTTCTCAGACTTTGCCTATTCTCCATGGTGATCAGGGTCCGTTAGAGGCAGTGAAATGGCTCGAGGAAGTGGAGCGTGTCTTTAGAATGTTGGTAACTCCCGATAATGTTAAGGTTCGTGCAACTATGAAGTTGTTTGAGGGTCCAGCTATGGACCAGTGGAAGAGGGTTACCCCACTATCAACGCAAGGTGAAATGACGTGGGATGTCTTTAAAACAGTTTACATCCAATGGTTTATACCTAAGGAAGTGAAACTGGAGAAAAAGAGAGAGCTTGTGCATATTCAACAAGGCCAACAGACGGTGAAGACATATGTTGACCATTTCAAGGAACTGATTTCCTTTTCTCCGGAGGTAGCGTCGCATGAGCTCATGAAGGTCTCTATTTTCACTGGGGGTCTTTGTCCTGAGATCATGGAGCGAGTCCTCCCTTCTAAAGACCTTTTCTTCGAGAAGCTGGTGGAGGAAGCATTTTTGGCTGAGTTGGCTTTCGGAACAAAGTAGGTTAGTACTCTAGAATCCCCGGTTGTTCGTAAGAGTTCCCCCTCTGGTGTGGAAAATACGCCAGAGATACCTGTTCCTCAGGAGTTATCCCCCTTGGTCCCAACTTCCAGTTCATCAGATTGTTCAAAGGTATGCTATCAGTGTGGTCGTTTCGGGCATTTAAAGACGTATTGTCGCAACCCTCCGAAGACGTGTCATCGATGCGGCTGTCTGGGTCATCTGGAGAAGTTTTGCAGGAAGCATCACTTGAAGAGGACGCTGTGATGGGAGAATGTCAGTACCTGACTGTGAGACAGAAGATGCTTCGGCCATCAGAGCCCCAACCACAAGTCTCGGGGTGAAGGTCGCGCACTGTCAGGAGTTCCCAGGGTTGTGAAGCCATGGTCCAGGTTCTTTTTTCCGTATTGATGGTGGAACAATTAGAAACCTTTTCATATTTGTTTTTCCTGCTATTAAAGTTTCAACAGCGTTGTAAATGTGTTGTTTTTCCATAAAGTGACGATGGACTTGTTCTATGATAAATTCAAGCAGACTTGTCACGTGGATGTAATATTCTGAATCGTGTGTCCTTCTTAAAAGTGTGTTTGACCCTTGTGTGGGTTGACCTCGTTGTAGTTATGTTGTCGGATGTGGACATGTTTCATGGATTTCAATGGGTCATGTCTCCAATTTGATGTTTGGTTAAATATTTCTCTGGGGGTTATCCTTGGTGTTGAAGTTTGTTGACTCTAGTCGAGGATTCAATGTTTCGACGAAGGTGTTGTTTTTCACTCGTGCTATAAGAGTTGGTCTAAACAGGTTGGGAGTTCCCACATCGACCCCTTTCCTAGGGGTTTCTATTTAGATGGTCAACTTTTCTGCACAAGTTAAGTTCTTGTGGTGGGGAGAACCCCTTCGTGTTTTCCCCTCAATCTCAGACCTCAGTTTTCTCTTGAATCGGTCGGGTGTGACCTGTGTAGAGTAAGGTCATCCCTGAGATTCTCAGTTCTCTCTGGTTCCTTTAGTTCCATTGGGGCATGGACTTAAATCTTGACCGACTTTTGGCCTGGTGACTTTCTGGGGGCAGAAAGTGTCTGTGGTGGGGAGAATTGTCACACCCCAACTGCGGATGTCTGCAATTTTTCTCCTTTCTTGGTCCCGGTTTAAATTTTTCAAAGATTATTTGCATTGGCGATGTCGCGCCGGTGCGCGGTCACCGCATCGTAAGCGGTGACCGTGCGTTCAGCCCAGGTGACAGTGTGTTCACCCGGCATTTTAAATATTATAATTTTTATGTTGATATTTAATTATTAATACCATTAAAGTTGTGTTATTATTATTATAGTTATTTATAGTGTATAAATATGTATATATGTAAGTCCATATATGTGTGTATATATATATATATATATTTCAATATGTTGTGTCTATATATGTATATATATATATACATATTGTATCTATGTGTATATGTTTATATATAGGTATGTATATATATATATGTTTAGGTATGCGTATATATATATGTGTGTGTATTTTGATTATAATAATAATTATTATAATTAACTAAATTTTATTTATTATCATTATTTTATTGTTATGATTATTATTATAGAGTTTCATTAATATTATTATTATAAATTTTTATTATTATTAAGATTAGTTTTTATTCTTTTATTCAGTCTTTTATTATTATTATTACTATCAAATATATATATGTGTGTGTGTGTGTATAATCCTAACCCTAAATCTACCCCAGCCGCCTACCCCTTCTCCCTTCTCTCTCACCCCGCGCACCCCCCGTCCCTTCCCTTCTCCTGTGTGCAGCGCCACCCGCGCGACCTCCTCCCTCCCTGCCGCATCGCCATCCCGGCCTCCCCGCTCCGCCGCTTCCCGCCTACTCGCACCGCCTCTGGCCTCCTCCGCCAGCCCGACTCCGGCGTCCGGCCTCCGCCGCACCTCCCGTTCCGGCCACCTCCAGCCGCCGGCCCACCTTGCCCCTGCCTCCTGCATCCGGCACCGCACCACCGCTCCCCACCTCCGTCCGGCTCCCGCTCAGCCCCAGGCGCGCCGCGCGGCTCCCTCCGGCTCCTCCCGCTCCCCTCCCCTTTGCCGGTCCCGGCCTCCTCTCCCCCGACCTCGCCGCGGCCTGCAACCGGCACCTCCAACCCAACCGAACCGCCGCACCACCTCCATCTCCAGCGCATCCCTCCGCCGTTCTGGCCTCGCCCTGCGTAACCCTCCGCCATTCCGGCCTCTCCTGCGCTCTCCTCCAGCGCCGACCTCCGGCACCCGCGGCCTCCCGCTCCGGTGCCCTCCGCCGTGCGACCTCTTCCCTGCACAGTCCTGCCGCCGACCGCACCTGGTGAGTTGTCGGCACCCCCCACCTTTGTTTTGTTATTTTTGTAATTGTGATATTATTTTATTATGTCATTATTATAATTAACGTCATCTTATTATTATTATTATTATATTATTATTATTATTATTGTTACTATTATTATTATAATTATTATCATATTATTATTAATATTATTATTATTATTATTATTACTACATTATTATTATTATTATTGTTATCATATTAATATTATGAAGTTATTATTATTATAATTATAATTACTAACATACTATTATTACTATTATTATTATTATTATCATTATTGTTATAATTATTATTATTATTATTTAATTATCATATTATTATTATTATTATTATATTATTATTATTATTATTACATTTTTATTATTATTATTATGATGTTGTATTGTTATTACTACATTATTATTATTATTATTATTATATTATGTTATTCTTATTATTATTATTATATTATTATATTATATTATTATTATTAATATTAATAATATATTATTAATATTATTATTATTATTATTATTATTATTATATTATATTAATATTGCTATTATGATTATGATAATATTATAATTATGTCATATTATTATTGTTATTATTATTATATCATTATCATTATTTTTATTAAGTTGTTATTATTCTCATTATGTTATTGTAATTATTATTATGACTATGTTATTATTATGTTATTACTGATATTAAAATTTTATTATGGTTATTTCTATTATGTTATTAATATCGTTGAACCCATTTAACGGTCTACTGTTTTAGGACCTGTTTGACGGCGCAATACGGTGCGCCCTTCTTCGCAACGGGAGATTTGCGCCGTGTCATTCTTCGTTCCGATTCGAGGTAGGTCTCCCATTGCACTCGCCTTTAAATTTAGAATTTATTTATTCCTTGTCTTTTCATTTAGTTTCAGTAAATTTAAAAGTATTATTAAGTAGATATTTATAGTGTAGTGATCTGCTGATAAATGAAAGTCATGTTAAAATTGTGTTTTGAAATGTTTTGGTGTGTTTAAATTAGTAGGTGTATTGTTTATGGAAAAAAGTGTTTCTTAGAACCTTGATTAGAGGAAATAGCGTATGACCTTTAAACTTGATTTTGAAATCTTTAAGTGTGATTCTTAGTTTTTAAAAAATGTTTTCCTTTAACGCGTAATTAAAAGTTGGGATTTCATTTCCTTCAAAAAATGATAAAAGGCTCGTTTGGATCTTGATAAAAGTGGGGTACGTTTGATATTGGAAAATGAATTTACTTGTGAAACCAGTGTGTTTCAGGTTTAATATGTTGATTTGAGTTTCTTAAATAAATTTCTAATTGTGTTTCTGTTTTTCAATGAAATGGCGTGTGTCGTATCCCTTTAGAAATGCTTTAGTATTAAATGGTTAAATGTTAAATGATATGACGGCCCGGTTGGTACTTTATTAAATGTGATGTGATTATACACACATATATATATACATATATGTACTTATGGGGGCATCTCTACAGGGGGACTTCCCTTCGAGGATTGTTGTGTAGTGGTGTCCGTGTAAGTGGTTGGCAAGTGAGGTGTGATGAGTCACACGTGCGAGGGTCTCCCACTTACATAGTATTATTAAAACTACCATGGGTTTATGGGCGTCCTTTAGATAATCGAGTGACGATTGCTGGCTAACCCCGATTAGACGGGTTAGTCCCCCCTTGGTAGGTTAGTCCTTGTGGGGCTTGCCACTGGTTGGCTTTTAGGGCGGCCAGAGGTTATTTACTATGGAGTACCATGCCGGCAGGTAGTCTGAACCCGAGTACGTCCAGTAGTTTTCTAGGGATGTTTAGGACCGCCCATGGTTATTGCTTACGACTTCTGGTGTACTTTCACTTGCACTTTTTTCCCTGCTTGTTTACTTTCAGTTCTTCTTTACAGCTTGTACAGGTTACTTTATGGAAATGGTTTTCAAATGAAAAATGTGTTTTTCTCTTGTGTAGTAAAATTGAAAATGTAACACTTCTTTATCTTTTAGAACAAATTTAGAATCAATGAAAAGAAATTAAACTTTTGAAAAGGAATAAGGGTAATGGCTCGTGTTTAGATTTTCAAGTGAAACGGTATAAAAGCTTACTTTTATACATTGTAGTTCAAACCTGGAATTGGTAGATTCTTTTTTTACTGGAAGTGCTTTGGTATTTGTTGTGGGGCTCACCTACTGAGTACTTTTGTGATCACACCTATCTTTTACCATTTCAGTTTCAGGTTCCTTGTGTCCAGGTTTTTCCTGGCTTGAGTTGCTCAGTGAGGGAGCGACGTTGGTTGTAGTTGGGTGGTGACCCGCGAGGTCACGTGGAGGTATTTCGTGGTATAGTTTTGTTTATGTCTTTAGTGTTTGTCTGTTTGTTTAGTTTATACTCTTTCTTTCGATCCTGTTTTTAGTTTGGGCTGAAATCATTCCCATGTGTTCTCTATGATGCCCTGGCGCTTGTCGCCATCCCGAGAGGATCGGGAATGCCTCTCGGGACTTGCTGCGGACTGGCTCGGGTGATCGGTTCAGGGTCGACCCGGGCTGGTTCGTGACAGGTTGGACTTGCGCAAGATCATACGGGAAGACCTGTTGCGGGTCACGTTTCCATGGATGACAAGCAGAACATGGGAAAGGACAAATATCTCAATGGGGCAGTACATAAGCCAGTGACCCTAACTGCTAAGGGCCTGGATGATGATGCCAATTTAACAGTCCTTCCCCTCTACAATGAAAATATCATGGTGGTGGGGAATCAACCTAGGTAGCAGGTTTATCTCCATGCACCCAGTGACATGGTCCCTATGGAAAGGACCTCAGTTGATCATTTGGAGGAAGTGGATTAGGATGATACCAGGTTTCGTTCACCCGAACCCTCCCATGTTGATGATGATGGTGATCGCAATGATCAACATCTAGCCTCTGACTCAGGTGGGAACTTCACATAGATTCCTCCCTTCAAGGCTTCCCAGAAAAAGCTGGATGTGGGCAGTGACCCTTCTCACATAACATCTAAAAATGCATCCATGCCTTTGAGTGGTATTATCTGGTAAGATGAGGTAGAAGAAGCTCAAATCACTACTTTTGCTACTTTCAACCTAGGGGAGGAGGCAGAGATCACCAATGATTGACCAAAACAGATCTCTGGAGCCACTGACTCACCCCACATGATCACTGGTGGTGATGGAAATGAGAAGAATGTGAGCACACTAACTCAAGAAAATAAGGCAGGACATGTCTATCCTGGACCTGGCATGAGTCTAAAAAGGAGACAAAGAGGCAAAGAGAGGAAAGGAAAAGTCCAGGCCTCATTGGAAGAATTTGAGGGCACTTGGACAAGGGGCAAGGCCCATAAAAATGATGATCTTCTACTGGAACTACAAAGGGATGAGAAACACCTGTACTGCCACAACCCTTAGACATTATATAATGCCCAATAATCTATTACTTATTAGAATTGATTAACCAAAATCCTTTTTTGATAACTAGAAATGTTTTAAATGGGGATATCTTGGTTACAACTTTTTTTTGAGTAACTCTCATACATCTGCAATGGACCACTTTGGGTCCTTAGGCATGATTCAATTCAGATCAACTCTTGTGAGAAAGGGCACCAAAGTATTTATATTTCTTGTAACGTTGTTGGTCAAGTTTTGTCATTATATTTTGTGTATGATTCCACCTCATGCATTAGGAGAAGGGACCTATGGGAGGAATTGAAAGCATACCCTAGGTAGAGGGGTCAAAAATTGATTATAATTGGTGATTTCAACACTGTACTGAGACCTAAGGAAAATACTGGAGGCAATTTCAACAAGGTCGCTGCTTCTAAATTTAATGAATGCATTGATTAATGTAACTTGATTGATGTCCCAATTGTTGGGGCTGATTTTACATGGAGTAGATACACATTTCATGGGATGCAATCTAGTAAACTTCACAGATTCTTTGTCCAAATTGACAATCACAGTGCTTCCCATGGGATCTCTGGTTTCACATTTCCCAAACACCACTCTGATAATAACCCTATGGTTGTTGATGTCAACATGCAACAGGAAAGGTCAGCCCCTTTACCTTTTATATTTAACAATGGATGGCTTGTAATGACAGGATGTAAGGAAATTGTTATGGAGGCCTGGGCGATTAACCCTATTGGGAGCCCATTGCAAAAGTTGGATGTGAAGCTTAATCACCTTAAGGGTATCCTTAGAGAATGAAGCAAGAAATATTTTTCAAAAATTGATGATGACATCAAGTCTTTGGAGGAGGAACTTGCTCGCATATAGATCATAAATGTGCACCATCCCACCATTTCGAGGGAGGAAATCATGGATCGTAACATGTTGGATAACCTTTTAATTATTAAGGAATTGCTGGTTAAAAACCAGAAAAATGTTATATGGTTAAAGGATGGAGATAGGACCTCTAAATTCTTCAACATATTGCATAAGGAGAAGAGGGAACGTGCAGGTGACAAAGTTATCAGCATCAACAGACACTTGTACACCTCTGGAAATGAGATTTTAGAGGCTATTGTTGAGCATTTCAAAGGGATGTACACTACTGACGGGCAGGATAATACACACAATATGGTGGAAAACATCAATCCTTGCATTGATTCATGAAGTAACCAATTACTAATTTCCTCTCCATGCAAGGAGGAAGTCATAGTTTCCCTCCTGTACCTTAATTTGGAGAGTTCCCCTGGCCTGGATGGGTTCACTAACAAAATTGTCATGTTCTATTAGGATATTTTGTCGGATGACATCACACGGGGAATTAAATATTTCTTCTCACACTCTTATTTTCTTCATGGCATGAAATCTTGTTTCATTTCTCTCATCCCTAAGAAGGAAAATGCCATTGAGATCAAAGACTTCATGCCAATTTCTCTTGGGAGTACTATGCCCAAACTTATCAGTAAAATTCTAGTGAATAGGATGGGAGGAATTGTGGGTGATATGATCACTGCAAATCAATTTGGATTTGTACATGGGAGAATCATTCAAAGGTTCCTTTTCATGGCCTCCGAAAGTGTTAACCTAATGAGGAAGAATGTAAAGGAGGCAAATTTTTCCCTCAAAATAGACATCACCAAGGTGTTTGATACTCTCAAATGGATCTTTCTACTTGATGTTCTTAGAAGATATGGTTTCTCTCAATCATTCATCAACATGATCAGCACCATTCTTGAATCATCGAGGTTGTTCATTCTCATCAATGGTGTTCCTAGAGGATTTTTTCCTTGCATGAGGGGTATGAGGCAAGGTGACCCACTTTCTGGCATTCTTTTTTCCATTGTGGAGGACTATCTAAGCAGATGCATCAATGACCTTGCTCACATGGACCTCTAGAAGTAAAATAATGATGGAAGAAATTATCATGCTCCATCTCACCTTTTGTATGAAGACGATATCCTTTTGTTTGGTCAAGCCTCAAAGAGGACTATATCCTCGATTAAAGCCTTATTCAATCACTATGAGGAGGTGGTGGGATAGGAAATCAGCTGGGATAAATCCTTCATGGTCTTTGGTATTGAAGTTATGGAAATGAAGATAAATAGGATCATAAATTATCTGGGGGTAAAGCAGAGATCCTTACCATTTCCATACCTTGGTGTCCCCTTGTTCTAGGGGAAAGTAAAGAGGAAATTCCTGTAGAGTATATATGCTGGAATCACCAGTCAACTTCCTAGTTGGGAGGGAAAGGCCATGTCTATGGCTGGTAGGGTTTTCCTGGTCAACACAGTGATCACCTCTAAATTTTTCTTCTCCTTCTCTTTGTACAGATGGCCCAGAGGCCTTATTAAAGAGATTTAAAGCATGATTTGTAACGTCATCTAGATAGGGTCAATTATTGAGAATAAATTGATCATCATTACATGGAAAGAGTGCATCAAGCCAGTTGAACTTGGAGGGCTTGGTGAAAAAGACCTCAAAACCATCAATGATAGCATGATTAGGAAATTTACATGGAGTCTGTTATCTGAGGATTTTTTGGATGACTTTCTTGTACAGAGATTTTCAAGAATACTACGTGATGGGTACAAATATCACCTTGATTCATCAGCCTGATCAGCCCTTAAACATGATTTTGCAAAGATAATGCATGACGCAAAATGGTTGTTTTGTAGAAACTCCACCCTTAATTTCTAGAATACGAACTGGCTTGAGCATCCACTTCAGGACATGGTTGTGACACCTGATATTTCACAACTCTCCATTTCTGAGATCCTCCTTCGTTTTCAATCATCTGAAATTATAATTCCCTCCCAAGAAGAAAATGAAATTATGTCCTACAACTTCATGGACTGTGATACTTTAATATGGAATCAAAGCAGAACTGGGCTCTTTAACTGTCGTGACTATTACTGGCTTGAATGTGGGGGTTCCTCCCACCCACCTTCCTGGATGATGAGATTCAAAATTCTATGTATCCAGCCTTCCAGATTCATGCTGTTATGGAGGATCTGGAAAGGCCAACTCCCTCTCTCTGCACAACTCCAGCGAGTTGGCCTCTACCTGGCCCCGGCATGCCCTTTATGCTTTTGTTCTGAAGAGACAATGCAACACATTTTTCTGGAATGTGACCATGCCAAACGGCTTTGGTCATACATTGGTTATTTGTTTGGTTTTAATATGAGTCGATACACTTTTGTTACTGAGTTGATGGTAGTTCTGCCAATGTTTCACTGCATTGAATAGGTCCAACAACTCCTGCTTGTGGTTATCACTGCAATCTTTTCAGCTCTATGGGAATCCCGAAACTCGACCCTCTTTGATAGGGCTTACAGTGTTGTGCAGCGAGGAATGGTGGCCATCCATAGGGAATTTTGTGCAGGTTCTCTTGTCCAAGAAGGTACAATATTTAATGATGTTTCTAAACTGCAAATTCTCAGATCACTTGGAGTTTCTGGGCGGCCGTGAAGGCCCCGGATGCTCAAGTTTATCCAATGTATACCTCCAATTTCACCACGCGTAAAAGTTAACATTGATGGAGCTACCTCGGGTGCACTAGGTCTATTGGGTTGTGGGGGAGTTTTCCACACATGTCTCGACTTCATGAAAGGATGCTTCTCCCATTATGTTAGAGTCAGTAATGCATACGAAGCAGAATTATGGACGATAATTTATGCAATAAGGTATGCAATACAATACAATTGGAGCATAATATGGCTGGAATCTGACTCAGAAATGGTGGTTCATGCACTACAAACGAGAACACGTCGTGTGCCCTAGAAAGTGCTACCTCAATGGGTTTATTGCCTTGCTAAAATTGCTCAAATTGATATAGTTGTTTCACACACCTACCGGAAGGCCAACCAAGTAGAAGATACCCTGGTGAGACAGGCGGTCATTGACATGGGTGAAAGGTGGTATTTCGTGACGCTGAACCACTGTGACTCATTGGTTGAGGATGATAGATGTGGTGAGATGAACTCCCACTATTGTAAGAATCCTTTGTTTTCCTGACTTCTATTTATCTTTTTATCTAATAAATTTGCAGGGCCATCTTTCACCAGATCTTGGTCTTTTGGGGTTATATGGTTTGGATGAATAACTTATTGGATGAGTTGGGTAGAAAACAATAGGAAAATGTATTTCACTATGATAGTCAGAGTGTTATACATCTTAAAAAGAACCTAATTCTTATGAAAATATGAATCAAATTCAGTTGAAGTTCCATTTTATTAGAGGATTGATATGGGATGGGTTTCTAATATTGCATAATTTTTATGGAACCAACAATCTAGAAGACATGTTGATGAAGCCGATGGTGATAAAGAAGTTGTAGCACTATTTTTCCCCTATTGGTCTCTAATGATGAATAAAGGATGAGAGGAAGAATATGGGATAACAATATGGGATAAAATGAGGTAAAAACATATGGTATATTGTGAATTATCATATTGAAATTGAAGCTTTGAATGGAATCATGCACTGGTGAGTGAATAATAAGAGGAGTTTAGATTAATTAAGTTTTCTAAATCAATAGCATCGATGTATGTCAGTATAGTGGATTATGATCTAAGTGAGATATTGTTAGAATGGTGTGTCCCATTCTATTTGGATGACTTTGGGACAACTATTAGTAGCCTAGAATACAAATCTCATGGTACGACAGCCATGGTGAGGTTGTTTGGGGTTTCTAGGGTAATGTCCCCTTCTCAAGGGTCCTGGGGCCGAAGGGCCCCAAACCAAAATATTATGGCACTATAGAATCTTTGATTAACTGTATTAGAGCTATCCCAGAAACACTAATAGGGAACTATAGTAGTGTAGACTTTGGCATGGATACTATAGAATCTCAAAAATGAGAGAAATATTTATTGTAGCTCCAAAAACTTCCTTCCACTAATCATTGTAGCATAGTGGACTTACTATGTGGTTGTGGGAATAATTACATCATCTTTGTTATTAGATCATTCAATATAAGGTTTATATGTATGTCTGAAACTCTGAAAATTTCCCTATAATACTACTCATGATCATAGTGAAGTGTTCTACCTCTCTATGGACATAGGGATTTTTTCTCAAACCAAGTAAATCATTTTACCATGTTATCTTATTATTGTTATTTTGTTTTTCCTTTTACTATTATGTGTATCAGTTATTATTTATTTCTCCTAAAATTTATTCAATAAAGTCCCGCTCACTGATATATCTATTTTGTATCTATATATTCATTTGTTTTTATATTCATTTTAGTTGAATATTAATTTATTGAATGTGAGATTCATGCATGATATCAATTTTTATGTATTTTAATGGAATATACACATTTGTAACAATATGGAAGAAATCATGACATTTTGTGAAGATAAAAAAACTTCGCATCATGAAGGTAAGTATCATGGTTAAACATAGAAAAATAAATATGAATACAATATCAAAAAGGATTCAAACAGATCAATTTTTACAATGTAAGAATAATTTCTAAGATGTAGTATGTCCATAAGATGTTATGGAGGCTTGAAATTGATGATATGGGATATAATGAAGCTTTTGGGGTAGGAAAACAAAAAATCACATCATAAATCAAGTTCAAGACATGAATATATTTCAAGGATTTAATCGAGTGAATAGTGTGAACTAAATAAAAGAAAAAAAAAAGAAGAGGTCCCATGACTTTCATAACGTGACATGTTTTGCATCGAAAAACATTTAGGAAAGACACAGATATGAGAAGAAATTACATATCATGTAATGGGACCCTATGGGTTTGACCCAAAACAACAATTTATCATTGTTTTAGACCTAGTGAAACCCTATGACGACTTCTAGGGTTATAAATAAATATTTTTGACCAAATAAAATTCATTCATTCTAGGGGTAGGTATTTTACTGTCAGGAACCTGTCGTTAAGGTTTCAACCCAGAGATCATTCTTCATAGTTAGGTTTTATTTCATCTTTCCTTTATTATAATTTTATGTAACATTGGATTCTCATTATTTTAATTCCATTTAATTTTATTTTATTTATTTCCATTATTTTTCATTTATTCTCTCTCTTATGGTTTTGGGTTTATTCACCATTATAGATCACCCAATAATGGTTGGATAAATCCATAGGGGAGCGGAATCAGTCAAAATAGGTGTTTACTAAATTGTTATATTTCTTTAATTTACTTTTTAAATGATTCTATTCAAAAAAAATTGTGATTTAGGGCATTATGTTCATATCATTTATTAAATCGCAGACCAAGTGTGTTTGGTAGTAGAAGAAACCCAACATGATAAAGGTAATTAATTCACAGCCTCAAAATTGGATTATTATTATTCTTTTGTAATCTAATCCTAATGTTTCCTAGTATTTTAATTCATTTTTCCATGAAGAATTAGGGTTATAGTTTATATTTATAGGGTTTGACTATTTCATCTATCAATAAAATTTATTGATTATGCAGCCAATGAGTATTACTATTTTTTAAGTGCAGTCAAGATTTTTTTTAACACAATCGTCTATGGAAAATGATTTCTCTCTCTTTTGTCTTTCATGTCTTTCTATCTGTATTTTAATTATTTAATTTTCATCATTTAATTAGTTTAAATAAAATCAATCAAAATCAGGATGACCAAACCTTTGGTTGATATTTTTCATTATTGAGTTCTCCGCTCTCTATGGGTTCGACCATGTATTACCGCTATGCTACACCTTTCTAGCAAGTGTAGTTTGGAACATTATAACTTTATAATATATAAAACACCCATGAGAAATCAATGACACTACATGGTCTAGTCACTCACCCAATATATCATCTATAATAATAACATAGTAAATAAAGAATATATCTTAAAGGTGCCTCGCATCCACTTCTCTACTAGTTTGTCTCTCTCATACTCCAATAGAAAACATCATGTGCCTTCACCCCTTACATATTTTTTCATTCACACAATATTATATATATATATATATAATGTCACAATTTATGTGGGACAGACAAAATCCCTACCTTACCCAACCCATGCATGGTCCAATGTTCTCATTGGCACCAGTAATAACCATACCATCATGTAACAATTGATGTCAGAAGAATTGTATCTATACCTTCCTCAAGACACATAGGGTCCAACATTCTCATTGGGACCAATGTGTAATATCCATAACCACTTCATAGGAAAAATATTTTATAGTAAGGTATTATGAACATGATGGAAATCAACCTCATGTAATCCTCCCACCATGTATGGCCCCACCATATAACATCATATCACGGTATATTTCATACTATATCTCTAAGTCATAGCATCCCATATTCAAATACCTTCATTGAGTAATGATAACCCATACTATGTCTAATGGAAGAGCGAGGAAGAGGGAGTAGTTAGTCATATGGTCCCTCACCAACCTGAATGTTAGGGAAAGCACCCAAAATCCAAAATATTTTAGCATTGAAAATAATCCAACCTAGATGGATTGAAAAAGAAATAATAAGTTAAATGTAATATATCATATAGATATAAATACAACCAAGACCAACTGAAGGGTTTGCACAAAAATAGTCATGCAGATTTTTCACAACATATTTCCTTATCGCCCATGTCTCAATAGAACAACCACTATAGAAACTACCACACAAACCATCCCAACATATTCACATCAAACAACCATATTAATATTCACAATTCCATTTAATCAAATCTTTATCCACATTAATATTTATCATTTTACCAGCCACATTATATTAATTAGGTCATTCATTTCCAAATTTAATGTTAAACCATTATTTAATCTACTACTCGCTCTAAGACATTCATTTATTAATATTGCATGTTTATCTCAACTCTTTCCTCTTGTTAATAAAAACCATTTCATCCCATTTACCATTACCAATTTCATTTATTCCAACCATATTCCATGCCACTGGGAATCTACAATGCAACCCCACAACAGCCACAAAACCATCATATCAATAGCCAACACACATTTCCAAACCAACAACCACAATATCCCTTTAACCTCCTTCCTTATTAATCACATGAGACCAACCACCACTTAATTATTTCATTAAAATTATAATTCCTTGTCTAAATATCTCTACCATAAATTTTGGATTTATATATAATAAATTTATTACCATATTTATGTGATAGAATCAATTATGAAGGTGAAAATCATACCAGTAGAAGTCTCCAATGCTTTTATAACAACACACTTCATTTAACCATGTATTCACAAAAACAAGAAACAAAAAAACATGGAAATAAAATAGAAAATAACACCAAGTAACCAATATTCAATCATTTTTTCATAAGGATTAATTAGGGCCATCATTACCATTATTCCAGATTCTCAACCAGACATTTAATTACCATCTTTATATAATTATCCTTTTATGAAAGGTGATTTCAACACTTAAATCACATAAAAGGTACATAATTTATAGAAACAACTAAACTCTCAAGTTCATCACCAATCATTTAGAAACCAAATAATAAATACCATGAAACTATATAAACACATGTATATCACACATTCATATAAAATTTATTTAATTCAATTCCTTTTCTTTATTAGGTTAATCCTTAAAATCCACAAAAATAAAGAATAAGCATGTTACTTCCACATTATACGTAAAATAATGGATAGATCTTGATTTTCCTTCCAAAATATAAAGATTTATGGGAACACCACACAAGAATAGGAGAATAATGGATTCTCTGACTTCCAAACCCAAAAGAGACCACCTGATGACCTTGGATCAAGAAAAATAATCGCATGAATCAAGAGGTTTAACCCTCAAGAGAGAAGGCTTGAAGACACTATGAAAAGTATTGGGTTTTCTAGGGTTTATAGAAAAATATTAAAAATCAAACTAACGAATCCTAACCCTTTATTTATAGAGAAAATACAATGTGCCTTTACCATGGAATGTGGATTTCAACAATAGTCATTGTGTATTTGGTTAAAGACAGATCAAAGATACCAATTTTTAAATCAATAAATCCCTCTTCTTCTCAGCAGACATTTTTCCCATTTAAAATAGTTCTGGCCATCGCCATGGCATTTCGGCACCCAAAATGTTTGTGACATTCCCCAACCATGTCTCCCATTCAATGTTCCATCATGGAATAGAATAATTCCCCTCACTGTTTCCATCATACCACAGCTCAGAACATGGCATGGGGAAACCTTCCTCACCATTTTCAAATTAAATGAACAAATCGACCACAACTCAACATAGCACCACTAGGCCCACCAACACAAATGTTTCATCCTTCCTCATTTCTCACAAAGAAATTCTCCAAAAACTAACCCAACAAAATGGATGTCACCATGACATGGTGATCATTACATGGTTCAATAGAAAGCTTCAAAATAGAAAATTCCAAATACTCTTGCATAGTTGGGGAAAATATGATCATTTTGGTAAAATAGTCATCTTGCATCAGATATAAGTTCAAATAAAATAGTGGGATAGATTTTCATGTTACCATAGAAACATTATAGTAGTACTGTAGTTGGTACTGTGTTAACAATATTATTTACTCAATTAGGGATTTTTGGCCATGAATTGTGTCGTTAAGACATTGGGTCCTATGGGCCTGTATAGGTATCTAGGCTACTGGACCTCTAGGTCACCCTCGGCCTTTGGACCTTCACTAGAGAAGCTTCTCACCATTGGAAAGTAAGACAAATGAAACAACAATTACTAGCATGGTTGAATTGATTTGGGTAATTTCTCTTTGGTGGTGATCAATCTCTAATTATTAGAATTCAAGTGAAACCAAACAAGTCTCTATATGGGGCAGTGAGGATGAACAGTAGACTCGACATCAAGAGTTGAAGAACTGGAATAGATGTTTCGTAGGAAAATTAGAAGGGTATGTTTCAGTGTCAATATTTTCCCTTCTATATATGGCCTTCAGGATATTTTGACCTTCTATTTATGTATCATAAAATCCATATGTGCCTATGGTCATTTGTTCCATGTAAGGGTTCCCTATCAACCAAGTTAAAAAATAGGGATTATGATAAATAAATAAAAATTGAAGGCCTTCATGCCAGTGGCCAAAAACTCATGCAAGGGGGTCACTCTGTACAAGGGGGTGATAAATAAAATTATTCAAGTTATACATAATATTATCTAAATACTCCTCAAATTCTATTTCCTTAACCATGGTATTTTCACCACTCACCATGTTATACAAGGAAATCCTCTACACACCATACCCTTTAAAATGAGTGTTTCACTCCCCATGTTCACTAATTATCAAAAAATTCAAATCCTATAGCCATAACTCCAAAACAGCCTCTACCATGATCATCCCATTGGATTTTTGGACCTCATAGATCTAAAACTCAACTCCATCTCTAGGATACCTTAAATTACCTCCTGAAACCTCTAAATCCTAGTAAAACACAAAGAAAAGGCATCTAAAAAACTAAGTCCTTGTAGACATGATATTCCTGTAAGTCTCAGCCCCTAATAAAGTTACAATTATCACTTATATGAGAAGTTAAATACACAAGTCTTAGATAAAATTCAATGTGTTCTTAGAGGTTATTCTATTAATACAAGTAGAAAATAAAATTTAAAGTGTACACACTAAACAAAATAGAATCCCACATTTGCTCATAACCATTCGTAACCATGGAACATTTTGGATACATCTAGGTACCCTCAGATCTCTTCCCCAAGAGAGTACCAATAGTTATCACACCCCCCATACATTAAAAAAAATCATAGTTCATTAATCATATGTTAAGAAGTAATATTGTGTCGTAACCATATCAAATAAAATCATATCCATGGCCGACGTTACTAGTATCATTCCTCATATAGTAGATAGCTCCTCCCTATAATCAGTTGGTGTTTAATCTGTAATAAAAATTAATCCCAATATCATACTGTGGCATTTTCCTTGAGGTACCTAAATCATTTACCAAGTCACCCCTAATGTGGTGGCTATTTTGATGAACCATTTAACCACAATGCATTAATCGATAAAATAATACATGTTTATCACTCTACACGGATCCTATAGATTGTGTTTTGAATGCCTGTGACTATCTTGATCCTTTCCCAGTCCTAATAAAATATGCACTCATGTAATATTGTTGAAGGTATCCCATGTTCCTATATACTAGATAGTCCTTCAATAACCTTTCATAGTATTAAATTCCTTAAGATAATCTATAAATTTCAATCATTTATGACATCATCTCTACCTAAATTTAAAGTAAAATTCATCCCCACTATAAGATGGGAAGCATAATTCAACATATAAAACTCTCACTATTAGAGATCCATGAACTCATGATATATGTTTTTATTCATTTTATATAAGAAGAAATAAATAAAAATATCTTGGATGTCAACAAAGTGTAGTCCATCGTGTCTCTTATACTATAATATGATATTATACTAATGTATAACTAGACCTTATGGCATGAAGACTACTAGATTTAGTATCCTCTTCTTCAAGGTCTTGATCAGATTAAAAATATTTTGGACCCCCTTGATCCAATCCTCTAAATCATATGACCCACTACCACCTTTTTTTATGCATGTTTTCAATATCTGAAACTCCATATTGATATCTGATATAAAAACAATACTTTTAGATATATCTTTCTTAACTAAATTTCAATAATACATCATTATCAAAAATAGTTTTATTAAATTACCTAACACTTATACTAGTATAGAGACTCAAGCTTCTCTTAAATAGGTATTACATCTTTTTATATGAATATTCATTACATTTCATAGACACATTCATAAGGACTATAATATTTTAGTGCCATAGTAATATTGGAACACAATATTCTAATCTAGTGAAATATCATCAATGTTGCCCAATAAGGTCTTCCTATTGAGTAATCCTACTAAAACATATCTTCATAACCTGGGGAAAGTAACATAAGAAAGGGTGATCTCATATGATCATTAAAGGTAAACATAAGAGATATGAATTTATGATCATATGAAATCATAATATAATTGTAAGGGTGTGTGATAATGAACATAACTTACGAATTTCATACCCAACCTTTCATAGATCATAAACACGAGTCATGGAATAAAGATTGATAGTTCATAATACCTAAATCATAAGGGAATAAAATAACCTAATACATACATAGATTTGTGTAATACACATAATAATAGAAAATCTTATGTCAAGGATACCCACTAATGCATTCATAACATGTTAGGATTTCGCTAACCACATGTGTACCTACTTTAGGCTTGGGCTAACCACCCGTGTACCCTCCTTTTTGTGGCTACACCTCCAATGTAGAGCACACCATCATCCCAAATGTTATCTCTTTCCTTATATTGGAATGGGTTCACTCCCCAAACTATCACGTTATTCAAGATTCACTCCCAAGACCATCATAGTGGACAAAGTCCCTTACTGAACTGAGCTTACTCCTCATTCTAGTCCTGTTAATCTCATGTGATATAAATCTTTACCTAATGAATTGGGGGATATATAGGTGTCACGTGTATTTTTTTATAACATAACCCCCATCCTTGGTTATAAAATAACCACCATCCTTGGTTATAAAATATCCACTCTCATATAATGAAAATCATACATATTTGTTCCATAAGATCATAAAACATTCATCATATCATAACCTATAAATTGAAAAGGGATCATAGAAATTTCATCATATCATAACCTATGGAAAATATATAGGTTTCATAATAATTTAATAATATAATAACCCATGAAAAGAAAAAAGTTTCATATGAATTTACTCATGGTATAATCTATGGAATATAAACTGGTTCCATAAACATCATGTCATCATAAACATAAACCATTCAAAGAAATAATATGAATGGTATAATTGAATCATATCCTCGTTAAGGAATAGGTAACATCAAATAATTTTATCTTATATTTAAAATAATTTTTAAATATTATTTAAAAACTTTCTTGAATAAAATATCTACTTCTCTTTGAAAAACTCTTTTTAAAACATAAAACATTTTTGAAAACCTCTTTCTTAGAAAATAACATTGAATACCTATAAATTAATATTTGAAAATAATTTAAAACATTTTTTAAAATGTAAAAAAAAATTCAAAATTATATTCATTGAAAATGATCATAAAATATAATTTAAAAACATTTTTTAAAAACATTTTTAGATAACATGTTTTTGGAAGAAAACATATTTCCGACCAAAGAGAGAAATAAATTCCTATTTTATTAAAAACATTTTCTTAATTATATTAAGTAAAAAATAGTAAAAAAATGGTAAAATTACTTGAATATATCATGAATAACCAGATGAGAATAAAATTCATGATAATTGTTGAGAGTTAGATCATGATATTTCAATACTGGAGACTTAATCATAAACAATCTTGAAAAATGATGAGATTGTAACATAAAATATTTACCACTTTAGTAACATTGATTCATAATTCTCATTGAAGGAATAACATAAAATGAAACTTAATATATCATTAGTATTAATAAATAGATGATATTACATGTCAAAGAAACTGTATATACACCTCGTGAAATAATATAGGTGCATAACATAACATGCGTCTCAAAGAAGGCAAATTCCGAAGAAAAAAAATCCATTACCGCATTGGTAACGTTTTAACCGTATACCCAATAAAAGAGTGATCCTAAAATGGATATGTAAATACCAATAATCTTCATTATAATAATCATAAAATAAATTCATGGTAATTATACACACCACATAAAATAAAATTGTGGTGAACATGACAATGTGTCTCATGGAAGTAAAAAGTGAGATAGAAATCCCTTACCTTAAGTCTTGACTTCCATCGTACTCGTTCAAACATCCTATATAAAAATACTTGTTTATTATAAATATATTTAAAAACCCATATTAATATTTATCATACCATATATTATTTTCTTATAACCTTTTATTACCCATTTATTAACAATTCCATGTTAAAGCCGTATTTTGGGCAGTAACTGCTTTGTTTTTCATATATGTTTTGACTTGTTATTTTTGGTCCTCTTAATAAAATAATGGTTACATAATATCTATAAATATAACCATGATATAAATGTAATATATATTAATTATATATATTTATATTAATCAATAAAATTTAGTGATAGAAAATGAAATGCACAGTTCATGGAGATTGTTGGTCGTACGTATGTATGAATGCTATTTCAACTTTCTTTTTGAATTGAAAGAAAGAAAAGTAATTGATATATATTATAATTATAAAGTAATTTTTATATTATATATATGAAATATTTTCATTAATACCTTCCATGTAAAATGTAAATTAATCACATCACTTCGTGAGGCGGTAGTCTATTGTACACACGGACGGCGTTATCGTATTCCCACAAAATGAATAATATGAAGGCGTGTGTGAAATAATAATTCAATAATAATAATAAAATTATAAATATAATATATATATATATATATCATATATAATTAATATATATAACATTATTTTCATCATCGAGAGGGGGTAATGGAGAAATGAACGACATCGGTTCACGAGGCGGAAGCCCGTGTACACACGAATGATAATTTCGTAACTCATTTGATGGAAGTGGAGATGGTTGTAGGTAATACCCTTAACATAAAAAATATCATTATATGGAATACAATGATAGTATTATATAATCATGGTATAATTATAATTGAATAAGGTTTAGAAGGAAATAAAATAAATATGTTTGTTGAAGAACATTGTCTCTTATTCAGGTACACCCCTAGGGTGCATCTTAGTGGTTGTTTCCATTATGGGTCTCAACATGCTATCAAGATCAAGTCCTATTTATTAAATCCCTAAATTTTATGTTGTATATTTTTATTTTTAATGTTTCCACTTTCCCTAAATAAATTGAGGCTTCATCATCAACTTTTATATCTTCTTCAGGTATCGTCCTTAGGTTTGCACTAAAATCCTTCCTAGTATGGATTTATGCCCAAACTAATGCCTCTAGGATGAGGGTATGGAAGTGGGGAAGTGATTTTGGAAGTTATTGTCCAAAATAAAAGAGTTTTAAGATGTGAATAAGTGAGGGGAGTGAGTTTCCATTTATGGTTGAGGAGGATTTCCATTTTAGTAAATACTCAAATGTATTCAATATTGAGAGGTCTCCCTTACCTCATGTGCCTCCAAAATTGAATAATAATGGATTTTAGGGTTTATTTGGTCTATTAAAACCTCAAAAACATAAAAATAAACACATTTTATCAAGTTATTTCTTAGTATTTATGTTTACTCAATTTTATCCTTTTAGTTTTTACCACAGTAGCTTGTATTTTTTATTTACCTAGATAATTAATCCCTTAATACTATAATTAAAATGAGTTTTATTAGATAATTTAAAACCATATATTCTAAATATTAATTCCAACTTATTAAATAAAAAACCTATGTGGTCTTAAAATTAATTTTAATTTAAACACATGTAATGCACAAAACCTTGTTTTAACCTTAATCGTGATAATTAATTTTAATTGTTTTCATTAATATTTATGGTAAAAAATTAAGTTGAAATTATTAGATAATATAAATTATTCTAATTACAAATATAGATTCATTATTTTAAAATTAAACTCATAGAATTTGAAGAATTTAATTTAAAATTAATCCCGGAAACACAAAAGTAATGTGGGTTTTTAAAGTGAAAATATTTTATAAGTTTACAAAGTTTTTATATACAATTTCAATATAAAATTTGTTAAAATTACCTAAATTAGATTAATATATATATAATTGAACTAATTATATTTTAAAACCAATTAAAAATATAATTTAACTTTGTAAATAGCTGAAATATAAGGACCCATCCTTAAAAAATTACATATTCTTGAGTTTTAGACAAGAAAAAACATTCTTACACATTGAAGATATTTTCAGGTTTAGATTTTTAGAGAATTGGGACATAAAACATACATAACATCCCAGAATCATACATGATGATACCACTAAAAAATTATCCATTTATTCCAAAATATAAAACTTTTTAAATAAAACATGATTTCTTTGACAAATCTTCATAACAATTAACTTGACTTCCTTATTTCTCTTACACATCCTTATAACCTGTGAAAAAAATTAAAAAACTTAGGATGATCACAAAAATATCAATAATGGATATAAAGAAAGAAATATTTAGTCAAATGATAACATAAAAACCAATAAAACCCATTTCATATAAAACTCGTTAGAATGCATAGAAAATAACAAAGTGGCCTTGGGACATATTTACCATATCACTCTTACAATAAACCTTACACATGGAATAACCATTCGGTCAACTTCCATCTCTGAAGTACCCAATGCATTGAAGAGCTATAATGTGTCTCACACATCATATCCTAAGCTATAATGGGCTCAACCCAACATATATTGAGCAATAATGGGCTCAAACCAGCATATATTGAGGAATAATGGGATCAAATCAACATAAATATGTCCAAGGAACATATAATAGTAAAAAATCATCATAAAAATAGGAAAAATCACACATTCCATATATATAAAAAACAATCTTTTTGAATTTCATTAAATAGACTTTTAAAATAATTTTAAAAGGAAAGTCCCTTACAAATATAATTGGAGTGAGAATCAATAGAATGGAATGGATATGTGTATACACTGTAAATACACATAATACAACATAATATAAACAAAAAATCATCACATAAATAATCTTAATACCACATAATGAATAAAGTAGAAGGTTAACCCAAAGAATGGAAATTGAGTTATGAATTCCCTTACCTCTGGTTCGTCCTACTTCAAATGTGATTAAACATCCTGTATAATGGTTAAAAGAGTGTTATTAATACATTTTAGAAGAACAATAATTTTTATAACACCTTATATGATCATTTTATAACATTATTCCACCCATTAATTTATAATATATTATTATTTCCACTGTTTCGGGTACGTTATTCACATGATTTCCATGGTCGGTTCATAAAGGATTCACATGTAAAATGGAAGAGAAACTCTAGAAGTGAAATGAGATGTTATTAACATGTTTCCAAAATATTAAATGATTCCATAAATCATTTGGGTTATATGTTATTTTGATGAATAATTAGATAAATCATTAGTGATAATCGTTAGTTTATTTTTGGTGAATTTTTATCATTACGAACCACTTTTGTTTTATTAATTAATAGTATTCATAAACACAAGTTCCAGAACATAATATATCATATAATATGTATAATAAAATATGCTTTAACCATATTAATGGTTTTATGACCATATTTGAATGAATTAAAGGAAACTGAAGACACATCGTCCATGATGTCGGTAAATTGACACATCATAGACTTATATGATTATTTTATAACATCATTCCAGCCATTAATTTATAATATATTGTTATTTCCATTGTTTTGGGTGCGTTCTTTACATGATTTCCATGGTCGGTTCGTAAAAGATTCCCCTGTAAAATGGAAGAGAAACTCCATAAGTGAAATGAGATTTTATTAACATGTTTCCAGAATATTAAATGATTCTATAATTCATTTTTGTTATATGTTATGAGGATGAATCATTAGATAAATCATTAGTGATAATCATTAGTTTATTTTTGGTGAATTGTGATCATTATGAGCCACTTTTGTTTTATTAATTATTAGTATGCATAAACACTAGTTACAAAACATAATATATCATATAATATGTATAATAAAATATGATTTAACCATATTAATGGTTTTATGACCAGATTTTAATGAAGTAAAGGAAATTGAATACACATCGTTCACGATGTCAGTAAATCAACACATCACGGACGATGTTTTTGTTTTTAGAATAAGTGGGAGAGAATAAGAAGTATGATGATGAATTGTTCCATAAACATGATAAAAATCTAGTATATATAAGATACTAGATCTTTCATTCCTCTTTTATAATGGTATGGGAAGAGAGTATAAGAAAAAAAAATTGAAAAGAAAATAAAAGAAATTTAAAGAGGATTTTTACCTCTTGATCTTTTCTCCTTGAGATCCTCCTTAAGGCCTTTGGTTTTGGCCTTTTGGTGAGACCATAAGGTCTTGTACATGGGGAAGATCCATGGGAAGGGTATTGGAAATAATTTTGACAATTCTCAAAACTTGAGATGTTTGAGAGGAACATGGGGGTGAGGGTGGTATTTATAGTGGAGGAAATGAGGGGATTTCTGTTATTTAATTCATTATTTTATTATTTTGACACAAGAAAAGAAATGATAATGATTCCATGAGTAAATATAGTAATAAATGAATTTTAATTCTAGATAATTTCCATTTACATCATCCATGACTATAGTATTATGTAGAAATTCATTTATTTAGCACATTTCTTAAATTATCGAATTTCACTATTCATAAAAAATTCATGTATTTCAGAAAAATCCCAAAAATTCACCCCCACCATTTTTCAACATTTAGAATTTAAAAATGAACCCCATTTTATCAAAATAATTTTATAAATATGAGAAATTTAATTTTTAATTAAAATCCTAATTTATTCGAAAAATAATAATTTAAAACTATAACTCATTTTATAACACCTTGAAAAATAATCAATGTCTCATAAAATTATATTATAACCATAATACAATAAAATAATAATTTATGATTAAAGTTTATGAAAATTCATTTTCATTTAAATTATTTAATTAATCATAAAATTTTAATTAAATATTTATGACTTACAAAAATACCAACACTTATATAATGATCATATTATCACTTATAAGATGCTTTTTTTAATATAGATTTATGGGTGAGGTTACAATACATTTGGCTAATTTACAATTCATAAGTGTCATATTAATATTAATATGGGTATGTTACTATTCATAAGGGTATGTTACTATTCACCAAAAAATAAGTTGGTCCTATCAAACTCCAAAAAACTTACTAATTGCAACCGTGTATGTCCATTTTTCAAAATTCAAAACACAGAAATGGGAAAATTATGTTTAATGGTTAGTTTATAACTATCTACTTACAAAAAAGTGTCATTATATAGAGACTTGGTGTTTCTTTCATTTCAATTTATTTATAAACCTTGGGTGTTACGTTCTCCCCACCTTCTAGAAATTGCATCCTCACAATTTTTATTTACTTATTAAACAAGTGAAGGTACTTTTCCCTCATAGAATTTTTAGATTCTCATGTTGCTTCTTCAACCATATGGTTTCTCCAAAAAACCTTTACCTGGTAGATTACCTTATTCCACAATACTTTATCTCTATAATCAAGAATCTAAATGGGTCTCTCTTCATAAGTGAGGTTCTCTTCTAGCTAAACTACTTTTGGGTTCAAAACATGAGATGAATCTAGAACATACCTTTTCAACATCAAAACATGAAAACATTGTGTACCTAAGATAAACTTAGAGGCAAGGCTACTCGATAGGTGACTGGTCCAACATTATTCAAGATTTCATAAGGTCTAATGAACCATGGACTCAAAATTCCTTTCTTACCAAAATACATAACACTTTTCCATGGTGATATTTTAAGGAAAACATGATCACCTGCCTCAAATGAAATGTTTTTCCTCTTGTTATCAGCATAACTTTTTTTTCCTTCTTTGATTTGTCCTCAGGGGTCGCTGAATTATATGAACTTTTTCTTCTAATTCATCTACTAATTCCGGTCTCATCAACTTTATTTCCCCAACTTCATCCCAAAATGCTACACCTCTTTCCATACAATTCCTCAAAAGGTGTCATCTGTATACTGTAATGAAAACTGTTATTATAATAATACTCAACTAAAGAAAGATATTAATACCAAATTCCCCGGTAGTCCATTGAACACTCTCAAATCATATCCTCCAATGTATGAATTTCTCTTTTGGTCTGTCCATCAGATTGAGGATGAAAAGCAGTGATGAAATTTAATTTTGTGCCCAATGACTTCTGAAGGCCTTTCTAAGAATTAGATGTAATCCTGGGATCATGGTCAAATACAATGGAAATAGGAACTCTAAGTAACCTAAAAATATCTTTGAGGTACAGTTGAGAAAGTTGATTCAAATACATAGTATCTCTAATAGGAAGGAAGTGTGCATATTTATTCAGACGATCAACAATAACTCGGATTGCATTGTTACCTCAAGATTTCTTCAGTAGTCCCACAATGAAGTCCATGGATATATTTTCCCATTTTTACTCTGGAACTGGTAAAGGTTGAAGCATCCCCTTCAATAACTTCCACTCTACTTTAACCTGTTGACGTATCAAACATTTCACAGTAAAATCAACAATATATATTTTGATTACATCCCACCAGTAATACTATCAAATATCTTTGTACATCTTCATGCTGTTAGGATGAATTGAAAATAGAGAACTATGAGCTTCACATAACAATTCTTTATTCAACTGAGAATCACAAGGAACACATAATCTCTTACCAAACCTCAAAACACAATCCTTATCAAGGTTAAATTCTGGAAACTTACCCATTTTAACCAAATCTATATTTGTTTATAACTCATTGTCTTCTTTCTATTCTTTCTTAATTCTTTATAATAGAGATTACTATAATAAAACCTGAAACAAAACAAAGGAATTTCCTACACTAAGAACTTATAAGCCAAAGTTTATCAAATCATTCACTAAAGATTCATATTCTAAATGTATCATGGTTAATATATCATTACTTTTTTGGCTCAATGCGTTGTCCACTCTGTTTGCTTTTCTAGGATCGTAATGAATCGTGTAATCATAATCCTTGATTAGTTTCAACCATATTCTCTATCTCATGTTTAATTCCTTATGATTAAATATATACTTCAAACTTTTATGGTTAGAATATACTTTATATTTTACTCCATACAGATGATGCATCCAAACTTTTAGTGCAAAAAACAAACTTAGCTAATTCTAAATCATGTGTAGGGTAATTTAACTCATGAGGTTTCAACTGATGTGAGGCATAATCAATTACCTGATCATTCTTCATCAGAACACAACCAAGTCCCTTAAAAAAATCATCATTGCAGATGAAAAATTCACCACTTCTGGAAGGTAGGGTCAGAACTGGGGCATACACCAATCTTCATTTTAATTCTTGAAAACAATCATCACATTATTTTTTCCAAATTAATTTAACTCCTTTTTGAGTGAACTTAGTTAGTGGTCTAGATAACAATGAAATTTTTTTCAACAAACTTCTGGTAATATCCTACTATACCAAGAAAACTATGAATCTTGGTTATATTTTTGGGCCTTGGACATTCTTCAAAAACTTTTGTTTTAGTAGGATCAATAGTTATTACATATTTAGAAACAATGTGAACAAGGAAAGGAATTTTTTGTAACCAAAATTCACTCTTGCTAAGTTTTCCATAGAGTTTATTTTCATTAAAGGTTTGTAAAACAACCCTTAAATGTTTTTCATTCTCCTATTTACTTTAAGAATATACCATAATATCATCAATAAACATAACCAAAAACTTATCCAAGAACTCGTGAAATATTCTATTCATAAGATCCATGAATACATAAGGTGAATTAGTTAACCCAAATATAAAAACTACAAAATCATAATGACCATATCTAGTATGGAACACACACTTCGGGATGTTTGTATCCTTTAATTTCAACTGATGGTACCCCAACCTTGGTTCAGGTATCAAAAATTATTGTGCTCCATGTAGATGATCAAATAAATCATCGATATGAGGCAAAGGATAATTTTTTTTAATAGTGATGTTATTCAAGGATCTATAGTCAATAAAAAGTCGCATTGAATTGTCTTTCTTTTTAACAAACAAGACAGGAGCACCCCATGGAGAAGTTCTGGGTTGAATGAAAAATTTATCTAGTAATTCATGAAACTTCTTTTTTAATTCCATAAGTTCTATTTGATCCATTCTATAAGGGGGTTTAGAAATTAGCTTACCATCAGGTCCTAATTCAATAGTAAACTCAACCTATAGATCAGGAATAACACTAGGAAAATCATCAGGAAAAACATCCAGGTATTAATTTACCACTAGCACATTATTAATCTGGATAGTTCTCTTATCTTCAATAATATGACAAAGATAACTTTCATTTCCATCTTTAATCGGTTTCTTAGATTCCTGATATGTTATCACTGGTATGGGTTCATTATATTACACAAACAGAAACTCTTTCTAAAGAATATTCTTTTACTCTGTAATCTATCTTATCATGATAAAAAGAAATCCAGTACATACCCATAATAACATCAAACTCCACTAGAGGAAAAAAATAAGGTTTACAGGTAAACTCTTTCCATGGACAAAGATAGGTAGATTCTAATAATTTCTTTTTTCCACAATATTTCTTCCAGGTGTTTTTACCATGAGTTATAGTTTAATTTCATGAGGTGGAATTCCTAATTTTTTGGAAAATTTCTTAGAAATGAAGGAATGTGTAGACCCCAAATAAAACAACACATTTGCGAAATCTATAAAAATAATAAATGTACATAATACCATCTCATTTGATGGATAAACATCTTCTGAAGTGGTTGAAAAGGATTTTTCCACACCCTAATTCTTCCAATCTTACTAATTTTCTTCCTAAGTGACTAGTTTTGGACACGCATTAGCAAAATGGCCCAACTCCTTACAGTTAAATCATTTCACCATAGACTTCTCATTAATTTTCGGATCATTTTCCTTGCACTCATGAGACATGTGCCCAAAATTTCCACATCAGTAGCATTTCCCAGAATTTACAAGACATTCACCAGGATGCTTTTTACCACACTTTTCACAATAAGGGAAATTGATTTTCTTACCTCTATATTTCTTTGATGAATTATTCCCTAATTCCTACCAACATGATTACTTCTTATTCTTGTCATCACGAGGCACATACATGTTATAAAGCTTCATCTAAACTTTTTCATCACAACGAACAGGTTTCTTATAGATTTTAAACTCTCGTGAATCAAAAGATCTTCGTAAAAATGGTTTCAAAACATAGTATAATATATTAATTTTACTATCAAAATTCTGAGTAAAATTCAGTATATACCTGGATAGTCTTGTAAAATCAGATTCATATGCTGCCACAGAATCATCATCTTTTTGCTTTAGTTCCAAGAATTATTTCTCCATTCTGAGTCGAATAGTTTTAAGAAAATATTTTTCTATAAAAAGACTCATAAAATCATCCCATTCCAGACTATCAAGATCGTCTCTTTCTCTCATATTCTTAACTAGAGACCCCCATTGATCGATTTAAACTTTAAAATGATAAATGGATAGACTAACCTTTTTATTTTTCGAACATCCCATGACATCAAAAATATTTTCTAGAGCATTGATTCATCCTTCGGCTATCACCGAATCTGTGGTTCCACTGAATGTTGGAGGATGTTGCCACAAAAAATTCTCCACAAAAGACATGTTTTTTGGTAGATCAAGTTCCTCTCTAGCATGGATACCACCATCGTTTATCACCTGATTCAACTGATCCATTTTTATCACAAACTGCTTAGTTCTGATTCCCATAATTCCAGGCTGCAGATTCAGATAAATATCAGCCTCTTGGTGTCTTTCTACTTCATCTTCCCTATTTCTTCTATAGAAAATCATTATAAACAGACATATCTTACACAAATCAAAATGGTAATCTTTAAATTCTATAACATTTCAAATCAAACATAAATTAAAACTTCATTTATGGTATTCTATTAACATCATGTTAACCCCTTAACTTTTCTAAACCTTCATCTGATACCAACTATAAGGACCCAACCTTAAATTATTACATATTCTTGAGTTTTATACAAGAACATACATTCTTACACATTGATAATCTTTTTAGGTTTATATTTTTATATAATTAGAACATAAAACATACATAACATCTCAGAATCATACATGAGGATACCACTAAAATGGTATCTATTTCATCCAAAATATAAAACTTTATAAATAAAACATGATTTCTTTGAAAAATATTCATAAAAATTAACATGAATTCCTTATTTCTATTGCTCATCATTATAACCTATGAAAAAAATTAAAAAACTTTAGATGGGCACAAAAAGCTCAGTAAGGGATATGAAGAAAGAAATTTTAGTCAAATGATAAGATAAAAACTAATAAAACCCATTTCATATAAAACTAATTAGCATGAGTAGAAACATCATGTAGTTGACTTGGGACATATTTACCATATCACTCTTACAATCAACCTTACACATGGAATAACCATTACGTCAAATTCCATCTCCAGAGTACCCAATGCATTGGAGAGCTATAATGAGGCTCACCCATCATATCTTGAGCTATAATGGGATCAACCCAAAATATCTTCAGATATAATGGGATCCAAAAAACATAAAAATTTACAAGGAACATATAATATTAATAAATAATCATGAAATTGGGAAAAATCACTCATTCTATATATATAAAAAAGCAATCTTTTTTAATTTCATTAAAGATACTTAAAAAATTAAAAGGAAATCCCCTTACAAATATAATTGGATTTAGAATCAATAGAATGGTATGGACATGTGTATACACTGTAAATATAAATAATACAACATAATATAAACAAAAAAATCATCACATAAATAATCTTAATACCATATAATGAATAAATTTTAAGGTCAACCCGAAGAATAGAAATTGGGTTATGAATTCCCTAACCTCGGGTTCATCCTACTTCAAACATGATTAAACCACCTTTAAAATGGTTAAAAGAGTGTTGTTAATACTTTAAAAAAGAATAATCATTTTTATAAAACCTTATATGATCATTTTATAACATCATTCCACCCATTAATTTATAATATTTTGGTATTTCTATTTTTTTGATGCTTTCTTTACATAATTTCCATGGTCGGTTCTTAAAGGAATTCCCTATCGAATGGAAGAGAAACTCTAGAAGTAAAATGAGATTTTATTAACATGTTTCCATAATATTAAATTATTTCATAAATCATTTTGTTTATATGGTATGACGATGAATCATTAGATAAATCATTAGTGATGATTGTTAGTTTATTTTGGTGAATTTTTATCATTACGAACCACTTTTGTTTTATTAATTAATATTATGCATAAACACTGGTTCCATAACATAATATATCATATAATATGTATAATAAAATATTATTTAACCATATTAATGGATTTATGACTTGAATTTCAGTAAGTAAAGGAAATTTAAGACACGTCATCCATGATGTTGGTAAATCGACACATCACAAATGGTATTTTTGTTTTCAGAATAAGTAGGAGAGGAGAAGAAGTATGATGATGAATTGTTCCATAAACATGATAAAAATATATTATATATAATATAAATGAGATTTAATTCATCTTGGATAAGGGGATGGGAAGAGAGTATAAGAAAATAAAATAATTGAAAAGAAAACATAAGAAATTGAAAGAGGATTTTAACCTCTTGATCTCTTCTCCTTGAGATCCTCCTTAAGACCTTTGGTTTTGGCCTTTTGGGGAGACCAATAGGTATTGGATGTGGGGAAGTGAATTGGTAATGGTATTGTTCATAATTTAGACAATTCTCAAATATTGAGATGTGTGAGAGGAAGAGGGGTGAGGGTGGTATTTATAGTGGAGGAGAGGAAGGGTTTTCTATTATTTTATTCATTATTTTATTATTTTTCCACAAGACAAGAAATAGTGATGATTCCATGACTAAATAAAGTTATAATTTCATGTGAGTTTGAGATAATTTCAATTTACATCATCCATGACTCAAGCATGATGCAGATATTCATTTATTTAGCACATTTCTTAAATTATCGAATTTCACTATTCACCAAAAATTCAAGTATTTCAAAAAAATACAAAAACATCACCCCAACCATTTTTAGACATGTATAATTCAAAAATGAAACCCATTTTATCAAAATAATTTTCTAAATATGATAAATTTAAATTTTAATCAAAATCTTAATTTATTCGAAAAATAATAATTTAAAATTATAACTCATTTTATAACACCTTGAAAATTTAATCAAGGTCTCATAAAATTATCTTATAACCATAGGAAAAATAAAATAATAATTTATGATTACATTTTATGAAAAAAAAATATTTTAATAATTTAATTAATCATAAAATTTTAATTAAATATTTATGACTTACAAAAATACCAACACTTATATAATGATCATATTATCACTTATAAGATACCTTTTTTAATATACATTCATGGGTGAGGTTACTATACATTTGGGTTATTTACTATTCATAAGTTTCATATTACTATTCATAAGGGTATGTTACTATTCATAAGGTTATGTTACTATTCACCAAAAATTAAGTTGGTTCTATAAAACTCCAAATAACTTACTAATCGCAACCGTGTATGTCCATTTTTCAAAATTCAAAACATAGAAGCGGAAAAAAATGTTTAACGGATAGTTTATAACTATCTACTTAAAACAAAGTGTCATTATTTAGATACTCGGTTTTTCATTTATTTCAATTAATTTTAAAAACTTGGGGTGTTACATGAAAAGACAGTTTTAAATTAAAATTCAATATTTTTCACTATTCATCAAAAAAAAATAAAACTTTTCAGAAAAAGATATAAAAATTCACCCTAACCTAATTTTGATTTTCCTATTTAAAAAATTAATTTATTTTTTCAAATAAAAACTATAAAATTATCAAAAATTAGTTTTAAATCAAGTACACCATAAAAAAGGCGACAAAAATACTTTTTAGAAAAATACAGTTTTAAAGCTTAAAATTGGATTTATTAATATATCTTATATAGAAAACACATAAGATAAATTTTTAATATTTGATTAAATATATAATATATACATTTCATTAAAATAATTTACCAAAATTGGTTTGTTTATTTTATTGAGATATAACACATTTATTTTCATAAAAATTAGTTTTTTAGAAAAATATTTCCTTTATTTTCAAATAGTTTTTATTTTAATTTATAATTAATTGGTTGGAAAATAATTAATTATTTATACATGTGTAAGCCATATTTTTATAATTTTTTTAATCATATTCATATCCACTATTCTAAAGGCTATGTGATAACTGTTATAATAATATTTTAATTGTAGGACACATTTTGTTTAAAGTCGGTATTACATATAATACAATATAAATTTGGTATTGTGTGTAACATAAGAAAAACTAAGTATTGGGTGTAACAAAATATAAGCTTAGTGTTACTTGTAACACAAATCAAAATTATTGTCGCATGTCAAACAAAATATGAAAAAGAACAAACTTATTTGAAAAAAAATAATTTCATAAAATCTTGGGGTGTTACATTCTACCCCCCCCCCCCTTAAAATTAATTTCACCATAGAAATTCATCTTTATCGTAAAAGGTTTAACATTTGAAAATTCCTTCACTAAAACCCACATCATACAAATGAATAATAAAACTCCCCTTAAAAATGGAAAGTTAGAAACGTAAAGGTTACCTAATGTAACACATAACTAGGTTTCCACATAGGAGAACATAGGTGAGAAGTGAATATTTGGACATAAAAGGAAAGTGTAAATAATTATAGAGAGTGATTGAGGTTATTGATCACAATCATGTGAATGTTCAATGGAATGTTAAGGGCCTCAATACCATAAATCTGTGATGATTTAAAATACAATCGGATTCATCAGATATGAATGTAATAGGATAATATTTTTTTCAATATCATTTTCCTAAGGATAAGGAATTATTTAAATATCTAAGAATATATGGAAACAAACTTACTTGATACATTTCTATTTTATAATCACAAGTTCATCCTTTAGTTGTTATTTGATCAACTTACAATTCATCACTTACTCTAAGAAATGAATATCCAAAAATAATTTTTTTGATGTTTAATGCATAAAAATTAACTTTTAATGGATCGTAAAATCCATAAAATAATGAAAATTATTTCCAACTATCTCAAACTATTTTTCAAAACCAATATGGTTATCATAAGTTATAAAATATTAATAAATCTCCATATGGTAAAGTAATATATTAATCTATAAAATCTCATCTGAAGTTTAACTTAAATAATTTTATAGATGGTTAACCTTATGACACTTCTAAATAATTATGTTCCAAAACTTTAGAAATAAGTTCACTAAATTTCCAAAATTATCTTATCATTAATCCCCTAAACAACATGAAGTGGCTCTTAATCGCCACATACTAGGAATGTGAATGCCTTCATCGTGTATTCTTTTGAAACCATAATTGTCATAGAACCTCAATGAAAACATGCATGTTTTCTCATTTCTTGAATAATACCACAGATTATGGAATATATTCAATAGATCCAATAATGTTTTAAACTCCATCAATGATATCATTAACAACTTTATCAACAAATCCTTTATCAGTTTTGAGTTCATCAATACTATCAGATTTACTTTATCCATATCAATCGTCTCTTTATCCAAAATAAGCATAATTTTCTCAACATCAAGAAAATATTAAGGGTTACCTTACCATAATAAAAATATCATCTTTCCATTGAATCACTCTTCCAATCCATTAGAACCATTCAACATATTCTTTCAAATCCTTAATGAAAAACTTATACTAAACAATACTTATATATTTCAAAATTCATATAACATAATTCTTAAATCCAAATACATAAATACTTCAATCCTTTCACTTTAATAATAGGCATGGAATAGATCATTCTTTGGTGTAGAAGTTAATTCTTGGTTTAGGTTATGGAGTTTGGTAATTTCCATGTTCTCTACAGATAATACATTGAACTCCTTGATAATTTTTCACTCTATGGCCTTATTTTCTTCACATATAACATATTCCCTTCTCTTTGAGATAATCTTTTAGGATTTTCTTCCCAACTACTTGACATATAGGAAGCTGAATATTATTTCCTATATGTTCACTATCACATGAACTTTCATAAAATTCCATCTCCCTCTTATTCTATGTGTCCAGAGTCTCGTTAATGTTCATATTGTTAAACATATTTCATGATAGATGATTGATAATAATCACAATATCTTTCTCTCTAGTCATAATCCAATTTATTTTCTCATAGTCATTAAATTTTACATCAGATTCAATGTTAATATGATTCCATCTAGTTCCATCCATTGACTAAAAATAAAAAACATAGTGTGAGAAATTTTAATCATAATGGGAAACCAAATAATCTTAAAAATCACTTCTAGGAAGTCTAAATCATGACAACTTCTTTAATATATGATATCTTTGATCATTCATAGTAATCATCTATTCAAATCCTTCATGGTGGTTCATAATGAGTTTGTGAATTTCCAAAAAATATCCCCTAGCAGTGTCAAACTAGGTGTGCAACAAAGCCCATTTTCGTGCACTAGCTCTCGATTGAGTCTAGATCAATGCTATTTTTTCAAGGTTTTTACCCCTAGGTACATCTGTGCTAGAGCCATATCCTCTTATAGTATTTAGATAGGGATGTAATTGATTAGAAACCACTCACTCTATCCTTTACAAAAATTCCAAGACATTTTCCTATACTTAAAATCATCCTTAAAGTTATCCTTATATGAATTCCTATACATATCCTTAGAAATATCCCTAGGTATCTCACTAAATTTTTATCATCCTAGTTTCTAAAGGTAAACTAAAATATCCCTATGATGCCAACTATATCAACTCGGGCTTCTCATACATGTATATTACATCTTTTTAGATGAATATTCATTAAATTTCACAAACACACGCCTGAGGACCATACTAGTTTAGTGGTATTGGAAACTAGAAACATAATCTTCTAATCTAGTGAAATTTCTTCAATGTTTCCCATAAAGGTATTACCATTTAGTAGTCCTACTTAAAACTTTTATTCATAACCTGGGGAAAGGAAACCTAGGAAAGGGTGATCTGAGATTCTCAATAAGGTTAAAGATAATATATATAAATGTAAGACCATATTAAATCATAATATAATTGTATTTGTATTTTATAATGAATATAACTTACAAAGTTCATACCCAACTTTTAATAGATCATAAACATGAGTCGTGGAATAAAGATTGTAAGTTCATAAGATATGAATCATAAGGGAATAAAATCATATGATACATGATAGTATAACATTGTAATAAGACATAGATTTGTATCATACACATAAACATAGAAAATCATAGGTCAAGGATACCCACCAAGACATTCATAACATGTTAGTATTAGGATAACCACCCTTGTACCTGATTCAGGCTTGGGATAACCACCAGTGTACCCTCTTTTTTAGTGGCTACACCTTCTAGGTGAGATACACCACCATCCCTACTGTTATCCCTTTCCTTATAGTGTAATGGGTTCACTCCCCAAACCATAATGTTAGTCAAGTTCACCCCCAAGACCATAATATTGGACAAACTCCCTTACTGAACTAAGATCACTCCCCATTCCAATCATGTATGTCTCATGAGATATCAATCTTTACCTAATGCATTTGAGGTAGATATAGGCCTCACCCATCTTTGGTTATAATATAACCACCATCCTCAGTTAAAACATAACCATCATCCTTGGTTATAATGTATCCACTATAACATAATGAAAATCATACATATATGTGCCACAAGATCATAAACCATTCATCATATCATAACCTATGAAATAATAAGGTTTTATAAACATTTCATCATTTTATAACCTATGGAAAAGAAATAGTTTTCATAATCATTTCATCATTTAATAAATCATGAAAATAATCAGGTTTCATAAGAATTCCCTTATGGTATAATTCTTGGAAGAGAAATGGGTTTCAGTTACATCAGTCCATCATAAACATAAATCATTCATAGAAATAAGATGAATGGTATCCTTGGATCATATCACCAGTAATTCATATATAAAATAAAAAGATTTCAACTTAGATATAAAATAATTTTTAAATATTATTTAAAACATTTCTTGAGGAAAATATCCTTTCCTCTTTGAAAAATTCGTTTTAAAACATAAAACATTTTTGAAAACCACTTTATTAGAAAATAACATTGAAAATGCATAGAGGAAGCTTAAAAATAATTTAAAACAGTTTCTAAAACAAAAAAACATTAAAAACATTTTCCTTGAAAATGATATTAAAATATCATTTAAAAATATTTTTTAAAACCTTTTTATAAAACATAGTTTTGGAAGAAAATAGATTTCTGACCGAAGAGATAAATAAAGTTTGATTTTATTATTAAAAAATCATAATTATATTATGTACCAAAGAGTGAAAAAATGGTACCATTACATAAATATATATTGAATATACATAGTAAAATAAAATTCATGAGAGTTATTGAGAGTTATATCATGATATTTTGACATTGGAGACATAATCATAAATGATCCTGATAATTGATGAGATTGTAACATAAAATCTATACCACTTTGGTAACATTTATTCATAATACCCATGAAATAATAGCATAAAATGAAACTTAAAATATCATTAGGATGAATAAATTCATGATATTACATGTAAAGGGTTTTTATATACACCTCATCAAAGAGTATAGGTTCAAAACATAACGTACGCCTCAAAGAAGGCAAATTGAGAAAAAAAATACCATACCACTTTGGTAAAGTTTTAACCATAAATCCCATGAAAGAGAGATAATAAAATGGATATTTAAATCCAAATAATTATTATTATTATAATCATAAAAAACATTCATTTGTGATATACACACCACATAAAAAATTAGTGGTGAACATGGAAAGTGTCTCACAAAAGTAAAAAGTGGGACGAAAATACCTTACCTTAAGTCTTGAATTCCATCATACTCATTCGAATATCATGTATAAAAAATATAAGGTTATTATAGATATATTAAATAACCATATTCATATATATCATTCAATATATGATTTTATTATGACCTTTTATTACCCTTTTATTAACAATTCCATGTTAAAGTCATGTTTCGGGCAATAACTTCTTTGTTTTTCATGTATATTTTGACTCATTATTTTGGTCCTTTAAATTTGATCATGGTTCCATAATATACATAATGATAACCATGATATAAATATAATATATATTCATTGTATTTGTATTTATAATAATCTATTAAATTTAGTGATATAAAATGAAATACAATGCTCATGGAGACAGTTGGTCGTACGTATGCATGAACGATATTTCTATTTTCTTTTTTTATTGAAATAAATAAAATTAACTGATATATATTATCATTCCAGGGTCATTTTTATGTCATATATATCATATATTTTTATTAAACTCATCCTTAATACCTTCCATGTAAATCATAAAAAATCACATTTCTTTGTGAGGCAGTAGTTCGCATTACACACGAATGACGTTATCGTATTACCACAAAATAAAAAATATAAAGGTTTGTGTGCTATAATTTATCAATAATCATAATAAAATCATATATATAATATATATATCATATATAAATAATATATCCATCATTATTTTTTCCACGAGAGGTGGTAATGGAGAAAGGAGCGACATCAGTTTGTGGGGCTATAGTTCGTTGTACACACAAGCGATGATTTCATAACCCATTTGATGGAAGTGGATATGGTTGTAGGTTATGACATTAACATAACAACATATAAATATATGGAATATAATGAGGTTATTATATAATTATGGTATAATAATAATTGAATATGTTTGATAAGGAAATAAAATAAAGATGTTCATTGAAGATCATTACCTCTTCTTCAGGTATCCTCCTTAGGTTTTCACTAAAAACCTTCCTATGATAGATGTGTGCCTAATATAAGGATTATAGGATGAATTGAGGGAAATTTTGAAGTGATATGAGGAGGGTATGGACAAACCAAAATGGTTTAAAGTTCTGAATAAGTGATGGGAGTGAGTTCCTTTTTATAGTTGAGGAGTGACATTTTTTGTAAATACTAAAAATTATTCACTATTGGGAGGTCTCCCTTACCTAATGTGTCTCCAAAATTGAATAATAATGTAGTTGAGGGTTGATGTTGTCTAGAAACACCTCCAATAAAAAAACAAATTTTTATCATGTTATGTAATGAACTAGCCTGGGTCAACTGGACAAGACACCAGAACCAGCTCATCACGTAATATAGGTAAAAAATTAAAGAAGAAACTGGTCTTGAATATAAGAAAAAAAATACAATCAGTGTAAAAATAGGAAGAAAAATGATATTCCAAAAATAAATACAATCCCATACAAAATAGGTTAAACCATAAATTATGTCAAAACCCCACGTGACCAACAGTCACCTCTAGCCCAACCTGAACTGAAATTAGCAACAATAAGAGAAGCTATCATGCTACAAGATGCTCTTCCCTTTACCTGAATCCTAAAATAAAACATCTAAGAATTACCAAAGACACAAGTAGGGTATGAAAAAAATCCCAGTAGGATACCACCATAGTTTTTATACAAGGTCTAATATCAAGAATGCTACAATTCTAGCTTTTAAAACAAAATAGTTTTACAAGAATTTTCATAAATTAAATCCATTTGTAAATCATTTTCCCTTTGGTTTTCATAAAAGCCTTTAATATTATCAAACTAGAAATATGAGAGGAAGATGTGATAAAAACATGAAAACATATCCAAGAATCTAGAGGTAAATAGTAAAACATGTATCCATGAAAAAATCTTTCATGAAAATCTATGTGATACAACCTCATATAAAAACATGCGAGAAACAATCCATGATAATAAAAAATCATGCAATAAATGACTATAAATGAAAAATCACATAATATTTGGTCTCTATCCTATGGGAAACTACATACTAGACACTAAAAAACCTAAACAAGAATAATGTTGGATCCAACCAATATTGAGTCTCACCAGTTGATATCACAAAAGGTTACCTCCTAGTGGTGTCATGCACACACTAAGGATACATGTGTCTCATTGCCAAATCACCCAAGGTTACCAATGTGAAATTGTCCAAATTCATTTCAAAACCATGTTCGTAATTTTATAAAACATTTTCAAATCCAAGAGGATCTATTTCAGAGATCGAAAACCCATTTCTAAATCTGGAAAACCCATTTTGAATGAAAAACCCCTTTTAAAAAAATATTTTTCTTTCCAAGAAATCCTTTAAGACCACATATCACTTCTAATTAATAAAAAACCCAAATGAAATTATTGAGAACAAAATACAATTCATAAAATTAATTTATAGTATAGAAATGTCTACCTCAACACGGTAGAAACCTAACTAACCTCATTATTAGTGACCGGAAACCAAGAGAATAGCCTTTGAAAGACAAGGCATGCCACGGAACTGGAAAGGATCAATATAAAATACTATCCAATCACAAATCTAAACAACCACAACTAAAACCACAACTATAACCAAAGCCAAAGAAAAACTAGAAGTATTACATACCTAAAAATAATCAACCCAACTGCAATGGTGGTCAATCATTGAACAAAGTGATTCATAAGGGAGGGAATCACCCAAAATCACCCATAAGAGCTTCTAGGTCAAGAGGGAGAAGAGCTGCCAAAGGATGAAATGATAATTTAGCTGAGCGGAACCCTAAAATCCTAACTCAGGGCTATTACATGGCGTGTAATCCCATTACACATTGTGTAATCCATGAATTTCATGACCCGTCCCCCGAGTCCCATGTTGTGACTACCCCAAGCCCACCTCACATAGTCTAGGGGCTAGTGACTAGCTCCGAGTAGGCATATCTCACAAGTGGGAGGCATTTTCCCAAGTACCTATACACATGAACCCATCTCAAAGAAAATTAAAAATAGAAAATACTAAGTAAACGTGGATTCAACCACTATGAAATCCCACTCAGATTAAGGTACAAAACTGAAAGAAAAAGGGGCCAAAATACAAGCCCAACTGAAATGGAAAAGTACAAGCTCTTGTATCTCATCTACAGAAAACCCTACTTGAAGGGAAGGTACAGTAAGCTATCTGAATATCACTAAAGCATTCAAAATCCATTTGGTCACCTTGAAACACCCCCTGTATCTAGCCTACCAAAGACTCTGTCAAAACTGCTGATCATCTGTACAAGACACGACAAGTGCAGGCAAAGCCCGTGTAGGGGTGAGTAAAACATTACTCATTAGGGAACCCAAATCACAAAGTAATTATGCAAGTATACCATAAAGAATCACACAAATTATACTACAAAGAATATCACCAATAAATTCACCAATAAATTCACCAATTAAACTACCAAATAAGTACATGAAGTGTAGCCTCTAAGAAGTATAATCAAGATATTCAATAGAGTCATCTCACACCAAGTATAAGTCTATGGTACATAAAAAATATTGTCATAAGAATCCAAAATACCCTCAAGTAGTAACACGCAGAGCGTTGGTAACACAAAGAGTATAGGTAACACACAGATTGTCAGTAACACACTGAGTGTAGGAAAAAAACAGAGTGTAGATACCACACTGAGTGTTTTTAACACACGAAGTATAGGTAACACACGGAGTGTCATCAAAGACTAGAGGACCTGCACCCCAGTGAGATAGGGGAGTACCAACTCAGTATTAAAATACACAAAGTCTAGATAAAACACATAGTATAGGTAAGAAACGTAGTCTAGGTAATCACATAGCTTCTAGGTCACAGTCAGCCATAGGATTCCATCCTTAGCACGCTTATTCCAGGAGCAGCTAATCCTCGAGCCAAAATTATGTATACCAAATTCCATAGAAACTCACTTAGAGTATCTCAAAAGTACCGCCTCATCATGAGGGTCCCAACACCACAAACTGTTCTTCAAACGGACACACGGTTTGAGAGTTATGGGAATTTAAGTAAAAAGGGGCTGATTGGGTCCGGGTACGGTCTGACCCGGCTAGACTGACCCGGCTCGGTCTACTGCTAGCCCAGCCTACTGGCTTCATCCCGGCCTGCTTGAACAGGCCAATTTGTCCCACCCAAACGCGACAGGTGTCGCGCCCTCACCTGGTTAATGCGGTCGACTTCCACATTCATCGTGGTTAGCTACTGAGTGAACCGCCCCGCGACGGTTGTCACGGGGTCTCGTTGTGGTCCAACTGGACTACGTCTCCTTGCTGTGTGATGCAGCTTCATGTCGCATCCAGAAAGAACCATCGCCGACCATCAAGCTGGTGTCCCTATTTGCCGCCCACGGCTATGGGGTCCTCCACTACCGACCATAGAGCTGACAGCCTCCTGTTGCTGAGCGGTCGCGCATCGTGCGCCCCTGTCGGCACTACCGCATGCCTCCATCTTCCCTCCTTATGCAGGTCATCGTTCGCACTTCGGTGCTCTGTTTTTTTGAAACGTAAGCACGCCTGCGACCCTCGAGTCACATTCTTCATCATCATAGACTCAAACTCATCTTTTCATTGCTATGATGGTCTGATCACATTCAGAATCGCCTGGAAAATCCTAACACGATCACAGGGGTCCGTCAGTGGGGAGAGAAAGATCACAAGAACACCCTTAGAACAGACCTTGTCCTTGTTCCTGTCAGCCATGGTCTATTCATGTCAGTGGGAAAAATAAATAGTAACAAGATAATATTTAATAAGATTTATCCCCTTTAACCCCATATTTTTATCCATCCCACAAGAATGATCGAACCACGGATCAACCTATTCATGGGTTGGTCCACGTTCATCATTGGAAACAAGAATGGGAAAAGAAATCACAAATAAAAAATGAACCCCCTACCTAGATTTTGGATCATTCGAAGAAAAGGATTCTTCCTTGATAGTGATCTATCCACGAGCGATCTCAATCCATCATTTTTTGTTGTTCCCCAATTGGAGGGTTTCTCCTCCTTACCTTAGGAAAACTACAGGGTTATGATGATAACCCTGAATTTTCTCACAAGGCTCAATTAAAAAAACAATTTTTTTGTTACCACATTACGTAAATTAAAATATTTTTATTAAATATTTTAAAGATATTCATGTCCAGAAATTAACTTTCACCCTCGAACTGCGTTGGTCGAGCTTAGGATCTGCCTAAGGAATACGCCCTATTACGGACTCAACGGTGGTCTTATATTTACAATACGAGTTACTTTTTATGAGTTATTATGATTTTAGAAATAAAATAATTTTATTTAATTATTTTATTTACGGTTACGTCCTTTTTAGGTTTTCTCACTAGAGACCCACACCAACTAAAGTTAAGTCACGCCTAGGTTAAACCTATCATCCTGAACACAACGGTGACCTTAGATTTCCGATCCCGGTACCCATTTAGAAGTTACTAAAACTACACATGCGTTATATTTTTAATAAACTTAAAAATAGTTTGAACATTTATTCTGGGCACCCTGGGCCTTAGAATCACATGTCGTCTCAATGCCTGGTCTCGAAATAATCCCATATAATTTTCCAAAAAATTACATGGAAAATCTGGGACATTACATTCTCCTCACCTTAGTGATTTACATCCCCAAAACCTAAAACAAGGGATAAACAAATAAATGGGGATACTGAGCACGAATCTGAGACTCCCACTCCCAATTAATCTTCTGGATATTCATGTGCTACCACCGAACACACGCTAGAGGAATCGATCATCTGTGAAGGATCCTCTCATGTCGTTCCTCGATCTCTATCAGGTTCTTCAAGAAATTTTCCCCATCATCAACATACAGCTCTCCGTAGTCAACAATGTGTGGAGGGTCGTGTACATATTTCTGCAACTAGGATACGTGAAAGACTTCAAGCACCCTCTCTAACTGCGGAGGTAGAGACAAAAAGTACGCCACCTCACCCACTCTACATAGTATCAAAAAATGTCCAACGAACCTCAAAGATAACTTATCAACCCAACCAAATCATTATATCCCATGTCGAGGAGAGAACTGATGGAACACATAGTCTCCCTCCTCGAACTCCAAGGGTCTTCTTCACCTATCAGCATAGGACTTATGACAACTCTGTGAAATATTTATCCACTTCTAGATGACCTACACCTTCTCTATAGTGGCCTATACCAACTCGAGGCCCATGAGTGTTGACTCTCTAGGGTCATTCTTGCAAAGTGGAAAACTGCAATGTTACTCGTACAAGGCCTCGAATGGTGCCATACTGATGGTGGAGTGGAAGTTTTTGTTGTACTTGAAATCCACTAAGGGTAGGTGATCCTCCCAACTGCAGCTAAAATCGAGGATGCAAGCATGTAGCATTTCCTCTAGGACCTGAATGGTCTACTCCTTCTGGCTGTCTTTTTGCAAGTGGAAAGTTGTGCTCAAGCGCAGCTGAGTCCTAAACACCTCCTAAAATCCCTTCCACAATTTGGATGTAAAGTATGTATCTTGATCTGATACTACCATCGATGGGACCCCATGGATTCAAACTATCTCATGTATGTAGAGGCATCCCAAGCTCTCTACTGAACCCTGTTCCTAAATCTCTAGGAAGTTTTCTGACTTGGTGAGTCAGTCAACGATCACCCAGATGGTATCGTTCCCTTTGGACATACGTGGTAGACCCATCACGAATTACATCAATATTTAATCCCACTTCTACTCTGACACCTCGAGAGGTTGAGTAGAACCCGCTGAAACCTGGTTCTCAGCCTTTACTTGCTGACAAGTGAGGCATCTAGAGACAAAATCTACCACTGCCTTCTTTATCCCTGGCCACAAAAACTAACATCGGAGGTCTCGATACATCTTTTCCACACCTGGATGTACTTCCAAAGGGGATGTATGGAACTTATTCAACACTTCCTCCCGTAACATTGCTGGTACAACTATGCATCCTCTAAAAAGGATGACATGCTCCCCACCTTTAGAATATTCATCAGGGTCATGCCATGTGGACATCTGAGCACGTTTAGTCTCACAGATAATATCTCTGATTTGTGATTCCCTCATGTGTTGTACGATTGTAAAGGTAACCACCATCGACTGGAGATAAGCTGCTTCATCTTCGTCCACAAAGGATACCTAAAGTGAGGACAACTACTTCGAGGCCTTATTTAGTAGATGTGAACTTGATCTCTGGATGAGAGCATCTTCCACCATGTTCTCCTTCCTAGGAGTGTAGACTATCTCAAATCCATAGTCCTGGAGGAACTCTAGCCAAACCCATTGTCTCAGGTTCAGATCCTTTTGAGAAAAGATATACTTGATACTTTTGTGGTCTGAGTGGACAATAAATTACTCACCCATAAGGTAGTGTCGCCACATCTTCAATGTGAAGAATACCACTGCCAACTCCAAATTGTGGGTCACGTAGTTCTACTCATGTGGTATCAACAGTTGTGAACCGTAGGAAATCACCTCTTTCCCCTACATCAAGACACAACTAAGCCCAGTACCTCATGCTTTGCAGAACACCACATGCTCAAAACCCTCCTCTGGAATCTCAGGATATGAGCACTCGTCAAACTCTTCCTCAACTGTTGAAATCTCTCCTAACACTTCTTTATCCATATGAAAGGTTTCCCTTTTCATGTCAATAATTTCATGGATGATTCCACTCTGAAAAAGTTAGGCATGAACCTCTGATAGTACCCATCCAACCCAACAAAACTCTGCACCTTGGTAACGTTCTTGGGTGGCTCCCAAGAAAGCACCACCTCTATCTTAGTGGGATCTACTACAACTCCAGCCTCCAAAATGATATGTCCTAGAAAGTGGACCTCTTGTATCCATAACTAACACTTTTAGAGATTCTAGTAAAGCTAGTGCTCTCGGAGTAAGTCTAGTACCATCCTTAAGTGTATCGTGTGCTCCTCCTCAAACGTCAAGTACACCAGGATGTCATCTATAAAGACCACTAAAAACCTATCTAGGTAGGGATGGAAGATCCTGTTCATGAGTCCCATGAACACTTTCGGGACATTCATCACACCAAATGGCATCACTAAGTACTCGTAGTGGCCGTAGTGACATCTGAAATTCATCTTCGGTATGTCATCATCCTGCACCCGAAGCTGATGATAGCCTGATCTGGGTCTATTATTGAGAACCATCTCACTCACTTCATCTGATCGAAGAGGTCATCAATCCTTGGTAGTGGATACTTATTCTTCACGGTCACCTGATTCAAGTGTCAAAAGTCCACACATAACCTCAATCTCATGTCTGCCTTCTTGGAAAACAATATTGGGGTTTCCCATGGGGAAACAATGGTCTCACAAAGCTCTTTCTCTACAAGTCCTCCAACTGTACCCTCGATTCACGAGGCTCGGCAGGATCCATCTGATATTCTGGAGTAGATATCGGTGTCATCCCAAGGAATAGGTCAATGTAGAAATCTACCTCCCTACGAGGATGTAGTCCTAGAACATATTTCAGAAATATTTCCTTGTACTTGTCCACCACTGCAGGAATCTTAGGACTCATCTCATCCACTACACTGAGGGTCATGCTAGTCAACTGATGTGTGATCGTTTGCACCCTCCTACGTGTGAGTCTATCCTACACTTCTTGTGTCTCTATTTTTCCGATAAAGGAAAACTTGATATCATCTCTACGAACACACCGCACTGTATACCTAAAATAGTTGACCTGAGTATGAACTATAGGTAACCAGTCCATACCTAGAATGAAATTTTAAGGCCTTGATGCTACCACCAAGATATCTCAACCCAAACTCTCTCCCCCAAGAGTAAGATCACACTATCGGCACCAGTGTGGGATCGTCAAATCTCCTCCCGTAGGAGTCTCTAAGCATAGGGATCAAGTCAATGGTTCCATTGGAATCTCTGCGTCTCGAACAAGGGTCAGGGTGAGAAAATAGTGAATGGAAACCGTGTCTTTAAAAACTACAAATAAGGTATAAAATACATGGATCGTACCTCTAATCATACCAGGAGACTCGAGATCGTAAGCCTTCATAGCCTAGAGTTGGGATCATCCCTATCCACCAGCTCCCTGGGCTCGGAGTGGACCACCTGGGGGTGGTGGTGGTGGTAGTGCCTCAAACCTCCATCCACCTCCTTCTCCTCATCCCACTTTTATTCCATGTCTACCGCATGGCGGACTACCCTTTTCCTACCTCTACTGCTGCCTTGACGGTCCCTCAATTATCTCTTGGTCAGTCGTACGGCTGGTCAGACGATCTCTAGCCATATGTCCCCAACTACCGCATGAGTAGCACAACATGTCCTTCAGCTGACTCGTTCTGCCCTGGGAGACTCGCACTGCTGAACCCATGTCATGGGGTCTTCCCCTGGACTATTTGACCTACTTGGGTCCCTATGTCATCTATCGGCTACCTGCTGTTGAAGACTTCACTACCTGTCACCCGGTGGTAGTTCCTACTATCCATTCTTACTCCACCAAAAATCTCTCTACCAGTAGAGCTCTCTCAAGTACCTCAACATTCATAGGGATACTAAGGGATATCATCAACGCCCTGATTTTCTAATGTAGCCCATGCTCAAAGGTATGAGCCCTAAATAATGGGTCCAGTTCCATGTTTATATAGTAGCGATAAAGGTATGTGAATCTTTTCAAGTACTCTACAACTAACTGGCTTCCCTGTTATAGGTGTAGATGCTCCTATATATGCACAGAGCGTAATGTTGCTGGAAAGAACTCCTCCATGAAGAGGCGCTTGAAGTCTGTCCAGGATAGCATCACCTCCTCATGCATCTGAGTCATTAGGATCCACAATATCCCCATTGATCCCTAAAGAAGGCTCACGGCTAGGACTTCCATCTGGTCGAGAGGCATCCTCACTAAGCGGAAGACTTTCATAACTGCATCCAGCCAATCCTCATCTATCTGAGGATTTGTCTCACCTCATAACCTCAGAGGTCGCTGCCACTGGAACTCATGCAATGCATTATACCTGTGTACATCCTCTATTGGTAACGCTGGTAGGAACTGCTGCTCTCCAGGTGGTGGTATCACAGGTACACCACCTGTAGTTTCTATCTCTGGCAACGGTCCCTACACCAATTCCTCATCGCTCAGCGGACCATCCTCATGGTCATGCCCTGGAATCCTGGTTGGTTGTATGTGTGGAAGCATCCTAAAACAGAACAATATGTACCACGGTCAATAGAGTATATCTATAGATCTGGCTTTGACTCAATAAGGACATGAGAACACACTCAATTCCTATATGATGCATGAACTGTTAATTTCTCATGAAACTAGCATTTTCATGTACCGGGTCAGAAAGCAGAATCCATGGTCCTAGTGTATGGATACGTTGGTCGCTGCACCAACACTGGGTTCCCTGGACTGAAATATAGACTCAAAACACTTAACACTATTACCCCAAAATAAGAGTAAAACTGACATCCCTCTAATATGAATCTGTCACGACTCGTCCCCCAAGGCTCGTGTCGTGACTACCCCAAGCCCTCCTCCCATAGGCCAAGGGCTGGCGACTAGCACCGAGTAGAAATATCTCACAAGTGGGAGGCATTTTCCCTAGTACTTGTACACACGCACCCATCTCCAAGAAAAAGATAAAACTGAAAACACTAAGTAAACATGGATGAAACCACTAAGAAAATCCAATCAAAGTAAGTTACAAAACTCAAAGAAAAAGGGGCCAGAATACAAGCTCAACTAAAATGGAAAAGTATAAGCACCTAGATCTCATCTGTAGAAAACCCTACCTGAAGGGTGGGTAAAATACGCTATCTAAACGTCTGAAAGGTGCTTTAGTGGGTGCTTTAAAATGATGTTCAGTTTCAGGTTACTTAGGTGCATCATAGTGGCTAACCAAGGTCCTCTCTCAAAGGAGGAAGTAAATTAAAACAACTTCTTAAAGGTATTCTAAAAATAAAATAAAAGAGAATAAAAACACTACTTGAAATGATGGGGTTTTTTTATCATTTATAAAACTAGAAGAATTTTTTTGGAAGAATATTTCATTTTTTTGTTTTTAATTTTGAAATGAAATTCGACGCAACAAGATATTTTTTTAGAAAATATTTTAAAAGGTGTAATTGATCTAAATCTACCTATTCACTTAATTACTTATCATTATCATTTAAATCAATATCCACTTAATTATGATTCATTAATTTGTTAACCCCCAAACCCTACAAGAATTAACTTAACCACCAAGATGAAATTAATTAAACTCTAGGCTAGCTTTGAAACATGCAATCGCGGCACCCTGCTTTAATTAATGTTCTAAATTTAGCTTATGGACAGTGGTAAATTAAGGCACATTTTATTTTTGGAAAATTAGGATAAATTGAGCTTAGGTGTTATATTTTAACTCTACAAATTTATCCCGTGTGGTCTTGTATTACTGATTAAGATCGCACTCTCGCAATTTACACAAACCTCAACCTCATGTGTTTTTGTGTTAATTTTTCAACAGCTTGATTAGTTTCTTATAATTTAAAAAATAAATTCCTGGATCATATTAAGTTAATTAAATTAGCTCAATGATTAAAAATAATTAAATGAAGAGGGTAAGAGATAGATCGATCACTAAGAGAACTACTCTTCCATGGGCGGTGTGGTCATCGTAGAAGCAGATTGTATTTGCAACAGTTTATAATGTGTATAACCCAATAAAGCTTCTACTAAAGAATTCCAGCCCAAATAGGAATATAAAAGAAGAAGAAAATTAAGAAAAAAAGAAATGGAAGATAAAATAAGAAGTTTATTGAAAGAACAAAAACATTACAACAAAGAAGAGGAAGAGAAGAGCATTTTGGAGGAGATCCTAGCTTGAAATATTCCCTCCTAAAATGGCTTATTTAAATGTCAAAGAACCACTTCACCTCTGCTCCCAATCCTCTAAGGCACTTACAACCCCCTTCAAATGAGAAAAATACCAATTTATAGAGTGGAGGGGAGGCTAGGTTATAAGTGATTTCAAGTGTGAATGAGGAAATTTGTCCAAATATTTTAATCCAACTTGCACTGCCCATTTGACCTTTAAAACGCGTGAACCAACTCTCCATCTAAACAGATTATTTGTGAGAAATGTTTTTTCCCGAGATCCTCTCCAAATTTGAGCCCAATCCAAGCATGGATGTAGGATTTATGGCCCAAATACAGAACTCATGTCCAATCTGGCGAGTCCAGCCTAACTTTGACTTCATGGCCCATTTGCACCAACCAAATGCATGATTTAGCTCCAATGCCTTAAATTAAAGTTTTATCCAATTAAGTCGGGAACATATTCAAAAAAAATTAAGTTCAAATAATTTATATCAAAATATTTATGTCTGAAATTCTACAGTGGATTTTAAAGGGTAAAACTAGAATTTTCATCAAATTTTCAAATGAATGATTTAATCCCAAATATTCCATAAATGAACATAGTTAACACAATTTGAGGTAATTATATCACTTATTATCAATAAAATATTCAATAAAATTATGTTTTATCAACTCCCTCATACTTACCCTTTTTCACTCCCGGGCAAAACCTCATATCATGTACCCGAAAAATTGTGACAAGTAAACATCAATATCAAATCAAAACAAATTTTAAAACACATATCCTTGAGATCCAAAAATTTCACACCAAGAAAAAAAAGATAGAATACCTCATAAAAACATTATTTCAAGTTATCTATTTATATCATTCAATATATTTCCACTTCATTTATCCTCTCATGCACACAAAACACTTACCTCACTCGAATTTTCTCTTATCACACAAATGTAAATTTTCCAGCAATGTCTTTCTCATCCAAACTCATAAAAGGGTCACCATATGCTTGATAAATTCCTACATCACCACCCGATGTGAGTCGAGGATATATTTTTATCATGAGGACTTTTCATTGTCCTGTGGCTTTCGGTTGGTAGGATTTAGATGTAAAAAGCTTTGAGGCTGAATGAAGAGGGCTTGACTCTTTTTGAAGCAAAATTGTATTATTCTAATTTTCAATTAAATATGGTTTCCTCCTCAATCCCCATAGCATTGATTCATTCTCACCATTATGAAAAATAAAGGAATGTGCACACCATTCAACATTTCAGCAGTAAAAATGTCAATCTTCTCAAACGTGATTTTCTTGAAAGCTCCAGATAGGCACAACTTTCTCTCTCTATTCGAATCTCCAGAAAGGCATAGCTTCACTTATCATGAAAGCTCTATAAAAGTCACAGATTTCAATATAATTATTTTCTTTAGCATTAAACACATATCTTCATAATTTAATTTTCCACCCAATGTATCACAAAATGTGGTAGCACAACACAATCCAACTTCCCCCACACTTAAGTTCAACTAGATTATGAAATTTCACTTCAAGATTTGGTTAGATAGGGAAAATTAGCTTGTAATATGGAAAACCTAATAGGTTGTTCAGGGCTTCTAAGGGATACGAGGATTAAATGTTCAAGGTAGGCCATTATAAAAAAGTATTCTTTGAAATAGGGGATTTAATACCAAAAATATTTCTCAATCATTTAAACATAAGTACCTCAAACCCTCAAGTTTTGATAGGAACAAATAAAATTCTAGTTAAATCAATCATGGTTTGGTTCTCTCAAGAAATGAGATAAATATAAAGAATATCAAAAGAATGGTTCAGAAGCCTCCTAGGAAAGTGATTTTAAATATAAAGACAGTGAGATGTGGCATGAGATTCAAAATTCAAAGTACTTTTCATGAAATTACTAAATATTTGAACTTGAAACAAAGTTATTTTCAGCATTCATTTAAACTCAGTTTCATGGGATAAATTGTTTCAATTATTTACATGAATTTCAAAATGGTGATGAGAATAATTTCAACTCAAAAGTTTCAAAAACACACAAAAAATAGAAAAATAAACACACAAAATTTTAAAAACACGCAATTTTTTTTGAAAATCATTGAAAAATAGGAAAATAATTGAAATTACTAAACTAAAAGGTTCCCTCCCCCACACTTAAAATATTTAATTCTCCTCAATGTGAACCCATGAGATGATATATGCACATGAAATGTATAATTTTAAATAGGACAAAGAATAAAAAAGTGAAAGGGTTAGGAACAGCCTGATATGCTCAAGTGATGATGGGGTCATGCAGTGTGATGAAATCCACTGCATTAATAGGAAGTCCCTAAATGTATTTCTTCAAATGTTTACCATTGACTATAAATCTCCTTCTTGTGTCCTCTTGTGTGATCTCCACTGCACCATAAAAAACATTAGTCACAACATAAGGACCTAACCACCTGGAATGCAACATACCTGGCATTAGCATCAGTTGTGAACTATAGAGCAAGATTTTCTCTCCAACTGGAAATTATCTTTTCTGGATCATTTTTTCATGAGTTTCTTTTATATTTCCTTATAGAGCCTTGATTTGTCATATGAAGACAATCAAATCTCCTTAAGCTCTTGAATTTACATCTCCTTTTGGATTCCAGCTTGTGCCAAATCCATGTTGCATTTATTTATAGCCCAATAAGCCTGATTCTCAACTTCCACAGGGAGATGATACACTTTCCCAAAAATAATCTGAAATGGGGACATACCGATGGGAGTTTTGTATGTTTTCCTATATGCCCATAGCGCATCATCTAAGCATTTGCTTCAATCTTTCCTATTCAGCTGCACGGTTTTCTCCAAAATTTGTTTCAATTCCCTATTTGAAACCTCAGCCTGGACATTTGTTTGAGGGTGGTATGGTGTTGATGTTTTTTGTGTCACCCCATAATTCTGAAGTAAGGAATCCAAATTAGGATTGAAAAAGTGTGTCCCTTGGTCATTGATGATGGCCTTTGGTACTCCAAACCTTCAAAAAGTTTGTTCTTTGACAAAGTCCACAACAACATGAGAATCATCATTCCTGGTGGCCTTAGCCTCCACCCATTTACTCACATAATCAACAATAACCAAAATATATAAAAACCCAAAGGAACTAGAAAAAGTACTCATAAAATCAATTCCCCATACATCAAAAATCTCACAGAATTGTATGGGTTGTTGAAGCATCTCGTGTATCCTAGAAATGTTCCCAATGTGTTGGCAACGAGAGCTTGACTTACAAAACACATGTGCATCATGGAATAATCTTGGACAATATAATATAGAGTCTAAGACTTTCCTAGCTATTTTTTGGGGTCAAAATTGTCCACCACAAGCAAGTGTATGATATAATTACAAAACAGACTCAATCTCATGATCAGAAACACACCTCCAAATAACTTGGTCACTACACATGCACCATAGGTATGGATCATCCCAAACATAAAATCTTGACTCACTCTTTAATTTTTGGACTTGATGTTTCTTTAAATTTGTAGGGATTTCAAAGGAAATAAGGTATTTAACTAAATATGCATACCAAGGATGCGTACCTAAGATAGAATAAATATGCTCATCGGGGAAAGTGTCTCGAATTGGTACCTGGTCCAAGGTGTCATCATCTAGTGTGTGAGTAAGCCTACTCATGTGGTCTACCACCAAGTTTTCTGACACCTTCTTTTCCTTTATCTCAATATTAAATTCTTGAAGAAAGAGCATCCATCGGATTAGCCTGGGCTTTGCATCTGGCTTCTTCAAGAGGTACCATAGAGCTGCATGGTCAGAAAAAAACTACTTTAGAGCCCAATAAATATAATCGGAATTTATCTAACGTGAATATGACAGAAAGAAACTCCTTTCTTATGGTTGTGTAGTTTGATTGGGCTGAATCCAGTGTCCTCGATGCATAAGTAATCACATGTGAACATCCTCTTCCCTCAGAGATAAGACAACTCTAACTGCGAAGTTGGAGGCGTCACGCATAATCTCAAAAGGAAGCTCCCATCGTGGGGGATGTATGATTGGTGGAGTGGTCAGAAACTTCTTTAGCTCATCAAAGGAAGTCCTTTAATAATCATCAAACACAAAATCAGAATCCTTTTGAAGTAATTGTGACATAGGAAGAGCAATCTTACTAAAATCTTTGATGAAGCACCAATAAAATCCTGCATGCCCTAGGAAAGATCTAACATCATGCACACATGAATGATATGGTAAGGATGAAATGATATCTACCATAGATCTATCAACCTCAATCCCATGTTTTGACACTACATGCCCTAAGACAATTCCATGATCTACCATGAAATGACATTTTTCAATGTTTAGGACCAGATTCTTCTCAATACAACAATTCAATAACTTTCCCAAACTACTTAGACATTCATCAAATGAGGATCCATAAACTGTAAAATCATCCATAAATACCTCTATGAAGGTCTCAATAAAATCAAAAAAAATACTTACCATGCATCTCTGGAAGGTACTTAGGGCATTGAAAAGTCCAAATGTCATCCTTTGATGGGTAAATGTATTGAATGGACAGGTGAATGTTGTCTTGTCCTGATACTCCGGAGCAATAGGACCCTGAAAATATCCAAAAAATGCATCCAAGAAACAATAATGTGTCTTCACAACTAGTCTCTCAAGCATTTGAAAAATAAATGGGATGGGAAAATGGTCCTTATAGGTGGAGTGATTTAGTTTCCTATAATCAATACACACACTCCAACTATTTTGTACCCTCATTAGAACTAACTCATCTTTCTCATTTTTATAAACTGTAACACCACTTTTCTTAGGAACAATATGAATAGGACTTACCCATTGAGAATCTGAAATGGGAAAGATTATACCTGCCTCAAGCAATTTTTCAACTTCTTTTTTAACAACTTCCAAAAGAGTTGGATTCAGTCTCCATTGTGGCTGCCTAACCGGTTTATCCCCATCCTCCAAAAGAATCCTATGCATGAAAATAGATGGGATAATACCTGATATGTCATCCAAGGTCCACCCAATTTCCCTAATGTTATCCCTCAAAAGATTCAAAAGTTTTTCTTCATGTTCAAAAGGGAGATTGTTAGCAATGATAACAGGTAATTTCTCACCACTCAACAAGTATGAGTATTTGATATTTGGTGGCAATGGATTGAGTTCCAATGTAGGGGGTGGTGTATGGATGGAGACATTGAAGAAACTGAAATATGTTCACAAAGAGCATCAGTATTAGAATAGAAATCATCACAATCAGAGAATAAAACATCAAATCCATCAGCATACTCAACAACCATGTCATAATCAGGGCTCACTTGATCAAAATCAGAATATGAATCCATTTCAAAATAAAATGTAAGGGAGTCTTTTGCATTATAAACAGGTGTGGAAGTACTCTTAGACATCAAACTAAAACTAATTCTCATAATATCCCTAAGTATAAGACAATCAAAATCCATGGGGCTTTTATGTGGTGGTTCAAAATGGGAGATAACAAAAGCATAATGGTCTTCTGAGGGGTACTTCATGGATTCCATGACATTAAATATCACAACTTCATCTCCAAACTCCATGGAAAGTGTACCCTCGTTGATATTTATGATAGTTTTTACAGTTTTGAGGAAGGGTCTACCTAAGAAGATAATTGGAGCATGAGAAATTACCTGGTCATCCTCCATGTTAACCAGGTGGAAATCTGTTGGAAAGATAATGCCTCTTACCTAGACAAGTACATCCTCAAGGACTCCTGCTGGATATGTTGTAGCTCTATTTGCCAACTGCACCACTACTATCATCGGATTCAACTCACCAACCTGTAAAGAAGAGAATATAGAGTGAGGCATCACATTTATGGAAGCTCCCAAATCACAAAGAGAATCAGAAAAGTGCAACTCCCCTATGGTGCATGGGATGGTGAATGTCTCTGGATCCTTGCACTTTTTTAGCATTGCTTGAGTTGGTGTAATGAGTTTTGACATGTTTCTTCCAATATTGATCATCTCATTCCCCTTGAGTTCTCTTCTATTAGTACAAAGTTCTTTTCGGAATTTGGCATACCTTGGGATTTTCTTAATGGCCTCAATAAGGGGAATGTTTATCTCCACACGCTTGAATGTGTCCAAAATCTCCTTTTGAATCACCTCCTCAGCCATATTCTTGGTTTGAACAACCCTATTTGGAAATGGAAGGGGTTTAAGAGTAACATCATCAATCTTTTTCTTACCTTTATCTTTCTCCTTTGGTTTCTCTTCAGTTGTTCTTGAATGGAGCTTCTCTAGAGTTGAGGTGAATCTCGATGGAATAGTGGGTGCATAAGTATCATTCATTTGCTTCCCACTTCTCAATGTGATGGCACTGACATTTCCCTTTGGATTTAGAGTAGGTTGGGAAGGTAGATTTCTGGAATTCTTACTTATAAGTTCATTGAGGGCAGTGGCAATCTCACTCATTTGAGTCTTCAACTCCCTCAACTCTGAACCTTGACTCTTCAGATCATTCTGTTGATTAAGAACAATCTGTTTCAAAAGATCATCAGTATTAGAATCTACCTTTGATTGAGAAGCCCCTTGTTGTTGGATTGATTATTCTTTTGCTTCAAATTGCCTTTGGGGTTGTTGGAAACCCTGTTGGTAAGGTGGAGTCTGCTAGAAGTTTTGTTGAAAAGGGGGCCTTTGTTGAAGTCTAGATTCATACCTCATGTCTGATTGATCCTTCCACCCTTGGTTGTATGCTGGTAAAAAGGAATCAAACTTCTTTTGGGGATGTGGTTGTTGCTTCTACTAATATGGTCTCCCGAGAAACAATGCTTCACAATATTCTGTTTCTTGTAGTTAGGGGCAATAGTCAGTTAGGTGGCTTATCTCAGTGAAAATTCCACAAGGCCTTGAAGGAGGGGGTTGGGATGTCTTTTGTGCCAATGCAATCTACCTCACCATAGTGGTCAATTCTTCTAACTTAGTATCAATAAAATTATTTTCAACAGAGGAATAACTTACCTGATGTACTCCCCTGACATGTGGTGTACCTCGATCGCCAAATTGTTGGGAATTTTGTTCCATCTTATCGATCAACGCACGTACAGCTACTGGTGTCTTGTATACCAATACCCTCCAACTGCAGCATCCACCATGCTTCTCTCCATAGGTTTGATTCCTTCATAGAAGTAATGGATGAGGATTTTCTCATTGATTTGGTGATGTGGGCAGCTTACACACAACTTCTTGAATCTCTCCCAATACTCATACATTGACTCCCCTTATGCTTGCTTGATCCTAGAGATCTCTTTTCTAATATAAGTGGTCCTTGATGCTGGAAAAAATATCTTCAAGAAAAGACATTTCAAATCATTCCAACATGTGACATCTTCAGGTTGTATATATTACATCCAATCTTTTGCATCTCCATCAAGTGAAAATGGGAATGCCCTTTGTTTGATTTGATCTTCAAATACATTTCTTGGTTTAAGGGTTGAGAAAACCACATTGAATTCTTTTAAATGTTTGTTTGGACCCTCACCAGATAATCCATGAAACTTTGAAGAAGGTGAATTAACCCATATTTCAATTCAAAGTCTGATTCGAGATTTTGGTATGCAATACAATTTGGTTGATAGTTAATACCAGGTGCATCCAATTCTCGAATGGTTCTACTAAGTTCATTTTTATTGTCTTCAGCCATTGGTTCTTGTTTTAGGTTTGAAATAGAATTGTTTCCAATTTCAATGTTCTTGGAGTGGAGTAATTCTTCTACTAGTTGAATGTTGAAACTTCTCGTAGACTGAGAATGTCTGATTCGATCCCTAAGGTTGTGTTCAATCTTAGGGTCAAGATCTAATAGATCTTCGGGATTAGTTCATATCATAAATCAAATAAAATGAAAATAAGGAAAGTGGACCATATTAAAATAAAAATGAGAAGTTTGATTTGATGGTCCAAAAATAAGAAGAAAATAATAGAAGAAGGAGAAGAAAGAAAGAAAGAAAAACATATTGGGTAAAGAAGAAATAAAGAAGAGGAGAAGAGAATAAAATGTAAAATAAAATAAATACCTCTAATTGGTTGAAATAATTACTTTCCTCCCCAGAAACGGTTCCAATTTGAAAGTTTTTGTCGTGGGCACTTTCAAATGATATGTGATTGTTGGTTACTTAGGTGGAGCAGAGTGGCTGACCAAGGTCGTCTCTCAAAGGAGGAAGTAAATTAAAAAAACTTCTTAAATGTATTCTAAAAATAAAATAAAAGAGAATAAAAACACTCCTTGAAAGGATGGGGGTTTTTTATTGTTTATAAAACTAGAATAAGTGTATTGGAAGAAGATTTCATTTTTTTATTTTTAATTTTGAAATGAAATTCGATGCAACAAGAAGATGTTTTTTTAGAAAATATTTTAAAAGGAATAATAGATCTAACTCTACCTCTTAAATTAATTATTTATCATTATCATTTAAATCAATATCCCGCTATTGGAAAAATGGCCTATGAATTTTATCTGTTATGTATATATCTATCTTCTTATATATATTAATATAATCCATGTCAAGTTTTTAAATTCAAAAAACACCAATACGGGGTTTCGAACCTGCACCTCCTACTACGCAGTGTGCCCGCACAGAACACCGGACCAACCGAGCTGTTAACTTTTTTTGTTATAGGTACATATATCGGCATATATATATTGATATAATGGGGTATTTAAATACAAAAAGCGCGGCCATGGGAATTCGAACTCTCGTCTCACAGTAAACCTAAAATCCACTTCTGAGGTACCAACCGAGCTGACAATGTTACTTGTTATATATATATTCATCTGCCTATATATATTAAAACGGTCGGTGAAAAAATTTCTTCCCACCAAATATTTTTTCGTGTCCCGCCTATTGTTTTTTCCCCGCCATAACACGGGAAAGATATACCCACAGTTCTGGAGAACCGTGGGTATAGGTCTTCCAAAAAAAATGCAATGCCTATGGTTTTGAAGAACCGTCGGTATAGGTCTTCATAAAATACCCTATACCCACGGTTTTCTCCAAAACCGTGGGTATAGGTCTTATTATAAAACAATACCCACTATTTTTGGCACAACCGTGGGTATAGGGGTACCCTATACCCACAGTTTGTTGTAAAACCATGGGTATAGACCTATTTTCCAATAGTGTCCACTTCATTGTGATCCCTTAATTTTTTAACCCCCTAACCCTACAATAATTAACTTAACCACCAAGATGAAATTAATTAAACCCTAGGCTAGCTTTGAAACATGCAATCGCGGCACCGTGCTTTGATTAATGTTCTGAATTTAGCTTATGGTTAGTGGTAAATTAAGTCACATGTCCATTATGGAAAATGAGGATGAATCTAGCTTAGGTATTATATTTGAACTCTGCAAATTTATCCCATGTGGTCTTGTATTACCGATTAAGATCGCACTCTCACAATTTACACAAACCTTGACCTCAGTTGTTTTTTATTAATTGTTCAGTTTCTTTCTAAGTTTCTTATAATTTAAAAACTCAATTAATGGATCATATTAAGTGAATTATAGTATCTCAATGATTCAAAATAATTAAATGAATAGGGTAAGAGATAGATCGATCACTAAGAGAACTACTCTTTCATGGGTGGTGTGGTCATCGTAGAAGTGAATTGCATTTACAACGGTTTATAATGGGTATAACCCAATCATGCTTCTACTCAAGAATTACAGCCTAAAGAGGAAGATAAAAGAAGAATAAAATTCATAAAAATAAAATAAATGGAAGATAAAATAAGAAGTTTATTGAAAGAACAAAAACATTATAACAAAGAAGAGGAAGAGAAGAGAATTTTGGAGGATATCCTAGCTTGAAAGCTTCCCTCCTCCAATGGTTAATTGAAATGGAAAATAACCACTTCAACTATGCTCCCAATCCTCAAAGGAACGTACAAACCCCTAAAAATTATAAAAATACCAATTTATAGAGTGGAGGGGAGGCTAGGTTATAAGTGGTTTCAAGTGTGAATGGGTAAATTCGGCCAAATATTTTAAGCCAGCTTGAACCACCCATTTTACCTTCAAAACACGTGAACCATCTCTCTATATAGAAGGATGATTTGTGAGAAATTTGGTTCTCGGTATCCTATACAAATTTTAACCCAATCCAAGCATGGATGTATAAATTATGGCCCAAATAAAGAACTCATGTCCAATCTGGTGAGTCCAGCCCAATTTTGACTTCATGGCCCATTTTCACCAACCAAATGCATGATTTAGTTCCATTGTCCTAAATGAAAGTTTTATCCCATTAATTCAGGAAAATATTTAAATAATTTTATGTTCAAATAATGCATATCAAAATATTTATGTCTGAAATGCTACAGTGAATTTTAAAGGGTAAAACTGGAATTTTCATCAAATTTTCAAATGAATGATCTAATCCCAAATATTCCATAAATGAACATAGTTAACACAATGTTGGGAAATTATATCATTTATTATCAATAAAATATTCAATAAAATTGTATTTATCAACGTCGTTGAAGCATACCATGTTCGTCGGATCACCCTAAATCACCCCTGTCTCCAGCCCACCAAGGACTCCGTCAAAGCTATCGATCATCTGCACAAGACACGACACGTGTGGGAGAATACCGTGCAGGGGTGGGTAGGGACCCCAAACCACAAAGGAATTACACAAGTATACCACAAATAATCACACGAAGTATACCACAAATAATATCACTAATAAATACACCAAGTAGACTACCAGAGAGGTACATGAAGTATAGACTCTAAGAAGTATAATCAAGAGAGTCACTAGAGTCAACTCACACCATGTATAGGTCTATGGTGTGTAAATAGGATTTTCAAAATAATCCATAGTACCCTCAAGTAGTAACATGCGGAGCGTTGGTAACACATGGAATATAGGTAACACACAGAGTATCAGTAATACACAGAGTGTAGGAAACACACGGAGTGTAGATAACATACGAAGTGTTTGTAACACATGGAGTATAGGTAACACATGGAGCGTCATCAAAGACTAGAGGACCTGCATCCTGGTGGGACAGGGGAGTACCGACTCAGTCTTGGTAAGAAACAAAGTCTATATAAGACACATATTCTAGGTAAGACACACAGTCTAGGTAATCACATAGCTTATAGGTCAATGTCAGCCATAGGATTACGTCCTTAGAACACTAGTTCAGAGAGCACCTACTCTTCAAGCCAAAATTTCGTATTCCAACTTCCACAAAAAAAAACTCACTTAGAGTATCTCAAACGGAACGTCTCATCACAAGGGTCCCAACACTGCAAACAGCTCATCAAACAAACACACGGTTTGAGTGTTATGATCATTTAAGTAAAAAGGGGCCGGTTTGGTCCTGGTCCGGTCCGACCCAGTCAGACCGACCCAACCTGGGTCCCGTATGACCCAAACTGCTGGGTCTGACCCGACCCGTCGGGTTGACCCAGCCTATCCCACTTGAGTGGGCTGGCCTGTCCCACCCATATGCGACCGGTGTCACGTCCCATCCTGGTCAACACGGCTAACTGCCTCGTTCAATGCGGTCAGCTGCTACATGAACCTCCCTGTGGTGGTTGTCGCGGGGTCTCATCGTCGTCCAACTAGACCGCGACTCCTTACCGTGTGACGTAGCTTTGTGTCGCGTTCGGTCGAGCCCACCGTCATCTGTCGAGCCGACATCCCTGTCCGCCACCGCGACCGTTGTGTCGTAGGGTCCTTCACCACCGGCCATAGAGTCTGCAGCCTCATGCTGCCAGGCGGCCGTGCCGCTGGCAGCCCTCCTTCTGTGGGTCGTTGGTCGCACTCTGGTGCTCTGTTTTTCAAAAATGAAGCATGTATGCAACTCTCAGGTCATGTTCTTCATCTTCATGGGCTTGAACTCATCTTTTCATCTCTTTGGGGGTCTGGTCACGTTCGGAACCTCCCAGTAAAGCCCAAAATGACCACAAGGGTCCGTTGGTGATGAACGCAAGAACGGGGGAGAGAAAGATCACAAGAACACCCTTAAAACAGACCTTGGCCTCGTTCGTGTCAGCCTTGGTCTGTTCATGTGAGTGGGAAAAAGAAATAGGAATAATAGACACTACTGTAAAAATGACCTATACCCGCGGTTCAAAACCGTGGGTATAGCCCCCAAAACCGTGGGTATAGGCTATACCCATGGTTTTGGGAACCATGGGGCTGAGTGGCGTCAGTATAGGAGTCTCACCCTATACCCACGGTTCTGCTAAACCGTGGGTATAGCCTTGTCAAAGGGAGGACCACACTGCTCTAGCGTGGCACACACCAATCCCCACGGTTTCCAAACCGTGGGGAATTAAAAATCCGAAAAGGGGCGCAGCAGGAATTCGAACTCGCAACCCACCAACAGCCTCACTATCGCGCCTCACCATGGGACCAACACACCTATAATTTTTATTTTTTATATATGCATATATCTACAAATATATATTAATATAATCCATGGATTTCAAAAGGTAGGAAAGAAATTCAAAAAACGCGCCTGGGAGGATTTGAACCCGCGCCTCACGCAGCAGCGACGGAAGTAACACATGACCAACTCGGCTAATCGAATTTTATTCACATTTCCATCTGGTTGTTTACTTATATTAATAATACTCAAATATCTGGAAAAAAAAATACTGAGATTCGAACACCGGTCTTTTCTATACGAGACAGAGAGCTGAACCAGCTAACCCAGGGAAATCATTTAACTAAAATCTTCACTCCATATAATTATATTAATTTGAAATCATGTTCCCGCCAAAAAAATTTCACTCCCGCGGGATTTCCCCCCCCCCCTCCATAACAAGGAAAATCTATACCCACAGTTTTCCAAAACCATGGGTATAGGTCTTGTAAAAAAACCCCTATCCCTATGGTTTTTTAAAACCGTGGACATAGGTCTCCATAACAATCCCTATACCCACGGTTTTACCAAAATTGTGGGTATAGGTCTTCAAAAATAACCTATACCCATGGTTTTTCCGAGAACCGTGGGTATAGGGGACCTATACCCATGGTTTTGGAAAACCCTGGGTATAGGTTCCTATACTAACCCTATACCCACGATTTTGGGAAACCGTGGGTATAGGGGTGTCTTATACCCACAGTTTTGTGCAGAAGTGTGGGTATAGACCCATTTTCCAGTAGTGAGAATATTTAATAAGATCCATCCCCTTTAATCCCTCATTTCTAACCATCCTGCAAGAACAATCGAACCGTGGATCAACCTGTTCATGGGTTGGTCTGCGTTCGTCATTGGAAACAAGAATGGGGAAAGAAATCATGAAGAAAAAATAAACCTCCTACCTGGAGTTTGGATCAGTCAGAGAAGAGGATTCATCATTGATGGTAATCTGTCCATGAGCGATCTCGATCCGTTGTTTTTTGTCGTTCACCAACGAGAGGGTTCCTCCTCCTTGCCTTAGGAAAACTCCAGGGGTATGATGATAACCCTAGATTTCCTGACAAGGCTCAATTAAAAAGAAAACTAGCATTGCATTACCATGTTACGTCAATTAAAATATTTTTATTAAATATTTTAAAGACATTCACATCCAGAAATTAACTTTCATCCTTGACCCGTTTTGGTCGAGGTTAGGCTCCACCTAAGGAAAATACCCTATTAAGAACACAATAATGGTCTCGGGTTTCCAATCTTAGTTACTGTTTATGAGTTATTAGGATTTTAAAAATAAAATAATTTTATTTAATAATTTTATTTATGGTTACATCCTTTTAGGGTTTTCTCACTGGAGACCCACGCCGACTATAGTTAAGTCACGCCTAGGGTAAAATCGTCATCCTGAATTCAATGGTTCCCTTAGAGGCACCTTTTTAGAAGTTACTAAAACCACACACGCACGCTATTTTTAATAAACTTAAAAATGGTTCAAACATTTATTCTGAGCAGCCTGGGCCTCATAATCACCTGTCATCTCAGTGCATGGTCTTGAAATAATCTCATATAATTTTCAAAATAAAATACGTGGAAAATATGGGACATTACAATGAAGCTCATATCTACTGAAAAGCCCATCACCTTTTTTAACTAGATATATTCATTTGCATGACATGAACCTGTTGCATGGTGTGTAAATTCTTCACACCTATCAGTTCACAATATATGTTAGGCGATGGATACTTTTCATGTAACCTCCTTACACTATGTGTAAATCCTCTGTAGATTTCAAAAGCTACATGTTTAAGAAGAAAAATTCAAAGACACTACTCCGAGCATTCTCCGAACTTGGGAAGAATGCTGATGAGTTTTGACATAGTTATACAAAAACTACATTAATTAAAACACATATACATCCCCAAACTTTCAGTCATTTTTCTCATTAAATGTTATTCATCCTCATGATTCCCAAGACACGCCCAATTAAAGAGGAAAACAATTAAAGATATGGGAAAAAAATACCTGAATGACAATGACCGTATGTTACAATCTCCCTACCAGAAACTCTTTATTCCCCCAAAAAGTCCTCAAGATCCTGGATCCACAAAAATAAAATACCATTGATTCCTCATTAATGACTCCCACTCCCACATCTCTTGGATATCCTATCTGCACTACCATAGTACCCGGACTAGAGGAATCATTTTACCGCACAATACCTTATCCTAGAGACCCATAATCTGAACTGGATGCTCAACCAAAGTGGTGTCAGACTCAAGATCAACATCCTCACATCCAATCACATGGGAAGGGTCTATTATATACCACCTCAACTGGGAAACATGAAACATGTCATAGATATATGTCAAACCAAATGATGAGTGAAACTGATAAGCCACCTTCCCAGGTCGTCTGACAATTTCAAAGGGGGCCACAGACCTCGATGCCAACTTAACCTGCTTACCCAACACACGATGTCCCATGTGATGTAAAACTCTAAGAAAGACCTGATCACCAACCTCAAACTCCAGCGGTTGATGGTGATGGTCCACATAAGATTTATGAAAACTTTGTGTCATGATCAAACTCCTCCATATCAAATGCACCATCTTTGCCATCCCCTGAATGAGAGTCAACCCAACCAAGGATCACTGTCCCAACTCTACCCAACACAAGGGATATCTACAAGTCCGCACATAAAAATACTCAAATGGATTTATCTTTATCAATTCCTGATAACTATTTTTATAGAAAAATTTTACCAAAGGAAAATTATTTTCCCAAGATCCTCCAAAATCATGCACACCAACCCAGAAAATGTCCTCAAGAACCTGTATAGCCCTTGAAAGGCACCGTTGTGGGTGTTCTCAAATGAAGTGTGATTTTTTGGGTACTTGGGTGCAGCAGAGTGGCTGGCCAAGGTCGTCTCTCAAGCATTTGATCACTAAATGGAAGGGGGAAATGGTCCTTATGAGTGGACTGATTTAGTTTCCTATAATCAATGTGCACACGCCAACTATTTTTACCCTCATTGGAACTAACTCCTCTTTATCATTTTTAACAATAGTAACATTACTCTTCTTAGGCACAACCTAAATAGGACTCACCCACTTAGAATCTAAAATGGGATAAATTATACCTTCCTTGAGCAATTTTCAACCTCTTTTTTAACAACTTCCATAAGGGTTGGATTGAGTCTCCTTTGTAGAAGCATAACCAATTTACCCCCATCCTCCAAAAGAATCCTATACATGAAAATGGAGGGGATAATACCTAATATGTCATCCAAGGTCCACCTGATTTCCCTAATGTTATCCCTCAAAATATTCAAAAGTTTTTCTTCATGTTCAAAATGGATATTGTTAGCAATTATAATAGGTAATATCTCGCCACTTAATAAGTATGAGTATTTGAGATTTGGTGGTAATGGCTTGAGATCAAATGAAGGGTGGTCATGTATGGATGGATAAATTGAAGGAACTGAAATATGTGCACAATGAACATCAGTATCAAAATATACATAATCAGAATCAGAGAATAAAGCATCAAATCCATCAGCATACTCAACATCCAATTCATAATCAGAGTGAACATGATAAAAATCGTTATATGAATCCACATCAAAATCTAATCCAAGAGAGGATTTTGTATTAGAAATATGTGTGGAAATTATCTTAAACATAAAACTGGAACCAATACTCATAATCTCCCTAAGCATAGGACAATAAAAATCTATGTTTCTTTTACTTGGTGGTTCAAAATGGGAGATAACAAAAGCATAATGGTCCTCTGAGGGGTACCTCATGGAGTCTATAACATTAAATATAACAACTTCATCTTCAAACTCCATGGAAAGTGTACCCTCATGGACATTTATGATTGTTTTATAAGTTTTGAGGAAGTGACTATATAAGATAATGGGAGAAGGTGAACTTACCTGATTTTCCTCCATTCTAAGCACATAGAAATCTAATGGAAAGATCATGTCTCTTACCCAGACAAGTACATCCTCAAGGACTCCATCTGGATATGTTGTAGCTCTATTTTCCAACTACACCACTACTCTCTTTGGTTTCAATTCACCAACTTGTAAAGAAGAAAATACAGAGTGAGGCATTACATTTATGGAAGCTCCTAAATCAAAAATAGAATTAGAAAAGTAAAACTCCCCTATGGTGCATGGGATGGTGAATGTCCCTAGATCCTTTCACTTTGTTGGCATTGTTTGAGTTTGTTTAATGAGTGTTGACACATTCCTTCCAAGATTGATCCTCTCATTTCCCTTGATCCCTCTTTGATTGGTACAAATTTCTTTCAAGAATTTGGTATACCTTGGGATTTTCTTAATGTATTCAAGTAGAGGTATGTTGATCTCCACATGCTTGAATGTGTCCAAAAATCCATTTTTGCATCGCCACTTCAACCATCTTCTTGGTTTGTACAACCCTATTTGGAAAGGGAAGGGGTTTAGGAGGAAGATCATCAATATTTTTCTTACCTTTATCTTTCTCCTTTGGTTTCTCTTCAGTTGGTATGGAATGGGGTTTCTCTGGAGTTGAGGTGAATCTCAGTGGAATGATAAGTGAAGATGTATCAGTTTTTTTCTTCCCACTTTTCAATGTGATGGCACTGACATTCCCCTTGGTATTTGGAGTAGGTTGGGAAGGAAGATTTTTGGAGTTCTTGCTTACTAGTTCATGGAGGGCGGTCGCAATTTGGATCATCTGTGTCTTCAACTCCCTCAACTCTGAACCTTGACTCCTTAGCTCATTTTTTTGATTAAGAACAATTTGTTTCAAAAGGTCATCAGTGTTAGAATCTACCTTGGTTTGGGGATTCCCTTGTTGTTGACTTGTTGATGCTTGAGTTTACAATCGCCTTTAGGGTTAGAAACCATGTTGGTAAGGTGGAGGTTACTGGATGTTTTGTTAAAAGGGGGGTCTTTGTTATTGTACAGAGGCATACCTCATGTCTGATTGATCCTTCCATCCTTGGTTGTATGTTAGTGAAAAGGAATCAAACTTCTTTTGGGGATGTGGTTGTTGTTGCTGCTGATATGGTCTCCCAAGAAATACGACAGCACAATCCTCTACCTTTTTTAATTGGGGGAAACAGTCAGTTGGGTTGTCTTTTTCAGTGAAAATTCCACATGGCCTCATAGTAGTGGGTTGGGATGTCTTTTGATCCAAAGCAATTTTACTCACCATAGTGGTGAATTATTCCAACTTAGTATCAATAAAATTATTTTCAAGAGATAAAGGACTTACCTAATATACTCCTCTAACATGTGGTGTACCTCGATCGCTAAATTATTGGGAGTTTTGTACCGTCTTTTCAATAAACGCATGTGCAGATACCAATGTTTTTTTGACCACTGCCCCTCCAGCTGTGACATCATCCATGATCCTCTCCATGGGTTTGAGTCCTTCATAGAAGTATTGGATGAGTAGTTTCTCACTGATTTGGTGATGAGGTAAGCTTGCACACAACTTCTTGAATCCCTCCCAGTACTCATACATTGACCCCCCCCCCCCTTTTGCTTGATTGATCCCAGAGATCTCTTTTCGAATGGATGTGGTCCTTGTTGCTTGAAAAAATCTTTGTAAGAAAATATGTTTCAAATCATTCCAACAAGTTACATATTTAGGTTATAAATAATACATCCAATCTTTCACAGCTCCATCATGTGAGAATGGGAATGCTCTTAGTTTGATTTGATCTTCATATACATTTCTTGGTTTCAGGGTTGATAAAACTGCGTTAAATTATTTAAGGTGTTTGTTTGGTTCCTCACCAGATAAGACATGAAACATTGGAAGAAGGTAAATTAACCCAGACTTCATTTCAAAGTCCAATTCAATATTTGGGTATGCAATAAAATTTGGTTGATAGTTAATATCTGGTACAACCAAATCTCTAATGGTTCTATTAAGTTTATTATTAATATTTTCAGTAATTAGTTCTTATTTTAAGTTGGATTTAGAAGTGTTTCCAATTTCAATGTTATTAGAGTGAAGTAATTCTCCAACTGATTGAATGTTGAAATTTCTTGTAGACTAAGAATGTCTGATTAGAGCCCTAAGGTCGCATTTAATCTCTGGATCAAGATCTAAGAGATCTTCAGGATTAGTTCATGTCATAAATCAAATAAAAATGAAAAGAAGAAAATTGGACCATAATAAAATAAAAATGAGAAGGTTGAGTTGATGGTCCAAAAAGAAGAAGAAGAAGAAAACAAAAGAAGAAGAAAAATTCAGATTGGGTAAAGAAGGAAGAAAGAAGGGAAGAAGAGAATAAAATGAAAAATAAAAGGAATGCCTCTAAATGGTTGAAATAATTACTCGCCTCCCCAAAAACGGTGTCAATTTGAAAGGCGCTGTCACGGGCGTTCTCAAATGAAGTGTAATTTTTTGGGTACTTGGGTGCAGTAGAGTGGCTAACCAAGGTCGTCTCTCAAAGGAGGAAGTAAATTAAAAAAACTTCTTAAAGTTATTCTAAAAATAAAATAAAAGAGAATAAAAACACTACTTAAAAATGATGAGGGTTTTTTTTACCATTTATAAAAGAAGAATAAGTATGTTGGAAGAATATTTCATTTTTTTGTTTGTTTTTGAAATGAAACTTGATTAATAAAACACAATAAGAAGATGTTTTTTTAGAAAATTTTTTAAAAGGCATGATCGATCTAAATCTACCTCTTCACTCAATTATTAATAATTATCATTTAAATTAACATCCACTTAATTATAATCCCCTAATTGTTTAACCCTCTAACCCTATGGGAGTTAACTTAACCACAAAGATGAAATTACTTAAACCCTAGGCTAGCTTCGGAACATGAAATTGCAGCACCCTGCTTTGATTGGTGTTCTTAGGCTATCTTATGGTCAGTGGTTAATTAAAGAACATATCCAATCTATAAATGAGGATTAATTGTGTTTAGTTATTATATTTTAACTCTAAAAATTTATCCCTTGTGGTCTTGTATTACCGATTAAGATCGTACTCTCAAAATTTACACAAATATCAACCTCGCGTGTTTTTGTATCAATTATTCAATTATTTACTTAGTTTAATTTAAATTGAAGAATAAATTAATATATCATATTAAGTGAATTACAATATCTCATTGATTCAAAATAAATGAATGAATAAGTTAATAGGTAGATCGATTACTAAGAAAACTAATCTTCCATGGGCGGTGTAGTCATCGTAGAATCGAATTATATTTGAAACAGTATAGAATGGGTATAGCCCAATCACACTTTTACTCTTGAGTTTCAACCCATAGTGGAATATCAAAAAAGAATAAAAAAATAATAAAATAGAAGAAAACAGAATAAATATAAGAGGAACTGAGAAGTTTATTATGCAAATGGAAACGTTACAACATTAAGAAGAAGAATAAGGCTTCAATGAGGGTATCCTTGCTTCAAGAGAAACCCCTCTTAAAAAGGTTATAGAATTTGAGTGAAACCAATTCTCCTCTACCATAAATCTCCTAATGCACGTTCACAACCCCTCCAAATGATAAAAATACATATTTATATAGTGGAGGGGAGGCTAGGTTACAAGTGGTTTCAAGTGTGAATGGGGAAATTCGTCCAAATATTTTAAGCCAACTTGCACTGCCTATTTGACCTCAAAAATGTGTGATTCAGTTATCCTTCCAAAATTATGAAATGTTCGGAATTGGGTCCCCGATATCCTCTCAAAATTTGGGCCAAATCCAAACTATTATGAAGAAGATATGGCCTAAATACATAACTCATGTCTAAACTAGCAGGTCCAGCCTATCTTTGAATTGATGGCCCTTTTACACCCATCAAATGCACGATTTAGATCCAATGTCCTGAATTAAAGTTGTATACCATTAAGTCAAGAATATATTTACAAAATTTGAAGTTCAAATAATATATATCAAAAAAATTATGTCTGAAATTCTACAGTGAATTTTAAAGGGTAAAACTAGAATTTTCATCAAATTTTCAAATGAATGATCTAATCCCAAATATTTTATAAATAAACATATTTAACACAATGTGAGGAAATTTTGTCATTTATTATCAATAATATATTCAACAAAATTGTGCTTTGTTAGTCCTCCTTGTCTGTTCATCTATCTTTGGATGATAAGATGTGCTTAATTTATTTTGGGAATCCATTACCTCCTGTAAGCCTTTCCAAAACATGGATGTGAACCTTGGATCCCTTTCAGAAACAATTGTAGAGGGAACCCCATGAAGTTTCAAAACCTCTTAGACATACAATCCCTCAAGCTATTCCACTTTCATTGTCTCCTAGATAGGTAGGAAATGTGCTGATTTTGTGAGACAATCAATGATCACCCAAATTGCATCCTTCCCGCTAGGATTTCATGGAAAACCAATGATGAAATACATGTAAATATCATCCCACTTCCATACTGGAATGGGTAAGGGTTGAAACAACCCTGCAGGTCTCTGGTCTTCCACCTTAATTCTCTGACAAGTAAGGCATTGTGATACAAAATCCATTATCGACCATCTCATCCCAAGACACCAATAACAAAATCTCATATCATGATACATCTTAGAATTACTTGGGTGCATGTACCAATAAGAACAATGCCCACTATCCAAAAACTCCCACCTCAGGGAAAACGAAACAACCAACCTGCTATGGAAGCACAGAGCTCCACTGGGAGACCGAGACCACTCACCTGAGGTCTCCCCTCCATAAAGGCTTTTACTCTCAAGTGTTGGAACTTGGTGTATGTCACCTGCTAGAGCTGAAATCACTCATAAAAAGATGAGTTAAATTTTACCGAATCTAGGAACACATGTCCACCAACCTCTTCCACTTACAAGCTCATCTCAGAGAACAAAATCATCAGAGACCACTGCTTAGCCAATTCCTTCACAGCTTGTGTCAGTAATTTTATGCTCAATGCATCAGCAACCACATTCTCTTTCCTATGGGTATAAACAATATCAAAATCAAAAATATAAAGATACTTCTCCCAACATATCTATAAAAATTAAAATCCAAATATATATTTTAGGCTCTTATGATCAGAAGATATAATAAACTGATCCCCAAAGAGATAGTGATGTGGTATTTTGAGTGAATATATAACTGTTTCCAACTCAAGATCATGGTTAGGGTAGTTCTTCTCAAGAAGGTGTGACTGGTGTGATCCATAGGCCACCACTTTCTTCCCCTACATTAAGACAGATCCCAAACCCATACTAGAAGCATCACAGAAAACATCACAACCTGATCCCAATTTTGGAATAATAAAAATTGGTGCTGAAGTTAACCTAGCCTTTATCTCCTCAAAAGATCTATGATACTTTTCATTCCATTCAAAAATTACACCCTTATGGGTTAAATCTGTCATCAAAGATGCGAACTTGGAGAATCCCTGAACAAATTGTCTATAATAACCATACAAACCCAAGAATATCAAGATCTCAAACACATTTCTAGGCTACTCCCAAAACATAACTACATGTACCTTTTAAGGATCTACTGAGATGCCCCTCTCAAATATCACATTCCCCAAAAACATCACTTCTTGGATCCAAAACTCACATTTGGAAAGCGTACCATATAGACGTTGTTCCTTTAATGTTTGAAGAATGATATTGAAATGGTTATGGGTTCCTACTCTGATTTATATTACACCAAAATATCATCCATGAACACAACAACGAAAGAAACCAAGAACTTATGAAAGATTTGATTCATCAAAACCATAAACACTGTAGGAGAATTAGTGAGATTGAATGGAATAAAAAAACTCGAAATTCCCATATCGACTCTTAAACTTTGTCTTAAGTATATCATCTTATCGGACCCTCAACTATTGGTACCCTGACTGCAGTTCAATATTAGAAAACCAACAAGCCCCTCTAAGCTGATCAAAGAGAACATCAATCCTTGAAAAAGGATATTTGTTCTTAAAAGTCACACAATTCAACTATTAATCATCAACACAAAGTATGGGGCTCATGTCACCCTTCTTAGAAAATAGGGAAAGAGAAGCCCACAATGACATGCAAGGATGAATAAATCATTTAGCCTCTAGGTCCTCAAGTGGGGCCTTAAGTTCCACTAACTCAGCATGTTCCGTATAATAAGACAACATAGAAATGGGTACTGTATTAGGGAGAATATCTATAGTAAACTCGGCCTCTCCCTAGGGTGGTGAACCATAAAAATCATATGAAAAGATATCGGGGTACACATACACCACTGTAGGAAGTTGACCACCTAAAAAAGGGTCAAATGCATCAAGAAAAATCTCTGACAACTAGCATGAGATTACCCAAACATAAGGAACAACGGGATTTTTCCTTCCCGATCTAGAGTCTCACTCACCTGGGAAAACATGAGTGACCCTATCACCAAATAAGAAATGAACTCGATGGTGATAATAGTCTATCTAGGCCTTAACATTAATCATCTAATCCATGCCAATAATCAAGTAAAATATGTCAAGATCAATCACTAAGAAGTCTCACTCCACTTCCAAGTTGACTATCATCACCTGACATAAGGGACATTTGAAACCTTGTTCGGGCGTATTTCACTAAGGTGTGGAAAGATCCAACAATAAGGTCATAAGTTCTGAAAACAAACCCAACACATCAACTAACTTTGATGATATAAAAAATGAGTAGCACCTATATCAAACAAATATAGCACCATGGAAGATGAGATAAACACTCCACCACTAACAGTAGTTATCCCTACTTAAAATTCCTCTAGTGCATACTATGTTGTATAAATTTGTCTGGTCTTAGCCACATGAATATCTCCCTTGGCCTGAGGATTAAACCCACTGTAACTTGTATCTTTTATTTACCTATGTAATTTATCATTTAAGACTGTAATTAAAATGAGTTTTATTAGATAATTTTGACCCAATGATTCTAAATATGAAGTCCAATTTATTAAATAAAAATCCTACGTGTGTGTAAAATTAATTTTAATACAAACGTATGTAATCTGCAAAACTATGTTTTAACCTTAATCACAGAAATTAATTTTAACTATTTTCACTAATCATTATGGTCAAAAATTAATTTAAACATATTAGATAATAAAAATTATTTTGATTACAAATATGAAATCAATTTTTCCAAAGTAGACTCATAGAATTGGAAGAATTTAATTTAAAAGTAATCTCACCTATGCGATGAAAATACAGGGTTCTAAAGTGAAAATTCAAAAGTTTACAAAGTTTATATATCCAATTTTAATATGAAATTGATTCCAATGACCTAAATTGGATTGATATATGTATAATTTAACTAATTATTCTTTAAAAACTATTTAAAATATAATTTAACTTTTTAAATAATTTAATCAAAAAACAGTTTTCAATTAAAATTCAGTATTTTTCACTATTCATCAAAAAAATTGAAACGTTTTCAAAAAACAAAAAACTCACACTAATCCAATTTTAATATGATGATTTCAAAAATGAAGTTTATTTTTTCAAATAAAAATTATAAGTGCCAAACTTATTTTTAAAATAAGTGCTGCATAAAAAGGAGGCAAAACTGCTTTTTTAAAAAAATTATTTTTTAGCATAAAATTAGATTTATTATTATCTATTTTCTAGAAAACAAAAAAGATAAATTTTAAATAGTTTATTGGATATATACTATATAAATTTCATTAAAATCATTCACCAAAAGTTATTTTTTTATTTTATTGAGGTAGAACACATTTGTTTGCATAAAAAATAGTTTTCTAGAAAAAAATTTCTTTATTTTCAAATACTTTTTATTTTCATTTCTAATTAATTGGTCACCAAAGAATTCATTATATATACATGTGTAAACCATATTTTCATAATTTAGTTAATATTATTCATACCCACCATTCCAAAGGCTTGTGATAACTATCATAATAATATTTTAATTGTATGATATGTTTCATTTAAATTCGGTGTTGTGTGTAATGCAAGCTAGACTCCGTATTGTGTGTAACACAATCCAAACTTAGTGTTGTGTATAATTCAATATAAACTCAATGTTACATGTAACTCAAGCCAAAATCATTATTGTGCGTCACACAAAATATAGAAAAAAATCAAATTTATTTATAAAAAAAATCACAAAATCTTGGGGTGTTACATTCTACCCCTCTTAAAATGAATTTTACCCTAGAAATTCATCTTGGTCATCAAATTTTTAACATTTTGAAATTCCTTCATAGAAACCCACATCATAAAAATGAATAATAAAACTCCCCTTAAAAGGGAATGTTGGAAACATAAAGGTTACCTAAAGTAAATCCTAACTAGGTTTCCACATGGGAGAACATAGGTGGAAAGTGGAGATTTAGACATGGAAGAAAAGCATAAATAATCATAGAGAGTGATTGAGGTCATTAATCATAAGAAATTGAATGATAAATAGAAGGTTAAGGGTCTCAACACCATAAATCTATGATGATTTAAAAGACCATCCGATTCATCATATATGAATGTAATAAGATAACATTTTTTTCAAGATCATTTTTTTAAAGTTAAGGAATTCTTTTACTATCTAAGTATATAAGGAAACATACTTACTTGATATGTTTCTATTTTATAAGAACAATATCATCCTTTAGTTGTGTTTTTACCAACTTATAATTCATCGCTTGCTCCAAGAAATGAATATCAAAAAATGATTTTTTTACCTGAAGCACTAAAATCAATTTTAATGGATCATAAGATCCATAAAAGAATGAAAAGTCTTTCTATCTATCTCAAACTATTTTTAAAAACCAATATTGTTAGAAAAAGTTATCCAATATGGATAAAAATTCATATGGTGAAGTAATAATATAATCTCTAAAACCTCATCCAAAGTTCAACATAAACCATTTCATAAATGGTTAACCTTTTAAACCTTGTAAATAATTATGATCCAAAACTTTAGAAAGAAGGTCACTAAATTTCCAAAAATGATCTTATCAATAATCCCATAAACAGTATGAAGTAGCTCTTAATTTCTATATACGAATCATGTGAATGCCTTCATCATGTATTCTTTGGAAACCACAATTTCCATATAACCTCAATGAAAACATGCATGCTTTCTCATTTCTTGAATAAAACCACAAATTATTGAATATATTCAATAGATCCTATAATGTTGCAAACTCCATCAATGATAACATAAACCACTTTATCAACAAATCCTTTATCAGTTTTAAGGTTATCAATACTATCATATTTACTTTATCCATATCAATAGTCTCTTTATCCAAAATAAACACCATTTTCTCAACATTGATAAAATATTAAGGGTTACCTTACCATAATCAAAATATCATTCTTCCATTGAATCACTCTCCCAGTACATTATCATCATTCAATATATTCTTTCAAATCCTTAACGAAAAACTTATATTAAACAATATTTATATATTTCAAAATTTATATAACACAATTCTTTAATCCAAATACATAAATACTTCAATCCTTCCACTTCAATGATTGGAATGTAACAGGTAATTCCTTGGTGTAGAAGTTAATTCTCAGGTCAGGGCATTGAGTTGGGTAATGCCCATGTTCTCCACAAATAAGACATTGAACTCCTCGGCAATTTGTCACTCTATTGCCTTATTTTCCACACATATAACATCTTCCCCTCCATTTGAGATATTCCTTCCAGTTTTTCTTCCTACATTCTTAATATATAGGAAGCTGAGTATTATTTCCTCTATGTTCATTGTCACATGAACTGTCATAAAACTCCATCTTCCTCTTATTTTATGTGTCGAGAGTCTAACCAAAGTTCACATTGTTAATCATATTTCATGATAAATGATTTGTAATAATCACAATATCTTTCTCTCCAATAATCATCCAATTTAGTCGCTCATTATCATTGAATTTTACATCAGATTCAATGTTAATATGATTCTATCTAGATCCATCCATTAACTAAAACTAAAAAGTATAGTGTGAGAAATTTAAATCATAATGGGAAACCAAATAATCATGAAAATCACTTATAGGAAGTCTAAATCATGATAACTTCTTTAATATATGATATCTTTGGTCATTCATAATCATCATCTATTTAAATCCTTCTTGATGGTTAATAAAAAGTTTGTAAATTTCCAAAGAATGTCCATCGGAAGTGTCAAACAAGGTGTGCAGCAAGACCCATTATCATGCACTAGTTCCCGATCGAGTCTAGCTTAATACAGTTTTTTTAGGTTGTTACCCCTAGGTACATGTGTGTTAGATCCACATCCACTTGTAGTATCTAGAAAGGGATGTAATTTCTTGGAAACCTCTCACTCTATCATTTATCAAAATTTCAAGACATTTCCATATACATTAACACGTCCTTAGACTTATCCTTAATAATATTCCTAGGTATATCCTTAGAAATATCCCTATGGATCTCATTAATGGTTTTTCATCCTAGTTTCCAAAGGTTAACTAAACCTTTCCTCTAATACCAACTATAGCGACCCAGATTTCTCATACATGGATATTACATCTTTTTAGATGAATATTAATTACATTTCACAAACATATGCATGAGGACCATAATATTTTAGTGTCATTGAAAACTTGAAACATAATCTTCTAATATGGTGAAATATCTTCAATGTTTCCCACAAAGATCTTCTCATTTAGAACTCCTATTTAAAACCTTTCATCATAACCTAGGGAAAGGAAACATAAGAAAGGGTGAGCTCAGATGCTCAGTAAGGTTAAACATAAGAGATATAAATATATGATCATATGAAAGCATAAGATATGAATAAGGGTATGTGATAATGAACATAACTTATGAAGTTCATACTCAACCTATCATAGATCATAAACATGAGTCGCAGAATAAATATTAGAAGTTCATAAGACATGAATAATAATAAAATATAAGAACATGAATCATGAGAGCATAACATTGGCATAAGATATAGATTCTTATCATACACATAAGTATAGAAAATTTTATGTCAAATACCCATCAATATATTCATAACATGTTAGGCTTGGGAAAACCACCTGTGTACCGCTTCGAGCTTGGGCTAACCGCATGTGTTCCCTCCTTTTTGGTAGCTACACCTCTAGGGCGAGACACATCACCATACCTAGTGGAATCCCTTTCCTTATAGTGGAATGGTTTCACTCCTCAAACCATCGGTTAGTCATGGTTCACTCTCAAGACTATCATAGTGGACAAAGTTCATTACTGAATTAAGTTCACTCCCCATTCCGGTCATATTTATCTCATGATATATAAATCTTTACCCAATACATTTGAGGGAGATATAGGTCTCACCCATCCTTGGTTATAATGTAATCACCATTCTTGGATATAACATAACCATCGCCCTTGGTTATAATGTATTCACCATCTCGTAATGAAAATCATATATATGTGTGTCATAAGGTCATAAAACATTCATCATATCATAACCTATGAAATGAAAAGGTTTAATAAACATTTCATTATATCATAACCTATGAAAAAGAGACAGGTTTCATAATCATTTCATCATAAAATAACCTGTGAAAATAAGAGGGTTTCATAATAATTCTCTCATGGTATAATCCATGGAAGAGAACGGGTTTCACAAATATCATGTCATCATAAACATAAACCATTCAGAGAAAGAATATGAATGGTATCTTTGGATTATATCCTCGGTAAGGTATAAGTAACATAAAAAAATTTCATCTTAAATGGAAAATAATTTTGAAATATCATTTAAAACATTTCTTGAGGAAAATATCAATTCCTCTTTGAAAATGATTTTTGAAACATAAAACATTTGTAAAAACTCTTTCTTTGAAAATAACCTTGAAAACTTATAAAGAAAACATTAAAAATCATTTAAAACAATTTTTAAAATGTAAAAAAATCAATATCCTTTTCCATGAATAAGAGGTTAAGAGATCATTTAAAAAATGAAAACATTTTTAGAAAACATTGTTTTGGAATTAAACAGATTCCTGATCGAAGAGAGAAATAAAATCGGATTTTCTTAAAAATATTTTCTTAATTATCTTAAGTAATAGAGTTGAAAACTATACCATTAACTGAAGATATCATGAATAACCAAAATAGACGAAAATTCATGAGAATTCTTGAGAGGTAGATCATGATATTTCAACATTGAAGACTTAATCAGAAACAATCTTGATAAATGATGAGATTGTAACATAAAATCTTTACCACTTTGGAAACATTGATTCATAAGCCCCATGAAGGAATAACATAAAATAAAACATAAAATATCACGAAGATGAAGAAATTCATGATATTACATTTCAAAGGAGTTTTATATACACCTGATGAAAGAATATAGGTGCGTAACATAACACACATCTCAAAGAAGACAAATTGAGACAAAAATCTCTTACCGCTTTGGTAACATTTTAACCACAAACCCCATGAAAGAGAGCCCCTCAAATGGATATGTAAATCCCAATAATTATCAGTAGAAGAATCATAAAATAAATTCATGGGAAGTATAAACACCACATAGAATAAATAGTTGGTGAACATGGCATGTATCTTACATAAGTAAAAAAGTTATACATAAATCTATTACCTTAAGTCTTGACTTCTATCGTATTCGTTTGAAACTCCTATATAATAAATATAATTTTATTATACATCTATTACAGAACCATATTAATATATATCATACCATATATTGTTTTCTTATGACCTTTTACTTCCATTTTTAACAATTTCATATTAAAGTTGCGTTTTGGGCAATAACTGCTTTGTTTTTTGTGTATGTTTTGACTAGTTATTTTTTGTCATATTACTTCAATCATGGTTCCATAATCTTCCAGATGGTAATATTAATATAATTATCATATATATTTAGTATATATTTATTTATAGTAATCCATAAATTTAGTGATAGAAAATAAAATACATTATTCACAGAGATGGTAGGTCGTACATACGCATGGGAGCTACTTCCATTTTCTTATTTATTGAAAGAAAGAAAAGTAAGTGATATATATTATCATTATAGAATCATTATTATTTCATATATATCATATATGTTAATTAAACTCATCCTTAATATCTTCCATGTAAAGCGTGAACGAATCACATCACTTCACGAGGTGGTAGTCTGTCGTACACACGAACGACATTATCATATTCTCACAAAATGGAAAATAAGAAGATATGTGTGATATAATAATTCTATAATCAAAATAAAATCATATATATCATATATATCATATATAAACAATATATCCATCGTTATGTCAATCCTCAAAAGGTGTTAATGGAGAAACAAACAACATCAGTTCACGAGGCAGTAGTCCACCGTACACATGAACGATGATTTTGTAACCCTTCTGATGGAAATGGATATGGTTGTAGTTCATGACATTAACATAACAACATCTCATTATATGGAAGATAATGAGGTTATTATATAAGAATGGTATAATAAGAATTGAAGAAGGTGGAGAAGGAAATAAAATAAAGATGTTCGTTGAAGAGCGTTACCTCTTCTTCAGGTATCCTGCTTAGGTTTGTACTAAAAGCCTGCCTAGAATGGCTTTCTTCCCAAACTAAGGCTTCTAGGATGAGGGGAGGGAAGTTGGGAATTTATTTGGGTAGATATTTCCCAAACCAAAAGGGTTTGAAGGTGTGAATAAGTGAGGGGAGTGAGTGCCCTTTTATAGTTGAGAAGGAGTGTCATTTTTATAAATACTCAAAACTATTCACTATTAAGAGGTCCCTCTTACCTCATGTGTCTCCAAAATTGTATAATAATGGAGGGGAGGGTTAATGTGGTCGAGAAATGTCTCCAACAATTAAAAATAAACACACTTTTATCATGTTATTCCTTAGTCTTTTAAGTTTACTCGATTTTATCCTTTAAGTTTTTTCCATGATAACTTGTATTATTTTTATTTACCTAAGTAATTTATCCCTTAAGACTGTAATTAAAATGATTTTTATTAGATGATTTAGACCAACCGATGTTAAATATAAAGTCTAGTTTATTAAATATAAATCATATGTGTGCATAAAATTAATTTTAATACAAACGCATGTAATGTGCAAAACCTTATTTTAACCTTAATCGTGGTAATTAATTTTAACTGTTTTCACTAATCATTATGGTCAAAAATTAGGTTGAACATATCAAATAATATAAATTATGTTAATTCCAAATATGTAATTCATTTTTCCAAATTCAACTCATAAAAGTGGTGGAATTTAATTTAAAATTAATCTCGTTGGTGCGATGAGAATGCGGGTTTTTAAGGAGAAAATGTACAAAAGTTTACAAAGTTTTTATATCCAATTTTAATATAAAATTGATTCTAATGACCTGCATTGGATTAATATATGTATAATTGAACACATTATACTTTAAATCTAATTTAATATATAATTTAACTTTGTAAATAATTTAGGTGAAAAGATGATTTTCAATTAAAACTCAGTATTTTTCACTCTTCTTCAAAAAAGTTGATACTTTTCATAAAAACCCAAAAATTCACCCTAAGTTAATTTTGATATGATGATTTCAAAAATAAAGTTTTTTTTCAAATAAAAATTATAAGTGTCAAAAATTAGTTATAAAATAAGTGCACCATAAGATGGCGACAAAACTACTTTTTAGAAAAATACAATTTTTAAGCATAAAATTGGATTTATTATTATCTTATCTAGAAAACACATAAGATAAATGTTAAACAATTGATTGAATATATACTATATATATTTCATTAAAATAATTCACTAAAAGTGGTTTGTTTATTTTATTGAGATAGAACACATTTGTTTTCATAAAGATAGTTTTTCAGAAAAAGATTTCCTTTATTTTCAAATAGTTTTCTTTTCATTTCTAATTAATTGGTCACCAAAGAATTCATTATATATACATGTATAAACCATATTTTCATAATTTAGTTAATCTGATTCATACCATTCATTATAAAGGCTATATGATAACTATCGTAATAATATTTTAATTGTATAACATGTTTCGTTTAAAGTCGATGTTGCGTATAACACAAACTAAACTCGGTATTGTGTGTAACACACCTCAAACTTAGTGTTGCATGTAATGTAATCTAAACCCAGTTTTACTTATAAATCAATCCAAAATTAGTGTTGTGTGTCAAACAAAATATTGAAAAGATCAAATTTATTTGAAAAAAAATTACAAAATCTTATGGAGTTACAACTAGTATAACAATGAGAGGGTCATGTCCATGAGAAATGGGGATGTGATTGAAGGATTTTTATATTTTTAATTTATTACTATAAAAATGAAAATAAATCAAAAAAATGAAAAATGAGACACAAGGAAGAGAAGAAAAAAGGGAATGAGCAAGAGGGGCTTGACTAAATTAATTTCCAAAAAAAAATGTTTCAACATTCCCTTAAAATGTAAAGCTGTGATTACTAACTGAAACAGTCGTCGTGATATGCTTCTCGACTTTCATTCAATACACCTCATCGAGTAGAAATGAAGTGAAGGAATTCTCATGATTTAATGGGTTGGCATCTACATGCTAAAAATTAGATTCAGTTTTCTCTGTCGAAATTAGATAAATCAATTTAATCACTTCGGTGAAAAAAATCCAGAGGAACAACTAGAAATCCCATGATATAAATAAACATTCAGCGTTATTTTTACAAGATTCATTGACGATGAAAACCTCTGTATTAAATATTTCAACTCGGATATCATTAATAAATGCATGTGTCCTTGCAAAAAAATCAACCTGAGAAGAGAATTTGGCAGAAGCAACACTAGAAAATCCAGAACAAAATTGGTAATGAATGAAGTAAAAATTAGTAAATATCATCACTGATCAATCCCCCTTGAAACAATTATCCAACCAAAATTATTGACTCAAAAAATAATTAAAAATAACTTTAGGGATGAGAAGAATTTTAGAAAAGAAATATAAAATATAAGAAAAAGTAAATGAGAAAGAAGAAACATCCAACATCTTTTTCAACTTAAGACAGACTTAAAATATAAATTAAACACGGGAAGAATTGTAAAACAAGAAAGCAAAAAAGAAAGATAAGAAGAGATAGAAGAAGAAAACCAGCATAAAGAACCATTGAAACTATCATTTCATAGGGATTTTATTCAAGAAAATAAAGTAGCGTTATCATGAGAGTTCCCCCAGAAGTAGGGGATATATCTATTATATCTATTTAAACTTGGGTATTCCTCCATACATGTGGCGCTTCCTCCGTGCATTTTTTCATGACAAAAATTTTCACCCATTCTACTCCCTCCTACGATTTGGCATCCACCCTCTTCCTCTTTTCCTACTCGAATTTCCATATTCACCTCTTGTTTTGTTGATCGTGCTGCTCTCCACTGTAAATTGTCCTCCACCACCCACCTCCACAACCCCTAAACTCCAGCTTCTCATTCATGGATCCCAGTTTTCGAGCCTCCACCTCCCTATCTACGGCTCCCCATCTTCCCGCCTCTGCTTCCCAACCGCCGCCATAGGTTCTTGGCCTCCTCGCCTCTGCCTCAGTAGCATCTCTGAATGATGAAGCTTAAGGATCTATGACCCCCCATCTCCCCGCCCCCACCTCCCCATCGCCCACTATTCTCACTGATAGAATACCTCCATTTGAAGCTTTGACGTCATTCCATTCAATCAACTTCTATATTTTCACTCTCTTTGCATATGTTCATGTTGGGCCTTGAATACCCCTGATATTCGGTATTCTAACCCCAATTTCAAGTCACAGCTTCCTCTTTGCGAATTTCGACATATCAATTTTCTCTATCGGCCCCTCCGTCGATTCTTAGTATTGTGAGCCCTTTTTCAAGTCATAACTTCCACCATGAGAACTACGACGGATCACATTGCTCGGTCGCCCTCTGATTTCAGTCATCTGGTAGGTTTTCTTGAGTTCAGAATTTTAAACTCCGCCTCTGATTTCCATCATCATATAGGGTTTGTTTTTCCTGATTCCTTATCTCATTTCTTCTCTAATTTTCCTTTGTTGGGGTTTTCTTGTTTAGAATTTTTATTTGGCTAGGATCAATTCATCATTATATGTGTTGTTGATATTTGATTTTCGTTGTCAAATTGGTCAGCGACTTTGATTTGACTGTGATAGAGGTGAAAATTTTTACAAAACCCACATTCTGAGCGGGAAGTGATAGATTTTTCATTTCAAACATGGATCGTGCTTTATTTAGAATTAACTACTCATACCCCTTGCCCATATTTCTAGAAGATGATCTGGTTTCAAGTTTGGTTGTTTAATATTTGCTCTGTAGGGGACGAATCTCCAATTTAGCTGATGTTGCTTCATTTTCCAACATCAAGGGCATTACAAAGGAAGAAATTATGATATCGTTTTATTTGAAAGATTAAAAATAATATGTTTAATTTTGTCATCAATGAACAAATTGGTATTGTCATCGTGACATTAATTTGATTTATGCTTTCTAGTCAAACAACATTGGAAATAGTATTGGCAACAGTTTAGCGATGTGACTTAGAAGAAGGATGGGTGGGGAGATTTGCAGAAAAGTTGTGTAGTTCGATCATTTTTAAATTTACAATTTATATTTACTGTGATTTTTTCCATCACAATCATTAAAATTATCAAAATTCTCTTCGATTCATTTATTGTTTCCTTTTTTCCAATCCCTTTTAAATTTATTTAATTTATGAAATCAATTATTTTCATGTTTGATTCATCAAATTATTCATTTATAAAAATTATTTTTCATCTAGTTTAAAATTTTCTTATATACTTATCCATTATTTTGTTACGTGTAACTTTTCATTTTTATATACAAAACTATTGTGTTTCCTATATTAATTTTTAGTTTCTTATTTTGTTAAACATAAAGGTTAATAGGTCCATGCTTTCAATAAAATGTACAAATTCATTGGTTATCAACACTATTAATTGGTAAAAGATGCTAGCGAAGAGTCGATGGAAACATGTACATAGGGATGTGTTCTACCATTCAGAATTTCAGTTCTTTTATCTCTTATTGATACAGCTGCTCAATTGGCATTTCCTATCCTCATTGTTATTTTGCTGGAAATTGTTGGAATGTTATATTTAATGAATGTTAAGAACTAACTGTGAAATGCCTCTCAAGTTGAATCGGTCATAAGTTATATTTAGATTCTAAATTTTTGTTTTGATTCATTTGTTTTATCATTGTTTTTATTAGTATTGTTATTCAGTTGTGTTTTTTATGTTTTTTTTTCTTGTGACCCAGGAGAGTATAAATTATTACAGATTTCATTGTTTTAACTAAGTAACTCTGAAAATCTATAGGAGAAACACGTCAAGATGTGCCCAGAACTCTGAGACGTTCCCTTGTTTTCCCTACTTCTTAAGGTTAGGTTAATCTTTGGTTTGGACATCTATTTCTTTGTCTCTACCATCTCCTATAAAATTGCTAATGTGGATTTTGTTTACCAAGGATCCAAATCTAAAACTAGCAGAGAATACATATTCCAGATTAAAATACACAATGCATAATGGTTATATATTGCACAAACAAATTATAAAATACATAAAAATGTATATATTTTTCATTTGTATGCTATTGATTTTATATTGCAAAAACCAATTTTATATTGCAGAAACCAATTACTTTTGAAGGAATCATCTGTATATTATTGATTTTAGATTTTTTGCAATTGAATATGTCATGGTTTATAATTTTTTGTTTCTCTTATGAACTCATGTCTAACGTTTTATCCTTGAAATTGGTTTTTCCTATTAATGTTGTGTATTCTCGATTAGATTTGCTTTAAAAGGTACTATTTTTAGTTGTTGTTGGATTGCATTTCTTGATTGTAGGAACCAATGTCATATTTTCTGATTTTGATGCATATATAACAAAAACATAATTCAAAAATTTGAATAATGAGATGATATTTTTTTAGTAATATAAACTCAAATTATAGAAGGTATAATACATATATTCCATAAACATAATCAATATATATATATATATATATATATCTTTCTATTCTCAGTTAGATTTACTGTAAAATGTCGCATTTTTAGTTTTTTGCTGGATTACATTTCCAGATTAAAGGAACCAATGTCACAAATTCTGAATGTTGATGCATTTATGGTAGAAACACAATGCCTACATTTGAAAAGTGAGATGATATTTTTTTAGTTATATAGTAAACAATTATAGAAGTTGTACTACATATATTCCATAAAAAGAATGAAAATAAATGTATATAGATGATGGATACTCATAAACAAAGTTAATAATGCATACATATTCCAGATTAAAGCGCATATTGCATAATGTTTGTATATTGTAGAAACCCATTATAAAATACCTAATAATGCATATATTTTTCAAAATTAACATATATATTTTAATTCTTATTTTTTTAATTTTAAATATGCATTATATATAGGTATATTGCATATTAAAGATATGGAAATTGTATACTGAGTATATTTATCCTGCATAACTCACCTCCGTGGTATTCTTATTTTAATATACAATGCATACTGAAATAAACAAACTACCATTATCACTTCTGCTGATTTTTTTCACCATATGTCTCGATGCTTCATGCCCTAACAATATTAAAACTTATATTTCATATTTTTCATTCATATTATTTATTTTTCCATTTCTTATCCTTATTTCTAATTCTAACCCCAAGTGAGAGATCTTCTAATGAGCTTTCTCTTCTATCAGTAACTCCTTCATAGAATCCTTCAGGTGTTGAATTCAATGGAGATATTACTTTAAAGGAAGACAATATGGTTGAATCAGATGTGAAGTTGGAGATGTTTGACCAGTACCATTATCCAATTTCATATCATTTGTCTTTTCATTGAATATTAATTTACTGTTGTTATACTTCCAAATTACTGTATAACATTTGACATGAATGTTTTGTTTGATTGTAATGTTGTACTAGATAATGATTGTCTAAATAACTCAAGAGGGGGTGAATTGAGTTCTTAAAAGATTCTTTAAAATATATACCACCCTCTTCGAAGTATGCACGTCCAAATTTCTTTCTTAAGAGTATATGCAACAGAAATGTAAAACATGCAGAAAGGAAATTGAATACATAGGTTTTTAGTGGTTCGATGTACAGAAATCTCTTAGTCTACTCTACCAATGCTCTACTACTCGAGCTTGGTGATTTTTACTAAACAGCCCTTTTAATCAGGGGCTCACAGCTGAGTACAAGCAACTGTCACTTAATACAAAGGTCCGAGAACTTTCAACCAGGCTCTCCCTTTACAATACATATCCACGGTCTTGCACACGCTGACACCGAGTGCAAACAAAGTAGAATGAGATACAATATTTGAGAAACGATTAAAGCGCATAGTTGCAAGTAGCAATTGACAGTAGATGAAGATTCGTCCTGAGAAAAGATAAACTTCAATCGTAGCTCGGGGTGATCTTCAATACAACTGATGTAGCAGATAAACTTAGCACTTGACTTGTGGATTTTCAATATGTACATATCTCTGGTGTTGGACAGGGGCAACCTTATTTCGTTCTCTTCGCATTCTTCGTTCCACGCACTTACATGCCCTTTTTGTGTTGTTGCCAATTGTTCCTTATATATTCTGTTTTGAACGTAAGCACAGGATAATCCTAACAGTCGAATGATCTATGCAGCGATCATGATAAGACAGACTAATAAGAGTATTAATCTATTTCTTCCAAATATGGAATTGCTTTTGCAACCGCAATGTCAGATATTTTCTCGTTCTCTGAATTTTTCTATTCATGGTAAGTCTTGTGCAGTTTAATCTTTCCTCAAATAGATAATATTTTTTTGATGTACTCAAATGACATGAAATGACTTAACATGAGCTTAGTAAAGATAATCATGGCATTCTATACTATCACATCTTCAAAGGATATCGGTTGAACACACTGTTCATCATCAGATATCTTTCCATAAGATAAAGAAGCTTATCTTCGTAAGATAATCATTCTTCAACATATTGTAAGATAACCTACCGACGTAAGATAAAGTGTTACTGACGTAGCATTCACTTTTCTTCAACTTCTTCTGGCTATAAATATTCTTCAAACTAATAAGTCCTTTGATATTTTCATTCCTGACTAGAAGTCTCTCTGAACATCGTAAGATAAAGTCTTACGTTGTCATTTCTGTTTCTGAGTAACTAAATATGTTCCTTGAACTTCGTAAGACAGAATGCTTGTGTAAGATAAATACTTTAATACACAGTGCAAGACGAATACAATCTGAAAAACTTAACAAACTTGTTAGAATAAAAGTAAGGATTTTGGGAATCATCAAAACACATAAAGCAAAGATGTATTGGAACAATACACTTTACAACATGTAGCATAATTGTTTTCATATAATCACAAAATCAAAATGTGGGTATCGTCGTATCACTGATACAATGATTCATGACCTTCTTGATACTCAAGGGTTGTGATATATTTTACAATAGCATTCTTTGTCAGGTTATTATTAGCATATTACTA